>CM064326.1:207849359-209049359 GCA_032595735.1 Pelochelys cantorii
GGTGACAAGGGATAGATCACTTGATGATTACCTGTTCTGTTCAATCCCTCTGGGGCATCTGGCATTGGCCACTGTAGAGAGACAGGATACTGGACTAGATGGACCTTTGGTTTGACCCAGTATGGCTATTCTTATGTTCTGGCAGTTCATTCACATACACCACGCCAAACCTTCAGTTACTACCATGGGCCTACGGGTAGAAGGTCCCATATGACATCAATAACCCTCATCCCATTTATATCTTTCAATGTCCTTATCACCAGATGTATAGAGGGAGCTTCCCAAATAGAAAAGAGCCACCATTCACAATGATCATTTTACTACACACATAGTAAAGGTGGCTGGTTAAACTAACAAAAGACATTTGGTGATTTCCCTCTGCAAAATGAATTCATAGTATAGATGTATATAGCGTTAGTTTCCATTTTCATATATGTAAAAGTGTACCAAATATGTGTTAACATCCCCCTTCATCAAACAGTCATTTAGCTGACTGTCTATATCCCACAGTCTTTCTATCAGTTTATTCTTCCATACTCCCTGCCACTTTCATGTCCCGTGGAGTAGAAACCCATGTACACTGCTACCTCTGGGCAGAAATAGGATGCAGTCTTCCCTATGGGACCGGTGGGGGAGCAAATTTGGAGGATGAGCACAATGGAGAACAGCACTTTCAGTTTTCCGACCTAAGAGTTTTGAGTGTTTTGCTCCAACTATTTTAATTATTTCTAAACAGGGTTGGCAAAAACGAAATGAAATATCCCTACCTGGACATTCTTGTACTGGCTCCTGCAAGACGGCAGTAGCTGGATCACCATATGCCACAGCAAGGTATTCTTCTATGTCACTGTTCCGTAGGAGTTCAGTCCCTGAACCATCAGCATAGACAATGAAGAACCTAAATAATCATCCCCACAAATCCGATTAGTTCCAGGCTATATTCGAATCACACACTTTTCTCTAGGAAAGAACACTATAATGGCATAAAGAAAAAGTGGAAGTTCAGGATGGTGGCAACATCAAATAACTGAACAAGGACGGCTGAGTAAAGAAAATGTGAGTCTACTGATTCACAGAGTCAAAGGCCAAAAAGGAACATTATGATCATCTAGTCTGACTTCCAGAGAAGTACAGTCCACAGAACGATCCCAAGGCAATTCCTGGAGCATAAAATTTAGAACAATGTTCAATCTTGATTTAACAATTGTCAGCAATGGAGAAGCCATTTTGACCTCAGTAAATTATTCCCTTGATTAAAAACTCTCACCACTGAAAATGTAATCCTTATTTCCATTGCACACCTTCAATCTATCACTACAAGGTATGTTATCTAATTCTTTAATTATTCTCATAGTTCTTCGAACCCTCTCCAATTTATCAACATCCTTCTTTTATTGAGGACACTAGACTGGGACACAATATTCTAATAGGAGGTCACATCAATGTCAAATACAGATGTAAAATAATCTACTGCTACTCAAAATTCCCCATATTTAAGCATCCCAGGTTTGCATTAGCTCTTTTGGCCCCAACATCACACTGGGATCCCATCTTCATGATTGCCAAATCTTTTTTTAGAGCCACTGCTTTCCAGGATAAAGTCCCTCTTCCTGTAAATATGACCTACTTTATTTTTTATTCATTTACATGTAGCAGTATTAAAACCTATATTTGCTTGTGCCAAGTTCACCAAATGAACTGAATGAATGACCTGTCCTCTTCAATGTTTACCACACCCCCAATTTTTGTGTCATTTGCAAATGTTATCAGTGATGATTGTACATTTCCTTCCAGGTCACAAATAATGACATTAAATAGCATAGAGCCAAGAACAAATCCCTGTGTGATAAGTTCAGTTTACCTGGGGGCATGTTCACCATACGTGACAGGAGTACAAACTTCTTTTGGTATTGGTGCTAAGTATCCATCTTCCTCACCATCAGAATCAATGCTGGGAATGAACACAGATGTGCTGCCATCAGCCATGACCTATGATGGGAGCATAAAAAATCATTTGGGTTAGAAATCTTTTTAAAAAACATATTTGCTACTAAGTCCAGATGTGAGCAAGCACAGTTACAATTACAGCCAAGTCATTGTTTTGTGCTAGGCAGCTAAATATTTATTGTAATGGGTAATGGGGTAATACAAATGGGTACCTGCATACAAAGCATACATTTGCAGGTCAAATCAGCTAGCAGCATACACAAGTACTGTTCACTCATGCAATTATTTATTTGCACTTTCATGGAAATAGATAGTGAGCATATTGTAGGCATCTTCTTAAATGTAGTTCTTGATGCCCCATGATAATAATAATTAGGATTTTAATTATATTATTAAATAATTAAAACATACATGTGAATGAGATAGTTAAGTAAGAAATACTGTTCAACTTTTTCAAAACTGGTTATGTAAAGTTAAGCTTCTGTATCTATATTTAGGTATCAAAAATTAAATAATTTGATATTCAGAGGTTTTGAGGCACTAAAGGTAGTGGCAGCTGTAGGGTGCTCAGCACCACTGAAAATAAAGTCACTTCTATTTAGATTCTAAATAAGTATCATGATGGAGGTTGGCTAATTCCCTGTAGGTGGGTCTTTGATCTACAAGCAAACTGCAGCCTCAGACTTGGTGAAGCTGATGGGTGTGCTAGCCACTCTCCATTCAGGCTGAGAGACCAATTAAATGGCCCTTTGTTTAGTGACAGCTCAAAAAATGGAAATCACTTCCTGAAGACTAGACTGAATACAAATCAGGGGCTGGGCATTCATTTGGTTGCAGCCACAGGCTGAAAGTAAGGGGGTACGCCCCGGTGCGCAGCCTTAGCAAGCACTGGCTGAGCTGTGGCAAAAGCCAGCAGGGAGCTAGTTGAAGAGCTGGCAGGAATCCGGGTTGCAACAGGACATTACTTGCAAGAAATTTAAGTTCCTTTCATCCCTGGTTGCAGCTGTCTATAAGCGGGCAAAAAAATAGACAGAGAAGAGAGAGCACACCAAGAAAGCCAAGAGCAAGCAGTCCTAAAAAGACACAGAAAGAAACTCACTACTACCATGGCTCTGAGAGAAAGTAATTTTTTGGACAGACTGGAAAGGTAGATTTGGAACAATTGTGAACAAGGAAATGGCTTCCCGTGGTTTGTTCTTTTGTGTTCAGTTCTACAGAGGTACTCTGGTGCCTACGGATTCTCAGCCATGAACTCTCTCCTGGAGGTGACTTAAGCCAGGTCAGTCTTTTAGACTGCAGGATATTTATCACGCATACATGAAAGTAAGAGGTCGAACAACCTATGAAAACAGGGCACACCAATATTCCTGAGATGTGAAAGTATAGATAAGGGAAAGAAAGCTGACTGCCACTTTCAGGCATATGCACAACGTGTTAGGTGTGGCCAGAATTACAATATAAAAGAGGATTGCCTGGTTGAGTAAAAGTGGGAAGACTTAAGGGACAGCCCCACAAGACCCCCATGCTATGTGATGAATTGTGTGGGCATCAATATGATGCCACAGAATAGAATTTTTGTTTTTTCAGTTTTCTTTTTTAAAACCTTAAAAAAGCACACACACAAAAAGTACATGAAAAGTGCATTATTAAGGTTGCAAAGTCAAGCACTTCAAAGCCAGGAAATGCCAGAATTACAGTTGCCCATGCAATCTTATTTTGTCACTCCCCCTTGTGTGTATACATTATGAGTCTTTAATGACAGGGCCACATATTTTTTCCACATGATCTGACTCATTCAGTGCACAGGATGAACCTACTCTGAGATGAAGCAGGACTGTGCAAAATGAAGGAGGTTGTTCTCTGTAGAAATGCTACATTATCTGTTGTAGAAATGTGAAGATATGTTATGAATGAAGCAAGAGATTGCAATAAGAGAGAAGTTCTCATGGGTAAGGCAGTTGATGATGCCTGAGAACTGGATTCTGTACCTGCCTCTGCCTGTGTCTGATGCTGGAGACACTTAAACCAAGCTTTTCACAAGTGACCTTCTACTTGTGAGTTCCTCATTTTCTGGGTGCCCAACTCAAATTCTTGGGGTCTGTTCTGAAACATTCATGGCTGCAAGTAAAGCCAACGGAAGCTGTGTTTTGAACACACAAAATGCTAGCTAATGCTAAACAACCCAAGAGATCCTATACTGGATGCACAAAATTAGTAGAAAAATGTTTACCTTAATCTCTCTGTACCTCAGTTTATTAACTTTAAAATAAGGCTAACTTTCCCTCATCTCACAGGGATGTTGAAAAGTTAATGAATGTTTGGGAAGTATTTGCTACTACTGTTATGAGTGCCACAGGAAAGCCTAAGAGGAAATTAAAAAATCTGTCTTCAGAGCAAGGTTTGAATAGCATGCAGTAAGTAAAGGCTGGACCACACATTGAACTATGAGAATAAAACAAATTACTGCATAGCTGCTCATTTAGAGTGCATCTACACAGCCGGGCTTAACTCAAAATAAGCTACGCAAATTGAACTATGTCAATTGCATAGTTCACTTTGAAATTGGGAGAGCCTACATAGCACTTACTTCAAAACAGAACACTTTTCCTCTGACTTCCCTTACTCCTTGTACAATGAGGGTTACAGGAGTCAGAGTAAGAATACCTCCAACTTGACAGTATTTCAACACTATTTCGAAATAACTGCCGGTGGTGTAGATGTGAACTAAGTTATTTTGGAATAACGCTAGTTATTTTGAAATAATACTGCTGTGTAGACATATCCTTAGTGAGCACTGTCCATCCACCCTGTTCATAACAGACTGTATCATAATGCATACACTCACAGGTGTTTGTGATGGAGTGTACAAACCTTACACTGGAAAGGGAGAGGTTAAAGCACTACTCCTGGGCCAGGCAACCCACCCCACAACACCTGCAAAGCCTGAATTGGCTGGAGAAGGAGCTTCAGAAGGGGAGCAGAGTAGCTTAGTCGGAGGCAGATAGTGGAGGTGAGTTGATCTGCAAATTGGACTCATGAGAAGAAGCATCACAGAACTTCTTGCTGCTTGAGGTTGACTATGGACACCTGACCAAGCCTACAAAGAAGGGATCAGTGAGTCTTTGAAGATCGAGACTGTATCTTTGTGGTTTAGTTCTTTACTTTATTCTGGGGGAAAAAAGGGGACTGGCAGGAAGTGATTGAGGGAGGAAGCCATATAATCTCCCGAAGTGCAGGACTTAGCCTACCACTGGACTTTGGGTCACAGCCCAGTGGAGAGGGTGGGCCCAAGCTCCCCTACCAGCCCTATAGAGGGACAATGATGGAAGTCTATCCCAAGGTGGAGACCCTAGTTGTAGGGAGACCTTGAAAGTATGAGAGTCTGGATCACAACAGGATCCTGACCCAAGTGAAAGCCTTGCTGTATTCTGAAGGCTTCCCCATCACCAGACTCTTTATATGTACTCAAAAGTGCCATCTGTCTGGTGGGCTGCATCACGGAGAGGACAAACCACCACAGGGCAGAACTGTAGTCAGGAAGTGGAACACCTGGGAGGATGACAAGGTACCACATCCCTGCCTGAGTGCTAGGCATCACTGGCAGGGAGCGTTCCCCTTCACAATTCTGAGTTAAGCTAGCACAGGAACTCAGAAAAATGGAAGTGGGTTGCAAACTACAGGGAAGGTATTGCAAGAAAGAAGTCACATGTGGTAACACCACCACTTAGTGTCACTCTGGGAGCACAATACTGAGCCAGAAAATATTACCTCTTGCTTAGTAAAGAATGTGACTTCCTACCCACTAGATGCTGCTTCACTGACTCACATCTAAGCGCTAACCTAGCTCCCCAATCTAGCTTTCAAGATCAGAAAGGACAACAACACAAAGCAGTAGGACTCTAAAGACTGAGTCACGCCTTTTACATCTAGTTTTGCTTTACTGAGTAGTTTAGGTTTAAATATTTTGGTGGGGTTTTGTAAGAAAATGCTCAGTATCCTTTTCCCTTTTCCATTCCCAATGGTTGTAGCTACTTTCTTTGCCTAGAATAGTGCAACAAGTCACATTAATCAATGTGGCTTTACAGTTGTGATACAGCTGCAGTCCAAGGGTCTCATTTTGTGTGACACTTGTTGCTTACCTCTAAAGGTGAGGGAGCAACCAAAGTCACTTCCAGACTGAAGTCCATTGCTGCTATGACATTTGGTTGACTAAGCTGCCCACATTATTAATTTTAAAATTCTAGAAGGCTCCATTTACTAAGTGGGTAAAACTACTCAACACAAAACAAGCTCCCACTTCCTACTTGGTGTTTTACCTTGAAAAGGTTTCCCTCAGGATCCAGCACCTCACAGATGACATTGGAGGTGTGTTTCATAACATATCTCCCTGCTTGTTTCTCCTCATGGTTGCAGAGAAGCTGAGTTTTACTGAAAATCTCCTGGGAATAAACTGCTGAACAATCATCATCAATGAAAAGGCAGCCAGTACTGGAGGGTAATACCTGCCATAACACGAGAAGAAGAGGCTCAGCTGGCAATGGTTGACTCCTGAGTTTAGAAGCAGTATAAAAATGAACAATGATTGAATTCAGGAAGAAAAATCCAATACAGATCTATAATATAGAATTATCCTGTTTGGAGGAAGTGGAGGGGGAAATAAGGAAAGACAAAGCTTAGGATGCAGGCTGATGATAGTCTGTGAAATGTTTTAAACATTAATATTTTTAATAGGAGAGGAATTTTGAATTGGCTTCTGAAGCAAATGGGAATGATAGCAAGGGTAAGAGGAGACAAAAGCAGAGATGAGGTATTCAGTACACTTAAAAATCCACATATTACACTAGTCTAAAACTCACCTGATATGTTCCTTGTGGCTTTGCTATAATAGACGTCCCATCTCCAAAGATAGTACAACAGGTGCCATCTTCACAGTTTGTTATAACAGTAGCAAAGTCAGGATTCTCCACTCTGATACATTTGACTTTTCTTCTTATGGTTTGTGGGGATGCACCTAGAAATGAACACAGGTTAGCCACATCACAGAGGAGACATGAACTATGGGAAAATCTTTGTCTTTCCCTATTTCTCGTATAGCTGGTCTTTTAGCTCTTGTACAGGCACCCTGATGAACTCTTCTCCATAAAAATTCCTTTCATTGAAGGCACCTGCTCTTATAGTCTCAAAGCAATCTGCAGGCTTGGAATTCTCTTAGACCCTGCATTGTATTTGGACATTCAAGCATCTACAATAACAAAAAATACTGCCATGTATAACTTGCCAGAAGATTATGCATAGTCCTATCAAATGCAAGCCTGGCCATAGTAATCAATGCATTTGTATCATGTAGGCTGTACTACTGAAATTCTTTGTATCTGGAAAGGAAACCCCATGCATTTTGTTCAGAATGCATCAGGCCACCTGCTCAGCAACACAGAACACTGTTCACTGGAGTGGATTCTCTTTGAATACAGAATGCAGTCTAAGGTCATTGTCCTTATTTCCAAAGTCCTGCATTGTCCTGTCTGAGTAAACATCTCTCCCTTCATAACCAAAATCTCCCACTACATTCTGCTAGAACAATGTCACTGTCAGCCAACAGCGGTTGGAACCTGACTCTGAGAGACAAAACCTACACAGCAAAGGGCCACAGTGCCTGAAGGAATATGAGTGACCATTAGCCTTAATGCATTCAGAGATGCCTCTTTGCAGCTGCGCTTTCCTATGATAGAACCCTCATTCTCACAGATTCAGTAATTTAAAAACCAAACATCCTCAGACTGCTTGCTGGTGACTGGGAAGAAGGCGATATGAGTGCAGGGGACCGGACTTGATGACCTCTCGAGGTTCCTTCCAAGTCTATGATCCTACGAAGCTATTACTTTGGTGATGAGGGTCAGATGGATAGATGGATGGATGGAGGAAAGGACCTGTTGTTACCTCTCTTTTGTCACAATGAAGTCTGTTATTACAACTACTGAAGAAAGAAGATTCTACAAAGAAGTCCATCCTAGAACAACTGAGATATCAGATTTGTTCTGAGGGTGATACATATTCTGTTTGGAAAATCTATTGGTTATGCTGAAAGATTCTAGTTTAACAAGATAGAGGAGTGGGAACTACTCCATTTTTGATTTTACCTATTTCTTCATTATTCTCAGATACAAAAGGTTCCTCATAATCTTGATAAAATGTGGTGATTCTAGTACCATCAGCATGATCCACTATCTTGGTATCATCCATTTTCTGAACCATTAGTACCTTGTCTTCTCGTATTACCATAATCTGAAAGGGTAAAAGAATACTGGTTTCCACTGGTTCTCAGATACCACTGTAACAGCCCTATCAATAATACATTAAGTAGGTAAGATATTGCACATTTGACAAAGCTAAACCAACACAATTTTATATACATCAGTGGTTTCAAAGTTCAGAGGTGTTTCTGAATCTAATACCTGTGTATCTTTAAGAGTATATTTGAGATCTAAAAAAAAATATATCAAATAAACAAATCTCATGACTTGTAATATTTACACTATCAGCCAAATCTTTAAGCTCAGTAGGATAGAACTATAATATGAGAATAGTAGTACCATTCCATTAACTGGGTCAGTTGCCTGATAAGTTAACAATGGTTTCAGATCCATTCTGTTTGCTCCTTTAGTGCCCACTTGAATGCCTGATGGAGTGGTTGTTATCCAGGTGCCTGTCTGACTGTCTCCAGATTGTAGCACAGTAGGCAGGGGTTCATGGACCACAGATTCAGGCAATTCACATTTGGTTACTGCTGCTGTGCTACCCTTGTGTCCACCCTTTCCTGTAAGAACAGAAACAAACATCTGTTGGTATAAGTCAGTGTAGTATGTAGTATAGGGCTTCAAAAAGACATGTCAGCGAACTATCAATGATTCTGGAATTTCCAAACAAGACATTTTAAAAATAAAATCCACAGCTTGCTGAAATGGCTGGAGGCTCAACTGAGGTCAAGAAATCCCAAAATGTGGTTTAACTTGCCTTCTTCCTGTCACTGCAGGATGAAATCAAAGCAAATTTTCTACAGGATTTTACTTATGATGAGCTCAGTCAACAATTTCTATTTATGAAATAAGACCCCAGTAAAGTACAAGTTAACGTTATGATTATGGGTAATTATTTTGAACTGTACTCTGAGGTCCTTACTCAGCCCTTAGTTAGCCAAACACCCATTGACTTCAATTGGAGCATCCCTGAATAAGGACAGGATAAAAATTGAGTAAAAGGTGAATAAGGTCTCAGGGATTTGATATTATCAAAGATCTGAGATTTTACTTTAATATACTTTGTATTGAGCACACTGCTATTGGTGAACTAATATTCATTCATGTTCTTCCCATTAGAAGAAAAAGAAAAGGCCGGAGAGAAAGAGAAGTGAATGCTTAGGAAGATGACAAACTTGATAATTATTACAACACTCATGTGCAGATAAAAAAGCATAATCTCAACACTGGTAGAACTTTCAGACCTCAGAAAAACTTTTTCTGCTGGGTGTGGTCTTGCTACAATGCCATAATTCCAGATGAAACACTTAGAGATCAACACTGAAAACGTTACCTTTTTTAGTGCTGATCTCAGGAGAAGGCTCTGATTTTAGTAATGATTGGGTCTGTAGGGTGCTCTCAACAGTGGATGATGGTGTACTAGCTGCAGGTGATGGTGTTAGAACTGGGCCAGAATCGGGACTCTTGATCACTGTGCCATCAGGAAAAAGAATCTGGGGGAAAACAAAGCAGTTTCTTTATAGAATAATTCCAAACAACAAAAGGATTATAAAGCAGATAAAATATTGAAATGAAAGTGATAGAGAATGGGGAAAAAGAGGAAATAATTCTTCAGCGGAAGAAACAGTTATATACAACAAATGTGGTTCTTCTTGACAGGTTGTGCACATATCTTCTGCTCTTGATACAGGTCACAAGCTGGCTGGTCTTCTTTACAGGGAGATGGGCCCAGTCCCATTTAACTTGCTTCCCCATGTGGAGAGAATGAAGACTGTCATGTGCCAGGTGGGTCATGTGACTGCATCAGGCCTCTCTGGAGTATAGGTAAGAGGGGTTTCAGGAAGGCAGTCAAGACAGAGGAGAGGCCTGGCCAGAGAGAGAAGGTCCTATGTCGTCTCCTGGGAGAAAGGAAGGAGCAAGTTACAGCTTAAAACAGAGCAGGGTAGGGTTGCCACTCATCTGGTTTTCACTCAGTCAGTCCAGGTTTCAGCGTGTGTGTCAGGGTGCCATTTGATAAGCCTTGAAAAGGTGGCAACCCTAAGCAGAAGGAGGAAGGCAGCACAGCAATCTCTGCCTTCAGTGCCAGGCTGCTCATATGGCTCGTGGCAACACATAGCCCTGTGCATCCCCTACGCAGTGGGCAAGGTGACTTCAGTCATGCTGCTGAAGACCTTGTGAGCAATGGGACCACGGCCATGGGAGGAAGAGGCAGAGCAGGGGGCAAGGCCTTTGGGGTCTGGTTACCAGTTATTAGAAAGGTAGCAACCTTAGAGCAGGGAAAATCTCAGGTAGAAAAGCCCCAGGAGTGGTAGTGTGAGAAAAACATGGAAAGACTCGAGGAAGGATTCTCTGCGAGTCAGCGTCCTGAGAAGACAAATGAAGAGAATCAAGAGATTGGGACTGAGTAGGGGCCCAGGAGTGGCACAGGATACCTGAGCTGACTTCATGAACTTTGTCTTGTGGTGACAGACATTGTTTGGGGCCCAGAGGGACCTGGTTAGAGGGCCATGGCACCACAGGGAGTCGTGTTTTCAATTTTCAACACTCTGTGAATAAAGCGGCTCATTAGTGGGGTTACTGAGGAGACCAAAGGGGGAAATCTGGGCAGCAGCAAGCATGAGCACAGAGCAGGTCATGGAAGGTGGTATGCGTACAGTGAACACAAGTTCCATGAGCTCAAGACTGGAATATTTTAGCTAGCAATTTCTGCTGTACTGTACTTGTGCCAAGAGTTACAGGGAGTTGTTAGGGCAGGTCACAAACTACTCATGGACAACCCATTTCAAAGACTCACAGTTACTATAAATTAAATAACTCTTGTTTCTGTTTTTTTCTTCTTCTTCCTCCTCTTCGCTGATCTACTCCATTGTTGGTGACTCACAAGTAGTGACATGAATCATGATGTAAGGAGGTGGGTGCTCAGAATTCACTAAAACAAAGCATCAGATCTGAATGCTCCACCAGGGAAAGGATGCAATGAATCCCAAGTATTGGCTTTGCATATTTCTGCGATGAGCATGTTTCTCAGGGAAGTCACAGACGGCACCCTTATGGAGTGGCCTGAATCTGCACTCAAGTAGCTGACCTAGCTAGGTGGTAACAAGTCTTAATGCAGCCAGACACCATTGGGAAAGTCTCTGGGTCAAGATAGCTTGGCCCTGTAAAATGAATGTAGTTTTGGGGGAGACTATGGTTTGATTCTATGCACACAAATTGATAATGCTGTAACCTCCTGTTGGTAAGACTGTAGTTTCAGAAAGAAAACTGGTAAATGGATCAATGGATGATTGCCTTAGGCAGGAATTTAGAATAGAACCTAAAGGTAACCTTATCCCTATGGAATACTGTATAGGAAGAGCTATCTGTAAGAGCTTGTATTTCTTCAGTTCTTCTAAAAATGCTTTTGTCATCCATAAGAGTATCAGGGAACAAGTTCCCATGGGCTCAGACAGAGGTTCCATTAAACCTGTTAGAATTACACTGAGTTCCCAAGAGGAGATTCTCTGTGGCAAGTTATGTAAGGCAGGTTAGAAATGCAGGAACCCCATGTGATGGGGGAAAGTTGAGCATCTCTAGATGGGATGTTGATACGACTATCAAGTGCACTAGAACAAAGTTAACTGAGAGTCCTGAGTTTTTTAAACATAGCAAGTCGTTGAGAATAGCTGGGATCTTGAAGCCAATAGAGATAATATTATTGTTCACCCCAAACCTGTGTGGTAGGTATAATAGGCCAGAGGAGATTAAACCACCTTTGGAGCTCCTGCATCCCGCTCTTCCTCTTCCTGCTTTAGTTCTGCCTCTCCCGCAAAGCTTGGGCAGCTGGGCCTGCAGGCTGGGGTTTGGGTTGGCTCAGGCACTGCTGGTGGCCTGAGGCTTGGAGCAGCTCAGCCTTGCGGTCCAGGACTCAGAGCAATTCAGATGGGTGGGCTGGGGCTCAGAGCAGATCAGGCAGGCCAGTTGGGGCTCCTCCAACTATGGTGGGGGCTTGAGGCTCTTCTGGCTCTGGCGGGGGGAAGGGGCGTAAAAGGGGCAGGTTAGGAATTGGGCCTTGGGCAGATGAGGTGGGGCAGGAGGCTAGGCTCCCATTAGCCAAATTAGAAAGCTCTTCCACTTGGCAACATATTTTGTTCTAGAATCATTTCTACTTTGAATCAAAATATTCTGCACACCAGTAGAACATGACTCCTGTATCTGTCAACCAATAACCGGGCATGCAGTGAAGGTGTAGTCTGGAAAACTGTGCCATGTACCAAGCAGGCTTAGATAATGTCTAATGGGGATGTGCAGCTGCCCTTGGAGTTTATTCACACAGTTAATTATCGTATTGAATCTGTCTTTGGGCAGGTAAATGTCATTTGCTCACAAAAAGGGGGTTAGAGCTTGGTGGCTGGCAATTCCCATTTGGAAAGATACAGTAGAATTAATCTTTCTCCCTAGTGAGGCGAGTCTTTCTGGCTCTTTGTCCTTCAGCGTAGACATAAACATTCCTTTCCACAACCTCCCCTTAGCAGCCATGGCCCTGGCTGAGAGTAGAACCAGGGCTGGTACCAGGTATAGGCAGACTAAGCAATTTCCTGGGGCTTCATTCAGCTTAAGGCCCTGCATTAATTATTAATATATGTTGTGTGTGTGTAGGGTCCCTCAAAATATTCCTGTTTAGGGCACTGGCAGTATCTCAGACCCCTAGGACAGAACTTGTTTGCTTGGCTGTCAGGCCTATTGATGTGGTGTGTGTGTAGTGAATTAGAGTGCAAGATTGAGCCCAAGAGACGACTACAGAAGGTCTGGGCTTTACTAGTGGCTTGCCCTGTCCAGAGGACCAGAGTCACAGACAGCTTGCTGGTCCCTGACCCAAGAGGCTTCGATGAAAGCCTGCTCCATGCTCTGCCCCACCCAGAGAGTTGGAGCCCAGACTGTGATTGCCCCAACCTCAGCCCAAAGACATTGCTTCGCCTGCCAGTGGGCCAGAGCCATAGACCGTTAATTGACTGTTTCCTAACTGATGCAGCAACACAGAGGTTCAGAAGGAGGCCACTGAGAGACCACTACAGGCAGTCATAAAGTCTTGGCTGGCTGCACAAGGGCATCATTAATCAGGAAGGCAATCCTTCCTGGGTTTGTTGCCTGGAGGATGTCCACCAATTTGTACATATTTTCCTGTAGTAGTTCAGCTTGAATATAAAAGAGCAATTCCTGGTAGGATTCGAAAACATCTGGGACAGGAGAAGCTGAACTCAGGGCCAGTGAATCATCAAGAGAGGATGAGGAGGGGGTCACTGGACCCAGAGGTGTTTCCTGGGGCATGAGCTACTCCTCTGGCAAAAGTTCCTTCAAGGAAGTGGCTCAGGAGGATGAATGTCATTCTGTGCCTTGGTCATAAGCTGCTGTGAGGTTTGGGCCTCCTCTTGCTAAGGGCCCCGGAGATCTAGATCTGTGGAAATGAAAAGCACCCAGAAGTTCCTAGGGGTCCACCGAGACATAAGGTATGGCATAGGAAGCCAAGATGATTGGTCTTTACTACAAGAACGACTCTGCTCTCTGTACCACTGTTTACCCCATATGCGTGTCTTGATCTTTTTAGTCAAGGTGGGATTAGAGAAGAGCTGAAGAACTCCCATTTGGAGTGTGATGTGCTGTTTGACTAATCTGTGGGTATCAGAAGTACTTCTCCTGATGGGGGTAAGGGATAATCTGACTTGTCCACTGCCCTGCGGGGTAAGGTTAATGTCAGCACTATAGGCAGAGCCGTGATTGACACCTTGAAAGGGCTTTGCAGCAGGGACTGGTACTGAGGGTAGGTGTGCTACTGGGGAGCTGATTGATCCCCACCCCCAAGAAACCCACTGATATTGAGGATGCTGATACCAAACTTCATGATGTAGAGAGAGCTGATGGCAGGTGTGCGTCAGTACCAGCCCAGTCAGCATGGACGGTGCCTGCTTTTTCATTGGTACCGGAGCTGAGGGCAGTCTTTCGCCTGCAGCTGAAAAGGACATAAGGCATGAAAACAGCCTGTGGCACTGGCACTGCCCCAACATTCTGAGTTAACAGTGATGCCAGTACAGACAGGCGGATGTCAGTAAGTCTGATGCTGCCATGTAAGCTTGCAGGGCCAATGGCACTGATAGCAGTGGAACCGCAGTAGGGTTGGTAGATACTGAATTCAATGGCTGTCCCACGGATGGTTCCAGAGTTGACAGTACAGAACTGGAATCCTCCTCCCTGGGTACCGGGGAGACATTGGCTGGAGCCCTGAGTTTTCCTGAGGATGAGGCCCTGTACTCAGTGAAGAGGAGGATGAATCCCTCTTCAGTCTTGGATGGCTGGTTTATGAATCATCTTATGAAGGTCATGTGGAGAAGATGAACTCCTCCTTTCCTTTATCAAAGGGAGATCACACTTCTGGGGGTTGTCCAGAACTAGCACAGAGGCAGAGGACATCTGAGGATGGCTGATCAAGCAGTCTAAAAAAGGTTTAGCTTCCAAGCCTCATTGCTTGTGATGTTGCATCAGGTGAATGCCTATAGTCATCTGAATTCTTTTCTTAAAATAATGATAAATATTGCACTTTTCTTTAGTATGGCCTTTGCTGGGGCACAATAAGCGGTGTGTGTGAGTCACTATGTGAGATAGTGACATGCAATGTTTGAAGCCCAGGGAACACTGCATTACCTACAGTGCTGGGCACCACAAACTAATAACACTATACTGTAGTACTACGTATACTACTAAGAACTCAGCCACAAACTGCTGATGCAATAGAAAAACTGTGAGGAGAAAACCAACATGGGGAACTTGAATTCAGGTTGCAGATGCTAGGCAGGAACTGAGAAGGGGTGGGGTGGTGCCAGCCCTGCATGGTTTTAGGAGTGGTCACAAGGAGGTGTAGGATGTGAGCACTGCCCCAACGGATACCGCTGCAGGAAAAAAAATCTCTGGCTCTTGATGTGCTAGTGCCAAGACACCCAAACAGAATACACATCTACAATCACTCAAAGAGATTATGGGTAGGTAGAATATACTGATATGTCTCAGAGGTACTTATATGCAAGGCTTGACAAATAATGTAATCTACTCACCCACGGTGAGTAGATTATACCCCGGAAGAGCCGGTGCAGAGCGATCTGCGCATGCGCAGAACGATCTGCGCATGCGCAGAACGCAGAATCACGCGGCTGGCAAGCAGGGCTCGCCACCGCTTGGCGAGCCCTGCTTATATGGCTCCCAATACTGTAATATCTGAACACCTCATCATATTTAATGTATTTATCATCACTACTGCCCTATGAGGTACAAAAAATACTATTATCCCCAATTTACAGATGGGAAAAGGAGGCACAGAGAGATTAAGTGACTTCCCCAAGATCATGTAGGAAGTCTATGGTGTACTACAGAATTCAACCCAAGTCTCCCATCACTTAGTCTAGTCCTCTAGCCACTGGACAATCCAACATGGAATTTGGACAGAAAACAAGCACTGGACTTAAAGAGATATCAAAAGCAGTAATCATCAAATGACATTGTTAAAGGAATTTCTCTGGGACATCTCCCTAGCTGCTTCGAGGCCATTCACCATGCCCAGTTTCCACCACTGGGTTGTCCTGGTAGTGCCCCCTACCTTGTAGGCCTGCTTTCTTTCCCTCTTGCTAAGGAAAAAGCAAAAACTCAGGTCAACACAAACTGAGCTCTTTGTGGTGTCAATACAAAGCCAGAAAAAGTCCAAGGCACAGCCTCCCTTCAGGGGTGCTTGAGCAGCAGCGTTGTTGGAGTTCTCCTGCTGGCTAGCTGTATCAGTTGCTCCGTAACAGGAGTGTGCTGAGCTTTGCTGGGCTCCTCACAGAGCTGGGGACCATTCTGGCATGAGTGTTCCCCCTGATGTTTCAGGAGCCACTCTAGTCACCCATTTCTCCGGGTTTTCCCCCTTGCGTACTGCTGCTTCCTCCCTTAAAAGCTCTCCACCCTACCAAGTGTGACTGGCAAGACTGGAGGGCAGGGCTATCTTAGCACACACAGCCTCCTGAGTCCCATTCCTGGGACTGTAATACACCCCATTACAGACATCCAACCTCAGACATCATAGGCTTGCCAATTCTGTGCTGTTATAACAAAAGAACTATTCCGGTTGTGATTTTTCCAGGAATTATGTAAAGCATATATTTGCCCAATGGTGCAGGCGGCCTACAGGCAGAAACTCCAAGTCAGGACCACCTGTTTTGCCCAGAGAACCAAGTTCAACCCTTGGGCACATTTCTAATCAAACTTTTTACTATACCTGGGTGGATCCATCAATCATGTACTTAACGACAGTTCCTTGTCTGGTAATGACCCTAGACACCTCCTGTTCTACTGGTTTCATCACTGCCTTGTACAGATGGGAATGCTTCACTCTTAAGGGATAACTCTGCCTAACTAGGATTTCCAGAGAAAGTTGCTTGGATTTTTCTGCCTTGGTTTCACTTTCGTTGGTTTCATCTGCCTTGGTGTGAGCTTCCTTAGACTCAGCTTTCAAATCTGAAATTAAAGAGTGTATTAATTAATAGTACTGCAGTAGCATCTAAGCAACTCTAAGAGCCCACCATTTTGTATTTTAGCATTAATATTGCTGAAAATTATTATTTAGTGAATGCCAATATGTTTCTTGATGCTTTACAAACATAAAAGTAGATGCAGTCTCTGCAAATATATTATTTGGGTCTATCTTAGACAGTAGAGTTCATTGTATAATGAGTGTGGTGGACAATTGTGTAGACTGCACACCTATAGGTAGGGCTCAACCAAATTCACAACCATGAAAAATGTAACACAGACTGGGAAATCTAGTCTCCCTCATGAAATATGGTCTTTTGTGTGCTTTTTTACCCTATATTATACAGATTTCATGTGGGCAGGAGGGGAGAGGGGGAACAATGTTTCTCAAATTGGGGGTCTGTCCCAAAAGGGAGTTGAGGGGGGTGGGAGGTCGCAAGGTTATTTTGGGGGTGGAGGGGTCATAGTATTGTCGCTCTTACGTTTGTGCTCCCTTTAGAGCTGGGCAGCTGGAAAGCAGAAGCTGTTGGCTCTGAAGGCAGCACCCAGCCAAAAGCAGTGCAGAAAGGTGACCATTCTATCCTTATTTCTGTGCTGCTGCCTTCATAACTGGGTGGCCACAGAATAGTTGGTGATAGTTGACCAAGGGCCCAGCTCTGAAGGCACAAGTAAAGGGTGGCAATAAGATACCATGCCAACTTTTCATCTGCCCTGCTGCTGGCAGTAGCTCTGCCTTCAGAGCTGGGCTTCTGGCCAGCAGCTGCCACTCGCCAGCTACACAGATCTGAAGGAACCACTACACTATCCCTGAAAATCTTGCAACCCTCCCCACAACTCCTTTTTGGATCAGGATCCCTATAATGAGAACACCATGAATTTTCATATTATATATATCTATATCTATATATATCTGAAATAACAAAATGTATGATTATTAAAATCCTATGTCTATGAAATTACCAAAATGGACTGAGAATTTGGGAGGGCCCAACCTATAGGAGATTAGTACTGCCAATTGCAACTCTTGTACTGAATACTATTTATTTTGACATTCAACATAGAATCTCTCTACTCTCATCCCTATATATAATGCTAAACTAATCTGAATGCATATACCTTGAGTAAATATTCTGATTTGGGAGTTGGATGGAGGCATGAAAATAAAAGATTATTCTGGTAATTCAGAGTTAGGCGACTAGTAATCTAGGTTCTCCCACTCTGTCAGAGTTGCTAGGCAGGCCAGCTGAGGCAGTAGAGATACAGGCTGATGAGCAAGGGTCAGCAGGAGTAGGAGCAGGAGCAAGGACTGACTGGAGCAGTAGCAAATATGAGGAGCAGACTGAAGCAGGAGCAAGGGCAGTCTTGAAACTATGGGGAACGGGAATATTCTGGCCAGGTACCAATACTAGGCAGACCAGAAAGCCTGCTTTTCTTAGAAGCCTATAATCCTATCTTGGGATCACCTAGGTACTTCCTTGTCTATGAATTGGCTAAACCCTGGTAGAAATACATAGAGCCTATCACAAGCCCTGAAGGAAGTTGTCTCTCATGACTTGTCATACTCTCTAGTTTGGTGATGATCCATCAGGCTTAGACTCAGAGGTATCAAATTCTCTCCCAGAATGATAAGCCTTTGTGCTGAGGTTCTATGAACCACCACTATTCATCATCTAGCCATTTTTATACACTGCAAGTGATAATGAAGTTGAAACTGCTCCAAACCCCAATCTTATGATTACTAACAAGCAAGTATCACTGTAGTCTACAGTGTGAAGTTGAACAGTTGTGCACATGTCCAAAATGTTGGCACGCTGAATCACTGCAGTAGCCCAATATGCCAGCTACAATAAATGGGTAGCCTTGCTCAGCTACACAGACATTTTCATCTTCAGAAAGAAATTTGAACGGTTGTTTTCTACAGTAATGTGTAGGAATTGCTTTCAGTATTAGATGTTAGAACTTTCCCGGACACAGAACACTACTGTCTCTATAGTGATTCACAAAACTAACCTACTGAACTTTGACCCAGGAAAGTCAATACTAGCCCATTAGGGCAGGAGACATTCAAAGTCTGGAAAGCTGGGACATCTGGCATCGCTTGTATTTGAGATGTTACTGGTTCTATTTCCACCTAAAGAATAGAACACAGATTAGTTTTATAACACACTTCAAAAAGCATTTTATAGTTTAGTTTTGTGATATGCTCCGGTCCCTAAAGGTCTGAGTCTGCTGACTGCCCTAATGTTGAGTCATAATATAGTCTGTAATCAGTACCATCATAGGCTCATATGCTGCACCAAATGCTGTGTGGGCTCTAGTGCTCAAGCACCCATGGAAAAGAAAAACAGGAGGTGATCAGCACCTACTAGCCACAGTGGTTCTGTGACTCCGGGGCTGGATGTGTATCAGCTATTTGGCTAGAATAGTGGGTGTAGTAGGGGTGGGAAGAGGTGGGGTGAGAAAGGGGCCTCATGGAAAGAGCCATCTTGGCCTAGAGAGGGGGTGGCACACACACACCAGGAAAAAAATCAACACCTGTGAGTCCCACAGATTTTGAAGCTTGAGAAAGTCTGTTTCTTTTATCTATATGAAATTATTTTAATGTATTCTACATACTGAACCTTGAGAAAAAGTCATGAATAACTCTCCTTTTGATGAATTATTCCAGCAGCTTACACAAGGTGTCAGAGGTTACGGGACCCACATAAAAACTGTGAGTAAACCAATAATATAAGGTAGAACATGGTGAAATAGGTTGGAAGAGCACCAGCAACAATTCTGGCTGCAGCACTCCATACAGTAGTAGCAACAGTTGAAGGCATTGGTGGAGTGGCTATAGTTACAACAACAAGGCCAGCAAATGGTCATGGTGTGTAGATAGCTCTGGTAGTCAAAGGATGCGCTCCTTCTTCTGTCAGAAGATGACCCTGAGTCCAGACCTTGAGCTATTTGAACATCTGGCAGGAGCACAAGAGAGTCCCAAGACCAGTGGATTTTTGATGTTCTCTTGCCTTACAGGGGAACATCAGGAATCCTACCAGGCAACAGGCCAGACTTTTACTAGTGATTATGAACTTAAAGCAGCAATTCTAGATTGGCTAGGGCTCTGTGACAGGGTATATCAACCCCACACTGAAGAGCAGGGAGTGAACTGGGCCCAGCTGTCTGAAAGAGCCCCACCCTCACAGCCCTGCTAGGCATACTCCTGGTGGAACCAGACTATAAAAGGCCCTGGGCAGCTCAGTCTGAGCTGACTGCTAAAGGGGAAGGAGATTCTGGGGAAGCCCCAGAAAGAAAGTGACCAGACCTTCCAGCGAGAGGTGCTACCTGCAGGGCCACTGGATTGCAGGGAGATGACAGGGAAGACATCTGCCGGACTCCGGTAGGAAGTAGCCCAGGGTGGGGAGTTTACCTGGAGTGCTCAGTGTGTTGCTTCTGAATTCCCCACTGAGTGAGGCAGTGGCCCCAGCCACTGCCTACAGGGTCCTGGGCTGGGACCCAGTGGAGTGGGAGGGCCCGGGTCCCCCTATCCGCTCCATAGCTGGCTCGAGGGAGAGAACTGGGCCTATAAGCCTGTGAACTAGGCCTCAAGGCTGTAGTATCCCTGCTATAAGGGCCCATGTGTGGACTTTGGCCTCTGGGGTGTATTGCCCCTAGTAAGAGGGGATGAGGAATGGACTCTGGCTGTCAGGCTGTATGAACTCTGCTATAAGGGCCTGGGTGTGGACTTCAGGGGCATATTACCCCCAATAGGAGGGGACTGAGGAATGGGCTCTGGCCACTAGGCCATAGTAACCCTGCTATAAGGGCCCATGTGTGGATTTTGGCTGCGGGGCCGTGTTACACCCCTCAGGGGGAATGCATGTAGGGACCCCAGCGGGTAGGCCGCAAGGTAGACTAAGCTTGAGGAACCTTCCAGAGGAGGTTGCCCCTCGACAAGCTCCAAGAGGATGGCTACCACTGGCAGTAGAGAGCAGAAAATTCTGTCCCAGGTACTTCATGTCAGGCAGTAGCAAAGTGATTTCTGAATTTCTGTAATGGGGGTTAAAGAGGATTTGTACTCCACAGGGATGAACTGGAGTTGATAATGTTTGCAGCACCAAAAAGTATTGTTCTGACTGCAACAATTTGTGGATGCATTGCCACCAGACTGTCAGCTTAATGGATGCAGTATGCCTGGTAGAGAATTTCTCAGTGGTCAAACTGAACTGTGGGTTTGTGCCACTGGCTAGGAAACAGGGGTCAAGGTATCTACCTGGAGCAAGATTGATTCAGCCTGTTTGTAAAGGACCTTCAGTATGGGAGGGACAACCTATGGATACCACTTAAAAGACTTTCAGTGGGCCAGGAATTTTGTCACTTAGCGGCACCATACACCCCTGGGTAGGACAGTTCCTAGAATTTTGTTGAGGCACAAATCAAACACTGATTGAAGCTCTGTAGTATGCAGCTAGTGTTCCCAGGAGCACTGGACAGGTGACTAGTACTACATTTAGGACAGTAAGCCCCTGATTTGTTTTCTGTATGGACTGAAGAGCCACATCTATCAACCTGCCACTTCACTGAGGGTGACTATGTGATAGCCTGGACCATTAAGGGACAGAATCATATGCTGAACCAGAGGAATTTAAGATTCCAGTCATTCAATGGAGGTAAAGTTCAATGACTGGTAGATTCAGTTCTGGCCAGACATTCATGCAGGAGCTGCTGTGAAGTGAATGCATACTAGACTGACAGATGCCTACAGGTAGTCAACATTTTTCAAATGTTACAATTTTGACATTTGAAAAAAATTGTGAACATTTCTCCCCCATTTTTAACCAGTTACAGAGCTGGTCAAACATTTTTGAATTTCAAAATTCTGAAAAAAAGGGAAAATCATTACAAAAATTAGAATAATCTTTACAATTTTTCCCTTTTCCTTTGTTTTTAACCAATTCTAATCATGGTGTCAATAAATGGCCAAGCCTCTGAGATCACTGTAGACATCACAAAAAGTTACTTTTCCTGTGGCCTCCTAAGATGACTGGCTAACATTTCTGACAAAGCTAACATTTCTGACAAAGTTAATTGTTTTCACTTTGTCTTAAACAATGACTGGCACCTGGCACTGGACACTGTCAGAAGACAGGATACTGGGTAGATGGACCTTTGGGTCTGACCCAGTGTGGCTGTTCTTATGTTCTGGCTGTGATTGTCTTTTCTGCTGAGTCATTCAACCAATTTACATCAATTTGTGGCTTATGACCACACTAGAAGGTAAAATTAGTACTTATTGGGGAATATTCTCTCACCTTTTTCTCTTCTTGCTTTGCAGACTCTTCTGGTGGTGGACTGATTAACTTGATATGGCTCCCTTTGGAAGACTGTAGAGCTTTTGCTGATTTTTGTTTCAGTGACTTGTTGCTTTTTCCTGAGGAAACGGAAGCAGCAACAGGAGCTGGAGCAACAGTTGGAATATGTATGGAGGGGATATTCAGAATTGTTGCTAAGTTAGGGTCTGTATCATCTGGAGGGGAAAAGCAACATTTTTATGCACTAGACTACAGACACATATATACATGTTTCAAGTTTTGTTTGACAAAACTTCAGTTACTAAGTTTTACCTTTCAAAACATGGAACACCAGAAACCTCAGGTCCAAGGGCCTGGTACATGACAATAAATGCAACCCTCTTCTATGGTCTACTCTAACCATAAAAAGGGTTAAAAGTGGTGTGTTCCAAACCTTCTACTAGGAGTCTATCAATATACACTGTATGGGAAAGACAGCTTTCCACACACTTTGCTTCACCTGAGAACTATTTATGTTCTCATGGACATGTTCTGAATAGTATCTGGGAAAAGAGAAGTTAGACTTCATCATGAGGCCACATCAGTGAGGGTTTGGTGGGTTTTTTTCTTCTTCTCACTTGTGTGCATTCCCCGACTGATTTTTATGTGGGTCAGGGGCTCCTGACCCAAAATAGGCTCCCCACCCCTGCTATAGACTACACATGCTCAGTCTTTCAACATTTCCTCCTAGATTAGGGGTAAACAATATATTTCTAAACCTCTTATTTTTGTAGCTCTCCTGCTCTCTTCAATTTGTCCACATTGTTCTTAAAATGTGGTACCCAAAATTGGTTACAGTGCTCCAGCAGAGACCTCACAAGCATCAACTAGAGTGGGACTATTACCTCCCATGTCCTACATATGACACTTCTGTTAATACATCATAGAATGATATTTGCCTTTTTGTAAACAGCATAATACAATACATAAATAAATTGAATCTCTGTTTGAAGAAGGCCCAAGGGTAAATCCTACAACCACACACATGCAACATCTATTGGGGGAGTATTTCTCATCCAGACAATTCAAGTAGTCTGAGTGTAGCCAAGAAACTTTTATTAAAAGGAGGGAAGTAATCCAGCATTACTTTGGGAAAACAGTTGCCAGAGCAAGTGGTGATGTCTGGAGTGTCTTCCCCTCTTCAATATGATTATAGGGCATACCAGGACCTAATAAAGAGATTTTCTTCCTCTCCAGCATCCAGGTTGAGATGGAGCAAGAATCCTCACACTGGCTGGTGGCCTGATTGGTGTGTCTGCAGGATCTTCTCATGTGGCTTTGCTTATAAATGAGGCCATATTGAAGCCGATGCAGGTGTAACCCTTCTGCCAGTAAGAGTTGGCAGCAACATGAGCTGGGTTCAATATCTAGGGATCCCTTTCCAACAGCCCAACATGAAACTAGCTCGAGCCCTCACCCAGTAACTTGGGGGCAATTACATACCACCCATCGGATGCCTCTAAGAGGCAATATTTCCCCTCTCACAAACACGGAGTCAGAAACTTTTAATAAAAGGAGATAAGTCACTGAGCATTAATTTGGGAAAACCCCAGAAGCAGGGTTTATAAATATAAAACTATAGGCCCAGAGCAACTGTCTTTTTGCCTCAGGTTCTTAAGTCCAGTAACTAAAAGTTCTTTTAAGTGCCCTTCTCTGCTCCCTCACCACACCCACTCACAGTCGTTGTCTTTAGTCAGTGGGGAACCAGGGTTCAGAGGTGCATATGTGTATGTTCACCTCTCACCCGAGGGGAAGAAGGAACCTTGGTCATTCCAGTGTCATTTTTGTATTTGAACTTATGAATATTGACTATAGCTATATTTCACAAGCAGTCACACCTGGGTGACACCCACTAGGCAATATGCTTCCAGTCCACACAGCTGTTTGTGAAGTGCTCATTCAGGGTAATGGGCCATTAGGGAAAACAAAAGGCCTCAGGAGAAGTTTATCCTCCACCTGGTGATCCTTCCTGTGGATGTTTTGGCCAGTGTGTAAGTAATGGCTGCTATGACTCTGCAAGGGCATGTGACCATGCCACATGATTCTGGACTCCATTTTGGGGTGTCTGTTTTTCCACAAACTGGTCTGGTAACAAAGTTTGAAATGGGTTCCCACCATATTTAAAGCTATATAAGGCAGGGAGTGACATCATCTGTTGTTCTTCACTCCCCCACAAGTCAAAACCTACGATCCTAAGGAAACGGGACTTGGAAAGGGGGAAGGAATCGCAAGCTGCAAACCAAGTGCAGATTGTGCCTTGTGCCTTGAGAATCATCTGCTTGTATCATCAGTCAGGGTAAGAAACTGCTGATTCACATTCAATTTTTTTAGCATCTTAGGCTTTGTTTGCTGATTTGTTTATTTACTAGGCAATCTGCTTTGATCTGTTTGCTATCAGTTACAAATTATCCTTTTGTTGTTAAACTTAATCTAAACCAGTAAGATTGGAGTGAAGTGCTTTGGAATCTTAGCTGAAGGGGCAGGGGCTATTATAGTTCCTCTCAACTCTGAGGGAGAGATGAACTCAATGAGCCGATGCTGTACAGTTCCCTGTGCAGCACAAGATGGCATAATTTAGAGTTTATATTCCAGAGAGCGGGCTGCATGGCTGAGGAATTGGAAAATTGGCTGGTGTCTGCTGGTTGCACCAGGTAATCCAGTCTGAGTGAATGGTGTCACCTGCTGTCACGTTGGATGATAACAGGGGGTCTGGGAAGGCTGGTTGTGTCCCCAATCCAATTGTGTTTCAGGAGTTCTTACAGCTCCCAGACTGCACCCCAGGAGTGACAATCCATCACACTCCTCACGGCATTTCAGACACTGGTATAAGGGTCACAAGTTGACGATGTTTTGCAACTGGTGCATGGCTTAAATTCCAAGGACTGAGACATGCCCTAGCACTGGGAGTCAGTACCCAGAATATGTTGGAATCAGCACTCTAAGTAAGAAATGAAACTTACTGTAAAGCTCTATTAACTATATTAACTTTACCTTTGTCTTTTCTGCATCCCTGACCATATGCTATGTAAAGACCTGATCCTGCTGCTACTGAGGTCAATGGTTAAACTTCAGTGGGAACATGATTAGGCAATAAAATAGCAGTTCTCAACCATTGGAGCAACCATTCCAGTTTACTAGGCTAAACCATCAGACGAGCCAGACTAATGACCAGATATGTTATTTAGTTCCCTACCTCCCATTAAAAAATTCCAGTCATACTTTATCCTGATATGGATAAAGTTTGGGATGCTCTTGTGATTATTAGACTGGGGTATTGGTCAGTCCTAGTTCCACTCATGAAAGGACGGCAGACAACAGTGGTATCCTCAGGCCACGTCTTCACTAAACAGAAGATCTATGCTGCCATGATCGACCTTCCGGGGTTTGATTTGGCAAGTCTAATTCCGTGGTTCGATGTAGCGAGTCTTAATTAGACTTGCTAAATCGAACTCAGAGCGTGCCTCTGTTGTTGGCCATTACTCCTGCTGTGGGGATGGCAGGGAAACTCGAAACAAGGTGTACACACGCAGACTCTGGTTAGCCCACTCATGCCTTTGTTTACCTGTCACCACCCACCCCCCCAAGCAGGTACAAGAGTCCGACCTGCGCCAAGTCTCCTCGTATTAGTCCTATCTATCGTATTCCACTCCATGGGTCCGTCTGACCCCAAATGTGCCCAGGGTTTCTCGCACCGCCTTTGACAGCAGGGAGGGGGGGTCCAGGCCCGCCTTCACTCACAGACTCCAGCCCAGGGCTCTAAGGATGCAGACTTGTTTAGGTCCGGTCTGGCTGGCGGGGCTTCCCACCATAACGCGCCAGCTCGCGGGCAATAACACCCTGCCCTGGGCTGCTTCCTCTCCCCTTACCTGGTCCGTCGACCAGACAGTGCCAGGATGTCTGTCTCACCCCTGTCCCCTCTGGGACTCGCCTGTGTTGCCCTGGGGGTCTCCCGGGAGGTGTGACCCCCACGGTGCCCCTACCCCTTCGCCGGTCTGGCTCCTTCCCTTGCCGCGAATGCCGGCTCCTTTTGAATCCTGGCACCGCATCACGCCAGGGTGCCTCCCCTCCCAGCTGTCCCGCGGCGTGGCATGTCCGTCCACACCCTGCCCTCACCCCCACTTGGCCGGGGTTGGGGGATTTAAAATGAGGCATGGCTGCATTCCACCTGGCGTGGCATGCAGACGCGACGCGCCTACTCTCCCTGCATCCTGCCGTGCCCCGTACATGGCCGGCACCGGGGAACTTGAAGTGCGGGGCTGCGGCGCCCCGTCACACAAGGTATGTAGACTCCAGCTATATAATTAACGAAGCTGGAGTTGCATATCTTGATTTGACGTTCCCTTTTAGCGTAGACCTGGCCTCAGCAAGGAGGCTTATCATTAGAGTAGAGAGGAGAACTTGTGTGTCACAGAAGCTTGAATACCAGAAGTGGCATGCAGACCTATGATTGGGAATGGCTGCTGTGAAACAATCTAAGTTGTACAAAAGGATATTTAATAGTTTAAAAGAGGCTCCTCTGTTTTTTAAACTTGTAATGTGAGTTTTCACAGCCCACGATAGTGTGGATAACATTTTAGCACAATATAAAAAGTAGTCTTTTAGCAATTTATGGGGAAAATGTCTTTGAAGAATTGAAACTAATGTTCAATCGAACAAATGGTTTACCAAAACTCACATGGAGAAACATCTGATTAAATGTTTTCATAATTTAAGGAATGAAAAACGTTGAAATTATTTTCTGATCGCAGGAGGGTTTCACTTTCAGGTGCATAATACTTTAAGTAAACTCTTAAATGAAGCAGAACCAAAAAGAATTTCTTCTTAGCGCTTGGAATTTTCTTTGTGGTTTATGAAGCAGTCGCTTCCAGTTGGTGAATACTTTTATTGAAAGTCTGACAGAAATTCCTCTTCTGTGTGCACAACTGTAACCTTAAGACCAATGGCCTGACACAAAATGAGAATTTTCATAGTCACCTATGTAAATTAACAAAAATATTATTCCTTGGAAAACCAAGAAGATTCCTTAGCAAATCACATTTTTCTTTGGCTTAAACTAGTTCGTTGATTTTAGTAAGCTAGTTAATAAAAATACTTGGCATTTTCTCACTACACTAGTTTGTTATCACACAATTAAAAAATTGCAGAGACTTCCTTCCATTCTGAAATTTGAATCATAAGATATTCTTGATAGTGTAACCTCAGCTCAAATCCTAGTGAAAATTCCCCACTATGTAGTTGTTAAAAAAGGCAGGGCTGGATGTAACAGATTATGGAGCTAGGCGGTATATGAAAGAAATAAGAACACCCATTCTGGGCTCCCAAATATCCTCATCCTCTTACCTGCTGCTTTTCCTGTAGCTCCATAGAAGCTCAAGGACAGGTGGATTCCATTTTCTAAAGTGGCTGAAAAAGATCCAAACCTGCTCACAGCTTTCTTCTGATTTATCAATTTTCCTAAAAAAATATTGATTTAAAGAGTAAAAATACATATAAGAATTGCTTAATTGTAATCTATTGCCTAGTATGTGCATCACTGGCTACTAGAAGTTGGACTGGGTGAAACCCCTACTAATAGTGACAGTCAGTGTCTTTATTCTACTGGAGCCAAATGTCCTTGGTTCCTTCCCCTGTTCTGCATATGCAGCTTAGCTAAAAGCCAGGTTATTTGTATATGTGCAGGCATACATGCAGAGCACCACAGCAATAAACCTCACAAAACTTATCCAAATTAACATACTGTACAGGATTCTTTTGCAAATACGTTAGGGCCAGATTCTACCCATATTTATATCTATACCTATATCTGGTAAGTAAGGAGCAGCTCCTTTGACTTCAATGAGTCTTTTGCTTGAGTAAATAAAATGTAAGAACCTGCCATCCTTAGTTGGTGTACTGGATTAGACCATTGGTCCATATACTCCATTATCTAAGCATGGCTAATACTTAATGATTTAAAGAGACAAACAAAACTAAAGTCCTGAAGCATGAAGCATACACCAGGACGTGTAATTATTATTCATCATACAATTATCCTACAATTTTTAAAATGAAGCTGAATAAGATGAATTGTATGATATGTTAAATAGTATTTTTAAAGATTTATTTTAAATGAAAGTTCCACTGGCTTAATTGAATGATCCCTGTGAACTCATAGAATGGGACAGTTTAAAAGACAAGAATAGTCAGTTTTTCTGGTAATTGTTTTGCTTAATACTCTTCTATTATTTTAACTATATATTAGCAGACTTACCTGGAGTTGCCAGGGTCCTTCAGGGTAGGGGGCTAGCAATGTGGGGGGTGCAGGAATCAGGGCAGGGCCTTGGGGACGTGTGTGTGTGTGTGTGTGTGTGTGTGTGTACGGGGGGCGTGCAGGAGGTTGGGGGCAGGTGGGTATGAGAGTGAGGGTTGAGGGTGAGGAGGGGCTCATCTGGCACGGGCCTTCTCTCTGCCCC
This sequence comes from Pelochelys cantorii, assembly GCA_032595735.1. NCBI lineage: Eukaryota > Metazoa > Chordata > Testudines > Trionychidae > Pelochelys > Pelochelys cantorii. The sequence continues at coordinate 207,877,875 of CM064326.1, forward strand.
CAAGTGACCCCAGGTTCCAGGGGCCTTTTATCTCCCCTCCCCCCCCCAGTGCTGTGGCCAAGTGCTGGAAAGTGGGGGGGAAGGGTTTGGGGTAGGAAGGTTACTTACCCAGTGTACTGGCAGGAAAGATGGGGGAGCCCCAGCCCTGCTGGCCACTCTTTTGGTGGTATAGCTTACGGTCAGGGAACACTCTAAATATAGCTCTCCCTTGCGGGCTCGCTGCTCCTAGTGGCCACTCTCAATATCACTTCTCTCCAAAAAGTAGCCCCTCCCTTTGCATGTTATGGAAAACAATCCTTTTCCCAGGGCTTCCATCATCCTGGCACAACCAAACACTGACCTTACTTTAAGTTAGGAGACGAGGATGCTGCATACCAAATTTAGTGGTCCTAGCTCTTACCATTATAAGACCCTGTTTTCAGTTGCTTATAACTGTCAAACTTTAACTGTTTGGGATGAAATTTTCCATTCTGTGTGTCTGGCTCAGGCTGAATATCTTTTGAAAATTTCAGCAAAAACAATTCAATTGTTTTGGAGAGTGAGGCTAGGAAAAAATGCAGGGTTTTTGTCCATGTTCAAAAATTCTGGTGACCTTTTCTTTGAGAAGCTGTAACATTCCCATGCTCTGGATCAAGAACTTGAAAAATGGCAGATGCTCCAGTCTGGGAATAAATGGAGGTAAGCAGGATGATCTTCATCATGCAGCTATAGCTGTGGGTGACTGCAGGCTGGGCTGTATCTGAGTCCAGGCACTGGAGCAGATAGTTTGACTCTCACGTGCTTTCAATGCACCTACTGCTAACACCCATTCAGTGTGAAGAAGGAACCTGCCTGAACTGAATGCAGAGAGGACAAAAAATGAACTACAGGAGGAGTAGACTGGGATAAAGTGTATGGGGGGAGACTGGGAATGAAGGTTGGCAGTGGGCAAAGAAGAAAACGGAGACTGAGGGTTGGGTGGGAAGGCACTAGGACTGGCTGGCCAAGGAGCCTGTGACTAGGAGCTGGGGACACTGAGATCAGATGAGAAACCCAAGAAGGGAGACTTGAACTGGGATGATGAGTCCAGAAAGATTATTTGGACTTATCTGACAAGAAGTAGTCCTGGCTGAGCCCCTTCCCAACTGCCAGGAGGAGTCCAGAGCCCCCCGACTTGCCTGGAGGAGCAGTTGAGCTGCTCCTTTCCTTTCCTCAGACCCCAGCTGCCTGGGAAAAACTGCAGCATGACAGCATCTCTTCCTGAAGAAAACCTGAGATTTTGCTATGCCCCATGCAGGTTTCAGGGAGGCTGAGGAGGCAGTATCTGCTACTCAGCTTCCTGGGTTCCTCAGTAATTGCTCTGAAGTCCAGGGAGTTCTGTCCCTCAGCCATACACATGAGACACTTTGTCCAAGGACTCACAGATCAGTCAAGGTCAGGCGTTCCATAGGCACCAGCTTTCTCTGGGCCCAGAGGGGCTCAACCTCTTTCTCTTCCCTGCCTCTTTCTGCCTTTGCCCATGAGTGTGCCCCATTCCCACTCTTTCCCCTACTTCCCAGTGCCACTTGTCCTCAATGAAACAGCTGATTGCAGTGATCAGGAAGCGCTGGGAAGGGGGGAAGCTTGGTTACTGGTGGGTGCTAGGCACCCACTAATTTTTTTCTGCAGGTACTCCAGCCCTGGAGCACCTACGAAGTCAGTGCTTAAGGGGCATTTCCTGCCTCAAGAATAGAAACTTGAATGGCTAAATGAGAATACTGATAACAGCCTAGGCAAGAATCTCTTGGAATCTGAATAGGGAGAGAACATAAGAATGGCCATACTGGGTCAGACCAAAGGTCCATCTAGCCCAGTATCTTGTTTGCCGACAGTGGCCAATGCCAGATGCCCCAAAGGGAGGGAACAGAAACAGGTAATCATCAAGAGATCCCTCTTCTGTCACCCATTTCCAGTCCCTGACAAACAGAGGCTAGGGATACCATTCCTACACATTCTGGACTTTCTCTTTTTCCCAACCTAGCTAAAAAGAACTTCAAATTACCAAGCAAGGGCACACCCTGCTTTTCCATGCAAAAATGGCCCCATTACACATTGACTGGATCAAGAAATGGGTGGGAGAGCTGCAGGTTAAGCAAACTAGAAATGTGGTTCCTAGTGTTGTTGTAGCCCTGTTGGTTCCAGGATCTGGGAGATAAAAGGTGGATGAGGGGAAATCTTTTATTGGATCAACTTCTGTTGGCCAGAGAAGCAAGCTTTTGAGCTACACAGAACTTGTCTCTCTCACCAACAAAGTACACCGTGTCTCTCTGGAAACGTGGTTGTAAGATTGCCGAATTTTACTTTCAAACTGCCTGTTACTCCAAACAATCCAAACCATGTTTTCACCCCAAATTGTAGACTATACATAATTTTCCTTACAAATCAAATACACCAGGGATAATCTGTCTTCCACCCCAGATTAGAAACTACACCTTTGTTTGCCTTCTGAAATCTTTCTGTATGTGGAAAACATCTCTTGTTCTATTGTAAATTCTAAATAACGTGAAATGCTTAGGTATAATCAAAGACTATATACAACATGTCCTCCAAATTTAGAAGATTATATTGATTTTCTTTGCTTTCATTGGAAATGATTGTTGCACTCTAGAAGTAATAGGAATTGTTTAGCAAAAGGAAGAATAAATGTTAACATATATAAACCAGGGTATAACTTTGGGCTTTTAAGGGATATTGCTTACAAGGGGAGATCCCAGTTGATATTAGGCGCTAATAATAATATTCAATCCTTGAAATGAATTAAATTTAAAAAGCTGCTCAGAAGAAAAGGATAGAAGACATTTATTACACATGGATGCCATCTACTGGATACCAATGGAAGCAGCAAAGAAACTGAAAGAGCTAAAACTAAGCACTCACTTGACATGGGTCCAGTAGGAATATGTGGTTGGCTCCCTCCTACAAGACCACTAGGGTATATGAACTGAAGTCACAATGTGATGAAGAGAATGGACTGAACCCAACATAAGGAAGTGCAGAATCTTAAGTGTAACCAACCGATGCCCAGTCCAGCCATGTGGAAAGGACTGTCCCTGTTCCCCAAGGGTGCCATTTTGGGTGTGTGTGGGGCAGCAGGTGTGCACTCTGGGACACGGCTTGCTTGTCATCCCGTTCCCCAGATGCTAACAGAGTGAGTGCAAGTGCTTGCATTCCATGCATTCCTCTCAAACCTGGCTGGTGAACTCCCTTCATCAGCTAGGTGTGAGAGGCATGCATGGAATGCAAGTATTTTCCCCTCACTCCCTGAGTGTCTGGGGAACAGGATGAAAAGCTAGCAGCACCCTGGAGTGCATGGCTGCTGCCCCCCATTCCACCAAAATTGTGCCCTTGCTGGTCCCAGCTTTAAGAGGGTAACAAGAAGCGGTGAGATTTCATTTCAATGGCTGTATTTCCCCTTCTGTTCTCTGACGTATCTTGCTGAGTCTATAGGCTAGCAAGACCTCAAGTAACCATATTTTAGATTCTATTTCCTTTATAAGTCCAAACAAAGTGGCCTACGAGAGATTGAAAATAATTACTTTAAGTAATTGCTTTTAATATTCTAAACTTGCCCCTTTTGGATCAATCTATTCAATCTTACTAATCATACTCTTTAAAGTATCCTAAAGATAAGTACATCCTTGGAAGCATGATAAATGTGTTAGGCACCAAAGAATTGAAAATTGATTATCATAAGTAAATGCAATAAGAAATACTTGTAATTTGCCTTGTTCTTTGGTATAACTGTTGAGCCCCAAATTTAGTCTGTGATAATCGCTTGTGAGAATGTACTGGGCGTGTAGTACTTATAACTGGTTTTGTCTACAAATGTGTGGTAACTTGCTTGTTCTGGATGAATTAATACATTGTTGGGTGACCTGATTTGAGAAATAATGTTCAAGTTACAATTTGACCTGCCAAGAACCCAGTGTTAACTAGTGAGCTAAAGCTCCCTGGACTCAATAAAAGAAGGGTTATCCCATTTGATTCTACAATATATCTGTAAACCTACTTTTTAGAGTTCAACTTTAAAATCTAACAGGCATCATGGCAAATCCACAAGTTGACCCCTTTTCAAGCTTACAACTCCCAGTTATATCTAAGTAAATTAGGAAATTATTAATTCTATATTCAGAGCAAGGTTTGAATAGTAAATAAGGTCTGGGACCACACACTGAACAATAAGTAGAAAATAAAATACTGAATAGCTACTTACTAAGTGAACACTGTTCATCTTGTGCACTGAATGAGGCAACAGCAAGTCACGGCTTCGGCATGTAGGGAGCCAGGTAGGGTATATACCCTAAGGTTCTGGAATGTCTATATTCTACTCAGCTAAGCACTAGCTCACTGTTTACACAGCTATTTACACCCATGCTAGTTGGGTATGCAGTGCCTGTACTCTGCATACTGCTGTAAAGTGTACACAGACCCTTAAGAACTCTGCTCTGTCCCCCTCTAGTGGAGGCTGGGACACATATAGAGATAATAAGCTTACTATAACCCTGACTGGGGCTGCATCTAGACAGTGGGGCCATTTCAGGATACCAGAAGTATCCCAAAATAGCAATTCTATGTCTTTAAACATACCCGTTATTTCAAAATATATTTCAAAATAATGGGTGCATTATTCTGGCGTCCCTGTAGCCCTCGTTCCATGGGGGTTAAGGGACTTGTCAGAATAGTGCTTTATTTCAAAGCTATGCAATTGCATAGTGCAAACTGCATAGCTTATTTCAAGGTAAGGGTGCTGTGTAGATGCTCCCTAACAGATTAGGGTGTTTTAGCTCACACAGCAGAGGCTTCTCTTCCTTCTTTATAACTCAATTCTGTTGTTTCCGAAAAGGAAACACTATTTATCTGTTAGTCATTGATTTCTGGTACTTAAAAATTATTCTAGATGTCATGGTTATCTATTAGTTAATGCACCTGACCACTAGATGGAGGAACTAAACGCAAAAATCCCTAAGTCCTAAGGTAGGTGACTGTGTTCCCAACAAGAGTGGAATAAGGAGATCACCACTGAGGATCGCCAGTGCCTAGGAGGGTGCTACATTCAGGTAATATCGCAGAATAACAGGTTTTTGTGTGGTTTCATTTGCACAAGTGTATGAGCAACACAGACCAAAGAGGATATATAACACTTCTTATGCACCACTGATCATGACACTTCTCCTGATATGACACTTCTCCTCTAACCCATTCCCCTTCCTCCTGGTGTCTTTGCCTGATGCTCTTATTTTCCCTTCAAACCTCTCCCAATATCCCTACCATTTAGTTCCTCACAGTCTAGGTGCCTCCTTTCCCTTCACCCTGCCACAGAAACTATAGTATAGGTTACAATTACTTCTCCTGATATCTTCCCTGCCTCTGTGCACAACAATATGGGTGGTGATCAAGCAAGTCCAACTCTCTACAGTCAATCATGCCCAGATCTTCAAGTGTGCCAGAGCACTGATCTAAACACCTGAGAGGGGAAGGTAAAGGCTGCTGCATGCCACTTTGTGTTCCCTGAATCCCAGGGTTGCCAGCGGTACTTCAGCCTATAAAAAAAATTTAGGGCTCCTCTAATGTAGGCCAGTTTGTAATGCCCCCTGAAGGTTGTTACTCCAGCAAGGAGCACTCCTTACAGTGTCTTTGGGCTCTAGAAGGGATGTAGTGTAGGCATGCATCAGGCCAATGAAGTTTCAAGGAAAGTATTAGTCAGAATAATAGCTACAACATAGTACATTCACCCTACTTATGCCATTGCACTGGATGAGTGGCACTGAGAGCAAATAAACTATTTAGCACCTTATAGAAAGTGAAGCTAGGCATTCACTCAGGCTTTGATTTCCTTCTAGTCTTTTCAAATAACTTCCAGTAAAGTGAATTCATCCTCCCATTCTTTACAGTAGTGTAGATATCTGTTTTAATTTAAACTTACTTTATTTCCCTGGTATTATAAATAGGAATTGAAGTATTTCTTTCATTACTTGCTACTTGTCACGCCTTACATCCAATTATGGGACTATCTTAGGCCACATCTCCACTTGCGGGAAGATTGACACGGCAGCAGTCAATCTTCCAGTGTTTGATTTAGTGGGTCTAATAAAGACCCACTAAATTGAATGCTGAGGGTGCTCCCATCAGTGCCAGAACTCCTACTCATCACAAGGAGTAAGGGAAGTTGACAGGAGCATTTCTTCTGTTGACCTCCCACTGTGAGGCTGGTGCCGAAGCTCATCTTAACATACGTCGACTCTAGATACTTTTTTATGTAGCTGGAATTACATACCTTAAGCCAACCTTCTCCCATGGTGTGGACCTGGCTTAGAGGATTACTCTTTATAGCAGTGATGATGATCCACTGACCTGGCTCACTCTGCTTCCCTTCCAAAGAGTTGCTCGTTTCTTGTCCTTCAAGTTCTATCAAGTTTTTCTTGGGGTCTGTGATGTGAATGAAGAAACTGTGGTGATCCTTTACCACCTTCATTTTTACTAAAGTTGTCCCTGAAAACAACAAAATACAACTGTTTGTAAATGCTAGATGTTGAGCCCGAACTTCCAGTATGGTGATGCCAACAAGACAAAAAGATAACTTAGTAAAAGTAGGCCAAAATGCTTAGTAGGAATATAAGTACAAAATTCAGAATAGGAAAATTTAGATTGAATATCAGAAAAATCTTGCTACAGTCAGATTTATTCGGATGTGAAAAAAATCTTCCAATGCCCTATTTTTTAGGACATTAAAATCCAGATTGGACAAATCACTAGTTGCTAATGGATGGACTACAGAGGACCTAGTTGGTCTCTATTTCTAATTTTCACATTCTTTAATTATCGACCAATTGATAAAAACATGACAAAATATCAACATTATGATAATACAGAAATACAATGCAATTAGTAACTATTCCACAAGTTGCACAAGAAATCGTTAATTTAATACAGAGATGTGAAAATAATTTTATTATTATTGAAAATAGTTTTAGAATTCTGATACTGAATAGGGATGATCTAATCAGTTCTACAAGCATAATCAGTTCTACAAGCATAATAGTTATAAAAAGTTCTCAAGTAATATCCTTTAAACAGTGTCCCATTTCATAAATATTGTTTTCAATTGCACATCCATCTCATCAATCAATAATAAAATGAAATGAAATACAGAAAGGAAAACTCACCTTTCTCAAATGTTATCTTTTCTGTTTGAATCTGTCCTCCGTCAGTGGGGAAAAGATACTGACTGGTCCCTGAGACTTGAATGAGATCCTCCCCCAAGTTGTAGCCAAGAAACTGGAAAATAAATGCAAGACTATGTGTGGACTGGAAAGGAATAAGGCATGAAGGAGGAAGATGGAAGATAAGCAAAACTGATTTCTTCTGGTTGATTTTATTCAGCCATTAAATGCTATTATACAGTGATTATCATGTAGAGAATTATTAGATCTTGGCAGAGGAAATAGTAGCTTACTTACACTGATACCACTTTCAAATGACTAACAAAATATGGGGCAAACTATTCTCCATTACACCAATATGCAACCCTATTATTATGAATGGGGATGTCTGGGTACAAGGGAAAGTAGAATTTGGTCTCATAAGAACATATAAAGTCAATTCACTGATATAAGACCATCTCCAGGTTTAGAGAGTGGTGGATTGGTTGTTTGCTCACTGTGGCACAGGGAGGAAGGAGAAATTCTGGCCAAGCACACTGAGATAAACTATTACTCTGGTGAAAAGTGCCATAAGATCTTTAAGATAAAGACAGGACTTTAGTTTTCAAGGTCTTACCCAAAATATCCATGAATACAAAATGACATGTAGCTTGACTTATCCACAGTGGAAGCCCTGAATTGACTTAAAGAGATGTAAGCTTATGGCTGCAGGAGCTCTACATCTTTAGCATCTGATATTTAGGGTCTCTCTATATAGCTCAGTAAGCTTGGATCTGTGTGACTTGCATCTATGGACTTAATCTTTCCAAGCTCACACTTCAGCACCCTGGCTGCATTGGAAACCCAGGCCTCACGAATATGCTGACATGTCCATGCTCCACTGCACAGACCACAGTCAGAATTTTGGCTTCTTTGGGCTTATGCCATCACATATATTCCAGGGTTCCAACTTCCTACCACCTTCACCAGCTGTCACTGCCCTAGGGCATGGTTCATGATTGCTTAGGGCCAAACTTATTTGTCGATCCTGTGGAAGCTAAGTGTTTTGTGTGGTAAACCATTTTGTGTCTGTACATTCCCAGCAGAAGGAGTCATCAACACTTCTACTCACTTTGTCAGTCCTATTTCAGAAATGAGGCAGAGCAACTTCAAAACACTGGTGGACATTTAAGCAGCAGTTTTTGACCTGCCAAAGGCACCAAGGTGATGCTGTTCATGCCTATTGCATTAGCTGCACATTCCACATATGTAGCCTTTCGCTTCTGGAGCAGGGCCACAAGCAGACTGATGGGCTCACAATATTACGCACACTGGGATGACCAGCAGTGGCTGTGCAATTTTTGCATGAAGAATTAGTTGTTCCTAGAGTTAGTGTTCACTTGCCCCATCCTTCAAGTGTCATGACATCCACATGAAGACACTATACCAGCCCAGAAGTGGGTAACTACAGCCATCTAGAAGCTGCAACAGATTCATTGCTAACCAGTTTGAAGTTGGCAAACCAACTGTGGGTGTTGTGGCAAAGGTTTATGAGGCCATCAAGAATCTGATGTACCCAAAGACAGGGGAAATTACAACTGTTCCTGAAATAATTGCTGGGTTTAAGAGAATGGGCTTTCCAAACTATGCTGGGGACAGTGATGGAACTCACGTGCCTACAGTTTGCCCTCTGCAAAGAGCACACATACGTCACTGCAAAGGGTACGTATCGTAGGTCCTGGTCAACTGCTGGGGCAGATTCACGGACACTGGCAGAATGTATGATTTTAGGGAGTTCCAGAAATCAGGAATTTATCTTCACGCAGAAGCTGGAACATTATTTCCACTGAATGACATTGCTTTCAATGGAAGCACTGTCCCTACTGTTATTCTAGGGGACACTGTTTATCCTCTGTTGCCAGGGCTTATGAAGCCACACCTTGATTTCAGAGGACCTGGGAAAAGTTTCAGCTACATACCCAGCAGCTGTAGGACGGTGGTGGAATATGCATTTGGTAGATTTTGTTGATGATGCCTTCAAAACTACTTTGATGCCAGTGTCATCAATGAAATCTGCATTACTGGGACCTACTGTGTTCTACATAAGGTCTGCAAGGACAAGGAGAACTTTTTATCCAGCAGTGGACTCAAGACACTGATGTATTTCTGAATGGTGCACATAGCCATATAGTGCACCTATCATCATGCAGCTGTGAGGGTCCAGTGGTTAAGGGATTGGGCTTGAAATCCAATAGGGTTTCCCCACACAGAGTCAAATCCTGCTCACAGTGAGACCTGCGTTTAAGGTGCTCCAGTAGCACAACTGGCTGGTGTGCAGTACTTATAGGGCAGTCTGGTGTTCTTGTATTCTATGACTGGTGCAGAATCCAGACACACCACAGCAATCAGATGTTTTGTTTGCCTGAATAAGTGGTTTGTATGGCTCCATGCCTAAGGAGGGAATGAAGTGATAATCTGAAATATTATTAAACGCTTTTAACACCGCACATCATAAAGCTTGTCGCTACAGCAAATTCAACACTTTACTTACACATAACCCTGATGAACTGCCATTGTTTTATTGCCCATACCCACTCTATTTCCTATCCTTCACCATGGTGTAAGCGCTGTAAGTTAGGGCGACTGTTCAAACTTGTACTGGTCCAGGCAGTACTGAATCAGGGAGCTGCAATGGGCTCTGTGGGGTCCCTTCTCACCACTCTGTAACATCAAGGTCTGTATCTCTGAAGGGGGAATCCTTCCAATGCACATACCATTTCTGGGCACAAAAATCTAATGAATTTGCACTCATCTTCATTTCACATGTACAAAAAAATCCCAGAAATACAAGGAAGAAAGAATAGGCTCAACTGCTTAAATAATGGAGTTAAAGAAGAAACAATTAGGGTTAACTTGTCCCTGACTCTAGTTTCACACCTGGGTGATAGCTCTAATGGGCCATGTCTACACTACGTGGAAAATTGACGCTGCCCCATCAATCTTCCGGAGTTCAATTTAGGGGGTCTAGTAGAGACCCACTAAATCATACTCACCACGTGCTCTCATCAGCACCAGTACAACTGCTCCTCATGAGGAGTAAGGGAAGCTGATGGGAGCATTTGCTCCCATTGGCCTCCCACTGTGTGGACGGCATGGAAACATGATATAAGATACATGATATAAGTTGCATATCTTACTTAGACCTTCCGATGTAGTGTAGACCAGGGCATCGGGTCTTGGCAGTTTAAACAGCTAACCCTTTTCTAATATGTAATGTGATTCCTCACCTCATAAAATTTCTCAGAAGGTGGGGCTGGGGTACTGTGCTCCTCAAGTTCAGGGGGTTTTGCTGGCTCATCTTTAGACTTCTCTTTAGAAGCTTTTGTCTTGGACCCCTTGCTGTCTTCAGGAACTGGTATCTCCTTAACCTGTCCTTTCTTTTTACCCCCTAACTTTTCTTTCTTCTCTGCTTTCTTTTCTCCCCTTTGTCGTTCTTCCTCTAGTAGTCGATCTTGCTCTTCCTTCCAAGCCTGTTACAAAAATTTAAGACTTCAGGTAACTATGGTTCTGTTTTTATCATAGATGCTTACTGTCCTATAAAATACTCTCCATTTGCAGATGTAATTCAGCCTCCTGAACTGGTTATGAATTTTGAGACAAAGTAAAATTTTGAAAAACATCTAAGTAACTTGAAAGTCAATGGGATTTTTCAGAATATTTTAATGTTTATAGAATTTTGTATGTTCACAGTATAACTCTTAAATTCAGCTGCAACTGTGAGTGTTTGTAACTTTTACAAATTATGCATCTAGTTGCTCAAGTTAGGCACCCAGAAAATGTTTGTACTTTATATGCCACTGCACTGGTGGTTATTTTGAAGATAGTAAATGACTTCTTTGAACTCAAAAGCATGATAAGAAGAAGAATGTTGAGGTGATCTTGTTCGAGATCATTTGTGTCTCACGAGAAAAGAAAGTCAGATGGCAGAAGATTCTGGAAGTGAAAAGCTAGTGAGGCAAATAGTGTAGGATTTTGATTTGGTGGAACATTGGTCAGCCTTTTGTGGGAAGAGGGACTTGTATATTTTGGATCACCTCATCTCAGTAGAAAAGAGACCAATCTCCTCAGGGACAGGCTGGCTAAAGTAGTCATGAGAGCATTAAACTAATAGCAAAAGGAGAGGCTATAAAGAGGGAAGATATAAGTGTTAAGATAGCACAAAACTGGGATGTTGGAAACAAAGTTAACTAAAGAACACGAAGAAATGAAAAGAAGAAAGTCTTTAGCTTCCAATGCACAAAATATAGGAGTCTAGGTTACAAATAAGAGTAACTTGAATTCCTTATTTATGAGCATTAATTTGCTCTAGTTGGTATTAAAGTAACCTGTTGGGATGTTTACCATGATTGGAATGTTAAAATCAATAGAAATGACCTACTTAAGAAGGAGCAAGGGTGCAAAAGGGAAATGGGAGTGGTACTGTATCAAATACTTGGATTTTGAGTGCTCATGGATCAACATGCTACCATAGAAAGCACAAAATGGGGTATTAGTTGGCAACTGGTATAGACCACCAAATCACACTAAGGATCGGTTCCTTACATACCAATCTCTAATGTGCAGAGAAACATGCTGTATGATTATTTGGGATTCAATCTCAGTGACACATGCTACGGGGTTCACCCATGGGAGAAACTGGGAGAAAACATCCTGGGAATTTCTTTGTAGTATAGATGACAAGTTCCTAACACAAAAATTCAAGAGTTCAACAAGGGAGAATTCTATATTAGACTTTGTCCTACCAGATAAAGAGGAACTGATTGCAGAACTAAAAATAATGGTAGCTGAGATATAAGTTTTCATGATTTCATCACATTTATAATGTGCAAACAGAATAAAGTTGAGACTAATAATGTATACAGCCAGTGTTTTCATAGGGCCAATTTCATAAAGCTGAAAACAATTATGAGCCAAATCAGGTAGGAAAAAGATTTTAACTAGAAAAATGGGAAAGGTAATTGGGAATTGTTTAGATGCCCCAAAACCACAATCCCACAATTGAAGATGAATTCTGTACTGTTAAAAAAAAAAAAAAAGCAACCAACCAATCTGGTTTAGAAGGGAAATGAAGGCAGCTGTTAAATAACATATAACAAATGGAAGAAAAGGGACGCTGATAGTAATGAATGTAAATCAGATGTTAGGAATTATAGAAAATTGAGAAGGGACGCAAAGGGACATAGGAAATCCATAGCACACAGAGTAAAGGACTATAAAAATAAATTTGTTAAGTACTTTATGAACAAAAAAAAAAATCTAAAAACGGCATTGGTCAATTATCAGATTGAAATGGTAGAGTTATAAATACTAAGGATGATCTAGATGGTGCTTGGTCCTGCTGTGAGGGCAGGAGACTGGGCTTGATGATCTCTCGAGGTCCCTTCCAGTTTTAGTATTCTATAAGGGTATATCTACACTAGCTCCCTAGTTCGAACTAGGGAGGCTAATGTAGGCATTCGAACTTGCAAATGAAGCCCGGGATTTAAATATCCCGGGCTTCATTTGCATGTTCCCGGGCGGGCGCCATTTTTAAATCCCCCTAGTCCGAACTAACTGCCCGCAGCAGTTAAAAGTTCATTCAAACTAAGTCCTTAGTTTGAATTAACTGTTACACCTCGTGGAATGAGGTGTAACAGTTAATTCGAACTAAGGACTTAGTTCGAATGAACTTTTAACTGCCGCGGGTAGCTGCGGGCAGTTAGTTCGGACTAGGGGGATTTAAAAATGGCGCCCGCCTGGGAACATGCAAATGAAGCCCGGGATATTTAAATCCCGGGCTTCATTTGCAAGTTCGAATGCCTACATTAGCCTCCCTAGTTCGAACTAGGGGGCTAGTGTAGACATACCCTAATAGAGGAAAGGCAGAACTGTTCAATGGAAAAACAATGATGTAGTCATATCATGATTATATTATTTTCATTCACCTAGGACAGGGGTGGAGAATCTTTTTTGGGCTGGGGGTCTGAAAAAGATTTGGGGGTTATGATGGCTGATCAGATGAACATGAGTTCCAAATGTGATACTGTGGCCAAATGGGCTAATGCAAAACTTATATGCATAAAGAGGGAATTTTAAATAAGAGTAAAGATGTTCTTTTGCCATTCTATTTGAGATGGGTGTGACTGCTGCTGAAATACAGTGTCCTGTTCTGTTGCCCACAATTCATGACTGATGTTGATAAAGTGGAGAAAAACCCTCCAGAGAAGAGCCATGAGAATTAGATTTGAAAACATGCTTTATATCGAGAAACGAAATATACTGAGCTCTTTGAGTCTAATAAAGAAACTGTGAAGGGGGGACTTGATCAGAATCAATACATATCTACTCGGGAAACAAATATTTAACAAAGGGTTCTTCAGCATAGCAGAGAAAGGCAAAACATTGTGTAACGGCTGAAAGCTGAAGCTAGACAAATTCAGACTGGAAATAAGGCGATATTTAAGAGTAATTAACCCTTGGAACAACTTACCACCAGCTGTGGTAAATTAGCCATCACTGACAATTTTTAAATCAAGGTTTTATGTTTTTCTAAAAGATCTGCTGTAGGAATTATTTTGGGAAAATTCTCTGGCCCATGATTTACAGGTCAGACTAGATGATTAAGGTTCATCTTGCTCTGTGCTCAGCCCTGGCCCTAGTCAGTGGGGAGTAAGGGGCTGTGATGTGGTCATTAGGAACCCCCGCCTAGTCCCCCACAGCAGTTCATGGAAGGCTGAGGGAAATCATCACAGTGCTGCATGGTGAGGAGCTGAGAATGGGGTCTGCCACTTGGAGCATTAGGAGGTGTGTGTGTGTATGTGTGTGTGTGGGGGGGGAATGAATATCAAAGGGCCCAGCCCCAGTGTGGGAATTGGGAGAGATCAAATCCATAGCTTGAAGCATGAGCAGGTGCTTTTGGGGCCATCTATCACATCCCCATAGCCAGGCATGGTCCCCACACACACCCGGATCCTCTTGCCAGGGCATGAAACCCTCAACACTCCAATCCCTCTGCTGTCATACACAACCCAATCCCTCCACCTGCTAGGCCACTCACCCTGATCCCTTCTGCCACACAGAATCACAGAATACTAGAACTGGAAGGGATCTCGAGAGGTCGCAAAGGCCAGGGCCGCATCACACATCGCAATCTATCAACTGGGGAAAAACTATTGTACTTTTGGTTTTCTTGTCTGACCTTGAGGGAGCCTTCTCTGATAAAAAGATTTTTTTCTGGAAGTTCCGGTGTGACCTCTGCTCTGCTGTCTGGTCTTGATGCACTGCCTTTGAGACATGAGAGGGGAAGAATAAGTATGTCACATAATAAAATAAAATAAAAATAAATAAAACAAAAAAGTCTGGCTCAGTGCAAAGGCCAGGATGGATTCTCTTTTTAAAGTCCTTGTTTCTCTGGCCAGAAGATCAGAAGGACAGATATTCTGGTGTTTCACTGTTATTATTTAATTATATTAGAATTCAATGGCAAAACCCTACACCAATAGAGAATTAAGGTTGTTTAATGTTCTGTTGTTCTGTTGCAGAATGCTGAGTTGAGTAAAACTCAAACTTTTGAGGACTGGGAATCAGTTTTCTGGATTTAAAATGGATTAAAATGGAAAAATGGAAAAAATTGATTGAAATGGAAAAATACCAACTTTTTGTTTTCTTAGGAGATGCAGCATTTTTGCTAGTGGAGGCAATAGGTATATCCTCAGAAGCTAATTTAAGGGCCTCTAGTTCCTTAGCCATTTTTTCTTCCTGATACTTGGCTTCTTCCTTTGTCACCCAGTCTTCAATTGAATTGGCTACCAGCTCCAGATAGTTTCTGAAAAGAACCACATTCCTTCTATTAACAGTGAAAATACTGGGTTAATTAATATGATAATATAAAACAATCTCTTTTGCATTTTGCCTTTTACTACAGAGCCAGGGTCGGCAATGTACGGCACACATGCCATCAGTGGCACGTGAGCTGATTTTGAGTGGCACGTGGCCTGGCCAGTGGGGCTGGATGGCTGGCTGTCCCATGTTTCATGGCTGGAGCTGGATCAAAGTGAAGCTGTCCCTGCTGGGACAGCCTCACCACGGCCCTGCTCCTGCTCCACGGCAGCCATGCTGCTTGACCAGCGGGGCTGCATGGCCGGTGGCTGCTCTGGGGGCTGGTGTTGCTCCGGGAGTGGCTGGGCCACGTGGCAGAGCGGGGCTGCTCCAGGGGTGGCTATGCTGTGTGGGAGAGTGGGGCACTCCTGAGACAGCTGTCGAGGGCAGGCTGGAGCTGGATTGGGGTGCGGCGGCCGCAGGGAGGAGAGGAGCTCACTCTGAGGCATGAGTGAGTGTTGGGGTGCGAGTGAGGGTGAGTGCTGCCCGGGCTGTGGCTGCAGGGTTGGGCAGTGGTGGTGGTCGCCCAGGGGAGAGGAAAATGTGTGAGGGGTCCCCCTGCCCTCAAAGCTGCATTGGCCTCTGGGCTGCTGGCAGGAAGGCGAGAGCACCATGGATCCCACCCCATCAGGGCTGGACACCTCAGAGTCACCCACCCACCCACGCCTTACCCGGCCCATTTCCCTGAACCCTCCCCCCCAGCCACCCTCATCCCAGCCCATGCTGGTGATCCAGCATCATGCCCCCCTGAAAGATTGGAGCCCTCGCTGGCTTCCAGGGGAGGTGTGTGTGTGGAAGCCTCGAGGCTCCACACTGCATCTGGTTTACAGAGAAGCGTGTGTGAATGGCTGCTCCCGTCCCCACAGGAAAAACCAGAGTGGAGCCCAGGGCAGGAGACCAAGCAGGGCACACGGTGGAGAGAGCCCCCCCCAGGAGAATGGAAGGGTCCAGGGAAGGAGGGTTAAATCTTGGCATGCCACTTCAGAAAGGTTTCTGACCCCTGCTATAGAGGGTCTTGGTTTTCTAGTTGCTATCTGAACACTTTATCATAATTTTTAGGAGTTGGTTAGCGTTTACCAAGGTTATTTTTCTGTATGGGAATTTTTTTTTAATCTTTGCCTTACTAAACTTTGCTCACTACATTTTATGTTTAACATTTTAGCTCTTTCTGCAAAAACATCATCCACCAAAAAAAGTCCAGCTAGCTACAAATCACCATGATTCATTCAACTGTAACAAGGGTCAGTAAGAAGAGTCAGAAATCTGATGGTTTACAATTCCATTGACTTCACTAGAGTTACTCTGGATTTATACTGACTGGCCTTAGCATTTATATCCACGTTAGAACTCTCTGTATCTGCAGCACCAAAGAGCAGATTTGTCTCAACTGATCTTGAAGCCAAATCAGGAAAACAGAGGGAGAACCAGGTGAATATCTCCAGTGACCTGTTGTGATATGTGCCCCCAAATCAATCAGTCATTAACACATGTGGACAAGTGAAGGCCTTGTCTCTGCAGGTGAACTATTACCACTGAGAGTCATTTAGTAATCAGGATGCTTGCTTGTGTCAATTCATGCAGCCCACAGGAAATATCTGTTTCATGGTCATGGTCAATGGCCTTCAGGACCACTTCCAAAATCCTCACATGCATTCTCCACATTCAGTCACCACATTTCAGAAGTGCTTTTCCATTGCCAGGCTATCCGTGCCCATTTGAAGCTAACAACTGAAAAAAATATATTACCTGAATCCAACATTAGAGTGAAGTGCAATATCCCAGGATTCCTTGCACTGACGATGTTTGTTCATTGGATTATGAAGAACTATAAGCAGAGAGTTATCTTGGGTATGGTAATAGGAATCAATACACCTGTACTGTTGGGTTGCATTGTGTAAAACCTAAAAATGAAAAGAAATTAATACTTAAGACACATCCTCCACACAGACAAATGGCAAGCCTAACTGCTACAAGAGGATTTTATTGTGCACCACTGGCAGTGTGTCCATAAGGCAAAGGAAGGCTTTGCCTTTCCATACAGGTGCTACAGAAGTGCTGCCAAAAAGGATGCTAAGGTATGGCAGAGAGTATACTGCTTTCCCTATAGAAAATGAAATGGTATGTACCAATTTTAGTGAAGCAATTTAATTACTACACTGGATCAGAAAAAGGAAGTTTTTACAAGATTTCATTTTAATTTTGTGTTGGAATTTTGTTTTCATGGACATTTTATAACCAGTTCTGTTAATTACTATCTGTGTTACAGATGTTAAGGTCCACTGTGTTAACAGGAATTTCCCATATACTGTAATATAGGACCAGATTGTACCTCTCTTTTACATGTGCGGAGAGTGTGGTGGGAAGAGTGCAAAAAGCTAAGCAGAATTTCAGCTTCTGTTACACAACAGATCACAGAGGGGCTGCGCCATCTCTACTTCCCTTGTGGTTCATGTCAGAATGCCTCCTGTTACCATCTGGGGTAATAGAACTCTGGCATATTCCTAACATGTGCAATCCCAGTGTAAAGTAAGGAAAGAACAAATCACAATATATTTGTAGTCGTGCACTCTAATTCATCTTTGAAATGAATGGAGATGCCTATCTCCTAGAACTGCAAGAGACCTTGAAAGGTCATTGAGTCTAGTCCCCTGCCTTCACAGCAGGACCAATACCATCCCTGACACATTTTGCCCCAGATCCCTAAATGGCTTCCTCAAGGATTGAACTCACATCCCTGGGTTTAGCAAGCCAATGGTCAAACCACTGAGCTATCCCTTCCCCTGAAGGGCAGGACTTGGATAATCCTGGGGAAGGCACTTCAGGTGAACTCCATCACTTTTCCTATGTACACATGGGAGCAGGCAGTGGGCTGCGAGGGGCTGCGTGCTCCTCATTTGGCCTTCTCAGCCTGGGGGTCGCCCAACAGCCTGTGCATGTGGTGGGTGCAAATGGAGTGCCAGTCCAGAGCACTCAGCCCCATGATGCTCTCACAGAGGAACACTTTGCTCCTTCTCACAAGGTTCCTGGAGAGGCCTGCCTTACTCTGGCCTCCGTGGTGGGACACCTTCCCATGACAAGCCACCACTAAGGAGGCTGGGGTCATGGAAACACACAGCAGTGCCTCACACAGCACAGGTTTATGCCTGCACTCAGGCAGCATCCGCTCCTGGTCAAATGCAGTAGTGCAGAGGAGACTGATCCCCTGCACAGGAACCTGCCAGGGTCAGGAAGAGGAGGGGACCCTAGTAGCACTCTCTCTGACAAGTGGCCTCTGCCACTCACACACACCATCTCCAACCCTCCCACTCCAGCGGCCAGGGATAGAAGTTCTCTCTCTGCAGGACTCTGCTAGTGCCAGACCCAGTGTGTACGGGACACAGAAGGAAGCCAAGCCACACCGTCCCCCACTCCCGCCCACAGGCTCCTGGCCTGGATGGAACGTTCCAATGCCTGCTTATCCTCAGGATGTGGGGGTAGTGAGTCTACCCTGGGACGTCTGTGCCCCTGCAAGAAAGTGCCTGCAGCCTAGGCAACTGAGGCCCTTGTTTGAAGCACATGGCCATTGTCTGAACCAAGACCTTCGGTGTTGGCTCAGAGATAAGGGCTAGGCTTCATGCACAGTGTCTCCTGGGATGACTTCCCTTGTAACTTTTCTTCACAGTTGGACCAGCTGCGAGCATGGCGTGTTGACCACCTCCAATGTCATCTTCCTGACTCCATGGGATCTGCAGCAGAAAGCACACCAGGGAAGACCTGCTGTGGGACCAGATGGCTTGCCTCCAGTCCCTCATCTGGGGATTTGATGAGGAGTGCCAGAAGTGCTGGGCAGACTGGGAGCAGTGGAAGGCCATGTGGGAGCAGCTATCATGCCAGCACGAGGCCATGTGCTCCTCCATAACATGACTGCATGTATGGAGCGGGCCTCCAGCAACCTCCTCACTCCCCCAACTTTCTGCCCAACTTCCCACCCAACTCCCTGCTCCCCCTCAATTTCCCGGCCCAGCCCCCTGGCTTTGTCTCCTAGCTTCCCAGGGGCTGCCAGGGCCCCCCGAACACATGGCAGTGGGACCTCCTGAGCAGTTGAAGCCTCTTGGGGTAACAGAGGCAGGCACCAATCCCAGCTCCATCCCTGAGCCCCTTTGCCCCCTTCATCGTCCTCCTTCCCCCTCCCCCATTCCAGGTTCTTTCCCCAGTCCCTCCCTGTTTTATATCCCCCAAATAAAAAATCAGAGTTGTTTGTTCAAACAAAAAGGCTTCTTTATTTGGTCTGCAGGGGAGGGGTGGAAGGCGGGGAGGGAGGGATGGACAAGGAAAGGCAGAGAGGGACAATGAAGGGATCCCTTGTGGAGAGGCCCGGGGGAGAGTCTCACAACTCTTTCTTAAGGCCTCCTGAAACTCTTTCTCAAGGCCTCCTAGATGAGCACTGCCTCCTGATGTGCTCTGCTGATGGCACTGGTGTCTGGCTGCTCGTAAGCCCTGGCCAGCTGCTCAGCTCTGCTCCCCACCCCAGCGGGAAAGTCTCCCCCTTGCTCTCACAGATGTTGTGGGGCACACAGCAGGCTGCCACAACCTTTGGGATATTGCAGTCGCTGGGGTCCACGTGGGTGAGAAGATTTCTGAACCTCCCCTTTAGGCAGCCGAAGGCACACTCCACCACCATGCAGCACCTGCTGAGCCTGGTGTTGAAGTTCTCCTTGGTGTGGTCCAGGCTGCCTATGTAGGGCTTCATCAGCCAGAGGAGAAAGGGGTAGGCTGCATCACCCAGGATGCACATGGGCATATCCACGTCCCCGACCCTGATGGTGCAGTTGAGGAAAAAAGTGCTGGCGTGCATTCTCTGGAACAGGCTTGAGTTCCAGAATATGTGCGTGTTGTGTGCCTTCCCTGATCAGCCAATGTAAATGTCCACGAACTGGCCTTTGTGGTCCACCAGGGCCTGCAGCACCATTGAGAAGTACCCCCTGCTGTTTATGCAGTCTGAAGCATGGTGGTCGGGGCTGAGGATGGGGATGTGGGTGCCATCTATGGCCCCTCCCCTGCGGTCGGGAAAGCCCCTGGTGGGAAAGCCATCAACGACATTCCCCAGGGAGATGACCCACTGAAGCAAAATGGTGTTGATAGCCTTGACTATCTGCACGAGCATGGCCTCAACCGTGGATTTCTCCATGCCAAACTGGTTCCCATGGAGCGGTAGCTGTCCAGTGTGGAGAGCTTCCATGAGGTGATGACAACAAGCTTCTGCAGGGGGATGAAGGGTCTCATGTGGGTGTCCCATGACCGGAGAGCAGGGGCGAGCCATTTGCAGAGCCCGAGGAAGGTGGCCTTCTGCATGTGGAAGTTCTGGAACCACTGCTGCTCATCCCATCCCTGCAGGATGATGCCGTTCCACCAATCAGAACTGGTCTCCCTCTGCGAGAAGTGGTATACAGGGGATTGAGGCTCATTTACTGCATCAGGAGCACCAGGGCCTGGGTGAAGAGGTCCCCTGGACTGGACTGGTCATTGTGGCGCCACATGAGGCCCATGAGCCTGACTCCATGTTGTCAGTGTTGTGGCGTCCGCAAGGGCAACCAGAGCACATGGTGTGAGTTTGGTGTCCCACCAGGGGCTAGGCAGTGGAGAAGTGGCATGTGAGACACTGCTGTAGAGAGGAGCCACTTTAAGTATATGTGTCAGCTAGCCTCAGCAAGCAGCTACAGGAAGTGTCCACCTCCTGGTGCCCTCCCTGGAATATTTCTGGGGGCCTTAAATGTGATGCAAGCTCCAATCAGTGGGCACACTATTTCAAAATAATTCTGCACTATTTTGATGCTGCCTTGTAGTGTGGATGTGCTATTTCAAAATAGTTATTTCAGGAGCTATTATTTTGAAATAAGTTTTTTCAAAATAATTTCCTAGACATGCCTTCACTGATATCTGTGGTAGTATTGCAAGTGGAGAACTTGAAGGATTGGACCCTTTTTGGTCTAGCTGACAGTCATGAAGACTTAAGTCTTTCATTTATGCATAAAATTGACACAGAGAAGTTTTCCCAAACCTTTCAACCAACGTACTGCACAGAAAAACCAATCCTAGGGATAAGAAGTAAAATCAGCTGAAGAATAATGAGTATTAACAGCATTTTTCAAGAACAAATCTGAATCAGTAAAATACTCTGTATCCATTTATTAGTACTCCATTCACTAGCCTCCAGAGCTATTGTACCTATGC
This sequence comes from Pelochelys cantorii, assembly GCA_032595735.1. Lineage (NCBI taxonomy): Eukaryota > Metazoa > Chordata > Testudines > Trionychidae > Pelochelys > Pelochelys cantorii. The sequence goes on from CM064326.1 coordinate 207,899,159, forward strand.
ATATTAGAGTTCATAAATACCTGAAGAAGAAGACGTGGCTCATAATGTTCAGCAAAAGTCCAGTCTGTCAAACGTCGCTGCTGGGTCTTTTGTATTTCCTCTAAATCTATCTGTGCGCCACACCTTTGTGGTTTAACCTCAAAGTACATAAAAAATCCCAAAAAACAAAAAAAAACCTTTAGTATTCAGTTGTTTTAAACTGAATTCAATCTTGTTAATTGAATGAGAAGCATGAGGGAGATCAGAATACAGACAGTGTCAAGTGGAGGAACATAGTTAACTGCATAAAGCTGCACATGTGTAAATCTACATGGCAATATTTTAATAAGAATAAACAATGACAAAGTTTTTGGCTTTGACTTCTTTAAGGTCAACATAATCGAAATATTTCTTTTGTTAGGTTATACGCTTCTGAGAGCTGTAAGCAATTACAGACTTACAGTCAGGGCTTGTGAAGTCACTTTAATATGATTTTACATGTCTAGGGCTATACAGCAGACAGATGTTTGTGAAGATGCCAAACAACAAAATCTGTTAGTAAGACTACAATATGGCAATCTCTCAACCTCTTATGCTAAAATTAATCTCTTGCACTCAATAAGTAGCACAGCATTGCCATGGGAAGGCTCCCTCCATCCTCCTTTTCATATAGTGCAGAATTTCAAGAGTCTGATTTTACAATACCTTAAAGCTATTCAAATGTATCGTATTATCCCAAGACATAATACAATTAACACCCACATGGAGTTTCACCAAGGAATCCCCAGCAAAAGGAATTCACTTAATATGAATTAAAAGGAAATCCTTAATGTTCCTTCATGTGTGACAACAGAACATAGTTTATTCCATTCACTACATTAATCACTAAGGCTACAATTATGTCACAAAAGGTCACAGAATCCATAACTTCCATAGACCTCCATGACATTTCTGCCTTGGAGCTGGAGCTCCTAACCAGCCCCTCCCCCTCACAGCCCTAGCCCTCATGTGGGAACCCCTCACAGCTGCTTAGACATGGTTCCTTGTGGGTCAAGGAGACTCCACAGTATCTCCACCCTCACGGGTGATACATGTGGCAGGGAACTCCTCTTCCCTGGAGCTCCCTGTTGTCATTGTGCCTCCCCTGAGCTGCCCAGCCACTGTGCAGGGGACCCCAGTGCTCCCACCCACTGCTGTGGCAGGGAGACCCAAGAGTTCCTGCAGTGGTGAGTGCTGAACTCACCTCCCTCCCCAGTTTGTTAGGGATATTTTCAGCAAAAGTCAGGGACAAATCATGGGCTTCTATTCATTTTTGTTTACTGGCCATGACCTGTCCATGACTTTTACTAAAAGTATACATGACAAAATCTTAGCCATACTAGTTTCTACATTTCAGAAGTGATTAATTTCTTACTTTGTTTATAAGGGGATCAGCCAGACCGTCTCCTCCACCTTTGTCATTCTTTTCTATATGGACTGGAAATTGAACACAGAAGAAACATGCTAGAGTTTCAGATATTTTCAGAATTTGTTATTCTGCTTATTCATCTTTGTTAGTCCCATGTAGTGGGCAAACTGTATCTCACCCACCAGAAGGATACATGGATCCCGTCAAGCTTTGCCTTTATCAATATGGAAAGGCCCCTGCTTTGATGATGATAAAGCACCCACTCACATGCTTGACCCTAGAGTCGATCACAAGAAAACAGGACTTTCCATTGTTTCATCAAGTCCAGAATTCCACCACCACAAGAGACTACTACCCGATTCTTTAGAGAAAGGAAGAAAACATGTATACTGTATTTTATCAATTGCATAATGCTGTACAGAGGGAGAAAAGAGTTAATGTTTTCCCAATCCTATAGTAGCTAGTTTCCACCCACAACTGTGAGGTTTGATTAGCCTTATTTCAGCAAATACCCTCTAAGCAAAATTATTATTCTGTTATGGGGATAAAATGTTATTGAAAAATTAATGCTGATACCCGATTGGCAGCTCTGTAGATATGACATCGTTTGTTTGTACCCACAATAGACAGGGCACAAGTAGAAGTGGACGTTTCTCCACCCTGCTTTCCCAGTGTATTCAATGCTGATGATGAGGGCTCCACTTCTAGGTGTAAGAAGGTATTCAGTTTCGTTGGCCCATTTGTGTTCACCTTTTCTACTGTGATTGCTAATAAAAGGGCCAGTTAATGACAACTGTGGTGGAGGTTTACCGATTTGACACTTGTTCACTAAAGACTTGACTCAGGCTACCATATTTATATTCATTTCACATAGGCCACTAATTATCAATCATATAGCAATACCTTTTTTGGACACTAGAGGTTGAATTTCTCTCAACCGGGATCCCCTGGTCCAGCAACATTCGTGGTCCAGCAGGACCATGGCTGTTGCCAGACCAGAGAGACCTGGTGGAGAGCCAGGGGCAGGAGCCCTGCAGGGGCTGGGAACCCAGCCAGGCTGGCTGCAGAGAGGCTAGACACTGGGAGCCCTGGCGTGGGAGTCTGTCTGAGCCAGTGGCAAGGTGGTCAGAACACTAGCAGGCTCCGGTGGGGCCAGAAGCCCCGGCAGAGACCGTGGGGCTGCTGCAGCAGGGCTGGCAGAGCCAGGAGCCCCTGCAGCAGGGCCCGTGCTACCCTGGTAGAGCTGACAGGGTCAGGAGCCCTGGCAGCTGAGCAGCAATCTGCCGCGGTGAGGGGGACGGGAGTCCCAGTGGTGGGACTGTGGGCTGGTGGGGTTGGTACTTCCATGGCAGGGCTGCTGGGGCTAGGAGCACCAGTGGTGGGACTGTGGGCTGCTGTGGCAGGGCAGCAGGGCAGCTCTCATATGGGGAGCCCGCGGGAGGACATACTAGGAATGGGGCCAGTGGCAGGGACGCAGAAATGACCTCCCCTGGTCCAGCAAAATCCCTCCTTTGGAATCACTCAGGTCCCGAGGGTGCCGGACCAGGGAGGTCCAACCTGTACAAAAATCAACCGGAAAACAGAGCTTTCTTAACTATGTTATCAGTGGATCACAGAAGGAGAAGTTAATGACCTGTACAGTAACTGGAGTTCTTTGAAATGTGTTGTCTCTATATATTCGACTCCTGGTAGTGCCCAAGCACGTGTGCATGGTTTTTGGGCCAACAATTTCTGTTGGGGCTGTGCATGTGCCTTGAGTATCCTTCCGCTCCCTACCAAGGTAATAGAGAATGGAGTGGCTCAGTTACCATGAGTTCCTTCTTTCCCGCAGAATCCAGAAGGCACAGGACTAACTGTTCAGTGACATTTTTCACACAAAACATTTTTTCCCTCAAAAAATCCCTGAAGATACTCTGCCTGTCATCCATGATGGTATGAAAAATGTCTGCTCAGACTATCTGCCAAGATACTCTACAGACCTAGGGGGTGAACCATAATAAGGGATATCTGATGACAGAAACATCAGTTCTATTGTCAAACTTCCTCTTGACATAATAAAGATGATCTTGCACCTCCGTGATTCTTTATATAGAACATGGCAGTCATGTTGATCATCATGATTTGAAATTGATTGACTGTGAATACATGGAAGGAACACAGAGCTGTGAACTGCTCTGAGCTGCAACACACACACACACACACACACTCTCTCTCTCTCTCTCTCTCTCTCTCTCTCTCTCTCGATTCAGAGGGGTAGCTGAGTTAGTCTGTAACAGGAAAAACTTAAAAACCAACAAATAGACTAGTAGCACCTTAAAGACTAACAAAACATGTAAAAACTCATACCACCATCTACATGTTTTGTTAGTCTTTAAAGTGCTACTAGACTATTTGTTGTTTTTTAAGTTTTACATATATATAGTTGACCTTTGTCTGGAGTCAAAGTATTTGCATACTGTGATGATCCATGTGCGCTCCCCAAAGGAAAACATCTGTCACTATAGTTCTAGAATGGAAGATAGGGTGCAAATATTAGCTGTTTTACAGACATTTGGAATCCTTCCACCAACCTAGGGACATTAGTACATTTCATGGTAGTAACAGAGGCATAGCTAAGCAATGCCTGTTTCAAACAAACTGATTTTAGCCAAACCTGCATGCCATAAGTCCAAATTGACATGGGGAAGTAATTACTGTGGTGTTTGGATTTAACCAAATCTGTGATATGACAGTGGACATATTCTTGAATAAGTCTTGAGACAGATATGCTCTTGTTGTGATGGAATCTCTAACAGTTCCTGTAAATTCTATTCTGTATATTGGTGTCAGTCTGGACTTTTCTCAGTTGATTTTTAGTTCAAACTAGTTGGAGCATCTGATATTATTTTCCATACCCAATGATCTGGTGTAACTGAAGCCCATATATTTTCAAAGAAGTTCAGCTGATTTCTGAAAGGAAGGAAGCAAAGGTGTAGATCCTGAACATTTTTGGCCAACCTATCAAAATGGTCTTTATGAAATGATGTAATCCGAGAATATGGGTTGCTAATGTAGAAAGTCATTTTTTTCTGAAATTGTTGCCTCTTTCTGGGAGGCCCTACATCTCTTTGGTGATAGAATACAGGTGGCATAGATCTCAGTCTTTAATAAGTATGCACTAAATCTTTCTTTTAAGGGCAGGTGTGTATACCCTAAAACATCACAGCATAACATAGGAAACCTTCAAAGAATGAAGGGCATCGCGATCTGGCCCCTGAAAAGGCATATCCATGACTGCACTTCACATACAAAATGGAATTTGGAAACTAAGATGCCCTTCTCATGACTACCAATATGACCACAAGTACAGAAGAAATGTCAGTCACATGAAGTGCCACCCAGGCATTCTCACAACTAGTGAAAATAAACCTGAAAACTGCCCCCTACTATCTGGAGGTGGTTTGTCAACAAAAGAAGAAAACTTGTAATAGTGCATAAAATCATAATGGACAGGCAGAGCTTAGCAGTTTGAGATCCCAAACTGAAGTTTTGTGGAAGATGCTTTGGTTTGTGATCTCTTTGAGTCATTCTCTGTTGTTGTTCCAATTTCTCACTAGCTGAAACAAATATTAAACTGCCAGCTATCTGCTCCTGCTGATGGGGCACTAGTATTTCTTGTCCACCTTCATTGATGCGGGAGGCAGCTATCCTGGATCTCTTCCACAAATTCCTGGCAGGTTCCATGACAGTTTCATCAATCAGGAGTGCTATCCACCTCTAACATGGTTGAATTAAGTTTATTGACAAATTTATGTAAGAATTCCTCAACCTCCACCAGGGAATCCTGTAAAGACTCAACCACTCTTCTGATCAGATTGGCATTTTAAAAAATTATCTATGAGGAAGAGAAAATCACAGGCTCATGAGGGAATGTGAATAATATGGCTGTTCCAATCATGTCACTAGCTTGAGGAAGATCTTCTTCTGAAACTTCCCAAGAATGAATAGGCTCTAGTGAAACAAACTGAGAAAGTGCAGGCTGGGATGCTTTAGCAAACCTGGGGAAGCCCTGTTTTTCACTTGTGATTCAAAACCCATATGAGTAGAAGGTGGGCCTTGGAGTCTACTTAAAGAATGGCTGCAGAACTGCTTTACCAAAGTTTATATCTTACCTCGATGCAGCCATAACAGCATAGTGCTTGATAAAAGTACGTATGAAAAACCAGGTAGCAGCCCTGCAAATATCCAATATTGAAACATCATGAGGAATGTGATCTGCATTGCTTGGACCCTGTTCAAATAAGCCCTTAGCTCATGGTCTGATCTACTGCATGTGCCATAATGCAGGAAGTTATCCACCTACAAATTGTCCAAGCAAAGACCACCTGACTCTCTATCCAATCTGCATGAGAAATAAAAAGTCAAGGCAATGAATTAAATGGTTTAGTTCTCTCCTAATAAAATGCCAAGCAATGTCTCACATCCAGTGTACGAAGGCACTGCTCTTCTGCATTTGAGTGCAAAATAGGAAAGAATACCAGTATGCTTATTACTTGGTGAAATTGAAACTGTGAAATCACTTTAGATAAAAATTTTGGATGAGGCCTTAGGATCACACTGTCTTTGAAAAAACTGTATATACAGAGGTGTTGCCATTAAGGACTGCAGGTCACTTAGGGTACATCTAGACTATGGTGCTATTTCGGGATACCGGAGGTGTAGGAATTCTGTTCTTGATGCAAAACTGCCAAGATTTTATTGCCTCCTGATAAAGCTGTTTGGAGCAGCGGTGTTGTTGGGGAGTATATGCAATGCCATATCCTTGATCGACACGCAAAAAGCCTGCACACGTTGTAAATGGCTCAAAGTGCCAGGACATTGGTATGAAGGGAAGCTTCTTGTTCTCACAAACCTTGAGCTTTCAGTGTCCTCAGATGTGCTCCTCAATCTATTGCATCAGTAACTATGGTTCTGATCAGTGGAGGAAGGGCAAAAGGAACCCCTTCACAAACACAGGTCTGATTTATCTACCACTCCAGGGATTCTAGAATGGGTGGAGGCCTAGGCACAAGGCTATCTAATAACTGACAGTTTGGGAGTATGCAAACTTCAACCAGGCCTGAAAAGGATGAAGGTGCAATCTCACATATTAGACTACATAAGTGCACATGGCCATATGACCTAGTAACTTCAGGCATATATGGATAGTAGCTGAAGAGTGAGAGTGAGGGACAGACACAGGTAACGAACTGCCTGAAATCATTCATTCAGCAGAAATGCCCTCAGACTTGTACCAATGAGCTCGATTTACTGTGTTTGTACTAAAGTGGACTTCCCTTTGTTTAAAATCATACCCAAACTATGGAAGAGAACTGGAAATGACAAAGGACTTGGTCTCTGGACTTGCCCCTCAGTAATCAATTGTCCAGGAAAGGAAAGACATATTTGTCTTTGCCTGAGATATGCTACTACTACAGTTATGCAGTTGGTAAAAATATATGGAGCTGAGATGAGGCCAAAGGTGAAGGTGAGTACTCTGAATTGGTAATTTTGACCTGTGACTACAAATCTCAGATACTTCCTGTGGCTTGAGAAAATTGTCACAAAGTAGTACGTTTCCTCAAGACTCTTAGCAGAAAATCTGTAGTCATGATTCAAAAAATGAGAATATTAGACAGAGATAGATATCCTTGTGCAGTAGGATAGAAATTCAGTGTATTTATTATGTATCTGAAGATAAAATCCACAGAGGAGCTTGCTTGACTTTATATTTGTGCACAAAATAGTTCTCAATGCAGATTGGTAAATTCTTCATCTATGGGATCTAGGCATTGCAAATCAATCTGTACCATGATTCCAGATAGTCATGCATTAGCCATCGATATCTAGTACATGCAAAGCGGACAGGGGGCTGCAGACAGGGGAGTTTAAGAGGGAGAGCAAGAGATATGCTACTACTACCCGCCGCTGAACAGGCTACCAGGTGAGAGTGAGAGTACTAGCTTTTGGCGTGAGTAAGTTTGCTCGACTGTTTGAATTTTGATTCTGATTTCAGGTGACTTCAGTTTCAGTTGCTGTGGCAGTTGGGACTGAATGCCTGACCTTTGTTCCCTTGATTGTTCCCTTGATTGCCTTTGATCAGCCTTCCCCTGTGTGACTCACGAGGGGGTAGGCCTGACTTAGGTGAGCAGACTGTAAAAGCCAGAGGCAGAGCGACCAGGGGGCTGCAGACAGGGCAGTTTAAGAGGGAGTTTGACAGAGGGAGGTCTACGATGGTCAGGAAGACCCGCAACACCTGTGCCAGCACTGCTTCTGTCTCCTCCACCTGTGCCTGTAGCCAGACAGAGCACCTGACCACGGATGCCTCCACCCAGATCCTGGTGTGGTTTTGCAGGGACTGTGGCTTGCAATTCCCACTTACTGATATCCAGGCTGGGGAGACCATTCAATGTGAAAGGTGCCTGCTGGTGGAATCTCTGAGGCAGCAGGTGGGAAAGCTACAGGAGGAGGTGGTCAGGTTGAGGAGCATCCGAATCCATGAGCAATGGCTCAGGGTGGACACTGGCAGTTGGTTACTTCTGGCAGCAGGCAGTGCTCCACCCCTGCTCCGAACCCTTCCACCGTGGTACTAGGAAACCGTTATGCTCTTCTTGATACAGGAAATAAGGAATCACCCCCTACAACAGAGGAGGAGAAGCCTCGTACCCCCAAGGCTGGGAGGTCTGCTGCCACCACTGCGAATAGGAAACGTAGAGTAGTGGTGGTCGGAGACTCTCTTCTGAGGAGGACGGAGGTGCCCATCTGTCGCCGTGACATGTCATCTCGGGAGGTATGCTGTCTGCCGGGGACCCGTATCCGAGATGTTACAGAGGCACTGTCGAGGATTATCTGGCCCTCTGACTACTATTCCATGCTACTCCTCCATGTGGGCACTAATGATACTGCGAGGTGTGACACTGAGCAGATCAAGAGTGACTACAGGGCTCTGGGAGTACAGGTGAGGGAGTTTGGAGTGCAGGTGGTATTCTCTTCGATCCTTCCTGTCAAAGGTAGGGGTCCAGGCAGAGACAGGTGCATCCTGGAGGTGAATGCCTGGCTGTGAAGATGGTGTCGCCAGGAGGACTTTGGCTTTCTCGACCACGGTATGCTATTCTAGGAAGGACTGCTAAGCAGGGATGGCATTCACCTTTTGAGGAAGGGGAAGACTGTATTTGGATACAGACTGGCTACCCTAGTGAGGAGAGCTTTAAACTAGGTTCGACGGGGACAGGTGACCAAAGCCCATGGGTAAGTGAAGAACATGGAGACCTGGGAAATGGGTTGGAAATGGGAGGGAATGTGGGCTATAACAGCAGAGAGAAAGGAGGGACAAGACAGAACTGGGAGGCAAGATCAAATCAGTATCTTAGATGCCTATATACAAATGCAAGAAGTATGGGTAATAAGCAGGAAGAACTGGAAATGCTAATAAATAAATACAACTATGACATTGTCAGCATCACAGAGACTTGGTGGGATAATACACACGATTGTTATAGAAGGGTACAGCTTATTCAGGAAGGACAGGCAGGGAAAAAATGGAGGAGGTGTTGCCTTATATATTAAAAATGTACACACTTGGACTGAGGTGGAGATGGACATAGGAGACGGATGAGTTGAGAGTCTCTGGGTTAGGCTAAAAGGGGTAAAAAACAAGGGTGATGTCATGCTAGGAATCTACTACAGGCCACCTACCCAGGTGGAAGAGGTGGATGAGTCTTTTTTTAAACAACTAACAAAATCGTCCAAAGCGCAGGATTTGGTGGTGATGGGGGACTTCAACTATCCAGATATATGTGGGGAAACTAACATAGTGGGGCACAGACTATCCAGTAAGTTCTTGGACTGCATTGAAGACAACTTTAGATTTCAGAAGGTTGAAAAAGCTACCGGGGGGAAGCTGTTCTAGATTTGATTTTAACAAATAGGGAGGAACTGGTTGAGAATTTGAAAGTGGAAGGCAGCCTGGGTAAAAGTGATCATGAAATCATAGAGTTCATGATTCTAAGGTATGGTGGAAGGGAGAAAGGCAAATTAGAGACAATGGATTTCAGGAAGGCAGATTTTGGTAAACTCAGAGGGTGTGTCTAGACTACATGGCTCCCTCGACAGAGCCATGTAAAGTAGTTTACCCGACATAGTCAATGAAGCGGGGATTATTTAGATGCAGATCGGTCGACAAGGGAAGCCTTTGTTGACCGGCAGTCTAGATGCGGATCGGTCGACAAGGGAAGCCTTTGTCGACCGCTCCCATAAACCTCGTTTCATGAGGCATAAGGGAGCGGTCGACAAAGGCTTCCCTTGTCGACCGATCCGCGTCTAGACTGCTACGCTGTGCCGGATCAGCTGATTGTCGGCACAGCGCGGTGGCTATTTTTATTTTAATGAAGCGGGGATTATTTAAATCCCTGCTTCATTGACTATGTTGGGTAAACTACTTTACATGGCTCCGTCGATGGAGCCATGTAGTCTAGACACACACAGAGAGCTGGTAGGTAAGGTCCCATGGGAAGCAAGACTGAGGGGAAAAACAACTGAAGAGAGTTGGCAGTTTTTCAAAGGGACATTATTAAGGGCCCAAAAGCAAGCTATTCCGCTGCATAGGAAAGATAGAAAATATGGCAAAAGACCGCCTTGGATCAACCAGGAGATCTTGCATGATCTAAAAATAAAAAAGGAGTCATATAAAAAATGGAAACTAGGACAAATTATAAAGGATGAATATAGGCAAACAATACAGGAATGCAGGGGCAAGATTAGAAAGACAAAGGCACAAAACGAGCTAAAACTAGCTACAGGCATAAAGAGAAACAAGAAGACATTCTATAAATATATTAGAAGCAAGAGGAAGACCAAGGACAGGGTAGGCCCATTGCTCAGTGAGGAGGGAGAAAAAGTAACAGGAAACTTGGAAATGGCAGAGATGCTTAATGACTTCTTTGTTTTGGTCTTCACTGAGAAGTCTGATGAAGGAACGCCTAACATAGTGAATGCTAGTGCGAAGGGGGATGGTTTAGAAGATAAAATAAAAAAAGAACAAGTTAAAAATCACTTAGAAAAGTTAGATGTCTGCAAGTCACCAGGGCCTGATGAAATGCATCCTAGAATACTCAAGGAGCTGACAGAGGAGGTATCTGACCTTCAGCTATCATCTTTGGAAAATCATGGAAGCCAGGAGAGATTCCAGAAGACTGGAAAAGGGCAAATATAGTGCCCATCTATAAAAAGGGAAATAAAAACAACCCAGGAAACTACAGACCAGTCAGTTTAACTTCTGTGCCAGGAAAGATAATGGAGCAAGTAATGAAGGAAATCATCTGCAAACACACGCTTGGAAGATAATATGGTGATAGGTAACAGCCAGCATGGATTTGTAAAGAACAAATCATGTCAAACCAATCTGATAGCTTTCTTTGAAAGGATAACGAGTCTTGTAGATAAGGGAGAAGCAGTGGATGTGGTATACCTAGACTTTAGTAAGGCATTTGATATGGTCTTGCATGATATTCTTATCAATAAACTAGGCAAATACAATTTAGATGGGGCTACTATAAGATGGGTGCATAACTGGCTGCAGAACCGCTCCCGAAGAGTAGTTATTAATGGTTCACAATCCTGCTGGAAAGGTATAACAACTGGGGTTTCGCAGGGGTCTGTTTTGGGACCGGTTCTGTTCAATATCTTCATCAACTATTTAGATATCGGCATAGAGAGTACACTTATTAAGTTTGCAGATGATACCAAGCGAGGAGGGGTTGCAACTGCTGTGGAGGATAGGGTCATAATTCAAAATGACCTGGACAAATTGGAGAAATGGTCTGAGGTAACTCGGATGAAGTTTAATAAGGACAAATGCAAAGTGTTCCACTTAGGAAGGAACAATCAGTTTCAAACATACAGAATGGGAAGCGACTGTCTAAGAAGGAGTAAGGCAGAAAGGGATATAGGGGTTATAGTGGACCACAAGCTAAATATGAGTCAATAGTGTGATGCTGTTGCAAAAAAAGCAAACATGATTCTAGGATGCATTAACTGGTGTGTTGTGAGCAAGACACGAGAAGTCATTCTTCCACTCTACTCTGCGCTGATTAGGCCTCAGTTGGAGTATTGTGTCCAGTTCTGAGCACCGCATTTCAAGCAGGATGTGGAGAAATTGGAGAAGGTCCAGAGAAGAGCAACAAGGATGGTTAAAGGTCTAGAGAACATAACCTATGAAGGAAGACTGAAAGAATTGGGCTTGTTTAGTTTGGAAAAGAGAAGATTGAGGGAACATGATAGCGGTTTTCAGGTATCTAAAAGGGTGTCACAAGGAGAAGGGAGTAAACTTGTTCTTCCTGGCCTCTGACGATAGAACAAGAAGCAACGGGCTTAAACTGCAGCAAGGGAGGTTTAGGTTGGACATTAGGAAAAAGTTCCTAACTGTCAGGGTGGTTAAACACTGGAATAAATTGTCTAGGGAGGTTGTGGAATCTCCATCTCTGGAGATATTTAAGAGTAAGTTATATAAATGTCTATCAGGGATGGTATAGACAGTACTGGGTCCTGCCGTGAGGGCAGGGGACTGGACTCGATGACCTCTTGAGGTCCCTTCCAGTCCTAGTATTCTATGATTCTATGATCTCCATCATCTTTTCCTAACACATCTGTTATTTGGTGGAATATTTTTCCAAGAGAAGTGGCAAGAGCCCCATTATTTGAGATATTTAAAACTGGATTGGAAAAAAGCACTTGAGAATAATGCTGGACTAGATGCCAGGGAAAGGGAAATGGACCAGCCTTAGATTCCATTTACCTGAAAAGCAAGATCCTGATTGTCCTTTGCTGCTCTCTTCCTGTTTCAGTGTCAAAAAATCTTCACTACAAAACTGCAGATTCTCTTTTAGGGTAGGTTCTATGCAACAGAAAGCAGTTTCATGAGATGCAGAATCCCCCAACAAGTGCATTACATGATCAGATAGGTTTTTGCCATCTGATTCTATTATTCTAAACATTCTCAATCAAGATATGCTTACAGCGCAGCTGGGAGTGAGACTCACAGCCCAGACAGACTTATGCTAGCAGTGCTAAAGCTAGCAGAAGTGCAGCTTGAGCAAGCATGCTAAAAATAGAAACGTGGACACTGTTGTGTTAGAACTCAGGATCCCCAGACCAAGCTTCTGCGTGAGTTGAAACATTCACATTGCTATTTTTAGTGCACTAGCTCTATCCCTGCTAGTGTGAGTCTCTCTCCTTGGGCTGGGAGACTTGCTCCCATCGGCACTGTGACACATCCCCACTTCTAAAGTCAGACTATAATAATGACAAAGCTTCCTGACATAGGCTAGCTGAAGAAATGTTATTACCAGACACAGGAAATGAAACACAACTTTTTCAGATACCACTTAGAAAATCATGCTTGGATACTCAGATAACTTTCTGACAAGTTTTTAATGGACCCCCAGATCAAACTGAGAAGTCAGTCTAAGTGAAACTAGCGGGAATTTAAATTGGCATAACTTCCATCTTCTTCCCTCTTCCAATATATATGTTGCACCAACTTAGTCTCTCAGGCTACGTCTACATAGCAGCCCTATTTTGGGATACCAGTGGTATCCCGAAATAGCTATCCCGCATCTTAACAGCAAGCCCATTATTTCAAAATATAACAGGCTCGCTATTCCAATGTCCCTGTAAACCTCATTCCACAAAGAGTAAAGGATGTTTTGGAATAGTGGGTTATTTAAAAATTTGGCGCTGTGTAGGTGCAATAGCTATTTTGAAATTGGCTCAAAATAAGCCACGCAATTTGCGTAGCTTAAACTGCGTAGTTTATTTCAAGTTACGGGTGCAGCGTAGACACACCCTCAGAGTCTTGTAGTCTCACATCCACTTATAAATATCTAACATATGCTCTTCTGACACCTCATCTCTGAATTTGCTTTACTAAGTCTGTCTGAGTGTCATTGAGTCTAAGCAGGTGTAACTGATGCAGGAAGAGGAAATGAAGTTTACTCACTTTGGGCAGTAACTGGAATTCTTCGAAATGAGTGTCTCCATGGATGCTCCATGTCTGGTCTTGGTGCTGTCCCGGCACCTGGACTGGAGATTTTGAAGCAGTCCCTAATGGTCCACACATGCACAGTGCCGTTGGTGTGCACCGTGCCAATCAGAATCCTGCATGCATGGCCCAAGCCCTCCAGTTCATTCCCTATCTCAGAGGCCCTCTAAGTCCAAAGCAGAATGGAGCATCCACAGGTACGTGCATCACAAAGAACTCCAGTAACTGCAAGAGTTGAGTAACTTCATTTCTTCTTTGAGACAGATCCCTGTGGATGCTCTATGTCTGGTAACTAATGAGCAGTTTCACTCCCTGGTGGTCAGGGCTTCAGAATAAGCGGAAAGCCGATGACAGTATCACGGCACCCATAGAAGTGTCGGCTCTGTCACTATAAGAAAGTGCATAACGGTTAGCAAAGGTGAGCTGTGATGCCCAGATGATATCTTTGCAAATGCCTGCAAGCAGTACATTTCTGAAAGTATACTGTGGACGTAGGAACCACTCTGGTGGAATGTGCTGTCAAGCACAGCGGAGGTTGAAGATCATTGCAAGTGTAACACAGTCTGATACATTCCGTGATCCATTTGGATATGAAATTGTTACTCACCTTGTGCAGTAACATCTGTTCTTCAAGATGTGTGTCCCCGTGGGTGCTCCACTACAGGTGTCGGGCTTGTCCCGGCGCCGCAATCCGGAGAGTTTTAGCCAGCAGTAGCCCCTGGTGGACTGTGCATGCACAGAAGCTGCCTCGCGCCGTTCGCGCCCTTTCTGCGCAGCGCGGTCTATCGCCAGTTCCTCCTAGCCGGAACATCTGACAGATATAAAGGTAAGGGTTCCAAAGCAGGGAGGAGGGCGGGTAGTGGAGCACCCACGGGGACACACATCTCAAAGAACAGATGTTACTGCACAAGGTGAGTAACAATTTCTTCTTCTTTGAGTAGTGTCCCTGTGGGTGCTCCACTACAGGTGAGTGTGAAGCAGTAGCCCAGTGGAAATGTTGTGCTTCGGAATTAACTGTGCACAGAGGAGAGTACTGCCTGAGCCACTGCTGCATCCGCTGTAGTGATACGTTCAAGCACATAATGTCTGGCAAACGTCGACGTGGACGACCATGTCACCACACGGCAAATGTTGCGTAGGGAAACATCCTTCAGGAAAGCCGTGGAGGTGGCCATGGCCCTGGTCGAGTGCGCCCGAGGCTTAGAGGGCAATGGCTTGTTTCGGAGTGCATAACAGCGGGTGATGCAGTTTACGATATGTGACGAAATACGCTGAGATGAGAGTTGTTGTCCTTTTGAACGAGTTGCAACTGACAAAAATAGGCATCTTGATTTGTGGAACGGACGTGTTCTGTATATATAAAACGCCAACGCTCTCCCGATGTCAAGGGTGTGCAAATGCGCATGTTCTGGAGTGGAGTGTGGTTTAGGGTGAAACGTATGGAAAACTGTTGGCTCACTGATGTGGAACGATGAGTTGATCTTCGGAAGAAATGACAGGTGGCAACGTAATGTCACAGTTTGATGAGTAAACAGCGTGTATGGAGGATCGGCCGACAAGGCCGCTAGCTCACTGACTCTTTGTGCTGAGATGATAGCTAAAAGGAAAGCAACCTTCATGGTAAGAGTCTGTAGATCACAAGTCGCTAGGGGTTCAAATGGTGGGTGGGTAAGAGTATCGAGGACCAATGCTAGGTCCCATGGCTCCGGAATAGTTTTGTGTGGTGGATGGAGATTGACCATGCCCTTCATAAATCTCTTAGAGATAGGATGGGTGAACACCGAAACACCTTCTATATGCAGGTGGAAGGCTGAGATTGCAGCTAAGTGCACCTTCAGTGAAGCAACCGCCAAATTCTGCGAATGTAAATAAAGAATGTAGTCCAATATTTGTTGAATGGGTACGCGCGAGGGGTCCATGCCTTGTGACTGGCACCAGGTTTGGAAGCGACGCCATTTATAAAGGTAAGACCTTTGGGTCGTTTGACGTCTGCTCTGTGTCAAGACATCTCTCACCGCTTGGGAGGAAGCTAATTCCGACCCCTGGAGCCACTCAGGAACCACACCATGAGGTGGAGATCGTCGATGCTCGGATGCAAGAGAGTGCCGTGTTGCTGCGAAAGCAAATTGCTCACCTGTGGAAGTCATTTGGGTTGAGATAACAGCATCCGCATGAGTTGTGGTAACCAGGTTTGGCAGGGCCAAAACAGTGCTATCAATATTACCATTGCGCCATCCACCAGTATCTTTCGTATCACTCTCGGTATGAGGGGAAGTGGTGGGAAAGCAGACAATAGGTGGTACATTCTCCAATTGAGGAGGAAGGCATCCCCCTTTGAGTCGGTTCCCAATCTGGCTCTTCAAGAGTACAGGCAACACTTCTTGTTGCGCCGGGTCGCAAAAAGATCTATGTCTGGGTATCCCTGAGACGGAAAAACATCATGAAGTACTCTGTTGAGCATCTCCCATTCGTGTTGCAGATGGAAGGTCCTGCTCAGAGCATCTGCAATGGTATTGCTCTTGCCGGGGAGGTAAGCAGCTGTGAGTGTAATGCCATGCCGAATTGCCCAATTCCATAGTCATATGGCCTCTGTGCACAGGGATCTGGATCTGGCACCGCCCTGTTGATTTATGTAGTAGACTGTGCACATATTGTCTGTGAGAATCTGTACAGTGGTCCCTCGCAGATACCGGACGAACTGGCGGCATGCGTTGAAAACTGCTCAAAGCGCTAGAAAGTTTATATGAAGTAGGGACTCATGAGGTGACCATAAACCCTGTACTTGGTGATGTTGCATGTGTGCTCCCCAGCCAATAAGGGATGCATCCGTGGTAATCTGGATGGATGGGGCTCGTACATGGAAGGGAACGCCTGCTAAAGTGTTGTTTGAGTCAAGCCACCACGCGAGGGAGTCCCTCACCCAGTTGGGGATGGAAGTAAGTCTGCGGGTATCATCGATGGCCAGCTTGTAGATCAGAAGGAGCCAATGTTGAAGGCACCTCATGTGGAGCCGGGCGTGTGGAATGATGTAGGTTGCTGCTGCCACATGTCCTAGTAACTGGAGACAAGTAAGTATGGATACCGTGGGAGCGGTGAGCAGAACGTTCACCAGATCCTGAATAGTTTGAGATCTGTCGACCGGTAGGTAGGCGGTAGCGGTGGTAGTGTCCAGCCTTGCCCCTATAAAATCGATGGACTGAGATGGCACAAGGGAGGACTTTGGTAGGTTGATGATGAGACCAAGGGCCTCGAACTTGTCCCTGGTAATAGCTACCGCCTTCTGTGCCTCGACTGCTGAGTAGGCTTTTATGAGACAGTTGTCGAGGTACGGAAAAATCATGATCCTGGAATGTCTGAGGTAAGCGGCTACGACCGCGAGGGTCTTTGAAAACATCCTTGGGGCTGCCGAAAGCCCGAAGGGAATCACAGTTTACTGATAATGATTGTCGCCAAGGATGAATTGGAGAAATCTCCTGTGGGCTGGGTGGATCGCGACGTGAAAGTAGGTGTCCTGAAGGTCGAGGGACGTGAACCAATCCCCTTCGGTGAGAGTTGGAATAATAGAGGCCAGAGTAACCATCTTGAATCTTTGTTTTCTTAGGTAATGGTTGAGCCCCCGAAGGTCGAGGATTGGTCTCCATCCGCCGGACTTCTTCTGTGTGAGGAAGTACCGGGAATAGAAGCCTTTGCCTCTGAATTGACATGGGACCGTCTCCACCACCCCGATGGTAAGTAGACGCATGACCTCCTGTCACAACAGGAGTTCGTGAGAGGGGTCTCTGAAAAGGGACGGGGAAGGAGGGTTGGATGGGGGTAGGACAGTGAAAGGAATAGAGAGACCGGACGTTATGATCTCTCTGACCCATCAATCTGTGGTGATGGCAAACAAACGGCGACGGTAAGGTCTCAACTGGTGATAGAATAATTTGGTTACTTGAGAGATGGCCTGTAAAAGGCGAGTGGTGCGCAGACCCTCGACAGGCGTGTCATACCTGCCATTGAGACTGTTGTTGGGTCTGCGTCTTGGTAGGCTGTTGGCGTCGTCGTTGCGGCCGTTGCCTTTGTTCGTGTTGGTCGTAAGGCCTGAATCATTGTGATGTGTAGGAGGGAGGCCTCTGTCTATTGTAGGGCCATGCTCTTCTGCGCCTGAAGGGCGGTGTATACATCCCGAGTGTTCTTAGTGTAGTTCGGGAGTCCTTACCAGAGTGGAAGACCTGGTCGGTATTTTGAGCGAACAAAGAAGAGCGGTCAAAAGGAAGATCTTCCACTTTGAGTCGTAAGCCCTTGGGCGCGGAGGCGAGGTGCAACCAAGAAGTGCGTCGCATCACAACCAATGTAGCCATTGTACGGGATGCTGAGTCAGCGATGTCAAGAGAAATCTGAAGAGCTGTACGCATCGCTGTGTAGCCCTCCTGCACGACTGCTTTGAGTATTTCTTTTTTAGAGTCTGGGAGATGTTGCATCAATGGAACCAATTTTGCATAATTATCAAAATCGTGATTGGCGAGTTGAGCAGAGTAGTTTGCCATTCTAAGGGTCGCTGTTGCGGATGAATAAACTTTTCTACCGAACAAGTCGAGGTGTTTTGCGTCCTTCTCAGATGGTGTGTTCTTCGATTGGGTCGTCTTTGATTTTTGCTGAGCTGCATCAACCACAATAGAATTAGGAGGGGGATGCGTAAAAAGAAACTTGGCGTTCTTAGCATCAACAAAATACTTTTTGTCCACACGCTTATTCATTGGTGGTGCGGACGCTGGTGTTTGCCATATGTCATTTGAAATTTCCAGAATCGCCTCGTCAAAGGGAAGAGCCAACTTCGATCTATTGGAGATTTCTTAGAAGTGCATGCTGTTTTTGAGGCGCCTCCGGGGTGCGCAGGTTCTGTGAATGGGCGACCCTTTTAAACAGCTCCTGGAACTGTTTGTAATCATCTTTAGGTGAAGACTCATGGTCAAAGACCGCATCGTCTGGTGACAAAGAGGAGAGGTCTGTGGGAGAACCAATGGGTTGCCTATCCACCGTGGGGGAACAAGCATTAGCACCATGACCGGAGGCTCGATCATTGCCCGTAGGCGTTGGAGGTGGTTGCGCCGGAGGGATGGTATCCTGAGTTAGCAGTTGAGGTGAGTATGACTGACGGCACCTTGGCAATGGTGAGTGTCTAATAGAAGAACATGGGCGGTCATTGTAATGCGTGGGGTCCGGTCGACGATGTTGGCCGTGATGTGAATATCTGGGAGAATAAGAACTAGGGCTACCGTGTCGGTAGTAACGCGGTCGAGCAGGTGACAACGGGGATCGTGACCGTATAGAGTAGCGTGATGGAGACCTGGAGTAATAATGACGGTGGTAATGTGAAGGTGTCAGTGAACATCTCGGAGATCTCCAATACCGCGGTGACGGTGGGCGTTGATAGTAATCTCGTCTGTCATGACAAGATGCAGGTGAAGGTCTGGGTGAGAAGACAGCCCTATTGGGGCTGGGGGAAGGTTAGCGCAGTCGGCGCATCCTCCTCTGAGCTTTTGTAGGCACCCCAATCGCGGGAGAGGGGGTGGCGGCAGCCGGGCCGCACGGCACTGAGATGATGGAAGCAGAGTCGGATGGTGACGCAGGTGCTGAGGCCAACGATGGTGGTGCCGTGCCCTGTGCTGAAGGGCTAGATGGTTGGGCTTCAGGTGCCGACTGGGTGGCTGGTGCCGCGCGTGATGTCGGTGCCGGTTGCGGCTGTTGGGGTGTCGGTTTGTGGGGCGTTGCGCACATCTGTGGTCACGTCGGCACAGGATCAGCTCTCGGCACCGTCTTGGACTTCGGTGCCGACTTGACTCTCGGTGCCGATCTGTCTCTCGGTGCCGGCCCATGTCTCGACGCCGGTAGGGGTCCCGGTGCCGACTCTCTCGGTGCCGGCTCATGTGTTGGAGCCAACTCCACTCTCGGTGCCGACTAGCGCCTCGGCACTGGCTTGGGGGCAGCCACCGTTGGTCGGGCGTGGTGCTCTATGGCAGCCCTTGGTGCCGGCTCGGCTGGTGCTGATTGCGGCTCTGGTGCCGTCTACGCACTTGGTGCCATTGCCGCCGGTGCGGATTTGGATCGCGGTGCCGCGTGGGGCGGTGCCGAGGAGAGCGCGGGGCTAGGCTCCAATGTGCTACGGCCCTTGGGTGATTTCTCGCAGGCAGGCGGGAGTGCCAAAGAGCTCGGTGCGTCCCCCGCACTTACACTCCTAGATGGAGCGGAGTTTCTCCCTTCGCGGGGCTTCCGCGATTGTGGGGCCTCTGAACGCTCGTCCGCGGATGAAGGCTGAAGCGCCCTATTAAAAAGGAGCATTTTCAGATGCATTTCCCTGTCACGTCTGGCCCTGGCAGTCAATTTTGAGCAATGATCGCACTTTTGCGGGATATGCCCCTCTCCCAAACAGCGTATACAACGGGAGTGTCCATCGGAGGCCGGCATAGCATCGCCGCACGAGGCACATTTTTTAAACCCCACAGGCATGGCTGTGGTAGTCTGAGTCCCTCAGAGGGAAAAAGGAGTCCCGGCAGGCCGAACGAATGGGCCTAAGAGTGAACAAAACGAGAATAAAAAACTGTTTTTTTGTTTTTTTTTAAACTAACTAACTAACGAACTATAACAACTAACTATATTACGAGGAGGGGGGCTAACTGGAAGGGAACGAGTAACTTGAAAAACTTCAATTCTCTTCAAGTTGAAAAGGAGCGTGTTCCAACTCTGTCTGCGGCTGTGGACGGCTAGGAGGAACTGGCAATAGACTGCGCTGCGTAGAAAGGGCACGAACGATGCGAGGTGGCTTCTGCGCATGCACAGTCCACCAGGGGCTACTGCTGGCTAAAACTCTCCGGATTGCAGCGCCGGGACAAGCCTGTAATGGAGCACCCACGGGGACACTTCTCGAAGAAGAACCTTTGTTTTGATATGGCTTCTACCTTTATATGTTCAGCAATTGCCACAAAGAGATAAGGAATTTTTTCTGAAGGTCAAGGTAAAACACCATAGCTCATCTAACATTTAGTGTGAGCATGAAAGCTTCGAAAGCATTGGCATGTGACTTTGGGAAGAATATAGGTAGGTTCTGTGGTTTGTT
Organism: Pelochelys cantorii; assembly: GCA_032595735.1. Taxonomy (NCBI): domain Eukaryota; kingdom Metazoa; phylum Chordata; order Testudines; family Trionychidae; genus Pelochelys; species Pelochelys cantorii. The sequence goes on from CM064326.1 coordinate 207,919,697, forward strand.
TATGTGAAAGGAAGAAACAATTTTAGGTATTTTGGGTGGGTATGGAGAATGACCTTGTCTTTCTGGAATACTGCGAAGGGGGGATCGGCATTAAGGCTGCTATATCCCAAACACGGTGGGTGGATGCAATGGAGACCAGAAAGGAGACCTTCATTGATCGGTGCATTAAGGAGTAAGAGGCAAGGGGCTCAAAAGGTGGTCTGGTTAGGGACTGCAGCGCTAAACTAAGATCCCATAGAGTAGGATGTATCACATCTGGATATAAGACATGCAGACCTTTTAGGAAGTGTTATGTTGTTGGATGCACAAAGACAGACCTTCCATCTATTTTGTGGTGGAAAGCAGTAATTGCTGCTAGGTGTACTCGGATGGAACTAATTGAGAGCGAGGATTGTCTAAGGATGAGGAGGTAGCCCAATATAAACGATAATGGTACGGATAGTGGGTCATGCCCTTGAAGGCACACCATGTCAAGAAGCATTTCCACTTGTAAGTATATGATGAGCGGGTGGAAGCCTTGTGGCTGTGGATGAAGACTTTTGGTATTTGTCCGGAGAATTCTAATTCGGCCAGTGAGAGCCATGGAGGAGCTAGGCTGTTAAGTGCAGTTTGTGTAGATCTGGGTAAGTCTGTTGAGTCTGACCCAGAGTAATGAGGTCATATTGGAAAGGGAGCATGATTGGAGTGTGGACTGACATCCTGAGCAGGAAGGGGTACTATGGTTGTCTCAGCCAAGCAGGAGCTATCAGTATGAGCATGACTTCATCCATCCTAATCTTCTGGATCACTTTGGTGAGTAGTAGTATTGGGGGAAAGGCATAACAAAGTTTGTCCTTCCATGGTATGAGGAAGGCATCCCTGAATGATGTCTGACTGATGCCTGCTCTGGTGCAGAATCATTTGCATTTGGTGTTGTGGAGTGTCACAGACAGATCAATTGTGGGTTGACCCCACCTGCAGAAGAGAAGATGCAGAACTGTGTTGTTGAGCACCTACTCATGGTGTTGGGGAAAATACCTGCTGAGATCATCTGCCATTATTTTGTTAACTCCTGGTATACTTATGGCTGAAAGATTAATTCTGTGATTGATGCAGAAATTCCACAGCTTTATGGCCTTGGTACAGAGGGATTGAAATCTGTCTCCTCCTTGTTTCTTTTATATAAAAAAGCACAGGCAATGTTGTCTGTAAGAATCTGTATGTGTTTGTTGGTGTAGTGGGTCCGAGTGGCCACCCACTGACCACGAGGGGGAGCCACCCTTCCCTGAGCCTTGGTGGGCAACAGCTGGCCCTAACGAAGCACCTGACCATCAATCAGGAGGAGGGGCCAGGGAGATAAAAGGCCTGCCAAGGAGGCCAGGGCCCCGGTGGCGGAAGGAGCCTGAAGCCTCTACTCTGCCCTTGACGGAGGAGCAAGACACCGTGGAGGCCGAGCACTGGCCTGGGCCGCCGGGCTCGCTGCTCCCAGACGACCCAGTCAGACTCTCCACCTGGCCAGAGCTGCTAACGCCCTGGAGCCCTGAGGGCCCGCCCAGAACCCAGGTACAGCCTCAGGGGAGTTTGGAAGTAGCCGAGGGAAAGCTGACTATTGGTTAGCTGAGACAGAGCTTGGGCAGTGCTGCGGAGCGGATCCCCGCTGACCCAGCAGCAGACTGCTCTGCTGCTACCAGGGCCCTGGGCTGCGATGCAGAGGTGTGGGTGGGCCTGCATCCCCCCTGTCACTCCACTCTTGGGTGGCAGACCCCCCCTTGGCTGTGCCTGAATTGCAGCCAACACTCACTGCTGTCATGCCCTGAACAAGGGCCTGTCTTTAGACTGCTATTTAAGCCTGCTGCCATGTCCTGAATCAGGGTTTGTCTTTGATGTCTTTGCTGTTTGTTTAACTGATGCCATGCCCTGAGCAAGGGCTTGGCCTAGAAATGCTGTTTGTTTGCCTGCTCTGAACTGTTTATTTTTGCTGCCCGCTCCGAACTGAGGCCGGGCCCTTGAACTGTTTATTTTTCCTGCCTGCCCAGAACCAAAGCTGGGCCTGTGAACTGTTTACTTGCTGCCCGCCCCGAACAGAGGCCGGGCATTTGAACTGCTTATTTGTTGACTGCCCTGAGCTGAGGCCGGGCATTGAACTGTCTATTTACTACTCACCCTAGAGTGTGGCCAGGCTCTAGACTCTAGGTTGCCTCCCGCCTGGCGGGAGGACCTACACGCAGACTCACAGCCACCGCTAATTCCCCAACTGACAGTGGAAAACGTAGTGGGTTGGAGTGGCCGCTCACTGACCATGAGGGGAAGCCACCCCTCCCTGAGGGCAACCCACTTATAGTTGGCTATTACGAGTAGAAAATGTTGACATGCATTGAGCATTGCTCAGAGATCTAGTAAATTTATGTGTAGGGAGAGCTCCTGAGGTGACCATAGCCCTTGAATGGTGTGTTCTCACATATGAGCTCCCCATCTGGTTCGTGGCACATCCATGGTAAGCATGCATGAGGGGGGCTGAGATACAGAAGGGACACCCATGCACAGATTGGATTGCTTGGTCCACCATAGAAGAGATATGACTTCGTGAGTCATGGTGCACAAAAGGGTAATGGAATGCCTGAGTGGTTGAACACTTTAGAAAACCATATTTGTAAGCAGGGCATATGGAGTCAGGCATGAGATACTACTACAGTGGTTGCTGTCATGTGCCCAAGTAGCTATAAGCACTCTATGGCCATAAAGCATGGGGAACAGTAAAGTGTGTTGGCTAGAGTTTGGATAGTGAAGAACCTGTCTTGAGAAAGATAAGCATGTGCTGTCATGGAGTCTAGATGGGCACCAATAAATTGTATGATTTGGGTGGGGCAGATCAATGATTTCTCTCAGTTTATCTGGAGGCCAAGTTTTTGAAAGCACTCTACTGGTACTGTAGACGAGTGCATTGCTTCGGTATACAATGTGGCTCTGAGTAGGCAATCGTTGAGGTATGGGAATATAATTATTCCCATGGTGTGCAGCTGGGTTGTGACTACTGCCAATAGCTTGGAAACAACCCAGGATGCCAAAGGGTAGGACCCAGTATTGGTAACGATCTGAGCATAGTGTGAATCTCAGGAACCTCCTGTGGATGGGATGGATAGGATGCAAAAATAAGCATCCTGAAGGTTGAGGGCTGAAAACCAGTCCCCTTGTTGCAAAGCTGGGATGATGGCGGAGAGTGTGACCATGCAGAAATGCTACTTCTTTACATATTTGTTTAGTCTGTGCAAATCAAGAATGGGTCTCCATCCTCCTGGTTTCTTTTTGGTTAGAAAATACCAAAAACCCTTTTCCCTGTCCAAGTTGTGTCTTGTGGGAAGGGTCCCTGAAGAGGGAGGGGAGGGAGATTTGGCAGGTGGTCTGAAAAGGAAAGGGATAGTGTAGCCAGATAGGGTGATGTAAAGCACCCACTTGTCAGAGGTGATAGTGGCCCATGGGCGGTAATATGGGCGGAGGCAGTTTTGAAAGATCCTTTCAAATCATGAATGGCATCGAAACTTTTAGGGGTTTTTCCAGGCCCTTGACCAAGCATTCAAAGCTGTTTGGTAGCTGAAGTACTAAACCCGAAGGTTGTTGATGGCTTGAGAGCGGACTCTGTTTCTGGTCTGATTGTTGTCTGACCGTTGGTGAATGTAAGTGTTTGATCCTTTGTTCCCTTGATCAGCTTCACTCTGCTTTTTGATCACCCTCCCCCTGTGTGGTTAACAAGGGGGTAGGATTGACTTAAGAGGCCAGGCTTTAAAAGCCAGAGGAAGAGTGACCAGGGGGAGTGAAGAGAACAGGGGGCTGTAGAAACGGGAGTTTAAGAGGGAGATGGCACCGACAGGGATGTCCTCAGCATTTGATTTAGTGGGTCTTTACTAGACCCACTAAATCGAATGCGGGTAGATCAACAACCATAGCATCAATCTTCCTGCAAGTCTAGACGTGACCTCAGTGATCTAATTTACAATACTTTACACATCACCTCTAACTTTGGCTTTTACTCTCTGGTTACTATTACAGTTGCTAAGACTGAATGGGCATTATACTTTGAGAGCTTGATTTAGGAAGGTATTTATGCATGTGCATTACCTCTACTGGGACGACTTGAATACTAAAGTTAGGCAAATGCTTAAGTACCTTTCTGAATCAGGGCCAGAGTTCACTAATCCAGTTGAGCAGTAGAAGCAGAATGATACCAGACTTACAGATATTGATATCCTGGGGGTGCCTTTCCTGACTGAGTTCAATACAGATGTTCTTAAAATGCTTACATCAGCAACTAATGCAGACCGAGTTAAATCCTAACCCCACTGACACCAATGGGAAAACTCTCACTGACATCAGTGGGATTAGGATATAAACCCATCTACATTGGTTGTTGGTATAAACATATTTCAGTGAGATTAAGATTTGGCCCATTGACAGAAATTGTTGAGAGATTATTGTATCGAAAATGTAATCTGTCCATATTCAGTTTCAAGTATTAAATGATCTTCTTTTTGTAGTACTGCTTATAATCTTTTACACACACCTATTACTATTATCAAAGTTTTAAAATTACTATTACAGTTTCATGGCAAGATAAAAGGCAGTATTTTATATACCATATAAATGACATTTCTGAAACATCTAAGAAAAGAGAAACTTTGAAACAGTTACCAACTCCTGCATTACGTAGTGTTGCATACGTCTCATGTGTAAAATAACCATTTAATGGTATAATTTCAATGTTTTATGTCTTTAAAATATACTTATATATAAAAATCTATGAAATAGTTTTCTGATACCTGCTATGCAACACTCTTTTACATAGATACTGCTTTTAAAGACTTATTTAACTAAACTATTTAATTATGTCACGCAAAATGCCCAGCTTATGTCATTATCTAGTATTTCTACTTGGATATTCATTCACTGAATGGTTCCTAAAACAGGAAAATCATCACATCCCGGGAACAACAAATAATTCTGAATTAATGTAAAAGAAAAAGAGTCTAATGAACAGCATATTTAAATTTCTTAGAACAACGCCGATAAAGGTGCTGTTACCTGAGCCATTGGGAGTTTTCTCATCAAACAGGTTTTCCACAGTTGATAGTCGTCTCAGATGTCTTGCAAACCTGGCTGGATTATCCCAGGGGATATAAGATACTTCATAATCACCTCCACGCATCAACCCTGAGCCTTCCAGTAAGCCAGAGTCATCTAAACCAGTCAGTCTCAGGCTTTCAAAAGTAAACACTTTGAAGGCTCTTTCTACTTCAGCCCAACTCAAGTATTCTGGAAGAGAATTAAAACCACCCACAGACATTGTCTTTATAATTCAGTGAAAGGTAAATAGAAGTCTGTCAAGAGTATATTGTCCTTAGTATTGCTATTAAGGCTGCCAACAAGGGAGCTAATGGTTGGTCATGGTAATTTCAGTAATGATTGATGGATTAATCTGATGATGGTCAGAAATATTATTAGACCTGTGCCTTATGATGGCAGAAAAGGAATTGAAGGGGCTTGGATGCTTATTACTTACTGTACCCTGACACTGAACATTCAGGCTCACTAAAGGGTGTCCCAGCAGCCTAATTGTTTCACAGTGTGCACCAAATGGGTACACACATTATAAGAATAAGGAATTGCAGAGACAATTCTTAGAGAAGTAAACTTATCCTGACAACTAGAAAATATGAGTATCATAGATATTACAGTACTGTTAACATGGGCAGCTCAAAGAGAACACAAAGAGCAAACCATGTTTTTCTCCCAAGTAATCCTACCAGTTCTAGACAAACCTCCTTCTAAATCAAAAGGTTCTTTGTAAAGAAGAGCATTATATATCTCAGTGGTTCTCAATATTTGTTCTATGCACTAGAACCAGAACTATTAATCCGTGTTACGGATATTGTTCTCTCAACTTAATACAGAGTTCATGTACTTGGGTGATTTCCGACATGCTGCTAATGCCCAGTTGTCAATCACAGTCTCTAACTAGCAGTATAACCTTGTCTGCTCATAACCATGGAACTGAGGTCCAGTCTCAGGCCAAACTCCATGGTAGGTTAGGCTGCACAAAGTATATGAAAGTTGGTAGATACTGGCTGGTACAGTGAACACCTTAGTTGGATAAAATGAGACAGTGGCTCCAAAAAAGTGGGTTCTAATGGTCTCAGAGGACTGTGTCAACAAAGAATTAAATATTATTAATTTTAAAAATTACCACTGGTGCAATAATGCATGAGTTCATGTACTCTGGCCAAGCGTTTAGTGTTGCTCCCAGGTGGAGGAAGGGGGAATTGAAGAAGTTCCACCAGTGGTAGCTTGTCCATCATATCATGTTCAATCTTTTCTGGATTTAAGAACCCTTGGACCTGAAGCAAAGAGTAATAGGAACAAAAGCAAAATAAACTTTCACAACAAAGTGATTTTTCATTTAAATAACTCCACCCTCCAAAGCTCCCACACATATGCTATGTTTTACTTTATTTTGAAATCAATAGGTTTTAAGAATATGCTTAAAATTGAGCATATGCTTAAAGTGTTTTACTGAATCAGTATCTTAATGCAGAAGATGAAATCAGTTATGCCAAAAGGAAAATAGAATAATTGAAAAAGGCACAATAAATGGATATTTACTAATGATCAAAATTTTTTTTGCCATTTAGCCAAAATCTGAAATTTTTCTTGGAATATAGAAAATATTTAGTTTGTCAGACCAAAAAGTGTGCTTTTGTATTAGCCTCTCCTTTCCACATATTCTTAGTTGGTCTATATTATGCTTTACAGTCATTATAATCAAGAAATCATACAACTCATTGATGGTCTTTGAAAATAGAATTACAATGGATTTGAAGAACTGTACTGGTTTGATGTTTCTCTGTTTCATTCAGTTTTACTTTATCTTATTTTTACCATTACAGTCTCTTAAATTTAACACTTTATGTATGGGTCTCAACAAAGATGCTAATTATCTCACCCATTACAAAGATAGCTTCCCCAATTATCACCCCAAATGTCATTACCTCACCTTCCCCCCGTCACCCCTCCTCTGTTCTTAAACCTGATTCATCATTTTTATATGTTCACTTTTTTTTGATTGTATCACTTTGGTATATATGGTTGTGCCAATTTTCTTCCTCATATTGATCTGAGGAAGTGGGTCTGGCCCACAAAAGCTTAGTCTTTAAAGTGCTACATAGTTCTGTCTTTTGTTTCTGTCTTCTGTGTTACTTTTTAATACATTTTTCCTGTATCCTGTCTCCCAAACTCATTCCTTCCTCTTTCCATCTCTTCTATCTACATTTCTGGAGGTTTAGTCAACTCCTACATTGACTACTTCAACCTCTTCCTCTTTAGCCTCCCTAAATCTAGAAGGCTGCCCAAAAATATATCCAACATGCTTCTGCTAAAATCATCTTCCTCACCCCTCACTCGTCCGTATCATCCTTCTGCTTGAAACCCTTTATTGCTTTACAAGTTTCATTTCCATGAAACTTTTTACTCTAGCTTACTCTACCTTCTGCCTACATCATGTCTAAATAAATTTTACTTCCCTGACTAGATGATGCCCATTTAGGTCACCTTAATGCATTCTGGTGTTCTTCTCCCATGAACAGCTCTGCCTTTTCATGTGCTGCCCCTCTTATGTGTCAATACTCTCTAATCTATTCCATTCTAGCTGCCACACCACACTCATCATTTCAGATCTCTGGGTGTGTCTAGACTAGATCCCTCTGCCAGCAGAGGGATGTAAATGAAGCACTTCGAAAGTGCAAATGAAGCCGGGATTTAAATATCCCGCACTTCATTTGCATAATCACATAATGGCGCTCCTTTGAAAAAACGCTCTTTCGAAATTGAAACCACAGTCTAGACACGGTTCTTTCAAAAACGGGGCACTTTTTTGAAAGATCCTGTAAATGAGGTTTATAGGATCTTTCGAAAAAGCACCCCATTTTCAAAAGAACCACATCTAGACTGCAGTTTCAATTTCGAAAGAGCGCTTTTTCGAAAGAGTGCCATTACGTGATTATGCAAATGAAGCGCGGAATATTTAAATCCCGGCTTCATCTGCACTTTCGAAGTGCTTCATTTACATCCCTCTGCCGACAGAGGGATCTAGTCTAGACGTAGCCTCTGTGTCTACAGAAACTCTAGTTTCTTTAGAATATCCCCCTCACTCAGCGGTGGTCCAAAGCAAAGCCAAAAGAGTTCTACAACGTACAGGGCGTCCCCACTTTAAGTCGCCCCGATATATATTCGTCCCACACTAAAGTTGTTGACGATTGTAGGAACTGATGCATTATAAGTCCTCCCATTCCCTGCTATAAATCGTGCAAAACACCCCCCCCCCAATTTGTTTAAATGGAAGTCAGCCTCAGAAAAAAAATTCCCCACTTTAAGTTGTTTTGCTATAAGTCCAAGTTTTTTGGACTGTATCTTGGACTTATAGCGAGGACGGCCTGTATCCCAAACCATCATGTATATTGAGATGCAGTCAAAACAGCTAAGTGTCCACATAAGCAGGTTGTCCAGGCCACTCAGATTATTGTGGTACATTGCATGTTGGGATCTGTAGTCTCCATGGGTGGCTGCAATCTGCTTCATTTTAAGCAAAATAAGCACAGCCTTTGGATTTCAGGCAAATCACTAAATGTGTCCATCAGTCAGGAAAAGTATGGGTTCTCCTACTCTACCATCTAAAAAGAATTTTAAGTTAATGCCCTCATTGTAGACTTTAAGACTGTTGATATAAGACAAAGTATTATACCTTTAGCAGGTGTAGCTTCTGAGACAAAGTATCATGGTAGTTTAATAAAAGAGGCCATTTAGGGACCACAGTCTTTTCTTCATTGTCATTAAGAAAAAAGGAGTTGTAGAGATTCTGTTAAAGAAAAAGGCACATGCATTAAAAATTAAAACAGAGATTTATTTAGCTATCAAGGAAGTCTGAAGGTAAATACAAACCTTTTTTTCACTCTCAGAGAGGGCAAGAGAGGGAAGGATAGAGACTATATGGTTAGCAAGGCTATGATCCAGCCCATCTGCTCGTGGTTCTGGGACCACCAGACTTGGTGGTATAAGACCTTCTTCAGCTGCAATGACCTACCAAGCAGAAACATAGTAAGTGTCACTATAGCATTGGTTTGTAGTTAGATTTTGATGCAGCCTTAACTTAGATTCCATTTAATCTCTGTATTCACATGAACATAGTTTTCTCAAAAAGACTTGTTTCCCACTGGAATTCCCACACATTTCTGAATGAAAAACATGTTAAGAGTTTTAATGCACATTGATAATTTAAAAAAATGGCTGCACATCACAAGTTGAACCTTTCCTAGTTGTCTTCGCTGTGGACAATTTTCCAGGCTAATATGCAAATGAATTAATGATTAGAAATCAGGAACATTAAGTATGCATAAGCAAAAGTTTAATTTCCTAAATAGTAAGGGTTTTTCATTCTGTAGATTGGGGGCAGAACTCAGATCTCTGTCACCATCTAAGGTGGAAACTCCTCCAGGTGACAAGTGTTTCCATAGCCCACTTGATGGCAAAGCATTCTCTTTCAACCACTGCATATTTCTGTTCTCTCGGTAGGCATTTTCTACTAAGGTAGAGGACTTGGTGCTCGTCATCTCCAACCATCTGTAACAAGACAGCACCCAAAGCTACTTTGGATGCGTCTGTCTGAAGGATGAATTCTTTGTTACAGTCAAGAGCTATGAGTACAGGATTACTGCAGAGAGCTGTACGTAGATCCGAGAATGCTTTCTTTGCTGCATCAGTCCACTTCACCATGTCAGGAACCCAGGCTTTTATCAGGTCCATCAGGGGACTTTCTCTGGTAGCAAAATGCAAGATGAATTGTCTGTAATACCCCACCACATTCAGGAATTCTTGGACTTGTTGTTTTCCATTTGGTTGGGGCCAATTCTGGATGGTCTCCAGCTTATTCACTTGGGGTTGTACTACACTTCTTCCTATGATATAGCTGAGGTAGTTAGCCCCGGCAAGTCTTATAGCGCACTTGACTGGGTTAATCATAAGGGTGGCCTGTCTTAAGATATCCAGCACAGCTTCCACTCTCTCTAGATAAGTCTCCCAATTGGAGGTCTGAATTATTACATTGTTTAGGTATGCCACTGTGTAACTGGTATGGGGGCATCGGAGTTCGTCCATCAGACGTTGGAAGGTGGCAGGTGCCCCATGTAGTCCTAAAGGGAGAACAGTATATTGGAACAGGCCCTCAGGTGTAGAAAATGCAGTTTTTTCTTTTGCTTCCTTAGCCAAGGGGATCTGCTAATACCTCTTTGGTAAATCTAGGTGGTCAACTAATTCATTCAACTGCCAAAATTCATTGCAGAACCGAGTGGTACCATTGGGCTTTGGCACCAAAACAAGTGGACTAGATCATTCACTGTGGGATTCCTCAATGACTCCCAATTCCAGCATCCTCTTTACTTCAGCCTTAATTTCTTCCCTTTTTGCGGCTGGGATCGGAGTCTAACCTTGACTCCAGGGTTTGTGGTAATACAGTGATAAGCCTCAGTCATTTGGCTTGGCTTAGTTGAAAACGTCCTAGTATTGGCTGATCATCTTGATTACTTCCTTCTTTTGGTGTGGTGTTAGGTCAGGGGATATTTTGACTTGCTCATGGGAAATATCATCCTGGTTTGGGACCTCTTGTGTGACTACACACGTCTCTTGGAACAGCCAAGGTTTTAAGAGATTCACATGGTATACCTTTTCCTGTTTCTGGCATCCTGGTTGTCTCATCTTATAATTTACTTCCCCCACAGCTTCAACCACCTCATTGGGTCCCTGCCATTGGGTGAAAAGCTTGCTCTCCACTATGGGCACGAGCACCCGATTCCCTGGCTGGAACTATCAAACTTTTGCCTGATGGTTGTAATGAGTTTGCTGGGCTTCCTGTGCCTCTTCCAGATGTTCTCGTACAATTGGGGTGACTTGGGCTATCTGTTCCCTCATCTGTAAGACATGCTTCATTATATTCTTTCCTACATTGGGTTACTCCTCCCAGACCTCTCTAGCAATATCCAGTATGACACAGGGGTGGCATCCATATAATAGTTTGAAAGGTGAGAATCCAGTAGAGGCCTGAGGTACTTTCTAGATGGCGAACATAAGGTAAGGTAGCAGGGTGTCCCAGTCCTTCCGATTTCAACTTACTATTTTTCCATATAATAGATTTGAGGGTTTGAATGAACTTTTTGCTGGGTCCATCTGTCTGGGGATGATAGACAGAGGTCCTCCTCAGGGTATGGATATGGAGTAGGGTGTCGAGGTCCTTCATCAATTTTGACATGAGCAGTGTTCCTTGGTCCGTCAATATTTCCTTCAGCAGTCCAATAATGCTCCAATAATCTCCAATAATGCTTTTGCTATTATTTTTGAGGATGTGTTCCATAGGGGTATGTCTTTGGGATACCAGGTCACATAGTCTATGATGTCAAGGGTATACTAGTGACCCCAGGTCATCTTCTCTAGAGGTCCTACTAGGTTCATGGCTATATGCTCGAATGGGACTTCTGTGATGGGGAGGAGTACTAACAGTGCCCTCAAGTGGGGCTGAGGACTGTGTAATTGACACCTAAGACATGATGCACAATACCAGCGTGCATTCTTATGCACTCCTGGCCAAAAAAATCTCTGTAGGACCCGTGCAATGTTTTTTTCTAATCCTAGATGCCCCCCAAACAGATGACTGTGGGTGAGGCTCAATACAGCTTTCTGGTGCTTCTGAGTTGCTGGTGCAACTAGGAGTTGCTGTACCTCCTCCCCCTGTATTGAGGTAACCTGGTATAGGAGGAAAAAGTTAAAAAAACAAAGAACGGTCCTACAGCACCTTAGAGACTAACAAAAAACACAGATCGTATCATGAGCATTCGTGGGCACAACCTACTTCTTCAGATGAAAGTATCGGGGATTCTTCTTTATGATGAGGTAAGGTCTAGATCCCTGGTTTTTCCCTTCTATCTGGACTCATTTATTTCTGTCACATCTTTCCTAATGTTGTCATATCTAGGGTCTTCAGCTTGATCTCGTCCAAAATTTTCCTTTCCTGGGCTAATCTGGCCAAATTCTGGGAAACTAGTCTCCGCTGCCTCTGTCTGTTCTGAGGTATTAGAATGCAGGTCAAGCTCTGACACTTCCTTCTCCAGGGAAGTCTCCTCCCTTGCCACCTGGGCTGGTCTGCCCACGAGAGCAGCCTTCTGGTTTTGGGCCAGAATTTGTGTTCCCAACACCTTAGCGGCCCTCCTTTCTTTTTTTGATCCTTTTAGGGGTGGAGAACAAATCAGGGGATATTTAAACAAATATTGGAAGTTGACAAGCTACTGTAGCCACTTTCCTTACTTGAGGTTCTCCCCCTTTTTCCAATTCCCCTGCTGGGAGTAAAGTTTCAAACTCTGGGAAATTCCTTCCTATGAGCACCAGGTAGGGGAGTTGAAGGACTATACCTGCCATCATCCCGGTAATGTTCCCCTGGATTTCAATCTGTACTGGCACGGTGGGGTAATAACAAACTACCCCATGGACACACGTGACCCCTGTACATTTTGCCTGGAGCAACTGACTATGCATCACCAGCTTCCCTGAGATGAGCATGAAGGCACTACCTGAATCTATCAGTGCTGTGTTTTCTACTCCATTTAAACTTACCGGCCTACTGTATTGGTGTGGGGTTAGTGTGACCCCCATAGGATGTATCAGAGAGCATGCATTCTCTCAGTCTCCTATATTGCATTGCATTGCATTGGCTCCACTATATTGGGACACTGTGTGACTTATGTGCCCTCATTTTCCACAAGCGTAGCATCTGTAGGAAACTCTAGGCATTCCCTGGTCTCTCAGCTTGAGGTGTCTGACCTCCTGAACTCCTTCACTCTCATTATTTTGAGTTCTTGTAGCCTCCAGTAGGTCTTCTGCTCCCCTCTTCTCCCACCAGGGCTTCCCTGAAGGTTCAGGTACTGGGACTCTGGAGACTGGAACAGGGATCTCCTCAGTCTGAGGCTAATATACCACCCCTCCACTACCTTTTGTAACCTTCTGACCTGACCCTGTCACATACATTACAGAAAAATTAAGGGCATGAAGTAGGAATTATTGGGTGAAATTCTATGGTCAGCATTACATGCAGGAGGTCAGATGAAATGATCATAAACATACTTTCAGCCCTTAAAAATCTATGACTCTTCGAGCCTCAAGGAGAAGAGGGAGATCAACCAACAACTAAGTGTGTCAGTCTGGAAACCTACTCCAAAAATTTAGTACATGTGCAGCTAAATTAAAACCTAATTGAACCAGAAATTTAACTTTTGTTTTATCCACTAGTTCTAAAGTCCTGCAGCAAAGAGGGTAGTAAATCTTCTTTGTTGCTGTGAAAACAGGACAAAATTTGCAATCTCTTCATTGGATGGAATATCAGTAGGTCAGTGATGGGCAGGTCTGAGTGCTGTCCTCAAAGCTGCAGACTGAACATCTACTGTAGACTGTCTGGAAACATTCCCTAAAAGCTAAAGTGCTACAAACAATTTCTGAGTCCCAGGTGCAATGTGAAATGATTCCTTTGCCGGGCTCACAGCAGCAATTTCTTGTTGGCACTGGCCACTATTGTAAGACAGGATACTGGACTAGATGGACCTTTGGTCTGACCCAGTATGGCCATTCTTATGGAGGATCTCATGTCCCACACTGAGAAAAGTTGATATAGTCTCAGTGATCATTTTCATTTTGCAGTTGGATTACATGATTGTATTATATGCATCCTATTTGAGTCACAGTTCCTTTCTACTGCTCCTCCTTGGGCAGTGCAACTTATTTTGGGATGAACCTGATTGTTTGTCTTTCACTGATCAATTCACTATCACAGTGCTTAGCATGAATAATGGCTGTGAATTAAATATGAAAATACACTCACCTGTTCCAACATGCAGTTCATTATCAAAGGAACAGAAATGAATTCTTCAGGAACCTGACTTAGTAGGTCATTGTAATATCTCATGTCCACAAAAGGAGGCAGAAAAGTAGCTTCTTCCTCTATTGTAGAAAGGAGAAATGACACATTGAGACCATCCAGCTGGATCTGTTAATTTTCTTTGGACTTTGGTAGAAATGGTTAGTAAGACTTTCCTGATTCTCTGGAATCTTTCCTATTATGTTCTAAAGTTAGGCCTGTGGCAGTGTTGTAAGTAAATATAAGGAAAGAACCTAATTCTAAAAGCCTTAACAGCTTAGTCTGCACAATGGTGAACTTCCATTCTTGACATACCTCCTTTCTATATCTTATTTATTGTTAGTAAATACAAGTAGTATAATATTAAAAGAAGGATTATTATATGCCAAATTTAGGATATTAAGTTATGGTTCCACAGTGACATATCACATATTAATGGATACAAAATGCAGCCATGTGTCTCTAAGCTTATTTTAAAAATGCAAAGTAAACATAAATAAGTAGTATATGGTTCAGCTAATTTATACAAACTCGCTCAAGAAGCAGTATTGAAATTCATTTACAAGCACATACAGTGAAAGAAAATCCTACAAACTGCCTTCTGTATCCATGAAGGGGAGTCACATCTACAAAGTGGCAATAATACCACCTCCTCGCTTCACACAGTATTTTGAAAACAAATTAATGTTTGTGAAACAAATACTACAGAACCATAAAAAAATCCCATGAGAAAATTAAAGATTTTGTATTCAGAGGAGGGGTTTGAATAGTGTACAGTAAATAAGGCTTTGGATCACAGACTGGGGATAACACAAAATATTGCGCAGCTGCTTATTTAGTGATACCCTCCATCTTGTGCACTAAATAATCCAGGGATCCTGTAGAAAAAATAGTTTGAGACCATGTAAATAAAGATTGTACCATAATGTATAATCAATAGCAAAAAACCATATAAATACAAAGCTATGGCTTGATGGTATGTAACTCCTGTGCAGAATATTGAGTTGAGCAAAACTCAATCTTCTGACAACAAGGAAATGCTCAGTTTGGTTGCCTGTGCAATTTTAATTGTGTTTCCTTTCAGCAGTGCCCCAATATGCCCCATTAACACGTATCTTCTAGTCTCTGTCAATCTCTCCATTGCTGAAATGTACATTCCTTTTCACCCACAGGATTCTATTTAACACTATTAAAAAGCAAAAAGAGGGGAAACAGTTGCCTACCCCATCATCCCCCTGTTTCCCTCCTGCTGGAAGCAGTGAATGGGAATTATTTACATGTGCTCACAAGCCAGTCAGTGTGTTGGGTGAATCTATGCTAAATGGCAGAGCAATAGTTGAGCCTGCTTGGTAAAGGTATATTTGTTGATATGAGGACAAGTGTGGATTACTTTGAGGTGTGTGCAACAGAGCTGTGATAATGATATGAAGAAACCTATGTTTTGCATCTTCTGACATATGCAAGCAAAGGGAAGAGCTGCATGTGTATCTTCAGGACTAAGTACACATTTCAATGCAGAATTGTGCATGTGACATAATTAGCAGAGTACAGCAGTTTTTCTACAAAGGACATTGAAGTAGTGATCTGGGATATCAGAACACAGTTAACTATCTGGAGCCAGCATCCCCAGCAAGTGCAAAAATGAGTAGGGAAATGTTGGCAGTCAAACTGGAATGAACAAACATCTCAAACAGGTTATTAAGGGAAGGAAGCAGTCTACAAGGAATGGAAGAGGGGAAGAATCAACAAGGAAAGCTATCTCTTGGAAGTGAAAAAGTGTAGGGATAAAGTGAGAACTGCCAAAAGGAAAACAGAACTGGACCCTGCAAAGGAAATTAAAACCAATAATAAAAGAAAAAAAAACCAAGGAATAAATAGGCAGGAACATTAAGCACTGAAGATGGGGTGGAGGTTAAACATAATCTAGATATGGCCCCACACCTAAATGAATACTTGGCCTCAGTTTTTAGTAAGGAAAATGAGCAGCTGGGGAGCAATGGTAATGTGGCTAATGGAAACAAGTATATGGAAATTACCTCATCTGGGGGGGAAGCCAAACTCAAACAGCATAATTGGACCAAATAGGGGGACTTGGATAATCTCCATTCAAGAATATTAAAGGACCTGGCATATGAAATTGCAAGCCCAACAGCAAGTATTTTTAATAAATCCGTAAACTCAGGGGTACCGATGACTGGAGAATTGCAAATATAGCACCTATTTTAAGAAAGAGGGAAAAAAGGCATTAGGGAAACTACACGTCCATTAGTTTGACCAACTGATTGCAAGGTCTTAGAACAAATGTTCAAAGATAGTCATTAAAACAAAGAGGCAAATAGTATTTGGGATAAAATGCAACATGGTTTTACAAAAGATAGATCATGTTAGACCAATTTGATCTCTCTCTTTGAGAAGACAAATGATTTTTTCAACATAGGAAATGCAATAGCTCTAATCCACCTGGATTTCACTATGACAGCTACATGTGGGAAATTATTAAATTTGAGAAGATGGGGATTAATGTGAGAATCAAAAAGCGAGTAAGAAACTGGTTAAAGGAGAAATACAAGGGAGTCATTTTTAAAGATGAAGTGTTGGGCTGGAGGGAAATTATTAGTGGAGTTCCTCAAGGATCAATCTTGGGACCAATCTTAATATTTTCATTAATGACCATGGCACTAAAAGTGAGAGTTTGCTAATAAAATATGTGGATGACACAAAGTTGGGAGGTATTGCCAAAATTTAGGAGGCCTGGGAATATCATACAAAGAAATTTGGACAGCTTTGAAAGCTAGAGTAATAGAAATGGGATGAAATTTAATAGTGCAAAGTGCAAGGTCATGCCCGTAGGGACTAACAACATCTGGAATATCATGTGCAATTCTGGTCTCCAATGTCTAAGAAAGATGAATTCAAACTGGAACAGATACAGAGAAGGTATATTAGGATGATCACAGGAATGTCTCAAGAGAGGAGAGTTAAGGAGCTTGGCTTGTTTAGCTCTACACAATGAAGGCTGAGGGGAGATAAGATTGTTTTCTATAAATACATCAGAGAGGAACAAACACCAGGAAGGGAGAAGAATTAAGGGCAAATGTTGGCTCAGGAACAAAAGTATATAAACTGGCTATCAACAAGTTTAAACTTGAAATTAGATGGTTTCTAACCATCAGAGGAGTGAATTTCTGGAACAGCCTTCCAAGGGGAGCAGTTTTGGTGGGGAACCTAACATGTTTCATGACAGAGCTTGATGAGTTTATGGAGGAGATGGTATGAGGAGGTTGCCAACAGTGCCCTATGGACCACCCACAACCACTATTAGGGAATATCTTCAGCAACTGGAAATGGGGCACTTGATGGGAAGGGCTCTGAGGGTATGTCTACACTAGCCCCCTAGTTCGAACTAGGGAGGCAAATGTAGGCATTTGAACTTGCAAATGAAGCCCGGGATTTAAATATCCCGGGCTTCATTTGCATGTTCCCGGGCGGGCGCCGTTTTTAAATCCCCCTAGTCTGAACTAACTGCCCGCGGCTACACGCGGCAGTTAAAATTTAATTCGAACTAAGTCCTTAGTTCGAATTAACTGTTACACCTCATTCCACGAGGTGTAACAGTTAATTCGAACTAAGGACTTAGTTCGAATGAACTTTTAACTGCTGCGTGTAGCCGCGGGCAGTTAGTTCGGACTAGGGGGATTTAAAAATGGCGCCCGCCCGGGAACATGCAAATGAAGCCCAGGATATTTAAATCCCGGGCTTCATTTACAAGTTCGAATGCCTACATTAGCCTCCCTAGTTCGAACTAGGGGGCTAGTGTAGACATACCCTGAGTTCCTACAGAGAATTCTTTCCTAAGTGATCTTGCCCAAATACTCAGGGTCTAACTGATGGCCATATTTGAGGTCAGGAAGAAATTTTTGCCCAGGTCAGACGGGGCTTTTCACCTTTGTCTGCAGTGACTCAGGTCACTTGCTTATTTGTACAAGAGTAAAAGGACTGCATTAGTTGATGATGGTCAGGGCTGGCCTTACCATGAGGCGAACTGAGGCCAAACTGGAGGGAGGGGGTGCCACTAGGACCCAGAGAATTGAGACCTTTCAAAGTTGTGGCCCAAGCGAGGGGGCATAGGGGCGTCATTTGAGCTCCCCGCCTCAGGTGCCAAAATATTGTGAGCCGGCCCTGATGATGGTGGTCCCCCAGACGTAAAGATTTTGAGGCTCTGAACAGTCTAAACATTTATTGTCTTCATGAACCCCAGGTTCAGTGAGCATGGCTGGTGTAAGGTGCAGCTGTACTGAATGGTGGAGGCAGAAGAGTTATGTTTGGGAGATTTGTGAATTACTTTGAGATGTGTAACAGAGTTGTGACTTTAATATAAAATCTATATTTGCACCCTCTCATGTATGAGGAGAAAGGGAAAAGGTACAAGTGTACCTTCAATTTGCAATATGTATCATTTCTATGCTGAGCTATGTACATTATGTTGGTAGTAGGGTATATCCTACTGTAGAGCTTTGATTATAAAGGCTATTATTGGCTATGAGGTGGAATGATGAAGAATTAACAGACAAAAACTGTTGTCAGACACACCAGTGTTGAAATCTCTTCCATTTCTGAAGGTAAGTACTTTGTGTAGAAATTTTCTTGCTGTTTAATAATATTTGCTGTACCCTTGCAGAACAGGAAGACTCTATTCTCAAATATCATTGAGCTGCTGATTTAGAGATGAAGAACTCCCAGGCTGGGATAGAATGTCTGATCAGAGTCTTAAGAGACCAAGTGAAGAACATATGGAAGACTCATTGGCAGACAACAAAGTGAATCAGGTAAGGGTATCAGATCGGTCTGAGCATGTTGGAACAACTAACATGATTTTGTCTTTGTCTTGCTTTATCTTATTTACCATTCTGAAGATCAAAGGTGTTGGACGAAATGCATGGAGAAGACCCTTCATCTGTGAAATAAAGAAGACATCCTCCAGACAGTGAACATTTAACTCGTCGCTTGAGCAGAATAGTTTGCACTACCAGTGGGTGATGGTGGAAAAAAGGTCTACCTCTGAAAACCCCCAAATCAGAAACATATAACTAAGAATCTGAGAGTCTAAATTCCATTCATAATCTTGGAAGAATTGTCTGCTGAGCTCATTGGCCATAGTGTGTTGTATGCCTGGAAGAGAAGTGGTTGAAATAATTATATGATTTTCTATACCCTTACAAAATTTCATAGCATTATTGCTTTGGCAAAAAGAGAAGTGGATCTCTCCTTTCCTGCCCCAACCCCAATGGCTGATGTAGAACATACAGGACATGACCTTGACAGATTTGCCCCTGATTAATGGGAGGAAGTGAACATAGGCATTCCTTAATGCTGAAGATGTGGAACAAGCATTTTGCTATTTCTGTTGGAAATCACTCCTGGAGTAGCTAGTCATTGAGATATGGGAAAGCTTTTATCCACACTTGATAAACACAATGAGTAATCACTGCCATCATCTTTGAGAATACTTCTGGGGTGGAGGAAAGGCTGGAAAGAAGCATTCAATACTGGAAATGATCCTGACCAACTAAGTACTAAAAAACCTCTTGTGAACCTGGTGAATTGTAACATGAAAGTAAATGCTCTAAAGCTCAAGGGCTGAGAACCAATCCCACAAAACCAACAAAGGAATTACAGCTGCAAGAATCATCATCCTGCATTTAAATATTTATAATTTTGGAACAACTTCATAGATTTAGAATCAGGGTATGTCTACACAGTCGCGCGTAGCTTGAATTAAGCTATGCAATTTGAGCTATGCAAATTGTGTAACTCATTTTGAGAGAGAGCACTATTCCAGCGTCTTCCTTATTCCTCGTGCAATGAGGTTTACTGGAAGCCAGAATAAGATGCCCATTATTTCGAATCTATTTAGAAATAACGGGTGTGCTGTTATCCTGAAATAGTACAGCTGTGTAGAAGTACTCTCAGTCTTTACCGCCTGTTCTTTTTAGGGACAACAAAATATTTGGAATAAAATTCCTTCCCCCTTTGTTGAGGTGGAATTGGGTCTATGGCTCCTATGCATAGAAAGGAGATGACTTTCAGTCTCAGCATGTGGGTCCTTGAAGAGAATGGGGAAGGGAAATGGGGTGGTGGGAAGGAGGTGAAAGAGATGTAGTAACTCAATTTTATATCCTCCAATATTTATTTGCCTGATGTAATCTGCTCCCAAGCAGATTGAAAATAGAAGAAAAAGTCTAAGGGGAGGAGCAGGGTATATTGGCGCAGTCACAGCTTCATAATACGGAGGAGTTCTAGACCTACAACCAATATCAAAATGACATAAAAATGACATTTTGATGATGAGGATAAATGAATGGTAGATGCAGTTGAAGTAAGTGGCCTCCTTCTCTGGAGTTTATTTCTTTCTGGACTGCTTGGTAGATCTTTGAAATCCAGAAAACTGGATGGGGGATCTCTGCATCATTTGGAATCCACTAAACTTTTGTTTACTTGCAAGAATACAAACTCCAACAAATCTAAAAATGGCCTTGGAATCCTGCAGAGAGTGGTGTGATACATCTGAGATTCAGCTATGAGCTTTGGTCCATCAAAAGGGAGATACTTTGGAATGGTCTGGGGAAACCAGAGGGCTGGAGCCAGGATGCCCAATGGAAAATGACTGCTGTGGAAATAGAATGAGCTGCAATATCAGCAACATTTAAGAAGGCCTGCAGTGAGGCTCTACTCAGTCACCGATCTTCAGTAATAACAGGCTGGAATTTCTTGTGATGTTTTGGTGGAAGGTTCTCAGAGGTGATGAACTTAAAATAAATGGCACAGCAATATCTTGCTATAAGACCATAATCTGCAATCCTAAACTGAAAGTTTGCAAATGAATACCTCTAACAGCCAAAAAGGTCAAAGTATTTTTGGTCCTTCTTATATGGTGCTAATTTAGCATGGAGTTTCTCAACTAGGGATTTAGATGAAGGATGTGAAAATAAAAATTCAGAATTTGTGGCTGGAACATAATACTTTTTATTGGCACGTTTGCACATCAGTGGATTCATTACCAAGCTCTGCCAGAAGGTCTTGGCAGAATCTGAGGGGGCCTCTTTTATTAGTAAATCCACGTGAGGAGATGGTATCCCTTGCAAGATATCTAGAAGACTGTGCTGTTACTCTTGGATTTCCTTTAAGGGAATCTGTAAGAAATCTCGTATATATTTAATTAGTTCTTGACATTATTTTAAACAATCTGCTAGAGAAGACAGAGGAGGCATAACCTCCTCAACTGGACAAGATGAGATATTAGTTTATGGAGTAACTTCCTTGTCTGTTCTGGTCTCTTGTTCCTCAAAAGATTCCTATGATTGGGAGGTTGGGGGATGAACAGATGGAGTAGTAGACTGTCTCCCTTAGTGGTCCCCCAAGAAAGACTACGAGCTTGTGAAAATTGCTTTTAGTAGGCAGCCCAGAGATCCCAATGTGGCCACTACGGAAGCCTATAGGTCAAGTCCAATGTGGCTTGAATCAATGAGAAGAGATACAAGATTGCCTCACTTGCAGCTCCTCTCTTTCCAAAAAGATGCAAACAAGAGTGTTCCCCTGTTGGTAAGCAGGGGACCCCTGCACTGAGATTTAGGAATCCAAAGAGAGCTCCACATAAATGTGGAGCCCTGCCAAACTTAAAAGTTGTTGGAGAATCAAATGATGCTGCAGAAAGGTCCAATCTCAATCACCATGCCAATCTCCATAATTACAGAAGCTCCACTAAAAGAGAAGACTCTAATTTGTCTGAGACATAAGTTTCTTGATTTCTAAATTCTTGTGGTACCAGATAGATTTGAGCTGACACAGAGCAAGGTTAGTACTGAGGGCAGAGTCTTTTTAGGTGGGTCCTGTCTGGTGCAAGTCACTAGTACCAAAGAAAAAGGTTGCATAGGGGGCACTGAGATGCTATGTTCCTTGCCATGTGAAAAGAAATTGAGTCACTCATTTATGTACCAGATGTGATTAAGGGACTGTAGGTACTACCTCCTTAGCTGTACAGCATTTAGACTTTTTCACAGCATGATCATACTTGTACAGTACCATGGATGTTTTCAGTACTGCGACATATTTGGTACCATGATTCTTAGGGCTCAGAGGCCTAGATGCAGAACTGGTATCAACAAGACCTGGAGCTTCAGCAATACCTGAGCTCCCCAATACCATCTTATCTTGAGAAGACTGAGGTTTTTTTGAAGTAGGCTCCTTGTGAGAATTACTTCTCTTATGAATCTTCCCTACATCCTCTGATGATCTATCCCCTAAAGGTCTTCTACATGATGCAGATGCTGATGGGGCACAGTGCTCACATAGAGTCTGATGTATGGGGAGGAGGTTCTCCTGGCCTGGATCTGAGGCCAGATAGAGGGAATGCTCCATCATCAGGAGCTTAATTCCTCTCCCAGTTCTTCCTAGATCTGCTTTTAAAAGCTGAACAGATGTACGCTTTTTAGGGATATGCATATCCACCAAACATTGGCTCTACCAAGAAACAAGGAATGCATGCCACCAAGCAGATAGAAGTGGTTGAGGCAATGCATGATTCTTGCGGATCCTTGCACACACCAGAGATGAGGGAGAGCTTGAAAATGGACCACTCTAAAGGGGAAAGAAGTATAAAACAAGCCAATCTCAGAAAATAAAATATTTAAAGGAAAGATGTAAATAACTAAACTTAATGGTAGAAACTAAACTTGAATGATAGATGTAGGAACACACTCTGTCTCAAGCCATGATGGGGTGCAGGGTGATTGAGATGCACTGGAAGAGCTGGGGATGCAGAATGGCTGAGTGCAGGAAAGTTGGGGTGTGCTAGCCGAACTGGAACGTATGGGAGTTGAAATGCAGTGGCAGGGCTGGGGGGAGCCATACCTCCCTCACCTTTGCTCTCAATCTCTCTCCCCTCCCCTACCATCTATCTCCATTTTTACTTCTTTCCTCACTGAAACCCCACAAACCTCCCTCCCTATTTCCCCAGTTCTGCACCCTTTAATGTCCCTCCTCTCTCAGGAAGCAGTTATATGTCACAAAAGGACTTATACAAGCATACAATTAGGGCCGAGCAAGCACATATAAGAAAAGCTGCAGTACAGAGCAGCTCAAGTCACTCCCTGGAACTTGAGAAGGGAGGAAGACTGGCTGCCTTGCAGTGGACATAACAGTGCTGCAGGCAGACATCCAGAGAGCTAAAGGCATCTCTTGGCAGGCTGCAGGGATCTACAAAATCAGGCCCCGAGGCAAGACCAAAGAGGATGCTGAGGCTGTGAGGAAATGGCCTAAGGAGATCTACAAAGGAGTTGGACAGGCACAGCAAATGGCCCTGGGCTGGGATCCAGAATAGTGGGCAGGTCTGGGTTCTCCCACCTCCACTCACCACCAAGAAAGTGGCTGGAAAGTGTAACTGCAATACAGTCCATTGGAAGGAGGAAACATGGCATGTGACACACCCAGAGGGTTGTGTCATGAATAGGATGCCACAGTCCTGGGAATGGTGTGGATCTCTGGAGCAGAAGTGATGGTGGCAAGACATCACCAGAAGAGGGTTCACTGACATACAGAACTAATCCCCAGGACAGCCAGCAGGAGGTGGCACAGTGATAAGTCCCACTCCGTCACAGCAGCTATATTAGTTTACATCAGCTGAGAGACTAATTGACACAGTGTAAGGACTGTGTCAACAGTGTAATTTATGCAGATTGTTGAGAATGGTTGTTCTTTTTAATGTTTTAAATGTAATTAGACAACATAACTCAACAAACAAACAAACAAACAAACCTACTGAGTATACCACTGTGTAGCCAGGCAATACACTAGCTATATAAATTTATTCCCAGTGGTCATGGTTGTTACCCAGAAACAACAAATCTAAGTCAATAAATAATTACACACAAAAGGTATGTTGAAAGAACAGACAGTTTGCAAAACCAATCACTTGAAAATAGGAAATTGAGCCTCCTTGTGCATATACACTATAATATCACGTTACTATGATCACATACTATTTTTTCCATTAGGAGCTGTAACTGCAGGGAAAGTTCAGTTGAAGGACCATGGGCTACCGCATGCTCACTGAAGATGGAGTCTTAGGGTTTGTGTCCACTGCAACAATTTACTACAACTTGGCGTTGTCAAAACACACTTTTGGTGCAGCCACTAACAAACCAGTCTCTGACAAACTAATCTATTTCCTTGACTCCTTTGGCCCTTTAATGAGAGGCCATTTCAGGGAAGGTGGATCAGGAACTCACCGTCTGCTTGCAGAGTCCCAGGCTCCCCATGCCTTGATGGTCATGAATAGGGCAGCTGCCCAGGGGAGCTTTGAGCAACTGAACATTGCAGCTACCTCCACTGACAAGGGCTGCCTGTGACACCATGCACATCAGTACCTCCTATCTCCAAAGGTGCTGCCTGAGGCCCCTGAGGAGGCCTCATGGTGCAAGGCGCCAATCCCTACTAACAGTTCCAGTGCAAACACAAACACAGCACATCTTGCTGCCTTGGCAAACAGCTATTTAGGAGCAACATCTGGGTGCTGCAGACAGGAGCTGCTGCTGGTCCCCCCCCTCACTCAATGTCCATCCATGCTTTGAAGGTTGTCGTGGCTGCAAAAAAAAGTATTAGTTCTGGGGTTATATCCCACAGTTCTTAGTGTCCTTGCTAGCTAGCATGGCAGAAATATTCAAACCAGCAAAGCCATTCTCCGAAGAATTCAATCGCTACCATTGCAATTGCAATGCATTGCAATTTAGATAATTTATTTGCCCCAGGCAAAACTTAAACAACATCAATTTCAATCTTTTATATTATTCCACAATTAACTTCAAAAAACGGTGTAAACAAGAACATGGATGAGAAGAGAGAAAATTGCTCAAGGAATTAGATATTCATTACAGTGTGTTAATCCTTCACACATACCCTGTGATAGAATTGCTGGTACTAGAATTTCTTCTGTTTGTACTTTCTTCTTTGAAGGGATAGTTGAAGAAACTTGTTGTGCCTAAAGGAAAAAAATACTGCTCAAACACACACAGAAAAAAGTAGCTTGGTTAGGTTTGCTACTTGTGAACACTGAGGCCCAGATCCATAAAGGGATTAGTAATCAGAAAGTTGCAATTTGTAATTTTAGGCACTTAAAGAATCACTGGAAGAACATTAGGATCCATAAAAGCTAAATCAGTTGCCTAGGTTCCTTGTACAATAAATTGGGAGAGACAAGCACCTTAGAATGAGATTAATAAAAGCCAGCATGCTAGACAGGAAGTTGCCTATGATAGCAAATGAGAGATGATGACGACACAGGGTATCCTAAATCCTGCCCCTCTCATGAAGCTAGATGATTAAATCCAGGCCAGAAGAGTAAGCAAGAAGGACTCTATGGCCCAGTGGTTAGGGCAGTCACCTGAGAAATGGTAGACCCAGCATCCAGTACCCTTGCTCCAATTACTTTTAAATCATTTACCCAAAGTGGAACAATTTCAAGAGGAATGATTGAAGGAACAACCTCCACAAATCCACCTCAAACATTTTGTTCTCCTGGGATAGAATTCCTCAATTCTCTCACTCAGACTCTGGGCTACATACCCCCCATCTTTACAGTTCTTACACAGGAAGTCGGAGTTTGGACACCTGCAGTTCTTCTCTTTGGGAGTAGTGATCAGTGGTGAACACACTATCAAAACAGAAACATGACTAATACTTTGGTTTTTAAAAAACCAAAGTATTGTCAAAGGATTTTAAAACAACAGCCAGTCTAGATGTACCTCTATCTTCAATGCTTACCATCCTTTTATGATAACCAGGCATGCCTAACTTCTTCAAACACTCCAGTAGGTAGTGCTCTAAACAATATTTCCCCCTCGTGAGTGAACGACCATTTTTAAACTGCCAGAATGTATGGTTTGTGTTCCTGGGCTTTGGCATCCTTCTGGACAGAACTAGTTTGCAGG
Source organism: Pelochelys cantorii (assembly GCA_032595735.1). NCBI lineage: Eukaryota > Metazoa > Chordata > Testudines > Trionychidae > Pelochelys > Pelochelys cantorii. The sequence continues at coordinate 207,945,647 of CM064326.1, forward strand.
CTGGTTGATGCTACTGCAAATATCCCCCTTGCCTGAACCTTTCTTCCTTTGGCACTCCATAGGTCCTTGTCCAAGTCCAAGTCCAAGTTCCTCCACCATATACACATTTCACTCCTCTCTCTCTGCTCCATATTACAGCCCCAGTTCTCTCTCCACCATTTTCACGGCCAGTTCTCCACTCCTAACCCTTGGGCTCTGCATCCAGTTTCCCACAATCCCCTAGGCCTCATTGTCCCTGCCCTAACACCACCCCCGACCTTATCCGCAAAGTTCAGCACTCCTCTACATTCCAGTCAGCTCATTTCTTCTGCTTTGTGTTCTGGGCACCAGAAGGAGAAGCATTGAAAGCACTGGAGAGACACTCTCTCCAGCCTCAGTTTCTGGACCTAATACCACAGAAGGAGCAATTCCAGGCTGAAGTATGCACAGTGTAGATATAATACCAGGAGAATTAGTTGCCTATGGACAAACTGCAATCTACAGAGGGTCATAAATTGGCCAAATTTGAGCTAATTTTCACAAGGATGGCAAAAAGCACATCCCTGACACTTGCACATCACCTAACCAATTACAAGTCCCTCTTCCAAACCATGAAGGGTTTAGCTTCCCAACGAAATGATTGTAATTAAATAAAAATTGTAACATGGGCAAAACTCAAGGCATAGAATAAAACAATATACTTCTGCAGGGTCATCCTTAGGATTTTATGGGACTCTACTCAGTACTATTAAACAGGTGCTCCTATGTCTGATGGCAACCTTGTGTGGGAGGTGATTTTTTAGAGATGTGATTTTATAATCTTCAGCAGTGCACTAATGAATTATTTTTAAAGCAAATTTTAAACTAAGGTCCCATAGACCAACACAGTAAATTCAGAAACTGACAGTATATACCTAGGATTGGCAAATGCCTGTGAAATGGCATCATTACCAGTTGAATTACTCTTTTCTGATAACAGGTCTGGAAGGATTTTTCACTTTTAAGTTAACTAGATCCTCTCTGGAGCAAGTGAAGAGCCCCAGATCAGGGATAGGAAGAGGCAGGGGGGTGGACATTAAGACTCAGGTGTGCCCCAAATTTTCAGATGCCCTATGCAGCTGCATATTTTGTGTATGGGTAAGGATGGCCCTGCTCTTCTGACATCTCTGACTTAACAGCCAAAGAAGTAGTCACCTTCTGCTGCAGGTATCAACTACATGAGTTTGAAGAAACCAGAGCTCCACTTTTAGAAACATGACTAAGGAATAGCTCAAGGTGAATTATTTTTCTTTATGAATGAAGATATGTTGCAATTTGGACTTCTCCAAGCTGGGGAAATAGAGGAGTGGGAATGGAGATAAGACAGTTTCATTTTTATCAAATTTCCGATACAATGGAAAATGACAATTTTAAAATATCAATTTTGGTACCTCATCAGGTTTTCCAGTGTTTGAAAAAATTAGTTGAAAAATAAACAAATTACAAATTATTTAAATTAGGTTCCCTTTTCCTGTCTAACTGAGGGAGTTAGGAACATCAAAGGGATGTCCAGAGACACATAGGGACAAAATACACTGTAGTTGGATATCATATCTGTCCATTGAAAAAACGCAACTCCCTTTATCTCAATGATGTTTCTATGCATGCATATATATGAAAATATTGAAGCAGATATAAAATATCTAATCAAAATACTGGATGTCTCTGAACTGAAGAATTAAACTAAAACTGTGCCAGGATTTGGTTGAGGAGGGTGGCCCTGGTCCCCCTGCCCCTGGTTGTCAGCCACACCACTTCCTTGAATGTCTGGTAGGCTTCAAAGTCAGGGCATCCCTATTGACTCTGTTCACTAGGCCTGAGAGACAGAACATTTCTATTGGCTACAGTTGGTTGGCCTGACAGCCTTGAGAGGGATAACTCTTTTGACTAGGATTATTAGGCCTTACTGTCCTGAGGCCAAGGGCAGGCTGGCACTGGGTGCACTCACTCTACACTGGACAGGATACCTCCACGCTGTGACAATCACATGACAATGGAGATGTGTATAAGTGCAGAGCAAGGCTCAGATACAGTACTTTCAGGATAGAGGCCTAAATCTGGCTTTTCTGCTGGAATGGTAATTACAGCATTTACTTATGACAGAGTTTGGAAAATGTGGAAATAGTATTTAAAATATTTTTAAAAACATTTATTTTTTAGAATTAATTTAAAATGCCATATGCTATATATTAAACACAAAAGGTGTCTTTTACTCAAGACAGGATTTGCTGCAAGTCTTTTTCCACCTCTGACCTTTTTCGTTCCAAACCTAGATGAAATATCATGAGCAATATTCTTTTGTGAGTCTGGTGGCAGGAAGGCTTTCTTGATGTCTCAGATAAAAAGCAGAGAAGATAATTCAGTTCTAGTGTTCACCTAACACATTCCCTATTAGATTTCAGAGGTAAATGATTAGAACCAAGGCCTTGATACTTAATCTTCTTATGTGTAGGTATACTACTGCAAGTAGTAAGTCCCAAGTTTTGTGTGGGCACAGTAGTCTGCCTTGGCACAAGAAGTGATAGGATCTGAATTTCAGAACCAACTGTTTATTGCTATATTAGACTATCTTTGCATTTTAAAAAAAGTTTTCTTTTTCTGATTCTCAAACTGCTTGCTGTTTTGTAGTTTGTTTTCAATTTTTGAGACTGACACTTAAGACAAAGGGACTGATTCTCACTTACACAAGGTCATGTAGGTATTAAATGGCCTGGGTTGGATTTTTTTGCAGGTTAAAATATGCAGGTTCACTTAAATAGTATCTAATTACTCTTCAGAATCATGGCCTATAGCAAAGCATCCCTTCATAAATTGCAGAAGGTTGTACCTGTTTGGTCTTTGTTATTACAGGGACATTAATAAACTTGGTGCTTTCCAAGTAGTGCTGATGTTGTCTTTTCCAGTCCAGGCAGTCATACATCAAACAAGCAATGCTTTCAAAAAGCACAGTTCCAAATGCAAGCTATGTGAAAAAAGAAACAGATATGAAGCATCAAGCTCATACACAAAAGCACAGTGGATCTTAGCTAGCAACTCTCTAAGCAACAAAACTACAATCCTTTAAAAATGCTTCCATTTATTAATTCAAAATGCTAATCTGTAATGTCAGTCTATGAAAACTGGTCTTCCTTTTGGAGGTGATGACAGTGGAGATTTTTTTTTTCAAGATTTCCCTCATATTTCCTTTTTGCCTCCCAATTACCACATCACAGTCTGTAATACTTTGAATGGTTCATGTGTAACACTGCTTATAGTGGCTGGAGTGCTACAAAAGATTAAAGTGATACTATTAATGTCGTTAAAGCCAATTCTTCCTTTGCACATATGGCATTTGTCTATGTGCTAAAAGCACAAAAGTATGAAGAAAATGCCTAATTCCTTGTCTCACTTAGGTTCCCATGCTTTCCATATAATGTATGGGGAGAATCAGACACCCTGAGGAAGGATTCTCAGAAGCCCACAAGCTAAACAGGGACCTAAGCTAGCTAGGAGTGAAATGTAGAGGCATGGTATAGGACCTAAAACCTCAAGGGTATTTGGGTACTTAACTGCCATTTATCCAGGCCTCTAGACACCAGACTGTCAGAGTGAACTGAGGTGCCTGTCTATGTTCAGTAGTCTCAGTTGTGAATCATCTCCTGGAATTAGTTGCCTAAGCCAGCTCAGCCACTTCAACAGCCCATGCTCCACCAGATGTAAAACCAGAAGACTCCTCCCAGTAGCCAGAGTACTTGCCTCAGATGTGAGACACCTGGATTCAAATCTCTCCTCTGCTTCTTTTTGGAACAAGGACCTGAACAGCTCCAACAGGTCTCCCACATGTCACGTGAGGACCCTCATTACTGGCTATCAGCTAATCTGGGTAGGTCCCTTTCACAGTCTTTTTCCTGTCTGCACTGTTCCGTTTTTGTTCTGTGTTTGTACAGTGGTTAGCATTAGATATTCTAGGCACTGCAGTATTACAAATCGTAAAAATTCATGAGAGCAAGCATTTGAAACTAGTTGCCCATATCCGAGGTGAGATACCTAACTGCTAGACTATGGGGTATTCTGGATGCACATTCACACACATGCCCTTTGTGTGCCATGCCCCATCCTGTACGTGTGCTCTGAGAATGTCCATGGGATTGTACCCCAGGTGTGATAGATAATGGGAATGCTTATTTTGACAATCCCACTTCAGGGCTCTGAGAAGCTTGGTAGCTGTGGTGAAGTGCCAGAACTTTGATGGTTTTATGCATGCCTACTCGTGGAAATTTAGTCCCTTAGGCTTCCTGCCAAAGTCCCCTAAGGCAGAATCAAAGCACTTAAGGGAGGAAGTTAGGCACCTAAGTACCTTTTTTTTAGATTTATGCCCACATTCTTTTTTTTGGAAGAGAAAGTACTGCATTCTCTCCCTCATATCAAACATGTAGGTTTTAACTGGTGACCAGTTGCATTGCAGCTGTAGATATGGTACAAGCGATCACACTCGCTCAGTCAAAGGAAGTTAGGACAAGCCTCTTTACAGAACTCAACATCATTCCACAATACTCCTAGGCCACATCTACACTGGCCAGTCTTGCTCAAGAACATATGCAAATGAGGCGCAGCGATGAATATCGCCGTACCTCATTTGCATACATAATGAGCCACCATTTTTGCACAAGGGGCTTTTGCGCAAGAAGGAGCAGTCTATACTGCTCCTTCTTGCACAAAAAACCCCTCTTGTGCAAGAGCTGTTCTGCCGCTTATTTTCAGGCAAAACGGCTCTTGTGCAAGCGGGGGATTTTGCGCAAGGAGCAGTGTAGACTGCTCCTTCTTGTGCAAAAGCCCTTTGCGCAAAATGGCAGCTCATTAAGTATGCAAATGAGGCATGGCGATATTCAACACTGCACTTCATTTGCATATGTTCTTGCGCAAGACTGGCCAGTGTAGACGTAGCCCTACTCTTTACTGTCCTTGGGGTGGGAGAAGTGGGGGAGAGCTCAAGACCTGAATTTTGATTCTACAGGTGGATAAGCAAGATGATGACCACATAAAGGCCAAAAGTATATTTGAATGAAGCTGTAAGTTGGAGGGGAAAGCTTCTGATGTGTTTTACTGTGGATTTTACTAAACACTGAATAATGTAGTGGAAAGAGTTAAAAAAACCACTATCACACAGGATTTGCCATCACCATGAAACTGGCTTCACCTGAGGCCAGATATCCAATTCCAACCTGAGGCCATCTCAAGCTTCACTTGATATTAGCTGGCTTGATCATATTTTTCTGTGTATGTGAGGCATCACAGAAATGATATTATAGATTTTTAGAATTGACTCAATTTAACTTTTTCTGGGGCAAAACAAAACTAAGTCTTTTTTTGACATTTTTTGACAGACAACACTATTAAGACTGTGTGTAAAATCAAGAGACTTTAACCTTTTGAGATTCATCTCTTTCCTGTACTAGGCTTCTGTGTTCTGAATGGTAGGAGTATATGCTATATGAATACAGTGTGAAAGGTAATTTTTTTTCTTTCCCTCCAGAAAACTAGGATTAGGACAAATAGACCAATGCACATACAGGGTGTACGCAAAAAGCTAATCTGAATCACTGCTGGGCTGCTAATGAATGGAACAGTTAGATCAACTAACTCTTGCTAGAGTCATGGGTGCAACAGGTTAGCAAATATGAATCAGAACCACAGGAGACAGAATAAAAAAAAATGAAACTTGAGGAGAAAAGGGTTAGTCAGAGAAGCTCTGGCTCAGATCTGGCAAGTGAATCTAATGTTATCTTTGGCTGACAGCCTTATGAAGTTATTTATGGTAACCTCTAGTGTGTGTTGTTGCTTTTGGTTCTTTTCCCTATACTGGGAAGAATGAATGCATTCAGTTTTCTTAGCTCTGACCTGTTTGGAGCACCCATTTTGTATGTCAGTTGACCCACCCACTTGGGTCAAAAACTAAACTAAACTAAACTAAACTAAAATAATTATAGTGATTTAGATGCCAGCTTTAGGTTCTCAAACTTGAGACATCTTGCAGGTACCTGATTTTACATAAATGCTAAGCACACACTTTCTGAAACTCAGGCTTTTTAAATGTCTCAAGTTAGACATGTAAAATCACTCATCACTTTTGAAATTCTTTGTCTTTATGACAGGAGAATTCAAGATTAATAAGGCAAGTTATTTTTGAACAACAGGATGTTGAAAAGTTCGGGGGAGTTTTTTTTTAAAATGACTCCTCTTCTTCTACTACTATACTAATACTGTTTCTTCTTCTCTTTTCTCCAATCCAAAGCATCTATCAATAATGGTTGATTTAGAAACCTCCTCATATTTGTTTGTATCATTCATCAATGGTAACTAGGACATTGTTACATCTTAATTAAAGTTTGTTGGAATGTTTTGAACTTGCAATTATTATAAACAAAATGAGATTCTACAGACTTTAGAAGCAACATGAACTGCCAGCATTCAAGAAGACAAATAGGATAAGGATAAGATGAGAGTTTCTAAGATCAAATCCATGCCACCCCTTCACCCAACACATACACACTTTGTAAAAGATAAAAAACCTGCCTAAATCTTGCCACTTAGACTTTTGGGGCACAGAAGGGTGTTTTGGGGAAGTTTTATATTTGTAACAAGGCACATTTTCAAAATAGGTAAACCTGAATAAAGGTAATTTATTCTTCTTATACATCAATCTCTGTTCTTCCAAATAGCATGCCTGACAGTCCTTAATTTGAGTCCTCCCCACACATACAGTTCAGAGCTGTAGTAACCTCAGTAAAGACTTCACAGAGGGAGTTAGGAACATTAAAGGGACGAAGGGCTGTCCAGAGTCACATGGGCACAAAATACACTGTAGTTGGATATGGTCCTAAGTACTTCAGTGTCCTTTCTATGAATTTCTTTAAAGCTCTACAAACACTCCCCAATTCTTTAGAGCCTATATTTATTGGTCTCTAAGGGTATGTCTACACTACCACCCTAGTTCGAACTAGGGTGGTTAATGTAGGCATTCGAAGTTGCAAATGAAGCCCGGGATTTAAATATCCCCGGCTTCATTTGCATCTTGCCGGGCGGGCGCCATTTTTAAATCCCCTTAGGTCGAACTCCGTGCCCGCGGCTACACGCGGCACGGAGTAGGTAGTTCGTATTAGGATTTCTAATTCGAACTACCGTTACTCCTCTTCGAATGCCTACATTAACCACCCTAGTTCGAACTAGGGTGGTAGTGTAGACATACCCTAAGAAATTGAGGAATATAAATTGATAATTTCAATCTACTCAAAGAACTCTAGTACAAGTATTTCTTCTTTCCCTTTGTGGTAGCACTGACAGCAAATATGCTTTTGAATATCCCAACAATAAGTAACAACAGATCCATAAAAAAAAAGATGAAAAGGAGAGGATTTTAACTGAATGACTGATGAACTGTTCTCCCAGAATGGACATCGAATCTCAAAGTCATGTGAAGAAAATAATGCCATGTGGGCTGAACTTCAAATAGCAGTTCCACAGGTTTCCACAATGAGACATTTCCAAGGCATGTCTTAGGATAAGTCTACACTGCACGGCTATTTCGGAATAAGCTATTCCAGAATAGTTATTCTGAAATAGCTTATTTCGAAATAGCATATCTACACTGCAGGGAAGCCTCAAAATTAATCCGAGGCAGGCTTCCTTAATGTAGATGTGCTATCTTGATTTAAAGGCCCCAGGAGGCACTGGGGAGGAATAACTTAGAATGGCCCCGGAGAGGGGCTATTTCAAAATAGCAACAGTGGAGCGAAATAGCTGTTTCGGAATAGGCATTATTCCTCGTAGAATGAGGTTTATAGATTTCGGAATATGCTATCCATTATTTAGAATTTAATTTGGAATAATGGAATAGCTGTATAGATGCTCGCACTGTTATTTCAAAATAATGCTAGTTATCTCGAAATAATGGTGCAGTGTACACGCACCCTTAGAAGCCACTGTGGAATTAGTCAAATGCAATCTGACCCCTTCAGGTTTGGGGATATCTACTAGGTCACTGATGGTTTATTTGCAGGATTTAATCAATTAATATAAGTGTTGGGAGGAAACAGTCTGTCCTCTAACCCTATTATTATAAACCACAAATAAACTGGGAGAAATTATAGACTGTATTATGGTAGTTAAGGATTTTTTCCCCTCATCTAATGTGAACAGGGAGACAGTGGATCCCTAGCCATGGTAAAGATCCGGAGTAGGAACACCTTGCCTCTGCCTGGGCTTTCTCTGTTATTTCTCACTGTTCCTTGCCAAAATAGAGTAGGGTATAAAATTACTTTTTAGCAGAGGGTCCTTCCTTTGTTTGTACTGCAGCTATGCTGAGTTCTGCTCTATTTGAAGTGGTACCGTGGAGAGGGAGATCCTCCATGTGGTACCAGGTTGAGTGACCTTGTTGAACAGAGTCAATGTTGCTCTGAAAGGAAATGGAAGAGAAGGAAAAAAGATCGAGTGGGAGGAGGAGCTGAGGATACAGGCAGAAAGGAAATCCTAGAAATGAAGAACAGAAAAAGAAAATTCAATCTGCACAAGAATAAGACAAGAAACTTGGGAGAAGAGTTCTGAGCTGCAGATGAAAGAAGTGCTGGTGGGCTCCTAGTCGGTGATTAGTCCTTAAGAAGGAAGGTCAGTGGCCATAATTAATTATGTATGCACTTGAAGCATGATTTGGAGAAAACCCACCAGAGGCAAAGTGGAATGTGCATTAGAACAGTGTTTCTCAACCAGCAGTACAAGTACCCTTTGGGGTACTTGAGAGAAGTCTGGGGGGTATGTCAACACAACTGAAACTTGGAGAAAACCAAATTTTTGTTTTAAGTTTTACAGCACTTGAAATTTTTGGGTGTAAAAAGTACAAAAATAATAACCACCTGCCTGGCTACAATTAAGTTGTTTAAACAAATGTGTTGCAATAGTAGAAAAATATGTGTGTGTCTGAAAACTGTAGGTACTGGGGGTACTTACAATTTTTTTTTATTTGAAAAAGGGGTACTTCATAAAAAAAAAGTTGAGAAACACTGCATTAAAACATCATATCTCAACAGTCACTTGCACAGACATTCCACTTTTTTAAAAAAATATTTCCCTCATTTTCATTTGCTCTCAATGACAGTTAGGACCCAGATCTATTGTGAAAGGGCTGGTACTGTAATTTTGGAATTGTTCACTACCAGTGTTTGAACCTCTAATGAAGTGTGTGTGTGGAAGCAATGCATTAGTTTAGTATTATATTGCAAGGAGATTACAAACTCTGTAGCCATGGCCCAATTTAGAAACTCACTAATGAATTGGTTCAAAAAACATAGAAACTCTGTAGATACACCCAGCAAGTTTTTAAGGAATAGAAAATAAATGGCTTTCATTCAAGGAAATTACAATCTCTGTAGGTATAGTTTGTATGTTCTGTGAACCATTCAGTTTGGGGTTCAGGGTTTTACTGACACACACAACTCAGATCGCCACTGTACTTAAACTGGCGTTAAATGCTATAAAAACTAAATGTGCAGCTCATTGTGAAAGAGGAAACTACTAACCATCATTTCACTGTTAGTCCAGTCTGGAGGAAAGGTATTTTCCTTTACCACGTGATGAAGTCTGGCAATATCAAAGAGAGTTGATCCGTGTTTCCCACTGTTCAGAATTGGCTCCAAGTATTTCCAGAATGTTTCCAGGTCCTTGATAGCTTTAGCTTTCTTCCTTTTTTCAGCTTCTACAACTACAAATGCATAGTTATTAGACAGATTATAGCATATTTGTATCCCAATATCTTTCTCTCACATAGGAATAGTGAGTCTGAAACCTATGTTTTGAATATTGAGAAGGAAAAATGAATTGCAGGTTGGTCTGTTTTCTCCTAAGTGTCGTTTAAAAAAAATGACCATTCTTAAACAAATTCCCAGAAAAATATCTGAGGTCCAGCCCAACATAATGTTGTAAATACACAAAAAAATTTACGGAGGGAAAAAACTTCATAGGATATGGCACTTGAAGAAAAAACAAATAAATGCCTGAAACCCAAAATCTAAGGTTATACTTATCAAAGTACCTTGAGCCTAAACTAGTAACAGTTCTTCCAATGCGAGATAGGTAACTGTTGTTGTCCCCATTTAATAGATGTTGAAACTAAGACAAAGAGAGATTAAAGTGCATTTCATGAGTGAAATGTGATTGTAGAAATGGCAGTGCAGGTTTCCATGTTTATTGTATGGTAATGATCAAATTTCAAATATATCCAGATGATGAGAAAAAATGTTTGTTTCTTTTTTACATGCCATCTCTGCAAGCTCACTCAGGGTTCATGGAGTTGCTGAGAATCTGCAGCTGCAAATGCCTTGATTTCATTTGGAGTTCTAGATATTCAGCACCTCTGAAAATCAGGCCTCGTGCTACATTTATTCCTGTTATAACTTCAGTGACCCAGAAGCACCTAAAGTTGATGATCCCAAAAATATGGCAATGGAATTGTTCTAAAACTTTAAGCCTATGTAACTTTCCCAAGGCCATACAGGGATTCTGTGGCAGTGATGAAGAGAACCCACAACTATCTTTCCTCAACTAAGGCCAAGACTACACTGGCGGAAAAAAATTGATTCAAAATATACAACTCCAGCTATGTGAATTGTGTCACTGGAGTCAACGTACTTGGCATCGATTTTCTGTGGCAGCCCCACAGTAGGAAGTCAACTGGAGAAACTCTCCTGTCAACTTCCCTTACTCCTCACGACAGTTAGACTCACTAAATTGAACCCTGGAAGATAGAGTGTCAATCCTCCAGTAAGTGCTGACAAGGCCTTCTTCTGGAATTTCTCAAGGGTTGTTATCAAAGAAATATAATTGAAAAATTAGGTCTGAGTATATGGTACATATATTTGTATGTTGAGTATGACACAGTGCAGTGGGGGTACGTGGCTTGCAGGTGGAGCTGTTTGACACCTCTGAATACTGAGTTTCTGACCTTTCAAATGTTTGCCTTAGGCACAGAGAAGGCTTCTGATCAAGCAATGTGTCAGTTTAATATCAAGTCTTAGAGAAAACAAACTTTGGGCAACAATTTATTTCATCCATGGAAATGTTTTCCAAACCCCCTAATGCACATATCTCACTAATACACATGTGAAAGTTTCTCTGTACCATGTGAAACAACTGGGGCAATTTGCTCTACTTCCTGGCCCTTTGCATTACTAGTTGAATCTTGAGTGGCACGGTAGCAAAACAACTATTTACATAAATTCGAAGCAGTGAACACAACATTTTCATATCTATGATCCATATGTTTAGGAAATACAGATGCATAAAAATCTATTCCACAGCTCAGGTACTTCTTTGACAGATACATCTTATGTTTCAGGTAGAGGGACAATAGCTCAGATCAGAAGTTCTGTCCTTTGATATTTGCCCTCATTCCTCCTTGTCTTTGTGATTCCAAAGCACGTTGTCCCCTAAGTATTTATAGTTCTCCTCATTTAAACCTTCTGTTCTCTTACAATCTCATTTCATTTTTATAAAGGTTAAGGTCTTTGATTAACAAAAGATATCTGATTTTTATGGTTCTTATGCTCTTCCCAAACATTCTATGGTATTTCTACATCGACTCCTTCTGCAAATGTGCTCAAGCCAACATGGTTAGCAAACAACAACATATAACCTCAGTCATGCAGAATGCAATGCTATACACAGCCTCAAAAACAATTCTAACATCATAATCAAAGAGACTGACAGAGGGGGCACTGTAGTCATTATGAACAGAACAGATTACGAATAGGAGGTGACCAGACAACTCACCAACACCAGATTCTACAAGCCTCTCTCCTGTGAGCCCACTAACGAATACCAAAAATCCTGAAACAACTGCTCATGAAACTCCCTGATGCTGCTCAGGACCAAATTTATATTAACCACCCCCCCCAAATCCCCAATCAGGAGTTTTCTATCTGCTACCCAAGATACGCAAACCTGGAAATGCAAGACGACCCATCATCTCAAGCATTGGCCCACTTACAACAGGATTATCTGACTATATTGACTCTCTTCTCAGACCCTATGCTACCAGCACTCCTAGCTACCTTCGTGACACCACCAACTTCCTCAGGAAACTACAAAATATCAGTAATCTACCTGAAAATACCATCCTAACCACCATGGATGTAGAAGCTCTTTACGCCAACATTCCACATGAAGACAGATTACAGGCTATCAGGAACACCATCCCCGATGAGAGCACTGCACACCTACTTACAGAGCTCTGTGACTTTGTCCTCACCCACAACTACTTCCAATTCAGAGACAATTTGTATCTTCAAGTCCACAGCACAGTCATGGGCACCCACATGGCCCCACAATATGCCAACGTCTTTATGGCTGACCTTGAACAACGTTTCCTCAGCTCTGGTCACCTAACACCCTTACTCTACTTATGCTGCATCGATGACATTTTCACCATATGGACTCATAGGAAAGAGACCCTTGAAGAATTTCACAGGAATTTCAACAACTTCCACGCCACCATCAACCTCAGCCTGGATCAGTCCACATGAGAAATCCACTTCCTTGACACTACAGTACAATTAAATGATGGACAAATTTCCAACAATCTATACCGGAAATCTACCGACTGCTACACTTACCTTCAGGGCCAGCTCTAGGTTTTTTGCCACCCCAAGCAAAAAATGTTTTGGCCGCCCCCCCCCCTTTTTTTTGTCCGGGGAGTGTGTCCACGTAAATGCAGCTTGTGCAGCTTCCTGGGGGGTAGAGGCGCACTCTAGGAGGAGCCCAAACTCCGGGGCATTTTCATTTCTTAGGAGAGCGCCAGGGACTCCCACGTGAGGACAATGGGAGGGCAGGTTCATCCACAGCAAGTCAGTTAAAGACTTCTAAAGCATGCAGCTGTTCACATTACCTAGTGCTGTAGTCCCGTCCCACTCCTCACTCTGCAAAGGGATTTTATTATTAGAAGCGCCTTATAATCAGACTCCAACCCCAGCACATAAGCTGTCCAACTCTTGGTGTCCATGGACAAGAATCAGCCTCACTATACAATGAGACAGTTCAAAGGGATTAAGAGAAATTTTGTTTCAACTCCCAAGCTCAACTGTCCAGAACAAGACAGACACCAGACAACAAAACCCCAGTAGCCTAGGACCTATTTCATGAGCACAGCCCTGTGCTTTCTGCTTCAGGGATGGACCAAACAGCTTCTGAAGCAGGGTGGATTGATTTAAATAGCTTTGATTTAAATCTCTAATTTTAATCACAATTTAAACCGGCAAGCAGAAAACCTTGGTTTAAATGAGCAATTTATCATTTAAATTATACTTTTAAAATATTTTCCTAAAGGATGGTTGAATCTTATTGATTAGCAACCTTTAAAACATGTTGATTTACAACTAATATAACCTTTATGCCAAATTTGGTGCTTCTGTTTACTAACCAGGAGAATACACTCAGTATAGCTACCAACTAAATAAATGCCCAAATAATTGTGTAACTTGCATGTAGTCAGATTCTTAATTTTTACATTTCTATTCTATTACAAAATGGTGTATAATAGGAACACATAAGAGACAGGTTTTACCCCATTTATTATTTGCTAAGTGGTGGATACTTTTTTTAAAACATACGATTTGTATCTACTTCTCTCTGGACAGAAATTCAATTTAAAATAAACAAAATCAGCATTTAATTTTTATATGAAATAAAACTACCTTAAATGTGAAGGACACATAACAAAAAAGTATCCAAACACATTTTGCATCTAAAATTCATTTATTAAACAAAGGAAATATGCTTAGTGAATTTAACAGATTGAATCTAGTCATCATGTTCTTCAAGATGTTAGAACCTCTCATAACCAGTTTTTTACTGAGAGAAGAGGAAAACAAGTTTTTCTGCTTTGTCAACTCTCGGTTTTGCAAGGGTGAATGAACTAATCATTGAATTGAACTAGCTGAATAAACCAAAGTGATAAAAACATTCTCTCTTCACCTGCAGAAGAAGCTACTGCTGATATAAACGCTGGTTCCGGGTGCTTACACAGCAACTTATACCAGTGAACTGGTAGAATTTCTTTAAAAGTTGACAGGACACATGTTCTATTTAATTTTTAAATTTAATTCATAAGTTATTTAAATAGGTTATGATAAATTCAGGCCATAACAATTTTTAATTTAATTTTAAAGGTATATTATTTAAAACAAAACCTATTTAAATGGGATCACAATTCCAATTTTAATAAAGCTCTCCTGCCCCAGACAGGAAGGGACTTGGGGACATGGGCACTGGGAAGACCAGAGTTCCCCTTCCCCAGCCAAAGGGGGAAGGAGAATCACCTGGGTCCCAGACAAGGATGAGGTTGTCAGGACACAGCACAAGAGGACTGGGTTCCTGGGCAGGTGTGTGTGTGCGTGTGTGTGGGGGCGGGGGGGTTCAGGGCCCCGAGAGTAGGGGGAGGGAGGATTGTTTAGAGAGCCAGACAGGAGATGGGGATCCAGGTGGGCAGCAGGGAGGGGGGGGGAGAAGAGGAGACGGGGTCCCAGCAGGGTTGCAGTGGGCCAGGAGGTGGGGTGCGGGTTTTTTTTCTTTCAGTCCATATTTTATTGTTTAAAAAAAAAATTCCTGACATTACAGAACTAAACTGAAATGTATTAATATTCCACTCTTACATTTCATGACAAACAGAAAACTTCATGAGCCAAAAAAAGGGAAAAGCTCATAAAACTAAGATATGAATCTCAGCATTTTAACAGCTGAACAGAGAAAGGAATTAAAATGCTGTAATTAAAAAGAATCATGAGTGGATGGGTAAAGCGTGTAGAAACGGAAATTTACAAACTAGTTAAAACCTGGAATCTGACTGCTTAGAAACTACACAGATGGAGCATGGGGATGAATAGCTGAAGGGGTAATGAGGCGTTTGCATTGTCCTAGCTGCTTCCCATTCCACCAGTCTCCGAAGAAAGCCTGACATTAATTAGATACTGGGCCAGGTTAAGGCTGGCTGCAGATTATGGTAACCTGCCTGTCAGTAGATCCTTCCACTGGATTGGCAATTTTGATCTGCGCCCCAGACATCTGGCGGATCTCATTGATTTTGGCGCCTTGACGTCCGATGATGCAGCCAATCAGATCATTTGGAATGGTGAGTTCGTGAGAAGTGGTTTGAGCAGATGCATCCAAACCTGCCCAATAGCCTTTCACCTCTGGAGGGCAGAGGCCTAGCCGGGGAGGAGAAGAGAGGAGGGAGGTGTGGGGGGGGCCTTGGGACAGTGGGCAGGGGCACACAGGTGGGGGGGGACAGCTGGGCAAGGGGGGTTCACAGGCAGGGGAGTTGCAGGAGAGAGAACACAGGCAGTGGGGCCAGCCGGCAGGGCGGTACCCAGGCAGGGGGACCATGGGTGGGAGGCGGAGTTGCAGGGGGGGGCGCACAGGAGGGGGGTGGGCGGATGGGGGGGCACACGGGTGGGGGGGCACACTCACTCAAAGGCGAAGAAAAGCCGCCGGGCTCAGCGTCACCAGCAGCAGCAGCCGTGGCTGCCCCGCGTCGCCCTCCAGGAAGCGCCCCAGCAGGGGCTGTGCCTCGGGGCTGCTCCTGCAGAGCTCCCAGTGCCCCGGGGCCAGGTGCAGGCTTCGAGCAGCCGGGCATGGGGCTCCCAGCTCGGGGCGGCCTCCACAGGGCTCCCCGCCGCCCTGCTCCTCCTGCAGGCTAGAATGCCGCCCCTGGCAATGTGCTGCCCCAAGCACCTACTTGTTTTGCTGGTGCCTAGAGCCAGCCCTGCTTATCTTCATGCCTCTGGCTTCCATCCCGACACATTTCTCAATCTATTGTATACAGCCAAGTCCTAAGATACAACCAGATTTGCTCCAATCCCACAGACAGAGACAAACACCTAAACTTCCTAAAGGATCTATATAGAGTATTCTTAAAACTGAAATACCTACCCAGAGAAGTGAAAAAACAGATTGACAGAGCCGAAAAAGTACCCAGACACGAACTACGTAAGACAGGCCCAAAAGAGAAAACAACAGAATTCCACTTGTCATCACCTACAGTCCACAACTTAAACCCCTCCAACGCATTATCAACAATCTACAACCTATCCTGGAAAATGACCGCTCACTCTCAGAAGCCTTGGGGGAAAAGGCCAATTCTCATTTACAGACAACCCCCTAACCTCAAACAAATTATTTCCAGTAACCACGCAACACAGCTCCATCATAATCATCCAGGAACCCACCCCATGCAATCAGCCCCAGTGCCAACTCTGCCCGCACCTCTACACCAACGGTTTCATCACTGGACACAACCACATCAGCCACCAAATCAGAGGCTCATTTAACTGCACATCCACTAATGTGATCTATGCCATCAAATGCTAGCAATGCCCTACTGCAATGTATATTGGCCAAACTAGATAGTCTCTGTGGGAAAGAATTAATGGACACAAATCAGATATCTGAAAAGGCAAAACACAAAAACCTGTTGGAGAATACTTTCATCTTTCTGGACACTCATTAATGGATCTCCAAGTCACCATTTTGTTTCAGACCAATTTCACAAGCCAAATACATAGAAAAGGGTTGGAACTTAACTTCATTCACAAGTTTAATTCTTATGCAAATGGTCTGAACCAGGATATTGGATGGCTTGCACATTATCTTCAACATCTTAATGACTTAACCAACCAACCAAGGAAGGTGTTAATGGTTCTTGATGTCTGTGTAGAATCTGCAAGTGCAAACTAATAGTTCTTATCAGCCTCTTGCACCTATTCAGTCTTTAAGGTGCTACTATTTGTTGTTATTTAAGTTCTTCCTGTTTCTGACTAACTCGGCTATCCTAACTCACTGTCTCTTTTTTTCTTCCTCCCCTCTTTTTTTTCCTTCTCCCCCCCTCCTTCCCTTTTTTATTCTTAGATTTGAACTTTCAACACTCCTGTCATCTGAAGAAATGGGTTGTTTCCACGAAAGCTCATGATACCATCTACAAGTTTTGTTAGTCTTTAGGGTGCTACTAGATTATTTGTTGTTTTTTAAGTTTAGTCTATGGTATGGTAGCCCAATCTCTGTATTAGCCTGGACAACTGAACCCATTTTAAAGGAGGAAAGCTGACTCCTCCCAGTTAGATATGCTGCATCTGGAAAATAGTGACAAGATAAATCTGGTTGGCTATAGTAGGGAAAAAATAGAAATAACGTGACTTGAAAATCTCGGCCCCAATGAAGTCAATGAGAGCTCTGCCACTGACTTCCTGGGAGTCAGGAATTCACCTAGAGTGTCTTTATGTGCATCACTGAAATTACCCAACATGATCCATTCTGCACTTACCTCTCCTCTCGGATATAAAGAGAATTGATAATTAGCATAACTTTGGAATTGTCAAAAAACCCTTACAGCTCTGCTTTAAATAAAATGAAAATGCACAAAGTATGCTCTCTCTCATATTTCTATCAAGACTTTGTCTTAATATCCAAGTGCCAAAAATAATTATGAAAAAAGTATAAAGAGGGACAATGTGAATTTAAAAATAGTACTTATTTATTTAATGGGAAGTGTGCCTAGCAAAGGTTTTCTGGGATTTTATTATGTGTGTAATAATCCGACTATAAAAATGGGATTAAAAGGGCCTAAATCTAACAGAGCAACTTCATATATGACAAAATAATATATGAAAGCAATTTAAATTCTGTCTGTCGCTCAAAGATGTTTCTATGTATTTACAAACATAGCATGATCATGAAATAATCAGAAAAGGACAACTGAATCATGAGAAATGACTCACTCAAAGAAAACTTTGACAGAGACCTCACCCAATTCTGTGTGCTGCTATGTCATCTATCATGCCCATCTTTCAGCTATCGCTACAGCATGTTAGGACTAGGATTTCTATGCCATACTAGGTAAAAAGCAGCAGGCAAGTGCTCGAGAACATTTGCCTCAATCTTTGATTTGGGTCACTTATAAAGAGATTTATTTTTTCTGTTGTACAGAGTCTACTGTAACTCTACAATAATCAATCAACTGAATTCAAGTAGTCTACCAAATGGTTTTACTCATGGAGTAACTACTGCCCCATCATCTTACTGCACACAGTACTGCCACCAAAGGAGCACATTCTGAATTTCTAGCCAAAGATCTGTGTCTAAAAAATTGACAAACTTCACAAATAAACTGACAATTAGTGGCACTTTAATTCTGGTAAATGAATCCGATCATGGAATTTATTCTTTGACTCCACCAATATTTCTTTGACTCCATCAGTCTTAAAGAGGTGAAGCTGCATCTTTAGTTCCTGTAACTGATAAATGTTTTAAAAAGCTTCACAGACAATTTACTCAAGATTTGGGGTCGTTACACTGAAATTTTTGACCTGTAAGTTTCATTTATGCTATTATCCATACCAATTTTGCCAAAGTGACAGATAGGCTAGATGTCACTACTTAATTATTATTCAATGTAAGATTAAGAAAACCAGGGAAAGAAGGGAGTGAGCAAGAAAATTAAGAGGAGAAAAATATTGCTAACTCTCTTCTTCTGTAAATATGGGACAAGATAATTTCCCATCTCTAATAGTTATGCTATCATAATACACTTCATGGTTACTGCAAGGCAAAGCATGTACCAATGCTAGTGACAAATGTCAAAGCAGCAAACTGGCAGGCTCCTATAAAGTGGCATACCAATACTGAGTTCATTTCTTTCAGTAGGCCTAGATATTTAAAACTTAAAACAAAAACAAAAAAAAAAAGAGCACAGACACTCAGATAACACAGGGTTAAGAATGGATAAGAATCTAAATATTAAAAATAGAATATTTAGGATTTTATAAAGGCTATTTGTCCTATCACTAACTTACCCTCAGGTGTAAGTAATGATTCTTCTTCCAACTTAGCTCCTGCCAAGTATGTCTCCAATGGTTCATAATTTTCAGAAGAAATCTTAATTATATTTGAAATACTGACTCCAAGCTGAGAGAGCACAGGCAATAACTGAGGGTTGTGGAAACCCAAAACTATGAAGTAATATTGGGCACCATCGTCTGGTTCATCATCTGTTCAAAAGATCAAAATCACCAGTCATATTACAAACGGACATTGGAATATATAATTTCAGCTGCTATATTAAAGTATATAATATCTCAACTGCATAGCAATAACTATAATTTAGGTTATGTGAGTATTTCTATTGTAACCTCATTTAGTTCTGATGCATACAATTTTCTGAGCTTCCCTCTTTCAGGCTGAAATTTTCCAGGTGATTTCTGTAGCAACCTTCATGAAACTTGTAGGGAAGAGCACTGCTTGCAGAAAAGAAGAATTTGGAGGAGGCACCAGGAAATCAATATGTCTGCACGTAGCAAGAATGTATAGCTGCAGTTGCAGCATCTCTGTAAATAGCTCTCTTAATAGAGAGTCAGGTTAGTTTCAGAAACATGTAGTGCTATCATGATCTTACCCAGCAGATGGCACATGAAACAATTACTGTCCAACAGTGACTTTTTTTAGGAAAGCATGTACAAAAATATTTGAACTTTTTTTGAGAGGGAGGGAAATGGAAAAGGAACATTTTCTACATCATAAAAAGTCTTTGACTTTGATTTAGCATCTAAGTGCATGAGGGCAAGAAAATGAAATGTGACAGGATGTGTCCTGTGGGAGGATAAGCACTTTTCAGTGTTCTGGTGAAAAATGGATTTTTGATTTGCCCACATTCTTTTGGTTTGCCAGTTATAGTTCGAACATGTGCAGGAATATTTTTTTACAGAGCTAAAATGCTTTTTTAATAACAGCCTCCAAGTGTTCTAAATGAAAGAAGGCTGCAGTGCTCATGCACGCATAGTTGAGTTTACTGCTTGGGGAAAATGAAGTGAACATACCTACTGAATGAAGCAGAGCTTTTGTAGGTGCCATCTTAATTCACTAGTAAAAGGGAAAACAGTAGAGCAGAATCTCAGCGTTATGAATACCTGGAGAATGGAGGTTGTTTGTAACTGTGAAATGTCTGAACAAAGCATGGATATGGTTGTTCTTTCAAAATTTAAAACTGAACATTGACTGAATACAGCTTTGAAACTTACAATGCTGAAAAAAAATGATGCTTCCCAATTTTTTTTTAGTAGTTCTCATTTAACACAGTACTTTTTTCTTTTGTCTCTGCTGCTCCTTGATTGAGTACTTCTGGTTCCAAATGAGGTGTGTGATTGACAGGTAAGATCATAATTCTGGTGTTCATAACACTGAGGTTCTACCATATGCTGCTGGAAATTAAGTGCAATATACAATGAGCCTTACCTCATACAGGGCTCAATTCTAAACAGTGCTGAGCACTCTGAGCCAATATAGTAAAACACTTAAATACATGATGTAATTGGGACTATTACATGCTTAAATTTAAACATGTATTTAAGTGCTTTGCTGGGTTGGATTAGAGCACTCAGCAATTTGCAGGATTAAATCCTCTCTCTGCACCTTAATGTGTACTGTTGAATAGTAAATACAATGCTGTACTAGTTGACTGTTAGCCCTGGTCTACCTTATTTTGAAATAACAAGCAGAGTGTTCACACTACCAAGCCCATTATTTCAAAATAAGGGACTGGTTATTTCAAAATAATAATTGCTGTTTTCCATGAGGAATAATGCTCATTTCGAAACAGTGTCAATATGGACACTCCACTGCTGCTATTTCAAAGTAATTCAGAATAATTACTCCCCAGTGTTTCCTGGGGATTTAAGTCGAGGTAGTGCATCCACATTAAGGGAGCCTGCCTTGGACTAATTTCAAGGCTTCCCTGTAATGTGGACACACTATTTTGGAATAGTTATTTCAGGAGTTATTATTTTGAAATAAGTTATTTTGAAATAATTTCCTACCGTAGACATGCCGGTTACACATACTTCTTACACCACTTTAGAGCTACTATCCAGTGTATGACAAAAGGCTATTCATTAGTGCAGCAGTTGTCAAACTGTGGGTTGGGACCCCAAAGTGAGTTATGACCTCGTTTTAATGGGGTCACCAGGGCTAGCATTAAATTTGCTGGGCTCAGGGTGGCAGCCAACACCCCATCTGGGCTTCAGCCCTGAGGTTACAGGCACCTACAAATGGGGCTGAAGCCCTTGGGCTCTGGTTCCCCCTACTTGGAGAGGTAGGGCTCAGGCTTCAGTCCCTTCTTCTGGGGCCAGGAAATAATTTTTGTTGCCAGAAGGGGATCATGATGCAATGAAGTTTGAGAATCCCTCCCTGCTGCCATCCATTTGAAAATTGAAGGAATAGAAACTGAGCAGACCTTAGTTACATGTTACCCATCCTCTAAGTTTGAACATTTTGGTTGTTCTGATTAAAATTCAGTTACATATTGGGTATGAGGTAATGAACTATTATAATTGCTATGCACCAGAAAAACAAAAAGTCACCCTAACCAAAAATCTGTCTGGCAGTGCCAGGGAATGGAACATGGATTTAAGCAAGACAGAGAGGGAGAAGCTACTTTGTAGTGAGAAGCAGTCCTTGGTAGCAAGCACTCCAGTTAATGGTCCTATATGCCACAGAGATGATGCAGAGTCAGCACTGAAGGTAGAAGCAGTGATGGTGACAAGGTCTTTCTTTATGGAAATCAAGCAGCATTTCCCACTGGAGAGGGACTTGACTCTTAGAGATCACTAAACACTGCCAACTAACTGTGTATGGGGTGCACAGAAAGGGAAGTGGGTCAAGTATATGTGAAAGGAGCATCTGTCCATTGGACATTCACATCAGAAAGTGGGAAACAAAGGACTAAGGCCAAATATATGAGGGTGGATGTTTTACTTATTTGTACAAACAGATAGTTATTTTCCCAAATTAATGCTGTGTTCCTTTCCCTTGTAATAAACACCTTATTTAACACAGTGAACCTCATTCCATTCTCAACTTATTTAAGACTTCAGGGCACAAGGAGCCAAATGCTGTGGTTAACAAGACAACAGCATTAAAAGTCAGTGACCTCTAAGAGACAAAGGGGAGAGGACAATTCTACTACAGTTGTGGTCAGGATGGACACATTGCTGTGAAGTGTTAAAACAAAGAGAGTCCTATCTTAATGTACCAGATGCTGATGATGAGCTGAGGAAAACTGAGAAACTAGCACGGGGCTTCAGAAAGGAGACACTCAGGATCTCAGAACTTAAAGCAGAGGGTTCCAAAACTTTATGTTGGCACAACTCCATGTGAATGAACTATTTACTCCTGGGACCCCAGACAGTATGGAGGATGCCAAACTGAAAAAATGACACCCTTCTCACAGCATGCCTTTGTACACACGGTATGTGTGAAGTCATAAAATATGGGATAGGACATTTTCTCTCCAAAACAGTGTCCTCCACACAGCATGACCTCATATGTATAGTATGTGCAAGGTCATGCTGTACAGAAGATGTCATTTTGTAGAGCAAAATGGCATCCTCCATGCATCATGGCCTCAGATGCGCTTCATGGAAGTCATACTGTGCAGAGCAAAATAGTATCCTCTGTCCACTAAGGATTGCTGCAACCCCATTTGTTGATGGCCTGGCCCCATTTGGGGTCACAACCCACAGTTAGGGAACCTCTGACTTAAAGACTCCCACGGTATGAGTCTCCATGTCAAAATACCACTATGACTAATAGAAGCTCAAGCAGAGGCCACTGTAAAGGTTGAAGGGACAGCATGTATAACTTGCTTGATACTGGATCCCAAGTGGCTATTTCAGTTTTTCTACCAAAGGATGTTCAGGAATTGCCAGTAAAGCCATGGACTAGACTAAGACTGCGTGGCCTTAATATGAATACTCTTACCAAGGAAACATAATAGTGCTCCTGAAATTTTCAGAGGTGGTTGTCAGGATAAGAGAAGTAGACACAGCACTAGTGAAGTGTCTGTTTTTACAAAGATCAACGCTTGACTTTTTGAGGTACTCCCCAATTACTGCAGATGAATAGGGGAGCAAAATCTAAACACACTGAGCTCGAGACATTTTCTCCTCATCTCTCCACCCCCGCATATGAATCCAAGCTCCACCAGTAGACCTTGCAAAGTTTGAATTCAGGGATTCTGATGAAGACATTTTGTGATAGATCCAGGGTGTTCTTGCTACACAAATGGAATGTGGGATGCATGTAGGCAGGAGACCATATCTAGAGCTGTATGCAGATACAAAATTTGTATCCACATCCATATCTGTATCTGCAAAAATGAGCTGCGGATATCCACATCTGGAGATGTGGACACTCATGCATACAAAGTGGATATTCACAGATTTGCAGAGCTCTAAACAGATCAGAACACTAGAAGACTCATGTCCTTTCAAAGTGTGTTCTAGCAAAATTCCTCTCTTCAAGCAGAGGGACTTGCAATATCATATTCAGGAACTGCTCGAAAATGGAATCACTGCAGAATCATGCAGCCCATATATCTCTTTTGTAGTGGCATTACGGAAGTTGAATGAGAACCCGAGGATATATGAGATGATCAAATATGGTGGAGAAAGTCAATGTATTTCCTGAATCATACTATGTAATATAGCGTGGAAAGAAGGGAACGCACCTAAGGAATGGACAAGATCTGTGCTAGTGACAATACACAAGAAGGGAAGTGTGTTGGAGTGCAAGAACTACAGAACGATTGCCTTAACAAGTCATCTACACAAGGTGCTGATGATGATACTGATGGAGAGATTGAGATCGCAGATAGAAGAACATCTAGCAGATGAGCAAGTGGGATTCAGGAAAGATAGAAGTACCATACAGAAGATATTGGCACTAAGAATGATAGTGGAGAAAGCTTGGCGAAAGAACAGGAACACCTACAATTGCTTCACTGATTTTCAGAAGACATTTGACAATATAGATCAAAAAGTGACTTGGGCGGTGTTGGAGTCGTATGGAGTGGATAGTATAGACTGATACGGTTGTTGAAGGATATAAACGATAATGCGGAGGCAACGGGAAGAATGTACAGAGAGTTGGGAAGTTGGTTTAGAACGAGTAGAGGTACGAGACAAGGAGATCCGATATTGCCGAGTATCTTCATCACACACCTCGAGAGAGCGATGGACAAGACCAAGGAAGATGTAGAAGGAATATCGATGCACGGGATGAGAATTAACAACTTGAGGTTCACAGATGATATAGTTATCATCGAGGAAGATGAAGAGAAGTTAGCGAGAATGGTGCAGGTGCTAAATGAGGAAGGGAAGCGGTATGGACTGATTATGAATATCGATAAAACAAAGACAATGGTATTTGGAGATAAGGAAATTGGAAGGAAGATCAGTGTAGGTGGGATCGAACTAGAGAATGTAGAGAAGTTCACGTATTTGGGGAGCAACATGACATATGATCTAGACTGTAAGAAGGAAATAGCGACTACAATAGTGAAAGCAAGAGTGAGTTTGAAGGCGATGGATAAGATCTGGAAAAGTAAAGCGATTAGCTTAGGAACAAAGCTGAGCATCTTGAAAATGTGTGTATTTAGCAGCATGTTGTATGGATGTGAGACATGGGTGATAACGAAAGATTCAAAGAGAAGGATATTGGCATTTGAGAGGAGTTGTTATAGAAAGATCCTGAGAATAGGATGGATGCAGAAGGTCACCAACCAGGAATGATATAGGAAGATACAACCGAAAGAGAACCTAATGCAGAAGGTTATACAACGGAAGTTACAGATATTCAGGCATATCTGCAGAATGAATCAGCTAAAAGTTAAGACCTTGGTATTCGCCATAATGGATGGTCCGAATAGGAGAGGCAGACCCCACAGAGAATAGGTAGATGAGATAGTAGGTTGGTGCGGCGCTAATCTACAGAAACTAAGCTACTCCACACTGGACAGGGAAAGACGGAAGGAAATAGTGAGGGAGGCATCGGACACCAACGGGCATTGAGCCCATGGTTGTTGATGATGATGATGAAGTGCTAAATAGATGTACTGTGGTAGATCAGTACATCACGCCTCAAGTACAAGATATTTTGGTCTGTTTGCTAGGGTTTTCAATAGTGGATTACTGAAGTGGATATTTCCAGATTCTGCTAGGACAAAAAGATGCCATTCATTTGCACTTTGGGTTTCTATTAGTTTAAACTCATTCTCAAGGGAATATCTGGAGTGTTTGCAGTGTTTCAAAGTTTAATAGAAGAAGTTATGAAAAACATGAACTTCCTATAAAAATAGTATATTTGGATGGTGTGACGCACCGCTGTATTCATACTCTACATATTACTGTAATAATCTTTGTACAAAATATGCTAAGAGAGCTATCATTAGAAAATTAATAATTTGGTCAATAATAATTTGGTCACTTGACTTTGGTGAAGTGTATACAACATCATTTTATCTAAAGTTGTGAATTACCCCTGTATGATGACATTAGTACACGTTCAAATGCATGTATATGACACTAGAAGCTGCAGGTCAGACATGGGTGGCCACCTTTGTTAGCTACAAGTTCAGCATTCAGTACAGAACACTAGAAATGTTGCTGTCTCCATGTGAAAGTTCTGGACCTTCTGCTAGTCACCCCAGGTCTGCAAGGTGAGATGATCCTACCAATCTGTTCTTGTGGCCAGAAGTGTTAGTCTACATAGGGGAAATCAACAGTAATCTCAAGTGTCATGAGCCCCATCAGCCAGTTTTTAATGCCAAGTTTGTATCCTCTTCCTTCACCTGCTACATCATTAGCTCTGTCAGGTGCCTTCAGTGCATCAGATATGTTTAGTGGGATACTCTGGGACTCAGCCTCCCCAACTTTTGCCCATCTTTCCAAAGGACTGTAATGTGGCACCATTCAAAACCCACGAGAAGGACC
This sequence comes from Pelochelys cantorii, assembly GCA_032595735.1. Lineage (NCBI taxonomy): Eukaryota > Metazoa > Chordata > Testudines > Trionychidae > Pelochelys > Pelochelys cantorii. Next base: position 207,971,497 of record CM064326.1, read on the forward strand.
CTAAAAGAAGCAGGCCACCCAGTTAAGTAGATTACAGAGGCCAGGCCCCAAAACAGAACAGACTCGTAGGAATTAGCCCGTGGCAGCAAATTTAGACTTCTTGCTGGGAGGGGTACATATGCCTTTCCTACCCAAGTATTTGTAATCTTCTTCCTCTTCTCCCCGGCGCTTTAGTGTTGTGTCCTTTTTAACAGTAATTGTTGTTGGTACTACTTCAGCTTTCTTTCCCTTTCCTCCTTTTCCTGCAGATTTGGCATTCGCTGGCTTTTCCTTCTTGCCAGGAGGTTTAGCTTTCCCTTTGTCTTTTTCTTTCTCTTTCTCTTGCTCTTCTGCTGCCTGGTAAAATTAACAAATTAATCTCACATATTAATCTAAGCATGTACAGAACAAATGGTTGACTGCAGTAAAAGCTTAGTGCGTAAGTATATTTATTTGAATGCTTTTCCCTTTGACCCTTTAGAATTTAGTTTTGGTGCAGCTATCTTGTTCCAGCCTTTCTCCCTTCTCACACTCTTCAGTTTATTATATTCTTATTAAATAGCAGTGCCAAGTCTATCCTTTTAGCATGAATAGACTATATATGAGAAAATAACTATACATTATAAAAAATGAGTTAAATTGGTGCTGGTGAAAGGTAGATTGATAACGTACTCAAGACTAATGCCTTCTGATGCTTTAGCTTCAGAGCAGGTACAGCACTTGCAGCATCAGCAGGGCAATCTTTCCTGTAGACCAGGAAGGAAGTGTGGCTGATCAAAGAGTCCAGACTTTTAAGGCTCATTCAGTCCTTAGTTTCTCTATTGAAACTGCCAACTATGGAGTCAACCGGTGCCAATTCCATTTTTTCTTTGATGTGAACATCTGTCCACCATAAACTAAGATTAAGAGCACTAAATTTATTTCATACAGGACACTAATGAATCATTAGATAATTCCCAGACAAAAACTATATTAAAATAGACCTAAGGTGGACAGTATATATCTGTAATGTAAGGTCAAAAAATTGCAGGGATTGTTTCACCTGTAGCGACACCATGCCATAACCATAGGATTATAACTAAAGTAATTTCGTTTTTGTGATCCCAAATTCGATTAAATTGATTTAAAAAAAAAGACACATTTGATTTCCTCCTCCTCCCCGCATGGTTACATATTCTAGGATGTGCAAGCAGCAAGAAAAACTCTCAGAGCTCTGTGTAATTGGTACGATTTACCATACTCAGTTGTTTTGTTGGATGCTGCAGAAGCAGCAGCCTTTCTGGCTGTAGCTGTTGTCATTTAGTTCAGATTAAAAACCAGAAATTCTGCTTTCTTTTGCTTTCTTCTGTCTCATTCTGGTGCTAAACACCCTCACATATGCTCCTTTTTAAATCATGCAGGCATGTATCCAAGAGACTCTTAAAGCTGTCTATCTAGTGAATTGGTGGATTCCAATCAGTTTTCATCATCTCACTTCAAATTTATTCCACTTCAGACTTTTGTAAACCCCATCTTTTTGTGCTACTGCTTTGGGTTCCTAGCCCAATGAACAGAGTCAGATTATATAATTGCCAGTTCTAGAATGTTCACAAAACACTGCCTTATTTATTGTATCTGGATCACTTCCTAGAATTAAGTCCACAGTAGACCTTGAATTTGTCAGGTTTTCAATAATGAGCTCTAGATGTCTTCAGCACTTTCAGAGTCCTTTGCTCCTATTTTTTTTCCAATTACTATTTTCTTATATTCTGTAGTCTCATTTGCTTATTCTTTAACCTTTTACATACACTACGGCAGTGGTTCCCAACCTGTGGTCCGTGGACCCTTGAGTGTCCGTAGCAGTACTCTAGGGGGTCCGCGTGGAGCCTCTCAAAGCCAGCATGTCCTTCAACCTGCGTTGCTTCCCATGCTGCTCCCCCAGCAGGCTGAGGGACGCCACTCGGAAGCAGCATGGGCTGAAGGGATGTGTAGGCTGCACACACAACTATATTGTTTGGGGGAGGAGAGTCCATAACATTGTAATAGATTGAAAAGGGGTCCGTATCCTCAAAAAGGTTGGGAGCCTCTGCACTACAGCACCTACCTGTCCTGCATGCATATCTCATTTGTTTCTTCTGATGTCTTCCCCTATAATTCCTATCTCCTTTATAATTATTAAGCAGTTATTTTCCTTCTCATTTATTAACTTTCTTTCTCCGGTCTCACCTTCTGCATCTCAGAACTTAGGAATAAATATTTGAGTTAACTATTTTAAAGACTTAATAAAAAAATCTACTTTGTTTGTTTTTAGCTTCTCCTCTGTTATATTTCAGTCAGTCACTCTCTCTCTCTCTCTCTCTCTCTCCCCGTATCTCACATTGCCCCACCCCCAGCTCCAGGCCATGATCTCTCCCCTGACTCCTGGGACTCAGATACTTCCAGCCCTGACAGCTCCTTGCGGGCAGCAGCCTTAGCCACAGCCAGGCTCCCTTCCCTCACAGCAGGCCTGGGGCTGTCTGTGGGCCAACAAAGCAGGCCTGGGGCTCAGCCTTCCCCGGCCGCCAGGAGCAGAGCCAGGGCTGGCATGCCGCAGTCTTGGCTTTTCCCAATGGCTGGGGTGGGGGGATGGGTAGGGGGGGTTGGCCTGGGGGCCAGGAGAGCTGCAGCAGGTACAGCCTGGGCTGGGGTGGAAGAGCAGGGCTGTCGTGGCCTGGGCTGGGAGAGTTGCCAGGTGTCCGGTTTTGAACCGGACAGTCCGGTATTTGAGGTTTCTGTCCGGGAAAACAATTAAGAAAATACCAGACATATAAAATGACCGGTATTTTCTAATTTGGTAAGTTTTATTATTATTAGGAGTTTCAGTACCTTGTTGCAAACTGCCGGGCTGGTAGACATGGTCATGGTGCATGAGTATGTCTACCAGCCAGGTAATACGCAACTACGCGGGGGGGGGAGCGGGTTAGGGGCGGGAGGGAATCCCCAGGGCTGGACTCAATCGTGCTTCACCAGAACCGTGCGCAGGACAGGTAGCACCCTGGGATCTGTGTGCGCCTGGGTCAGTCCCACTCCCCGCTGGCCGATTTCCCCCCCCATTGTCCCCCCCCCCCCCCGGCCAGCCCCACTCCCCCCGACCCCCTCCCGGCCAGCCCCGCTTCCCGTCGGCCAGTCCCCCCCCCCATCTCCCCTGGCCAGCCCCGCTCCCCCCGACCAGCCCTGCTTCCCGCTGGCTGGTTCTCCCCCCTCCTCCATCTGATTTTCCCCAGCCAGCTCCACTCCCCCGATCCCCTCCTGGCCAGACCTGCTTCCCGCTGGCCGATCCCCCCTGATCTCCCCCGGCCAGCCCCGCTGCCCCCGACCTCCCCCTCGCCAGCCCTGCTTCCCACCATCTGGTTCCCCTCCTCCCCCCCACATCCTCCCGACCAGTCCCCCTCCCTGCATCTGAGATCAAGTGTGTCCGGTTTTTTTTTTTGAAGTCACCTGATAACCCTATGGGAGACCAGGGGGATAGGGGAAAGAGCCAGGGCTGGCATGGCTGGGGTTAAGGGTGGGAAGGGAAGAGCAGGGGATGGTGCACCCTGGGCCGGAGGGAAGGGGCATAAGAGCTGGGGCTCGGGCAGCCTGGACTGGGGCTTCAGGGGAAGAGCCAAAGCTGGTGCAGCCTAGGCCAGGTGAAAGAGCCAGGGATGGTGTGGCCTGGGGAAGAGCCGGGACTGGTGCAACCTCAGCCCAGCCCGGTGGCCGAGGGGAGAGCCAGGGTTGCCTACTCCCAGTGAGAGGGGAGTTAGTGAGCGTAATGAGTAGGGGGCACAGCCCCCTAGTATTTTGTAATAGTAGGAGGAACAGAAGTTGAATTTACTTGGGCAGCACTTCACTGTGTGATCTGTAGGAAATGGAATTCCCTTCATAAAGCTGGGTGGAATGTCCTCCCTAAAGCACACAAGAGTACCTTCTTTTCAGCTGCTCTTCTCTGCAGATCGTTCTGTTTGATGCAAAGCAGCTGAAATTTCAAGAGTTTTCCAATCAGTGTTACGGGAAGCTGCTCTCCACTATCCAGAATGGCTTTGGCTGCCTCTATCACCTGCAGAGAGGCGAAGAGTTATTACTAATATAGTTTCAATATAAAATTTGGCATACTCTGCGTGCGCTGACAAGGTAGAACGATATTTCACATTTTAAAGTACATGGCTCACAGAAATATGGCTAGTCTAAGTCATACTTTCAAAAAATGACCTAACACCAGTGACAGTCCAGCCGCATTCGTTGGTTTTCAGGTCCTTCTTGCTAATCAGCTGAAGTCCTGTTCACTATCACACTCCACACTTGCTGAGATGAGGGTAACATTCTGCATTTCATTTTATGAACATTTAGATATCCAGTTCATGCTGTAAAAACATCCACTGTTGAGTTTTAAATAGAGAAGTAATATGAAACAGCAACTTAGAGAGTTGTAAATTAAATAGCATTAATAGATAGCAAACCAACTGGAATAGTCTGGGCTACTGTTTACAGAATGGTTAGAATCTGAACTACTAACTATGACCAAAAGTTATAAACTGCTTGGTGGCAATTTGAACAGAGTTATTCTGGTGCAAAGACACCCTCTCTTTGTTTAATGTTGATTGGGCTGATACTACATAGCCTAATTGAGGTGAAATAAAGCTATTGAGTTTTCTTCAGGTGATGACAGCAGCAGGAACATATAGCTGCATTGTCCAGATGTGTGACACTGACAGGCTATTTTATGACTATGTTTTTTATAGCCTGTTGCCACTAAATTTCATACAACTCACTCACATCTGGGCTGTTTTCCTTGGAGTCTCATAACCACTTTATTTACTGCAAAAAATAGCACAAAACACCATAAAAAGTTGTTACATGTTTCTTTTCACTTCTGTTTTCTCTCTAATAAAATTCACCTATGTAGGAAGCACTGCTGAAGAGAAATCCAGCCATAATATTTTCCTATTTTTGTTTCTAAGCAAGTATTGGATTTATGTTTAACCTTGCATTGAATTAGGTGTTACTCAAATATTCACCCTTGCAAGCAATTACACTTGCATGCATATGGCGTCCATTTTACTTGCTGATTCAGACAATGAAGGTGCATGCTGCATCTTGCTGAACTGTGTCTTGTTTGAGAAAGACACCACCATTTGTTTTGGGCTTTCATGGTTTCTTGTTCAGTTTCGGAGGCATTTCCCCTTACCAAGTGACAGAGTAAGCAAATTCTGGCTCTAACTATGAATGACTCTATGGAACAAACCAGTCCAAAATGTAACTGAAGCCACTGATATGGACCAAATTACTATTTTATACCATAGGAGGAGGAACAAGGTAGAGCCTTGCAAGCTGACCTGAACCCTGTGGGACACTGTTGAGGTTGAGATCAAGTCAGGTCTGAAAACAGACCAAAACTCTCAGACTTGGATTGGATCATCTCCATTCACAACTTCCAACCCATGGAGTTGTCATGGCATTGGCTATTTGCTCCATTCCTGCCAGCGACTGTCACTTCACTGTGCTGAAAAGTCACAGTGCTTTTCCCTTGGCAGCACTCACAGGACAGCGAGGTGATGGTCGTCCAGTAGGAGCAGGGCACACAGCCGGCACTGTGCTGCCCTCAAATGCAGAATGTGGCTGGAGATGGATTGTGGATGTGGGGCAAGAAGCCCCCACCAGACCAAACCCAAAGATGCGGCAGTGCTACTGACACAGATTTGCTGGATTTGAGTCAAGTGGGTTATGAAAGCTACTTGATGCTCTCAGGTCAGGTTCAGATCCAGGTTGGGCTTTAAAGTAGACCTCTAGAACACAGTCCAATTTTTTCTGCAATTCAGAAGAGGGAGACCAAACCACAGAAACACTTGCTTACCTAACAAAAACCCAACACCAGTAAATCTGGCATTATGCTTACTGCATGAATAGAAAAACATGTGTCAGCTACCGTCAATTTTGCTTTGCACTGTATAATATAATATTGCCAGAATATCTCTGGACCATTGTGTCAGTTAGGGTCCAATCCAACTCTGACTAAAATAATTGGAAAGGCTTCTGCTGACTTCTGTGACAGATTAGGACCTCACTAAGTAACAGATTAGGGAGAGACCTAAAGAACTGCAGGTGGATTAGTACCCAAAAATCTATTGGTCAATTGTAACAAACAATATTCAGCTGGAGCTAGCCTAAGCAGGAAACGTCAGTTCAGAGAGTCTGGCAGAAGCAACGTACTTATCCCCTTGACTGATGTAGAGAGATCCTTGTGTTGCTCTTTTTGGACCCCTTCTGACAAATGCAGAAGTGGCGTTAACAGTCTACAAGAGCATCATCCAAACTGTTTAACTAGAAGGCCAGGTCAGTTTTTACTGTTTACATTAATTTCAACACTTCAGTGTGCTTTCTGCTGCTCAAACAAAAACATATTAGAAGATTTTTACTGGTTTTGCATGGGCAAGCTTTTTTTCCCCAGAAATGATAAAACTGATTAGCATGTGGCAAAAATGGCAAAGATCAACTTTTGAAACATACTGATATGAAATGCATGGAATTGAAAGTATTACAGAGAAGGTGCATAGGAGCCCTGGGTTTAAATATTTTCCTTAGTAATCTAAATGTAACTAGTACTTCTCTCTTATATGATTGGTACCAAAATGTACCATGATCACAGACTCTTACCAGGCACTCATAAGAAGTTTGTCTGAATGTACCTACCACCTTTGAACCAGGCAGGCAATGTATGTTTCTTGCTGTCACCATTTCCAGCAGTAGATATTTCTAATGATCCAATTCCATAAAGCTGCAACTTGTCTGCATCTGACAACTGTAACCTTTCTGTGTATGAGGAATACTAAGCCTCTTCTCTCTTTCATGGAAGGTGGGCTTCATACTGAAAAGTTTGTCCCTCAATGTCACTCCTTTGAGAAAAATCTGTCCTCAAATACCAGTTCAGTACATAGCCTAGGAATCTTTCTGGGATGCTAAGTGTTTATGGACATTCAAATGGCTCTGGTTGCCAAAAACATCTTTTTCAGTCTGCAGCTGGCAAAAAGGCACTCTCTTTTACTGACAGACAATGAACATGGCCACACTGATCCTCACCTTTGTGATTTGCAGGCTGTGCTATCATACTTGGGAACTAATAGCTCTTAGAAAGGTAAACATACCAGCCTACTTTCTGAGCAACATTGGTACTAGGAGACACTAGTTTCCTATAGAACACGGGGTTAATTTCAAGAAAACAGAATGAGCTTTGGACCAAGCTACTTAAAAGTATATCTGTGGCCCACAGGTCATGACCTCCTGTTACATTTATGATGGAATTATTAAATTTTCAACCTTTAAGATCAAATTCACAAGAGTTGGGACATGTAGGATTTCTTGAAAACTGGTTCAAGACTTTGGAATTCTCTTTCAAAGGTGTGAATGAATGACCAGAGACCTTATTGCTTTCAGTGCAAAGAGTCTTGAGCAGTGTTTCTTAAACTGTGTTCCATAGCACACCGGTGTGCTGCGGAGAACAACAGAGTTCAAAACGGCCACCCTTAAAGGGGCAGGCGTGTTTTTTTCTCAATAACTTTCTCCCAACCCCCCCCCTCTTTTTTTTGCTCAACAAAAAAAATCCTTGGTGTTCCTCATAAAAAAATTATTGTTTGGTGTTCCTTGGTCTTAAAAAGTTTAAGAAACACTGGTCTTGAGCATAAAATATTTAGATCAGAAGCTCCATTCCCTTAAAACTACATAAGCCAATCCAGAAACTCAATATCTGGTTTTTAGGTGGTCTCCATTACTACCTCTGTAAGTGCCTATTAATAAAGTGGTGATAAAGTATGACCCCGTGTTCTGGCTACATGCTATGAATACTTCTGAACACCGATTTACATGGTGGTATCTTGCACTGCATTGGTAGTCTTTCTGAAAGCACCTTTGTGTGGGGAAGCTACGCCAATGGCAAACTTCTCTCTAGACTTCGCTACTGAAGGAGACTGACCTACTATCCTGATCTCTGCAGAGGTGACACAAAGTACAGGTATTCTGATACCACCTAAAAGCAATCCCAAAGCCCATCACATTCTGACTCAATGGCGTTCCTTTGAAGAGACATCTCTGAGCCATATAACCGTCTGAAGTGGGGATATGATACAATACATCAAAATAAAAATAAAACATTTCAGTTGACCTGAGGTTTTTTTTTAAATTTTCTTCTGAGAATTTCAAACTACTCATTGATTTCTAACTGGAATTAAACCAAATTTTAAATTCTCAAAATCATCAAGAATAAAGAATTTTGCTCTCCACTCAGGTCTAAAGAATAGCCACAGCAGATGACATCTGTATACTTTTCAGTTGTTCATCTGGTATCTAGATCTTTATAGATATAACCCAATGTTGGGATTGCTTAATATGTTTTGAAATGAAATTATAGCAGTCTCACAGTGTTACTAAAACAAATTAAGCAGCTCTTTTTCGAACTTCATAGAAATTAAAAACATAAGAACACAAAAACACAGCCTCAGTGCCTACTTTTGCCCTATGCTCCAAAAGCTCATACCCCTGATCTTCTCCCACCACTAACTCTGTACCCTCTTTCATTCTTCTCCTTTTGCTTGATTTTGTGAGACATACAAGCTTAATTCTCCTCCCTTAGCTCCTTCCTTAAGTCTCAGGTGTTCGTTAGCCTTCCAACTTTTACTTCAAAGACACTGTTCCCTCAAATTATAGTATGCTGACTTATAATCAAATAATAAATATAGGAATACATAACTTAAAAAATAAACAATTGGAGGTGCATGTAACAACCTCCCCCCCAAAAAAAAACCCTGTTACTAACCCTTCTGTAACTGTTAAGATGTTTTGTGCATGCCCATTTCATTATACTGTATGCCCCGCACATTGTGAGAGATTTTTTCCCCTCAGCAGTACCTGTTGGGGCAGCTTGAGTGCCTGACGCTGCCAGCCACCATTATGTGCAAGTATAAAGGGAAGAACCACCTTTGAACCCCTTCCCCCCCAAGTTCCTTCTTGCTGGCTAGACTCTGATAGAGAAGGGAAGGAGAGCAGGTTGTGGAATGGACATGTGCAACACATCTCAAAGAACAACACTTAAAGAAAGACTAGCAACTATTTTTAATTTTTCAAGTGTTTTCTCATGTACACTGTAGATGACTCACAAACAGACAAATATGGAAGTGGACTTGAAGTCTACCTGAAGAGTGAGTGAAGAACAACCCATCCAAAACTGACATTGTCCCTGGACTGATGGAAAATGGCATACTGAGAAGCAAGAATGGACTGATGACCAAGTCGCTGCTCTGCAAATATTTAAGACTAGAACATGCACTAGGAAAGTTGGTGGCATTGCCTATGCTCTAGAACGTGCCAGTACTCCAGATGGCTAAGACACCATAGCTCAGTGATAGCATAAATGAGTGGAGACTAGTTGTCCCTTTATGCTGTTCACAGGTTTTTTTGTTTCAGTTATGTGGAGGATCTAAAGGCCTTGTAGTTGCAAAAAGTTATTTTAGAATTTAGAATAATTTCCATGATTACAGTCCAAAACACATATCCAGGGTGATTCTAGCCATCATTTGGGATCTCAGTCCTTTATGGCTTAGGTTTCCCCTGTATGGAACCTCAAGCAGATCTGAGACCAATAGGATCAGGATCCAAGCCCCCTTTATAAAGCCCTGGTAAACAACAAGCTTTTGATGTAACCTCTGTTTTTCATTTGTTCAAGAACTCCTCCTAAATGGTAAGAGGTAGGACACCAAATTTGATAGGCAGCTTCCTCTTATCATCACTTAAAGCAAGGTCAGGGTTTGGTTGTGTCAAAGGGATATGCCTGGAATTTGATTGTTTCTCATAAAATGGAAAAGGAGGGATCTGGTAGGAGGGAGTTATACTGCAGAATGACCACAGTGGGGCAGCAAAGGGCCAGAGATGGGGTCTGGGACAGCTATAACTCCATTGGGCCAGCAGTGGCAGGAGTGGAGAAAGGAATAGGTATCTAGTATACATTTCATAGAGTTTGTCTGTTGGTGTGTGTGATTGTCTGTATGTCCCCCAGCTGGGGGGGGGGGGGGACAGCAGCACGAAGCTAGTAGCAAGAAGTCACCCTAACCCCGCTGCACTGCCGGTGATGGCGGCAGGGGCCCCCAGCACATTTTTAATTGGCTGGGGGTGGCAGGCTGGGCCAGGGGATGCATGGCGGGGGGGGGGGGGACGGGGACAGGGAGAGTGCACAGGTTAGCAGGAGGAACCAGGAGACACATGGGGAGAGGAAATATATGGAGACACTTGCCTTGCCAGAGGAGTGTGCCTGCTGGCCCACTAGGAGGATTTGAGGACTGGCCCTAAGGTGAATTGAGTTTGAGACCCTTGGTTTCCATACTTTTCTCTACAAGTTGACTCTGGGTCATTTGGCCTGGGATTGTTTAATTCTTTCTGGCCACAGGTTCTACTTGGCACAAGATTTGTTGCAGCTATATATCGGTGCTATCAACAATAGGTTTTTATGTTCATGTTATAATCAAATAACACCACAAACCCTATGTCTAGAAAATGGGCCTTGGTCCTAATGTTGACAAAGCTATTCCCTCTTGGAAGGAGGAGAAGGCTAGTGTTGAGACACTACCCAGTTTCCAAGTCTGTAATGGAGAATATGTCCTCTGCCTTGTATGAAACACCAGTGAATGTACTTCTGAGCTGGGAGACACGGGGTCTGATCTGTCCAACATCTGGGCTGAGGGGAAGAGCCTTTTGGCATTAGGGACAGGTAGCCCAAGTCAAGGGAAGGAGTAACCAGGGAAATAATTGGAGGCTTGCCCTTATACTGCACCTGACTTTGAAAAGGGTTTGTAGGCAATGGCACTGTGAGTTCTGGTGTAATTAGGTAGGAAGAGGAGGCATTGGTACTGACCAAGAACCTTCTTGCTGTCCACATATTTTTTTTCCCTACCAGTATTACTGAAGTGACACACACAAAACAAAGGCACATGGAGTGAAGCGCATGCTGATTGCACACAATACTGATCGTGAGAGTTGTGTGCTCCTTCTGCATCCAATCAAAGCGCTGCTGTGGTTCAAGCAGCACACATCTCAAATACTAGGTACATTAGTGCAGTTAGCAAAACTACCCTATCCCAGGAACTGTCTTGGTTACAACAAGCTTGCAAACCACTGAGATGAAGGAGGGTCACTCATGCCACCCACTCAGTAGCCTCGGTTTCACATTGCTGCCTTAGACTGTAAAATCCCCGGAGTCAGGAACCCAAAATTTTTGGTTTTGTCTACAAGATGTTATGCAAGCTAATGGCCCTAAAATTACAAATAAATAAATTAAAAGAATAAATGAAAAATTAGACACAGAAGAAAAAATTATCAGGACTTCAAGGAAACACAAAGACTGCTTGCTGTGCTACAATCCTACCCAATTTAACATATGATAAATTCTTTTTAGAGTAGTACACTGTGCACATCTAAAAAAATCTGTCAAAAATCACATACATTAAATTCCTTTATTTGCATTTTTCCTTGGAGTGAGAAAACATGTGTTTCCCCTCTAAAGCTTGTAATACCTGTGTCTCCCCTCCAAATTCAATAAAACACTTTCTTCTGCTGACATGAATATAAAAGATCTATGGGCATAAAAGACTATTATGTAGCTTTTGTTTTCCTTGCCAAATTTGAGGTGAATCAGAAAGGCATGACAAGATAAGGGAGTTATAAAGATGAGAAGTTTTTCACTTTTAAAAAAGTCTTTTAACTTTTTTGGAGCATAGCTCAAAACTTTCATGGCCTAAAAACTTCATATTTATTTTATCCATCTTTCCACAATGACAATTAGGGTATCTTAAGTATTTTTAGAAGGTTTGTTGCTCTTATACCATCATCTCCTGAATAGTATGAAAATTGTCCATGGTCCACAGTTTTGTGTTCTTCATAATCACCCTACGCTCCTGAACTTGTCACTTACTGAAAACCCAAACTGAATTTAAGGAGTTATATACATTATTATTTCAATGTGTCATGTTAAAAGGACTACTTGTAGAGCTTTTTAGCTTGCAAGGTCTCCTGTAGAACGTGCCACAGCCATACAGATAAAAAGACTAGTGTCAACTTGAAAACTAGAGAGTTTTAAAAAACCTATTTAAAAGCAGTTTTGGTTATTACAACTGCTCCTACCAACTTTTGTAGTTTTACAAGTTATAGTTCCCTATTTTTGGATGTATTTCTCTCTTCTTTTCTTCTGCAAAACTTCCTCTGCCCCCACAAAAACAAGCCAGAAAACCGACTATGTATAAAGTACTGTAAAATGCATTAAAAATCAGAGACACAAAGTGGGTGAAGTAATATGTCTTATTGGACCAGATCCTTATTGGTGAAAAAGACAAGCTTTTGAGTTTCCACAGAGCTCTTCTTCAGGTCTTGAAAAGATACTCAGTGTCACAGCTAAATACAAGGTAAGTACAGCATAAGTACTTAACAACATATATTGTAACAGGTGAAGTGGCCATTTAACATTTCTGCAGTCCTAATGTTAAAAAAGGGATTAGCGGGTTATAGCTTGTTGGAGCACTCTGCTTCCTACTGCTGCAGTGAAGCCAAGCACAGCAGGCTGGGAAAGGGCAATGGGGCAGAGTGACCAGGCTGCCGGGCCATTCTTGATCCTGCTGCCACCGTGAGTGTAGGAGACTGGCAGACCCCCGCTGTTGCCCTGCACTAGGCCCCTTCCCTGAGGTAATCCCCCAATCATCCTAGGACCCGTCAGTAGGAAATTTGAGGCTGCTGCCACAGGGCCCCCCAAAGTGTGGGATCTGGGGAGGCTGCCCCAAAAACCATCCTATGGATGGGAGGACTATGGGTGACATCTAGGGGTGTGTGATTGGAGGGTTTTCTCTTCCATATTGAAGTAAGTTCTTCCAAGTTATTTGGGTGTCCTGTTCCATGACTGTTTCACTGATCTGTTTCTCCAATGGAGTGTCCTGGTTTGGTGAAGATTCTTTACAACACTCCCACAAAGTATCAATTTCCCGGTCACCACAATCAGTGTCAAATATGGAACCCGACAGACAACTATATAAAAGTAACTCACAGATCAACACACTTATCTTCACAGATCCAGCAACTATCCCAAACACAGATTCAGTAACCTCCTATCCATAGCCAGGTGCTCAGATAAAACTGAATATGCTCCAAGGAAAAAGTCCAGCATTCATATTTCACACATCTAAAATTGCCTTCACCAAAGACACTTATACTGTAGGTATATTAGCATGTAGCTATTTACATGATTAACCGATAAGCCTGAACTCATTGGTAAATCCTAACGGTTACATGCACACACACATCCCTTGCTGCCTCTGTATCAGACATAGCAAGGGTGGGGGGAGGTGACAGCTGGTGCCAGTGCGGAGCCAGATTTCTGCTGGCTTCCTGCACGTGCCAGCTCCCGTGGAGCCACCTGCCCCCAAACCTTCCACAGAGGCAGCAGCATGTGGGAGTTGGGGAAGGCTGGCAGGAGCCACTACATCTGAGGAGCCAGCTTTCAAGATGGCTTCCTGCATTTACCAGCTCCTGTGGAGCCACCTTCTCCCCCTCCCTCTGCACTGCTGCCTCTGTATCAGCTAACAAATCCAGTGATTACACGTTTACACAAATACACATGTGTTTAAATCCCTAATGTAATGCAGACAGTGATACTAGCGGCCTCAGTGTTGAGAGGTGACTTGTGTGGTACCAGAGAAACGCAGCCCTAATGCATGGTACAAAAATTTAGTTAAGGACATAGAGCCTGCTTACAAAATTTGTGGATGATACCAAGCTGGGAGGGGTTGCAAGTGCTTTGGAGGATAGGGTCATAATTCAAAATGATCTGGACAAACTGGAGAAATGGTCTGAGGTAAATAGGATGAAGTTTAATAAGGACAAATGCAAAGTAAGCCACTTAGGGAGGAACAATCAGTTTCACACATACAGAATGGGAAGCAACTGTCTTGGAAGGTCTTAAAAAACAACAAATAGTCTTGCAGCACCTTAGAGACTATAATGGACAGGAGGAGCACTGACCAACACCCAGTGACTAAGGGGTTAACTCAGGTACCTAGCAAAGGTTTTGGCCAGGGGATCAGGAGAACCAATCGAGATAGTGTGTTGAAATTTGAATTGGATATAGATAGGTTCCTTGCCTGCTTTCTTTGTGTGAGAAAGATAAACCAGGAGTTGAGAGACACAGAATGATTTAAACCCAGGCAGGACTACCATGCCTCCACGGAATTTAGGGTATGGGAAAGGACTGAACAAAGAGAAAATTAGAAGCAAGTAAAGGGAAAAGTGAATCCAGTTGCATTCAGGGTAATTTTTCTTTATTTTGTGGTTTGGTTTGAACTGCTCTGTGTGATTCGATGCCTCCCCTCCCCCTTTATCATCTAAGCATTGCGCCAGAGTTTTTTTTCCCCTCTGTTTTAATTCAGTTTCCTCAGTTGCTCTGTAACATCAAGCAACCAAGTATGCTGTATCAAGTTTATCTTTTGTTTTGTAATAAAAATCACTTCTTTTAAGGTGACGATTTGATTCTTGTGCCCTGGAAGGTCTGTCTGTGTGTATCTGCATGCCTCTGACTGAGGGGTCAGCCACCAGGAATTGAAGCTTGTCTTTTTCTTTTCTTTTTTGCAAGCTCTTTTGGGGCAAAAGAGCTTGTGGTACCCCTGGGTGTGATTTCAAGTGTCCACCCCTGGTTCTAGGGATAAAAGTGCTTGATGGTGGTAGCCAATTCCCCAAAATCTGTGTATTATGATTCTGGGGGGAAATATTTTGTAACCAGTGCCTGTAGAGGCAAGGTTTTGAAGTTGTCTTGTGGGCCCCCACCTTCTGCACTCCAGAGTGAGGAAAAGCCCTGACAGAGACTAACAAAACGTGTAAATGGTGTCATGAGCTTTCATGGGCACAACCCACTTCTTCAGATGAATGAAGTTTAAGCAAAAAGAACAACAAATGGTCTGGTAGCACTTTAGAGACTAACAAAACATATAGATTTTCAAATAAGTAGCACAGAAAGGGATGGGGGAGGGGGGAGAGGAGGAAAAAAGAAAAAAGGGAAAGAAATTACCAATTAGAGTGTCCATGCTAAATGAAGCTGATAAGAATATTAAGTACCCACTTTAAGTACCCTTGTTTGATTTTTTATGTCATTAGGACGTGGAATGTAGCAGGCCATCCAACCAATGCCTTTGTTTAGACTTGTGTTGTAGAAATCAAACTTGTAAATGAAATTAAGTTCTATAGCTTCCCTGTCGAGCTGGCTTTTGAAATTGGTTTGAAATAATATGGTGACTTGGAGATCCATTAATGAGTGCCCAGGCAAGTAACTGCAGAAAGTGATCTAGGGCAAAAAGGCTAAATATGAAATAATGGACAAATTTCCACCACCCTATACTGGAAACCCACCGACCGCTACACTTACCTTCATCCCTCCAGCTTCCATCCCAGACACATTTCTCAGTCTATTGTATACAGCCAAGCCCTAAGATAAAACCGGATTTGCTCTGAATCTTTGCTACAGGATCTTTATATTTATATTTATATATGGATTTGCTACAGGATCTTTATAGAGCATTCCTAAAACTGAAATACCCACCCGGAGAAGTGAAAAAACAGATTGACAGAGCCAAAAAAGTACCCAGACATGAACTACTTCAAGACAGACCCAAAAGAGAAAATAACAAAATTCCACTTGTTATTACCTATAGTCCACAACTCAGACCCCTCCAAAGTATTATACACAACCTGCAACCCATCTTGAAAAATGATCCCTCACTCTCAGAGACCTTGGGAGAAAAGCCTATTCTCACTTACAGACAACCCCCAACCTGAAACAAATTCTTTCCAGTAACCATGCCACACAACCACATCATAAGTATCCAGGAACCCAGCCCTGCAACCAAAAGTGATGCCAACTCTGCCCACATATCTATACTGGCAAATTCATCACTGGAGCCAACAACATAAACTACCAAATCAAAAGGTCATTTTACTGCACATCCAGTAATTTGATCTATGCCATCAAATGCCAGCAACGCCCCACTGCTATACATATTGGACAAACTGGACAGTCTCTGCAGGAAAGAATCAATGGACACAAATCAGATATACGTAAAGGGAACATACAGAAACCTGTTGGGAAACACTTTTAATCTTCCTAATCATTGTTTAAAAGATCTTCAAGTGGCTGTCTTGTCACAAACCAATTCTACTAGCCAAATACACAGAGAAGTGTTGGAATAACAATTCATCTGTAAATTCAATTCTCATGCTAATGGACTCAATTGTGATGAGGGATGGTTGGGACACTATCAACCTAACATTCAACGAAGGTGCAAACAGCTCTTTGTGTAGATTCCTATGTTAGGAATGGTACTATCTATTGACTTTGATTCTTATCTGCTTCGTTTTAACTACCCAATCTTCAGGTGCTTACTGATTCCCAGCTCTGCCTTCCTGTTTTTCCCTTTGATTTTCCATACCCTGTCTCCCACCCTCCCTTCTTTTTTTCTCCCTCCTCTCCTATTTATTTTGGGTCTGCACATCCTAAACTCAAAACTCCGGTCATCTGAAGAAGTGGGCTGTGCCCACAAAAGCTCATACCACCATCTACATGTTTTGTTAGTCTATAAAGTGCTACCAGACCATTTGGTTTTTTTAATGAGTCAACAGTGTGACATTGTTGCAAAAAAAAAAAAAAAAAAAGAAACATCATTCTCCAATGCATTAACTGGGGCAGTGTGAGCAAGAAACAAGAAGTAATTTTTCCCCTCTACTCTGGGCTGATTAGGTCTCAGCTGGAGTACTGTGTCTAGTTCTGGGCACCACATTTCGAGGAAGAGGTGGAGAAACTGGAGAAGGTCCAGAGAAGAACAACAAAAATGATTAAAGGTCTAGAAAATATGACCTATGAGGGAAGACTGAAAGAACTGGATTTGTTTACTTTGGAAAAGAGAAGAGTGAGAGGGGAGATGATAGCAGCTTTTGGGTACCTAAAAGGGTGGTGTTAGGAGGAGGGAGAAAAATATTCTCCTTAACCTCTCATGACAGGACAAGAAACAATGGGCTTAAATTGTAGCAAGGGAAATTTAGGTTGGACATTAGGAAAAACTTCCTGTCAAAATGGTTAAGCACTGGAATAAATTACTTAGGGAGGTTGTGGAATCTCCATCACTGGAGATATTTAAAAGCAAGTTAGACAGATATCTGTCACTAAGGATCTAGATGGTGCTTGGTCCTGCCGTGAGGGCAGGGGACTGGACTTGATGACCTCTTGAGGTCCCTTCCAGTTCTAGTATTCTATGATTCTATGACTGGTTCTTGAAAGGATGACAGAAGAACTCTTTTGGGGCCTTATGCTACCTTTAGACTCTGAGACCCAAAAGGATATGTGGCTCTTAAAGAAAGGACCTGGTAAAGGAAACTTAGGTCTCTACTCCTTGTGAACCCAGTGCTCTTTTCTTTCTCTGTCACCTGAGATTTTACCAAGCAAGAAGGATGGATTTTACCAAGCCAGGAGGCTATATCCAGGAAGATAGATCTTTGGAAGCAGGAACTTTACCCCAATGAATGTAGCACTTTTAAATGAATATTCAAAAGTTTCTGCTTCTGGTGTTCTAAGCTCTGAGAAAGGATGCATTGATCTCCCCAAAGATATATTTTTAAATGTGATTCCCTAGCTCTCTGCACTCTGTTAGAGAAAGATTTACCAAGATAGTCTCTTTCAGTTGTGCACCCGTGATATGACACATATTTACTCTTGGCGTGTCCCCTCCCCCCCCGGTATTAGAGCATAAAATGGCCATTATCATCTGCCCTGAAACTGCCTACTAACCATGTAACATGCTCTCTTTTCTGTGGTTATCCAGAAGGTCCAACTGAAAGTTTACAAAATATCCTTCATGTTCCCCTTTGAGCTATTCTTCAGCCTATGCTTTGGTGTCAATATTTAGTCTCACCCTGGGCTCGTCTATAAAAAGTATAGTTCCCATCTATAAAAAGGGAGATAAGAACAACCCAGGAAACTGCAGACCAGCCAGTTTAACTTCTGTGTCAGGAAAAATGACGGAGCAGGTAATTAAGGAATTCATCTGCAAACATCTGGAAGAAAATAAGGTGATAGATCACAGCCATTTGACAAGAACAAAACATGTCAAACCAATCTGATAGCTTTCTTTGGTAGGATAACAAGTCTTGTGGATAAGAGAGAAGCGGTGGATGTGATATACCTACACTTTAGTAAGGCATTTGATATGGTTTCGCATGACCTTATCAATATACTAGGAAAATACAACTTAGATGGGGCTACTATAAGGTGGGTGCATAACTGTCTGGATAACCATTCTCAGAGAGTAGTTATTAATGGTTCACAGTCATGCTGGAAGGATGAAATTCCACAGGAGTCTGTTTTGGGACTGGTTCTGTTCAATATCTGCATCAACAATTCAGATATTGGCATAGAGAGTACATTTATTAAGTTTGCAGATGATACCAAGCTGGGAGGGGTTGCAACAGCATTGGAGGATAGGGTCAACATTAAAAATTATCTGGATAAACTGGAGAAATGATCTGAGGTAAACAGGATGAAGTTTAATAAGGTGTGATGGACACCCTCCCATGCTTTATGAAATGGACTTATGGACATGAATATACATAACTCAAAGTTGCTTTGAGCAAATTATTTCAAGTATTTCATGCAATCTTCATGTCATGATCCGCTGATTCTGTTTATCTTACTTTGATGCATGTATCGTTTTTGTGCATAAAATTAGACACATGCAGTGGTGAATACTTTGTGGGTTGTAAATGTGTGAATGAGAGACATTGATGGTGTTACTCTTGATGTCTTGATCAAAAACTGTTAAACAATCTCTTTTGTCCTTAAGTCTGAGCAGTGGTTGGTAGGGAGTAGCCTCAATTCCTTAAAAAGAATAGGAAAGCAGGGGCCTTGGTCTTTGGGCTGGGTTGCACCTGAAGGAAGGAGCCAAAGACCCCAGGGTGGGGAGACAGCCCTGGTTTGGAGGGGCAGCTGGAAAAGAGGTTTTAGGGTGAGTTTGAAAAAGTTTGTATTGAAGTTTCAGTGTAGAATTAGCTAAGCATGTTTGTTTCTTTTGATTTGTAACCTACTTTGCTCTGCCTGTTCTTACTTATTACCACTTAAATCCTACTGCTGGTACTTAATAAAAATCACTTTTATTTTCTATCAAATCCAGTGTAAATATTTCTTACCTGGCGGGGTAAGCCAGTGTGTACACTTTCCCTTTCACTGCTAAAGGAGCTTACTCAGATAATTCATAGGGGGTTTTGATCCCAGGAAGTTGGGCCCAAAACTGCACTCTCTTTGGAACTGAAGAAGTTCAGTGTCCGTACTGCTTCTCGGGGGCAGAGAGCAGTGATCTCAGCCAGGGGCTTCAGCTGGGGGAAATCAGTGGAGCTGGCCAGGGCCGGACTGAGGCATGGGTGAGCGGGGCAGCTGCCTGGGGTGCCAACTGATGGGGGGCGCCTGATGGCAGCTGTAAGGGGCGCGCGGCATCCCTTGCAGCTGCCATCAGGCACCGTGTGCCCGGCGCCCACAGCGCCGGCCCTGCGGCGCCGGCCAGCAGCACCCTTCCCCCCACGGCTGCGGGGCCCTACACGGCCTGGCACGCGCGCCAGCAGCACTGGCTGGGCTGGGGCGGCCCACGCATGTGCTGCGCGCCCCAGGGGTGGGCCCCGGGCTGCGCGCCAGCGGCCGTGGCCGGCCCGCGCATACGCCGTGCGCCCTTGGGGTGGGCCCGCGCACCCTGGGGGGGGCGGGCCCACACCCCACGGGCGGGCCCGCGCATGCGCTGTGTGCCCGGGGGTGGCGCCGCGCACCTGGGCCCAGGGCGCCAAAAGGGCTCGGGCCGGCCCTGGAGCTGGCCCAGCAGGACCAGGCAAGGAGAAACCCCAGAGAGCACGAAGGTGAGTGGCAGTGGCCATGGTAGCAATCTGAGAGGGCCCCCCCCAAGGGGTCTTCTGTGACCTCACCCCGTCACATAAGGACAAATGCAAAGTGCTCCGCTTAGGAAGGAACAATCAGTTTCACACATACAGAATGGGAAGCGACTGTCTAGAAAGGAGTACTGCAGAAAGGGCTCTAGGGGTCATAGCGGACCACAAGCTAAATATGAGACAACAGTGTGATGCTGTTGCAAAAAAAAGCAAACATGATTCTAGAATGCATTAACAGGTGTGTTGTGAGCAAGACACGAGAAGTCATTCTTCCGCTCTACTCTGTGCTGATTAGGCCTCAGTTGGAGTAATGTGTCCAGTTCTGGGCACCACATTTCAAGAAAGATGTAGAGAAACTGGAGAAGGTCCAGAGAAGAGCAACAAGAATGATGAAAGGTCTAGAGAACATGACCTATGAAGGAAGACTGAAAGAATTGGGCTTGTTTAGTTTGGAAAAGAGAAGACTGAGAGGGGACATGATAGCGGTTTTCAGGTATCTAAAAGGATGTCACAAGGAGGAAGGAGAAAAATTGTTCTCCTTGGCTTCTTGCAGAAAAAGGGGGTTTTGTGCAAAAAGACAACATCCACACCACTTGTTTTTGTGCAAAAACCCCAGTGCAAAAACGGATGGGCAGGAAATATGCAAATGAGATCGCAACTCATGCAAATGAGTCCCTCATTAGCATATTTTTTGCTGAGAGAACTCAAAGTGTAGATGTAGCCAGGGAGGAGGGGGGAAAATTATTCTCCTTGGCCTCAGATGGATAGGACAAGAAGTAATAGGCTTAAACTGCAGCAAGGGTGGTTTAGGTTGGATGTTAGAAAAAACTTCCTGTCAGGAACATCTATCAGGAGTGATCTAAGATAGTGCTTGGTCCTGCCGTGAGGGCAGGGGACTGGACTTGATGATCTCTCGAGGTCCCTTCCAGTTCTAGTATTCTATGATTCTATTCTAGGATTTAATATTATTTAGTAATGACCCTCTAGATGTACACTATGATTAATTGTTTTTCCCCTTTCTAGCAAGTGATGGGAGTCACCCCAATGCAGTGCTCCCTCTTCTAAATATACCTAGCACGCCTACTGTTAGAGCCATTATAGCCTGGCCTGACAAGCAATTTCTGCAACTTGGTTGATCTGGTTTTTGCAGTTCACATGACAAAAACAGCAAATTTTCCTCCAAAAGGAAGAAAAGAAACAAAATTAAAAATCATTAATACTAACTGTTATTGCTAGCCAACTAAGGCAGGGGTAGTGAATTAGTTTTGTAAAAGTCCAAATTGCTTGGTCAAGGTATGACTAAGGTAGTCTTGCCACCTTTCTAATTGTTGGTAATCAGACCCCCAAAACCCTGCCACTGCTCTGCCTCTCCCCACAAGGCTCCACCACTGTTTTGACTCTTCTCCCCATTGCCCCTGCCTCCCGTAGCTCACTCCTCTCCCCTCCTCCCCGCATCATTTTCTGGATTATCACCCCCCTCCAGCTTGGACCCTTTTGCTGTAGGACTGGGGTGGGAGCTGCTGCAACTTTGCAAGAAGTCTGCCTGCAGGTAGGAGGCACCCCTGAATGAGCAGGAGCTGATGCAGGTTAATTACCTGATACCTCCCCCTGTGCCACAGCAACCAGAATTTTGGTGTCCGGTCAGGTTCCCTTTTCAACTGGACTTTCCAATTGAAAACTGGGCACCTGGCAACTCTAAATGGCACATGGACAAAGAAGCCAACGGCCAGGTGAAATTCAGATGGCTGGCAACGTGTAGTCAATATCCAGAATTCGGAGAAAATAATAAAAAAGACAATAGTACATAAGAACGGCCATACTGGGTCAGACCAAAGGTCCATCTAGCCCAGTATCCCGTCTGCTGACAGTGATGAATGCCAGGTGCTCCAGCGGGAATGAAGAGAACAGGTAATCATCAAATGATCCATTCCCTGCCACCCACCATTCCCAGCCCTGAAAAAAAAGAGACTAGGGACACCATCCCTGCCCATCCTGGCTAATCGCCATTCATGGACCTGTCCTCCATGAATATATCTAGTTCTTTTTTGAATCCTGTTAAAGTCTTGGCCTTCACAACATACTTTGGCAGGGAGTTCCACAGGTTGAAAAAACACTTCCTTTTCTTCGTTTTAAACCTTTGTTTTAAACCTTAATTCGTTTGCTGACCCCTAGATCTTGTGCTATGGGAAGGAGTAAATAACTTTTCCTTATTTACTTTCCCACACAAGTCATGATTTTATAGACCTCTATCGTATAACCCTTATTTGTCTCTTTTTCAAGCTGAAAATTCTCAGTCTTACTAATTTCTCTTCATATGGCAGCCATTTCATATCCCTAATAATTGTTGCTGCCCTTTTCTGAACCATTTCAAATTCCAATATATCTTTTTTTGAGATGAGGCAATCATATGTGCATATAGTATTCAAGATGCAGGTGAATGACAGATTTATAAAGAGGCATTAAGATATTTTCTGTCTTATGGTGTTCCCCTTTCTTAATGATTTCAAACATTCTGTTTGCTTTTTGACTGTGCTGCACATTGAATGAATATTTTCAGAGAACTACCCACAATGACTCCTAGATCTCTCTCTCTCTTGATAACAGCTTAGTCCCTATAATTTTAGATGTATAGTTGGGATTATGTTTTCCAATATGAGTTACTTTGCATTTATTAATATTGAATTTCATCTGCCATTTTGTTGTCCAGTCACCCAGTTTTGTGAGATCCTTTTCAAGCTCTTCACAGTCTGCTTTGTACTTAACTATCTTGAGCAGTTTAGTATCATCTGCAAATTTTGCCACCTCACTGATTACCCATTTCTCCAGCTCAAGTAAATAAAAAGAATTTGGGATTCATTCAAAAGCATCTTGTGGTCCAGATTTGGCTCTGGTCCTCCTATTGACTACTCCTGCACTAAAGGTCAGATTCATAAATGTACCTAGAAACCCAACTGTGGGGTTGAAGTGTCTAAGTCTAAGTTTTAGGCTCCACAGCAATTCACAAAGCTCTTGCTGAACACTGGAGGTGCCTAAACTAACCTAAATTCTCAGGATAACAGTTCCCTATGCATCTGCACACATCATGTGTATTCCTCTGGATACCTAGCTCGTGCCTACGTTGCAGAGTAATTCACAAATCAGGAGAAGATAGCACAGATGCACCTGTAGTGCATTGTGAAGATGAGTTATGCCAATGGGAAAGCATTACTCCACCTCAACAAGAGGTGGAAGCTATGTTCATGAGAGACCATCTTCCACTGACATATTACCATGCTGACACTGCTTTCAGTACACATCACTTTTTCAGATCCCTAAGTGAAATAAATTACATCGATTTAAACAGTAGTGTAGAAAAAGTCTTGGAGGCTGTCTATCAGACTGGATCTCTTTAAAAATTTGTCTGGAGGAGGAATTGGTCCTCACTTAATATCTTTTAGCTCAATGATTATAACACTGATTTGGGATGTGGAAGACCCAGGTTCAATTCCCCTCTTTGCCAGAGAAGAGAAAGTCTTTGAATAGGAATCTCCCACCACTCAGGTGAGTGCTCTGATCACCTGAGCTATAGGATATTGTAGCTGATACTCCCTCAATCTCTTCTGTTAAAGCTGCCCACTTTCTGTATAACATAATTAGAGTTATTAAAGCCCAGTGAGTGCCAGAACCACCAAGCTACAGAATCATACTTACCTGCACTCCCTCCCTGACCAGCGTCTAAGTATTTAACCTCCTTCTTCTCGAGCCATTGTGTGTGGAGTTTAGTGAATGCTGAGCTCATCTCACAAAAACTTTAGGCGCTTAAGCTGCCTGACTGGAGGAAGAGGATTCACTCCATCAGTTGAGAACATCCATGCAACACCACAAACAGAATCGAGAAAGAGCTATCAATCTGTCAATCCTTTCTGTGCCCAGGCCAGGTGAGGCTTCCCGTGTTGAGTCAAATAAAGCAAGAGGCTGCAGTGGTGCTCTTCCATCAATTCCTTTACGTTTCAGCTTTGTAACCATACTCCTCCCGGAACCCAAAGAATTTGGTTTCCTATAGTTTGCCTGGTGGATAATGGAGTTACACTGCTGGATCATGAGTCAGCATTGTTTATGGTTGGAACTACAACAGTAAATGATCATTTTTAACCCTGTGACTTTCATTCTCATAAGAAACTTTTTTGTTGACAACGAAGACACAGCAAGAGACAGAGAGGAGGGCAGCACTAAGTGAACATCTAATGAACATTATTGGGGGGAAGAGTAAAGAGATATGAGGTATTTAAGTCTGTCTGGAGAAAGACCATGAAAGATATTTAAGTAGAAGTACCATTTTAACTGGTTTGTCAAGTGAAAAAGGGTGCCAGTGGGGTGTGTGAGGACTGAAGTGATGTAGCTGTACATATTTTCATATACATTCAGAGGACAACAACAGCATCTGTCACTAGAAGTTCCAGTCTAAAACCAACGTGCTCTGATAGAAGTATCCCCTATATCACAGACACTTTGAAAGGCCTATTAACCCTGGACAGAATCTCCATGTTACTAGCCTTAACCTATTAAATCTACTTTCAAGACAGACCTAGCAAACTGCTAGTTGAAGGAAATATTTGGTCTTCTAAAGGAAGATGACTTTAAAATAACTTATTTTCTGGCAAAGTGCATTACATATTTTCCACTTAGGCTGTTTTATTGCTGTGTTTTACTACTCTGTGGAAGCTCCCCAATATCTTAAATATTGTTTTTTTGCCTTGGAAGTGACAGGAGGAAAATCTGTTCTGTGTGTGACTAGTAAATGCAAAGATCCTGCTGCCACTGCCAGAGCACGTTATTAGTGTTTGTAGAGAAATGTACGTGACTTGCTGCAGACAGCACACAATCTGCCTGATGGTTTCTGAAAGCATAAGCCAGGAAAAAAAAACCCCACACTTCAATAACACCACAGCTAGATGTTAAAAAAACATACGGACATTTCTGTTTTTTCAGACAATATATTCTCAATTCTCAGAGTGAGCTAGGTACACACAGGTAAAACATTAATTAGTGTTTATATGCTGCTTTTCTTTATAAATAAAAGATTGAAAGAGAAAAAAAATGTTAGAGAAAGACTAAAATGTGGCAGTCTTAATAAAATACCAAGTGTTTAGTCATATTTTATAGAGCATAAAGAGGGTTAGCAGCTGTAATACTACTGCCCTCTGTCTGTCTGAGGGGATTGTCAACTCTTCTGCTAAGTAAGGTCCACTGTTTAAAACCCACCAAATGACTGAGGGTAAATCTTCCTGTCAGCTAAGAGGTCCTCTGTCCACAAAGGCATGCAAGCCCATCCTCCCCTCCTCCTCCCACGAGGACTGGCTGAAGATGAAGAGAGGAATTTACTCTCCTAATTCTTCTTTGCTGAAATTGCTAAGAAGGGGTTAAATACCACCCCGATCATGCTGCAAAGTGGACCTTGATGAAACCGACAATGCTTGCTGTTTTAGATACAATTCTGGATTGAGGACTAAATCAGAGAAATACAGGATTGACAAAATCAGATTGAAAGATGCTTCCACTTCGAAATGTACGTAGTGTTGGTGGAGGACTTCCTACTATTTAACAAGACATTACAAATTTTGTCCACACAAGGCTCCTTCTTATGATTTAGTAATGGAGCTTCTAGGCTGTAAATGAAGTTCCCACAGGTTTGGGATGAGCAGCTGACCGTGATTCTGAGAAAGGAAAGACTGATACAGGTGGGCAGCCCTTAGCTCCCTGTTGTTGATACGCAGAGACAGAACTGATCTAGTCTAGCCTGCACAAAACTGCTCACTTCAGATAGCCCCCATGAGCTAAAGAGAACTCGTGTCTAGTGTCCTCCAGCAACATGGCCCTAAACTTGAACAAGGAGTCTCAGATATTAAAATCATAATGTCCCATAAAAGCTTTTTGGCTGGAAATTCTGAGCTGCAACACTACAGTAGAATAAACTTTTCTACCTAATAAATGTAGTTTCTTAGCCTCCTTTGATATGTGGATTGCTGCCAGTTGACCCTGTCTTTCTTTTTCATTGGCCATCGCCATGAACAAAAAACCTGGGGAGGGATGAGTATGCAAATACCTGAGAGGGAACATAATATTTACATACAGTCCTTTTTTGAGATTGGAGGAAGGGGTAATGGGGTCTGCTAGCATGACTTAATGGGGTCCAAAATTGCTGCATGAAAGGGTTAGATCACCACCTTATGGTGGCCAATTTATCAGTAAGGCAATAGGAGGACTCCATAACCTCCTCAGCCTGGATCCCCAAACTTTTCAATAACTCTTGTTGAGCCTTATATCATCAGAAGGGAGTGAGACCCCTCCAAAGGAAACAGCCTTGTCAGGAGAGGAAGATGAACAAGCCAGCACAGACTGAGGATGCTTCTCCTCTGCTAACTGTTCAACAGAGTCTTCCTGAAATGTCTCTTCCGGCTCAACACCAGGCCTGGTATCAATCCCAGGAAGAGGCAGCACCTGGTGAGTAGTCTTCCCACACCTCCTTGTGTGTGATCTAGGGCAGTGTTTCTCAACCTTTTTTTTTTATAAAGTACCCCTTTAAAAAAATTATAAGTACCCCCAGTATTTACCATTTTCAGACACATTTTTTTTCTACCATTGCAACACATTTGTGTGACATAGTGGGGGTACCTTGCGGGTTGCTATGCTGGGCAGTGGGTTGTCAGTGACCTCCACTGGCTGCTGTCTGCAGCACGGCCCAGCAGGGCAGGGGATGAGTCATTATGCAAGGGGGCTTCGAAACTCGTCAGACAGGTATCTCCCATGGAGCGGAACAATGGAAGGGAAGGGGGAGAGGCCAGACCTGGCTGGGGGCAGGGCTGGAAGTGAGTGGGTTAGTTTTTCTGTCTGGGATCATGGAGGAAGCAGCCTAGGGCCCAGAGGGGCCCGGAATCCCCCATCTCAAGGGGGGCTGAGGCATCCTAGGCCCGGTTCCTGTAACCAGATGACATCTGTGCTGTGCTGTATCCTGGAGAAGCAATAAACTCCCTCTATTCTACTGGCTGGTGGAGTCTGTCCGTGCCATTATGGGGGTGCAGGAGTCGGGGGACCCCGACGTGCCGCCACAGTGGTGTCAGAAGTGGGATGCACTGCACCCCGCAGATGGAGCTCCCAGCAGCAAGTGACAAGGCGCAGTAGAAGCAAGGGCCTTAGAGCCAGGCGTGCTGGAGACAGAGCGAAGCGGTTCCTGAGAATCGTGGGGTGCAGCAGCACTAGACTGGTGAGTCTGCACCGAGGGGACCAGCGGGGAGATGGCCTACACCCAACTCCTGAAGGCAGAGCTGGTGAAGCTGTGCAGAGAGAGGGGCTTGCCTGTGTGGAAAGCAACCAAGCCCAGCTGATTGCCCGGCTGGACAAGAATGACCAGCCACACGGCTGGGATCCTGTCCCAGTGGGGAGCAGCCAGACCCCCCCTGGGAGCGTGTCAGGCTCTGAGGGTGGGCGGAGCAGTGGAACCCAAAGGAGAGACGGGACAGCCCCCCAGGGGAACCCTGCAAGCCGTAGTTCACCCAGGGAAGGGTCCAACCCAGCGGAGTTGCGGCGGCTGGAGATCCAGCTGCAGATGAAGGAACTGGAAGTCCAGGACTGCAGAGAGCAGCGACAGCATGAGCTGGCCATGGCAGAGCGGAGAAGCGTTAGGGCCCCGGCTGCGCCGAGTGCGGACGGGCCCCAAGGGCCCAGGGCAGCCAGACGCTTGGAGAAGCTCGTGGTGGCCCAACTGAAGGACGTGGGCAACACAGACGGGTTCCTCAGCTCCTTTGAGAGGGCCTGTGGACTGCAACGGGTCCCCCCAGCTGACTGACTACAGGAGCTCATCCCCGCACTGAACCAGGAGGCTGCCGGGGTGCTCAATCAGCTGGAGGACCTACAGCCAGGGGATTATAACCGAGTCAAGGAGGCCCTGCTGCACAAGTTCGGGCTCACCCCCGAGATGTACAGGAAGAAGTTCCGGGGGGTGCAGAAGGGGCCACGGGAGACCTATGTGGATATGGCCTCCTGCCTGGTGCAATACTGCCGCAAGTGGGTGTCTGGAGTCGGAGCCCAGACCGCAGAGGACCTGCTCGAGCTGGTCATGATGGAGCAGTTCTATGAAGCATGCACACCCAGCCTGAGGCTGTGGCTCAAGGACCGAAGTCCGGAGAACCCCCAGGAAGCTGGGAGGCTGGCGGATGAGTTCACGGAGAGCCGGTCCGGGTGTGAACAGGAGTCCCGGCGAGAAAGGGAATTGTGCAGAGACCGGTTCTCGGCTGAGCGACGGAGAGAGGCACCTCCAAGGCGAGCCCCAGGGACCAGGACCAGTCAACGGTGCCCCAGAAAACCAGCCAGGGCCCGGGCAGAGCTGACCCAAAAGGGCCCACAGAACCTAACTTGCCATCGCTGTGGGCAAAAAGGCCACAAGAGGGCTCAGTGCACCAGGTCCCATGACCTGGGACCTTCCAGGGTTAACTGGCTGGAGCTGGAGGAAGGGCAGGCTGCCCCAGAGGCAGGGGCTGGCAGGTAAACCTCAGCTCAGAGTGGGGGGAAGGATGCTCAGTGCACCTCCCCTGGGAGGTCTGACCCTCGGGAGGCGGATTTCTCCATGTACCGGGTGGGGGCAGGACGGCCCCTGCGGAGTGAGTGCCTCGTACCCCTAGAGGTGGATGGTAGGAAGGTGACGGGTTTCTGGGACACGGGGGCAGAGGTGATGCGGGCCCAATCTGACATAGTGGCCCCAGACTGTATGCTACCCAACACTCAGCTGACCCTGCAGGGCATAGACGGGTCCCCGTTTAAGGTGCCTGTAGCCAGGGTGCATTTGAAATGGGGGGCCAAGGAAGGTTTCAAGGAAGTGGGGGTGCACCCGCACTTGCCCACGGAAGTGCTGATGGGGAATGACCTAGAGGAGTGGCCCCATGAATCCCAGCGGGCTCTAGTCACCGCCCGTAGCCAGAGCCAGCGAGGGGCTGACAACCTGGATCCAGGGAAGGACTCCCGGCAGGGTCCTCAGGGTCCCATCCCAGTGGACACGGGATCCAGCCAAGCTGGGACTCTGGACCTAGGCAAGGGCGGGGAGCAGGTCCCGATCCCTGCCCCAGCGGCTGAATTCCAGGCTGCAGTGCGGGCAGACTCCTCCTTGCAGAAGCTGAGGGATCAGGCTGGCCTCCGTGTAGCTCAGCCCCTGGGGAGAGGTGGCCAGGAGAGATTCCTGTGGGAGAGGGGATTCCTGTTCCGGGAATGGCTTCCCCCCAGGAAGGAGAGGGCATGGGAGGTCCAGCGGCAGCTGGTAGTCCCCCAAAAGTATCGCCTCAAGCTGCTGTATTTGGCCCACGACATCCCCTTTGCGGGCCACCGGGGGATCCGGAGCACACGGCTGAGGCTGCTCCAACACTTCTACTGGCCGGGGATATTTGCAGCCGTGCAGCGGTACTGCCGGTCCTGCAACTCCTGCCAGAGGGGCGGGAAGGCCCAAGACAGGAGGAAAGCTGCTCGCGGGCCCCTACCCTGTATAGAGGAGCCTCTGGGCTTGCTGAGAGAGTTATGGGAGGGGAAGACCTCCCTGGATGGAGCGTTGGGGGTGGAAGACGTCCTGGCTTTCCAGGAAAAGCTCGCTGGGCTCATGGGCCCAGCCAGAGAGACCCGGGCCAGAGATCAAGGGCAGTGGAAGAGCTGGTACAACCACGAAGACAGGCCCGTGCCGGCCCCCCCGGAGCTGTGCAGCAATGGGACAGGAGAAAGCTGGCCCCTGCAAGGCATCGCCGTGGCCGGCCCGAGTCAAGGGGAGCACCCATGCCCCAGGGCGGGTTCCCACACAGAGGACCCGAACTTCCCTAGGTCACGAGCAGAGTGACCCTGCTCAGTTCGCTCTCGGAGGGGGGAGAACTGTGACGTAGTGGGGGGTACCTTGCTGGATGCTATGCTGGGCAGTGGGTTGTCAGTGACCTCCACTGGCTGCTGTCTGCAGCATGGCCCAGCAGGGCAGGGGATGAGTCATTATGCAAGGGGGCTTCGAAACTCGTCAGACAGGTATCTCCCATGGAGCGGAACAATGGAAAGGAAGGGGGCGAGGCCAGACCTGGCTGGGGGCAGGGCTGGAAGTGAGTAAGTTAGTTTCTATCTGGGATCATGGAGGAGACAGCCTAGGGCCCAGAGGGGCCCGGAATCCCCCATCTCAAGGGGGGCTGAGGCATCCTAGGCCCGGTTCCTGTAACCAGATGACATCTGTGCTGTGCTGTATCCTGGAGAAGCAATAAACTCCCTCTATTCTACTGGCTGGTGGAGTCTGTCCGTGCCATTATGGGGGTGCAGGAGTCAGGGGACCCCGACGCGTCGCCACAATTTGTTTAAACAACTTAATTGTAGCCGGGCGGGCAATGAAATTTTTGGGTGCAAAAAGTACAAAAATAATAAAGTGCTGTAAAACTTAAAACAAAAATTCAGTTTTCTCCAAATGTTAGTTGTGTTGACGTACCCCCCAGACTTCTCTCGAGTACCCCTATGGGTACTCATACCACTGGTTGAGAAACACGGATCTAGAGCACGGAGAAATTCCCACAAGTTTCGAAAGTGCCACTGGACCAATGGTGGGCTTCAGTCACTGCCTGATCTTAATCCAGCCCAGAGGATCTCAAGGGAACTGAAAGTAGTAGTACCTTGGTGGGGAGTAGCATGACTGACTCAGAAGCTGGGAAACATAGAAGACAATCTCTGATTCAGAGGAGGATGAATCACCTTCTGCTGCTTCTATGACCAAAAACTTTAGCTTGACTGTGGTTTAAAATCTTTTGCAGACTTGGCAATTATCCCAAATATGAGTTCCCCTTACCCACACTCAAGCTGCTTAATGTATGTAACTCACAGGCACTGTCCTAATGCAACAGATGCAGTGTTTGAAGCCCCGGGGACTGAAGCATTACTCAGTACTGAGAAACAAGGACACCAAAACTGAGGACTGAAAATGAAATTAATCATGTCTACACCATTAACTAAGTACTAATCAAATAAAACACTAAAATATTTATAATACATTTAAAACAAGCACTCCTAGAGCACTTGCTAAGGCAAGCTAATCAATTCCAGATACTATCACAAGTGGTAAGAAGGAACTGAGGGGGCGCTAGCATGCACTGGTGCATGATGGCAGAGAGTGCCCATGTTGTCCTGATAGGTACCATTCACAGAAAAGTTTCCTATTGATGAGCAGTGCATAAAAACCAAGAGCGAAAGGTACATGTGCAATCACTCGAAGAAGAAGAATCCTTTGGCTGGATTTAAACAAGTTACTTAAAACTGAGATATACGATGTACCACTAACAAAGCCATTCAGTCTGCTGTCCTTTGCTTACAAATGAGCTCTTCACTCATCCTACATTAAGAAAGCACAACATGTAAACTTGTGCAGCAAAAACCAGAGACATTAGCTAACACAGAAATATTGTTAAAGGAGTGATATGAACAATTGGACTTTGAACTTTCAGAGGAATAAAAGAAGATTTAAACACAGAACAGAAAGGTGGCGGAGGGTAGAAACATAAGCCACATATAACAAGAAGATAAAAGGAGAGAGAAAATAACAGAAAAAAATGAAAACAGTTCAACAGCAGAGAAAATGCAGCTCAGACGTAAAAAAGCAAATATAATGCAATAAAAGAAGATTAAGCAATAAAGGAAAAAACAGAAAAAGTATACATTCAACTAATGTTTGGGCTTCAGAAGCATGCTGGTCACAGCTCCCCTAAAGAACATAAAACATCCAAAGAGAACAACAGCAGAAATCAAGTTTATGTCCTCAATTTTATAAATTTGTATTCTGTCCAGAAGGGGAGAAGAACCCTTTTTTCAACTTGTTTTTCTGCCAAATGTTAAATTCATTAATGTATTTAAAAAGACATTACAGTTTTTATCTGACAGTGTTTATGGACAGCAGTGATATACTTATGGTTACATACATGCTTCCATAATAACCACCATTTTCACTTGATCATACGAACTTTCTCAAAAATTATTTTTGGGGCTGAAATTTTCCATATTGCATCTCAGCAAAAGTTCAGTGTTAGCAGAAGGTAGTAACAAAGTCCATTGTCCTGCTTTTCAACAGAAAAAGGCTCATTTCCATTTTAAAAGCATTTTTTTCCACCACACAGAATGCCTATAAGCTGATATGATAAAAAAGATGAACCTTTCCATATGCGATTACTTCTTTTGCAGAAAGGCCTCTTGGCTCAGGGCCTGGTGCAGTAAAAGCCCAAAGGAGGGAGGGAGACAAAGGCCCAGGAAATTCCAAAAGTTGTTTGCAAAGTCATTATCAAATGTTCCCCTCAGGAAGAGGGCTCTGTGCTGCAGCAAAAGAAGGAGGATATGTAGCCAGGACTATCTATCATCAGGAAACAGATCCATGAACTTTGTCCTGGGTCCACTACAATTAGGGTGCAGAATAGCATCACTAAGGAAGCTGACACCTTTCCTGCCCAGTGTACAGCTTTGGGGCCCCGGAGACAGATACAATCCACAGCTGCTTGATGACTTTTCCTGAGACCACTAGATGTTTCACAAGTCCAGAAGTCCCTTGCAATTGATCAGCAAATGTAATACAAGGCAATGAAGCTGCAACTTAGTTCATAAGCATAACTATCGAAGCTCAAATGCATCCCTTCAGTCTTGCTGTAGTAAGTGATGTGGAGGTATCTGCTTTCTGCCAAAGCCCACAATGACTGTTGGGAGAAAGACCAGATACACAATGTGCAAAAAGAAAAAAAAAGGGAAGACTAAGGAAAGGGGAGAGAATGATACTATGAAAAAACTGTTCTCCTGCAGGGTGGCGGGGGGGGAGGGAGATCAAATCTTTCGGCCCCCACCCCTGCTGTGCCAGGGGCACACAGCACCCACAGGGAACCGCCAGGCATTTTTAACAGCTGGCGGTTCCCTCTGGTGTCGTGTGCCCCTGGCGGGGGGAGGAAACTTTGCACACATCCCTGCCTTCAGGTGCTGATTGGCCTGGAGACAGGGGAGTGTGCGAAGTCTCTTCCCCCCCACCAGGGGCACGCAGCACCTAGAGGGAACCACCAGCCATTTTGAACAGCTGGTGGTTTCCTCTGGTGCTTCAAGCCCTTGATGGGGGAGGAGACTTCACGTGCACCTCAACCCCCAGGCCAATCGGGGCCTGGAGGTGGGAGAGCATGTGAAGTCTCTTGGCCCCGTAGTGCCTAGAGGGAAACACTAACTGTTCAAAACAGCTCCCTCTAAGCACCATACACCCCTGGCGAGGGTAGGAGACTTTGCGACTTGGGGGCAGGGGCACAGTAGGGAAGGCCATGATCCAGCCTACCAACCACTGCTGATTTAGAATGTAAGTTCTTAAGGGCAGAAATATGTGCTCAGGAGAGAGAGACAGAGACAGTGTGTGTGTGTGGATCCCTAGACACTACCATATTACACCAATTAACAAAAAACCTAATGTCCGTACCAACTTGTGCTAGCTTATAATGGCCTGCAAAGATTGTGGAAGTACAGTACACTTCATTCCTGTCTCCACCAAACCCTTCCCCAAAATACAACCTATGCTGCGGGAGGGAGAAATGGAAGGAACATATTGTTGGCAGCACTCACTTTATGCCAGCCAACGATTCCCCTACAACTGGAGAACCTTCACCAGCTCATTTATAGCAGATTTATGGTCCTTATGCACTGCTCTGGGAGCACAAAGTTCTGGCATGGGCTAGTCTGCATGTGTATAAATAACTACACAATGAGCTAGGCAGCTTTATTTTATTACACATACAAAACTATATTAAAAGAACATTAAGGTTGCATTCTAGCACTCAAACATTGGGAAATGCACATTTTTCTACAGGACCCCTATATCATTCAGTGCATATGATGGACCTACTCAGGGAATTAATCAAGACTAAATAGTTTATGATGCTATTGTCTGAAGAACCCCTGCTTCATTTGTTGTAGAAACTGGAAGGTGTATAGTGAATTAGGCAAAGGCTCTGGAGTCCTCATTTAATCTCAGTTGTTACCCCTTTATTCCTTGTATCTGTCTCTCCCCTTCCTGACCCTGTTTCTACCCTAGTCTCCTTACCCAGAGAGTCCCAATTCCTTCCCCACAACCCTGTTTCCCTCACTCACTCCCAGTCCCAGTCTCTCCATCCCAACCAAATCCAATCTCCTCACTTCTTGTTTCAGTCTATACCCCTCCTCCAGGTTCTTTGTCTCAGTGTAGTAGCGTGGCAAGTAGATTAAGGTCTGGCTTTTGTCAGATATTCATTCACAGCCCTCATTGGCCTGGCCTGGAGCATGCTCAGTGCAGATGGAATCTTGTACAATTTAGCTGAAAAACGTGAACAAGTCTTTACCGAGCACATGCTAATTCAAACTGGCCTGATTTAGGCGGATTTTCACAAATATGCCTAAAGACAACAGGCTACTCCCCTGCCAAAATTCAAGTCCCCACTCCAAAGCATGTGGTCTTCTCAAAGACAAGGTCACCAGATTTTTCAACATGGTCATAACACACATGTTTTCCCTAATCTTATCCTTGGAACTGGCTAAACCATTTTAGCTGGAGCTTTAAAACAATTAAAAAGTACGCCTGAGGCAGATGCACAACATGGGTTTGACAAAGTTGTAATTGTCTTATAACAGGAAGTGTTGTATATCTTTAATTACATTGTGGCATTACCAGATATACCTATAACAGAAAGCTGTCAAAATATTACATAAATTTTATATGTAAATAAGTATACACAAACATACAAACATTTATGTATACTGTTTGGTGGGAAAAATTAGAGGACTGAGTAATCAGACTTGTTATTGTGTCTGTTGTAATTTTAAACCCATATAAAAGGAAAAAAGTCATTCTTTCTCTATCACATTCAGGAGGGACATGTTCTAATACACATGTAATTAATTGCTGGAATGACCAAAGGACTAGAAGTCAGGTCTCATGCTTTATAATCCCAGCTCTACTATAGATTCACTTTGTGACTCTGGACATGTCACTTAGGATTAGACCTACAAAGATGCCTGAGGAGTTTACTGCCTTTCTAAGTACCTAAATCCTCCATTTCAACACCACTAACATTCACAAAACTACCACTCAACAGCTACCTAACCTTACAGACTCCAAAATTACTGAAAGTGGTATGTGCAAAGCCCCCTAAGCCTTGCCTTATCTTACTCCAACAATGTACTCACATACAGCGCTCGCTGTGGTCAAATCTCCACAGGCCCTGAGTATAATTCTGAAATTAGGTGTTCTCCTGCCTATCTCACTAGCAGGGCCCACTCCTACAGACGTTCTAAGACGGGGTGGGCAATAATTTTTTGCCAGGGGCCACTTCAGAAATTTTTGAAGTGGCCCCAGGCCACACTGGAAGGGGTGGGGCCTCAGGCGGAAGGGGTGGGGCCAGGATACTTCCCTGCTTTCCCACCCACAGACCATGATTGGAAGCTCTGGGGGCCACAATGATACTCACAGCACATGCCAAGGGCCGCAATTTAAGTGTGGTTGCAAATATATGCAAATAGCTTCTTTCACACTGACGGGCATGAATACAAAGATTAAGGCAACACTACACAACACCCAGGCCCCATTTAAGTCAGTTCTGTTGATATTAATAAAATGAAATATTTACCTGATTTCCACCCATATGACAGCACTTTTAATGAGCACTGACAGTCCAGGAATTTAAACACTAAAACACATATGAACAGAAGACCATTACATTGACTTGCTATTATGTTCCCAATGGAAGCCATGTTCAAAGGATCCCACCTGCGGGCTGCGTGTTGAGCCCTGCATAAACCCAAACCACACCATGGGCTATAAACAAACAGGCTGCGGGCCACATGCGGCCCACGGGCCACAGGTTGAGTAGCCCTGCTCTAGGCGCCCATGCCTCTGGTGGTGGGAGGAGACTTTGTGTGCTCCCTCTTCTGCCCCCAGGCCAATCAGAGCTTGGGGGCAGGGGAGTGCGTGAAGTCTCCTCCCGCCCTGCCAGGAGTGCATGGCGCTTTAACCGCCAGGTGCTCCTTGCGGGGGGGGGGCAGGGCGGAGGAAACTTCACGCACTCCCCTTGCCCCCAAGCCAATCAGGGCTTGGGAGCGGGGGAGTGTACAAAGTTTCCTCCTGCCCTGCCAGGTGTGCAAGGTGCTTCTAAGCGCCGCCCTGCCAGGAGCATGCAGAGGAAACTTTGTGTGCTTCCCCCGCCCCCAGGCCCTAATTGGCCTGGGGGCGGGGGAGCAGCAGGGCTCCGTGAGCTGGATCAACCCACTTGGTGGGCCACATCCGGCCCGCGGAGGCCCTTTTGCCCATCCCTGTTCTAAGAGCACACCTAGCGCAGTGGTTCTCAAACTCCATTGTACCATGATCCCCATCAAACAACAAAAATTACTACACAACCCCAGGAGGGAAGACTGAAGACTGAGTCCACCTGAGCCTCAAGGCAGGGCTCAAAGCCAAAGCCTAAGGGGTTCAGTCTCAGGTAGGGGGCCTGTAACCGGAGCTCCACCACCCAGGGGAGAAGGCATTAAACTTTGGGTGATGGGGCTTACTCTTTGGTTTTGACCCCAAGCCACAGTAAGTCTAAAGCCAGCCCTAGAGAGCCCATTAAAACAGGGTCACAATCCACTTTGGGATCTTGCCCCACAATTTTAGAACTGTTGATCTAGAGGATCATACTGCCACCTCACACACAAGGTAGCTGAGTGTGTCCAAAACACCTAACAGTCCAGTGGTGAGGGCACTAACCTGGAATGTGCAGACCCATGCTCCAGAACAGAGGGTACCCAATTCTCACACGTCACATCCCAGGTAAGAGCCTTAACTCCCGGGCTTTTGGGTAGATTTATTT
Organism: Pelochelys cantorii; assembly: GCA_032595735.1. Lineage (NCBI taxonomy): Eukaryota > Metazoa > Chordata > Testudines > Trionychidae > Pelochelys > Pelochelys cantorii. The sequence continues at coordinate 208,008,315 of CM064326.1, forward strand.
CTTTACTCTGTCTGCTAGAGCAAGGATTACCAAAATGGTTAACCTGGCTTAGGCATCTCACTCCAGGAGAGGGTTCATGGCTGACCTGTAAATCATCTCTATCAGGCCTATAAGTCATCTCTGTCTGGCCTGTAAATCAGGTGGCTAAGGCCTCAAACCCCAGAAAGTAGGCATCCATATACCTTTGTAGCTCTGGACCTAAACCTCACCCTTTTCCTATGCATTTCACTGCTGGCTGATGAAGGTGGCTCCCTGCTCAGTTTCCTGGCTTCTGAAGATCTCCTTTTGCATGGGGGAATTCAGGCACCTAACTCAGGATTCCACTAGGTGGCTCTGAGCCTAGGAATTAGGTGTAGGAGCTAAGTACCTTTGTAGATTTAGCTCTTGCACTCTTTGTGCTGTAGCTCATAGGCAATGAATATAGTAAAGGCAAGCTAGCCTCTGCCTTTATTATACTCAGGGAACGTACATGCTTATATCCTGTAAGGTACTATTCTGTAAAGCACTGACTTCAGTTGTTAGCATGAAATTTAAGGCCTATGGACTTTGGCATAGATAACTGGCCAAATGGTAACCCTTATGTGTTGGGGAACTAAAAGCAAAATGTAAGGGAGAATTTTGCCTATAATAACATCAGCCAACCAGAGAAACATGAGCTGACACCAACTTTTGGAAAAAACCATAAGAGTGCCATGGCAACAAAATGATGTATAATCGTTAATATACTAAGCTATAGAAGGACACCTCAAAATTAGGAGGGGAGGAAATACAAACAAGGAAGGGAAACACCCTTACTGAATATACACTAGATGTCGTAGAGTCAGCATTACAGATTATAAAAGTGGCTTCCCAACCTGTGAGCAGGAGAGAGAGATATAGAGCATGGGAGATGCCAGAATGATGGCCACTGGTGAAGATGAGGAAGGTGATGGTGATAGGGAAGATAATGGGTAACATTTCAGGTTATTTTACAATGGATGGTGTGAGTATGGATGTGCAGATGTACTTTCTGTATTATCTGTATCTATTGAGGCCATGTCTATAGTAAATGGATAATCAAAGCTCTGGAAGTTGATCTTCTGGCATTCAATATAGCAGGTCTGGTAAGGACTCACTAAGTTGAACACAGAGTGCCCCTGTGAATTTTGGAGCTCCTCACAGTCATGAGGAATAAGGGAAGTCGATGGGAGAGTTTCCCATTGACCTCCTGCTGTGGGGCCACCCAAGAAAATCGATGCAAGGTACATCAACTCCCGCTACGCAATTCACATAGCTGGAATTGTGTATCTTGCATCAATTTTCTCTGCCAATATAGACCTGGTCTGAGTTAGAATTTTGGTGAACGCGCTCAATGTATTAATAAATTATTTGTAAATATAGATGTGTTCCTATAACGTGAGTGCTGCAACTGTGCACATTTGAATTCCAAACTATATAATAGTTTTAATAATACTGGGCCTTCTCTTTGGATAAGAGCCTGTCATCACTCAAAGTGAAAACCGGAAATTCTTATACATAATCTATACATCAGGCTACAGTGCCCCGTCTTCCAGTCTGTACAATGAGAACAATATTTACATAATACAAGCACAAGAAGATATTTAATAAAATTGAAAGGTAGAAAATGTAAAACTGAACTAAGAACACATTTTTAAAAACACATTCATTGGCACAAGGTATCACTGAGACCACAAGCTTAGTCTTCCTGAGTTAAAGCAGGCACTGCAGACTGCAGCACTGCAGTGGAAGAAGGGAAATTCCATTCTAGTGAAGTAACTTGTATCAAGGTCAGCACTATCTGTAGCAATTATAGTGACTTCATCAATACCTGTGCTGTTTGCCTCAATAAGCCACTAAACTCTGCTACCCGTTCCAGTATTCTTTAGCTGTTCAAAAATCATGAAAGCTTTAGGATTCACAGCTACAATCTCACTGGAAGCTGAGACACAAGTGTAGGGATCTAATTAGCATGATGATTTACTCCACTGAATAACAAACTTCGTTCAGTAACAGCAAAATCTTCCTTTCAAATCAGCACGCACATCTCTGCTATGTGTTCTGCACTCATTCTGTACATGTTTATCATTACTGACAATGAGAATTTTGAACACAAAAAATGCAGTAGAACTCTCAGTGAATATTGTAGAGCAAAATTCTACCCACAGTGGGCAGAATTTATGCTCATGGCAGCTTGATCAATCTTTTAATTTGCTATAGCCAGACAGGAAATAGGGTCTAGGCAAAAGGTCAGAGCAGGCATTTTATATTCTCAATTAAAAAAAAACCCATGGCTTTGAGGAATAAAGTAGCTAATGAGACACAGCACTGACTGCTAAAATTCGTAAGTATCTAGTCCACAAGTAAACTCCTCTGGGTAAATACATACAGGTACCATGCAAAAGTTCTGTTTCGGACCAAAATTTAAAATCTTTCTATCAGAAGGACTGAAAGGATTTTACATCCCAGATAATATAGAGTAAGTTTGCTGGGAGGCTAGTCCAGAACCAAGAGGGTTAATTCCATAAAATTCACAGTCATGTCAACTGTAAATAATTCCAATGGGACTTGTTCAGATAGTACTCCAGCATTACTGAAAAACACACTGCAACTAAAAAGAGCTGTTATAAAATCCACCAAAACCTGAGACATATAAAAAGTTTATTAGTCATCACTGAGCTAAAGTGTAAATATGTTCTTTTTAGAGGAGTCCAAAAATCTTTATGTCCAGGGTCTGCAGGGCCATAAAATTCTGGCTGAGAAAATTTTAAGCAATCTTCTAATTAATCACAGGATTTTATAGCCTCTCACAAACTGTAAGTTAAACATTTACTAGGTAAATAAAAGGAAACCCTCTTTGTACTAAGCATGCTTACTAACCCTTCAGATTCATCCCCCCCGGGTCAATCAACTTAGAAATTTACATCAATTAGCTGTTACATAGACATTAAGCTCTAGAACATCAATGATGCAGTCTAGAGTTCTTTTTTCTCATTGATAAAGGAGGTTTAAGTACATCAGCTGCTGAGAACATTTGGAAGAACAGATCCCAGCTCTACATCTTTATAATTAATGGAAACCCCATTAAAATGTATCTAGAAAATATATTACAAGCATCACAAAGAAACCCATGTCCCACAAGGCACCTTGCTCCTCAGATGCTTTCTCTACAAATAGTTCACGTGGACTGATTAAGACTCAACAAGAAGGAAGCAGTTTTGGCATCTTGGCCACAGAAATGTTTTTAAATGTTGTATCCAATGAACAAGAGTCAAGGTTTTTTATTCAAATATAGAATAACTAATTATTTAAGCTCAATTATTTAAAAAAGTAATAACAACTTTGAGTCTGCAATAAGCGCTTTAACTTACCTCATAATATATAGGCACATCTTTAACCTTTTTTCCCTTTTGATTTCCAGCTTCCATTATCTATAAGTAAAGCAAAATGCAGTACCATGAATAGAATGGTTGGGTTAAATAAATATTCTGTGTTTATTATACTTTTTTCTTCACAACTCGTGGACTCCCTGACAGTTAGGCTGTGGCATAATTTTTAAAAGGATGTGGTGAAAGCTCCACCACTTTGGACATTTAGAACTAGTCTGTACAAAGCCCTGGACTACACTGCATTGACACAGGATGGACTAGCTTACCTTAATAGGGTTATTTTCTTATTTAGACGAGTATATTAATTTTAATTTAACATCACAGTACTTGTGGCTAAGGAGGAAAAGGGTACCAAGACTTCAAGAGGTTTTAATAATAAATAATTTTAGATACCTGTCCCAAAATTCCTTCCCACAGTACCACGCTGAAGAGCTTCCGCTGTGGCACCTGCACAGCAAGAGACAAGGCTTGCGTGTGGACTTCATCCTCGATTTTGTTCCCAACAACAAAAGCAATGCTAGGTTTCCAATTATCCTGTTGATTTAATAAAAATGCATAAAAAAGTATTCTTTTTGGCTATGTCTATCCAGCAGCGTTATTTCAGAATAACTAACGTTATTCTGAAATAACACAGAGCAGGTCTACACAGCAAGCCTTTATTTCAAAATAATGGCGAGCTGCAGGACTTGTTCCTCCGACTCCTGTAACCCTCATTTTACGAGGAAGAGTAAGGGAAGTCAAAGGAAGAGTGTTCCTCCTTTGACTTCCTGATGTGTAGACAGCGCCTAAAGCCAAGTTAAGCTATTTCAACTTAAGCTTCGCAATTGACATAGCTCAAATTGTGTAGCTTAATTCAACTTTTGCCCTGCTGTATAGACATGCCCTTTGAGTTTTAAGAAATACGCTTATACAGATTACTTTTTTACCAATGGCAGCTAATGAAGTCCATAATATGTACTAAGAATTGCCACATATGCCACACTTTAGAATACATGATATAAAATTTAAAATAAGCATAAACACGTTGTCTTGCCTCTTTTCTTCCATCAGGTGGCACCATTGTGCTATATAAAACATTTTCATAACAGAATATAAGCAATGTCTTTATTAGTGAATGTTTCATTAGCATACTGTGAAGAATATTTTGATACTTGCAGACATGCCAGCTTTTGGAATTGAAAAAGAAGCAAAATTTTGTTTGCTGTTGAAAAAGATAAACATAAAAGAGTTCCAAGTTCCTAGCCTGAAGAATTATGAAATACAGAATGTAACTTCCTGAAATTTAGAGCACAAAGATACTTTTAAAAAACTTTTATGCAAAGGAATATTATCTAATATTTACCTAGAATTCTGTGTTAGAATATTCATGACAAGGGGAAATCATGCTCTATTAAAATACAAACATATAAGCGCCAAAACTACTAGGTTGCAAATGTGCTGACATATTTCCTACTAGAATGCATGCAGAACTTATATGAAAAAAAAATCCAAACTCAGTACTGCAGAAATATAAAACAAAATCAAATCACACTATAAGGTTGTTCTCCATAATTAGAGTAACAAACTATGTTGTAGAACATGTAAGGGAGATAGTTACTCTCCCTGTCTTCCAAGCTTCTTTTCCTTGAATTCCTTCCTTGTGGGAATCCTGCCCCTTACGATGGCCCTTCCACGATCTCCCCAGCAGCTATATGCCCATCTCCAGGGCTCTCAGCATAAGAATTGGCAGGAATGGAATTAGAAGTATTTCAGATGGGGTTCACACTGTGTGGAAGTTTGAAAATCTCACCCTTTTTAATCATGTGTCCACATGCTCTAATTGCAAAACTAACAATAAATATGCGTAAGTAAGGAGACTCAGTGGTCAAGATAGCAGGTGGAGCTGACCAACTAGCAAATAGCAGACAGCCATCATCTGTAGGCATTATAAGTACAGCAGATTTTAAGGAGGAAATTTAAAAAGAATAAAGTGATGGCTTTATGAAATTTGAGGGAGAACTCTTCCCATGCATAAGAGATGCTATGCAGGAATGTATGAATTATGTTTGTGGAAAAAGAAGATGTAATCAAGCCAAGCACTGTTGGAAGACAAAGACAGCTGTCCACTCTGTATAAAGAAATTATTTTTGATAGGTGGGGTGAGTGGAGGCCTTTCTTCTTTGCCATCCAATTTAACTCACCTTTCGCCTCTCTGTGTGCTCCTACTAATGCCTTAAACTGTTTTAAGAGAAAAATAACTAAACACATACACCTTGGCTAATCGATGACTGGGGACGAGAAAGGAAGATATGTAACCATCCATAAATACTTCACAGTATAAGCATGTGAAAGGATGAAGAGAGGGAAATGGTTTATTATAGTCCAACAGGGCATGACTAGGAGTAATGGGATGAAAGAATGAAAAAGAAAATTAAGACTTTGTCTACCCTTTCAGCGGTGTATAAGGCATGCGTAGCTACACATCAGAGTGAAAGGCTCTGGCAGGGGAGAGACAACAGGGAAAGCTCTTGCAGCCCTTTCCTTTTCCCTGCTGCCTTCTCCCTTCCAGAGCCTTTCCCAGAGCCCTCTCACAGTAGTGAGGAACAGCTTTGGCAGCAGAGAAGTAGCAAAACATTACCCTGCTATAAATAACAGTGTAGACTTGAGAGGCACGGTGTAGAAATCTATGTAAGGTACATAGCATGAGGCAATCTGTGGCTTGTGAGCCACATGTGAATCTTTCACAGTTAGGGTGAAGCTTGTGGAGCCCCTCCCCACCTGCCATTCTCCACCTACTGGACAGAGAGGGAACCTCAGGGCTTCTGCCCTGTGATGGACTGCTGTGGTTAGGGGCTTCTTCTGCCAGAGATGACTGATGCCTATTGACAGTGGGGGGCACAATTTAAAGGCTTAGTCCCCCCAACAGCCTGAGTCACAAAGGGGCATCATTTCAGACTTTTGGGGGAGGAGAACTTTAACTATCATTCCAGAGGCTACTTGGACACCTGAAAATTCTTGGGTTTTTGCAGATAATAACTTAGTTACAGTGCTCCTGTCAGATAATGAGTTTGAGCTCATCGGTTAATCTTCACGGTTACATGTACCCTACACTCCCCCCCTCCCCCGCTGCCTCTGTTTACAGAGGCAGCAGCATAGGGGAGCAGGTGTGAGCTGGTTCTCATGGGAAGCCAACTTTTAAGCCAGCTCCCTGCGAGCACCGGCTCTCAGGAAGCCGCTCCCCCCCCACATGTAAAAGTGTAATTGCTGAAATTTTCAGCACTTACATATTTACCTGAATACACAGCATTTTAACATCCTTTCAAAAGAACTTATTTTGAAATAACAACTCCCAAAATAACTCCAGTCATCTGAAGAAGTGGGCTGTGCCCTCAAAAGCTCATGATACCATCTACGTGTTTTGTTAGTCTATAAAGTGCTACCAGACCATTTGCTGTTCATTTCAAAATAGCATGTCCACACTAAAGGGAAGTCTCGAAATTAGTCAAAGGCAGACTCCCTTAATGTGGACGGGCTATCTTGACTTAGAGCCCCAGGAAGCACTGGGGAATAACAACTTTGAATGACTCTGGGAAGTAGTTATTTCAAAATAGCACCAGTGGAGTGCCCATACAACTGCTATTTCTAAATAATTTATTTCAAAATAAGCATTAATCCTCGTGGAAAGCAGGAATTATTATTTCGAAATAACCAGCCCTTTATTACGAAATAACAGGCTTGGTAGTGTGGATACTCCACTTGTTATTTTGAAATAAGAAGAGTTATTTCAAAATAACTCCCTAGTGTAGACCAGGGCTTAGAGACTAACAGATTTATTACGGCATAAACTTTGTGGGTAAAACCCAATTCACTTTCACATCACTTTTATAGTACTGCCACCTGAAATGTTAAAAAAAAAACATTAATCTGGCTCACCAAAAATCATGAGATTGGCTTTAAAATAATGATACTATGTACAAATAATAGATTTGATATTTTTATTTACATTCTGCTTTTAGAGCTTTTAGGGTGCACTGGGGTCACATTTTGAAGCTTTCTGTGCAGCCACAAGGGCTTAAAACTTTATTTTCCTTTAAGAATGAAGTTTGAAATCATCACACATCACTTGACTCCAAGAGCATAGGTTTTAAGAAAAACAATAATGATCATGACACTTATGACAATATCCTGAGAGCTAGCAATACAGCCTTCCCTTCTGTTTAAAGGCTAGCTACCTTCCAGAAGGGTCTTAAATACAACTCTACAGTGACTGAGTTGCAGTTTTCACAGAAGAATATTTCAAACAGAACACTAAGAAAATTGCATGTTTTAGAGTTTAGAAAAAAATTCAGGGCCACTGCAGGCAGGAAAGGAAAATAAATAGGCACAGGAGCTCTGGGCTGCTCTTTCTCTTGAAAAAAAGTTGGAGACTCGTGTCTTTTAATCCTTAATCCAGCAGAACTTCTATTGCCATGAGTGCCTATATATGCAGTAGCTCAGGGACTTCATATTCTGTGCAGTGCTGAGGACATAGATGGTGCCCAATTCCAGAACATTTGTTGGCACAGCAGGCATTGTGTACAACCTAGCCTGTGGCAGAACCTGCCAACCATTGGTTGGTTAAGTGCTCTGCTCCTTCCTTCCTGATCTCTGAAGCGAGGGGCTGCTACTTTAGCTCTTTAGGGACAGGCAGCAGCAAAAGCAGTGGCACCACTTTGCAGCTCCCAGCTGTTTGCTGCTGCTTCTCCCCATAGCCACAGCTCGCAGGTTGCCAGCTCCAGCAGCAACACTATGTGACCAAGCAGGCCACAAAACCCTGGCAAAAAGAATGGACAACGAGTGCATGCCATGATGGGGGGGGGGGAGGGAGAGTTGGGGGAGAGTTAGAAAATGGATGGGGCAGATTAAAGACAGAAGCTTCGACAGTGTTACTGAGCATACTCAGTACAAGTCAAACAGCAAATGGTGGGGGGTGACCCCATCTGCGCTCTCTCTCTCTCTCTCTCTCTCTCTCACACACACACACACACACACACACACACACACACACCCCCCCCACACTTCTTTCTAGGACAGGGGTGGGCAATAATTTTTGATGGGAGTCACTCCAAGATTTTGGAGAGTGGTCAAGGACCACTCTTCTCTATAGAGGGGGTGTGCGGTTTGGGATGGAGGTTGGGTGCAGAAGGGAGCTTGGGGTAGGGGTCTGTGATGCAGGAGAGGGTGTGGGGTCTGAGAGGGAGTTTGGGTGAAGTAGGGAGTTGTGACCTGGGGCAGAGGATTGGGGTGCAGGGTCCAAGAGGGAGTAGGGGTACAAGAGAGGATTTTGACCTGGGGGAGGGATGTAGCAGGGGGTGCAGGCTCTGGAGGGAGTTGTGACCTGGGGTGAGATATGTCTACAGAGGATTTGGGTAGTGACCTAGGGCAGGAGGGAGTGGTGACCTGGGGCAGGGAGTTGGGAAGTGGGAGGGGCCGGGGTGCAAGAGGCAGTGGCTGGGGTGCAGGAGGCAGGCTCGGACCAGGAGTCACTTACCTTAGGCAACTCTTGGCCAGCAGTCTAACAAGGTCCCAGAGGCAGGCTTCCTCCTGCAGCAGCCCCTGGCTGCTCAAGGAGGTTTCCGCCATGTGCCACTCAGGGTGTCTAAACTACACCCCTCTACCGACAGAGGGATGTAGATTAGGCACATCGCTATTGCAAATGAAGCGGGGATTTAAATATCCCATGCTTCATTTGAATAAAAATGGCCGTCACTTTTTGCTGACGCGGCACTTTGCTGACAAAAAGCGGCAGTCTAGACGGGGATCGGTCGACAAGGCTGACTGATCCTGTAAACCACGTTGCACGAGGCACAAGGGATCGGTCATGCCTAATCTACATCCCTCTGTCGGCAGAGGTGTGTAGTTTAGACACGCCCTCAGAGCAGTTCATTCCAGTGGCTCCCTCTAGGCACTGCATGCCCCTGGCAGAGGGGAGCCACCAGCCATTTTGAACTGCCTCAGGGTCTCGGCACTGCGGGCTTCAGGCCAGATCAAATGGCTTGGCAAGACAGATCTGGCCCATGGGCCTATTTTGCCCACCCCTGTTCTAGGAGTTACTAAGGAACTGGAAAACTAGTTTTTTTGGCAGATAACTTAGTATTTAGCTGACAAGAGTACTGTAACTAATTCCTATATAAAAAATTAAATGAATATTAGAACCATTCATTTCTAATACTAACATATTCTCACATCTTGAGGCAGGTTACTTAGGGATACTAGTTAACCTTAAAATTTTAATATATATTCTTACTTTCTTTCTAATTCTGTGGAGAGAGAGAGAAATTGTCAGGACTCCCTGACTCTATTTCAGCTTTGGAAGTGGAGTGGGGTTATAGTTTGGACCTTTCCACCATCCCCTGGCAAAAAGTTCCACAGGTTGACTGTGAAGGAATAATTCCTTTTATTTGTTTTTAATCTGCTGCCTATAAATTTCATTGTGTGAGCTTCTTGTGTTATGTTAGTGAAGGACTAAATAACATTTCCTTATTCTATTTTTCCACACTGTTCATGATTTTCTGGACCTCTAACATATCTTCCCACTCGTTAGTCATTTCTTTTTCAAGCTGAAAAGTTCCAGTCTTTTTAATCTCTCTTCATTTGGAAGCTGTCCCTTACTCTTAATAATTTCTGTTGCCCTTTCTGTACCATTTCCAAATACAGTATTTCCCTTTTGAGATGAGGGTGACCAGATATGCATGCAGTATTCAAGATGTGTGCATACCATGACTTTATATAGAGGTAATATGATATTTTCTGTCTTATTATGTATTCCTTTCCTAATGATTCTCAATATTCTGTTAGCTTTTTAGATTGCCACTGCACATTGAACAGATGTTTTCAGGGAACTGTCCACAATGATTCCAAGATCTCTTTCTTGAGTGGTAATTGCTAATTTAGACCCCATCATTTTTGTATTTATAATTGGGATTTTTTCCGCATGTGTATTACCTTGCGTTTATCAACACTAAATTCCATATGCCCTTGTGTTGCCCAATCACTCAGTTTGTGAGACCCCTTTGTAGCTCTGTGCTGTCAGTTTTGAACTTAACTACTTTGAGTAATTTTTGTATTATTTGCAAATTTTGCCACCTGCTTACTTTGAACAGCAGTGGTTCAAATGCACACCACTATTTATTCCTACTCTTTTCCCCCTATCTTTTAAATGGAGTACTGGGCAAAGTTTTCATGATCATCTAACTATCCTTCAATTATGTGAATTAAAAGCCTTTTGTTATCTTAATCACTATGTCTCCCTCTGTTTATAAACAAACTCCTGCCCCAAAGGCAAAACTAGGAGCAGCACAAGCTTTGTTGCAGGTTAAGAGCTGCCTCTGGAACTAGGGCATGTGCTTTAAGCAGATTCAAGTATGAAATCCAGGGGTTCAAATCTTAAGGAGATCCGTAGCCCCCCCCTTAACTCTCCCTAAATGATGCCCTTGCATGTGGCCATGCCACCTGCTGCTGGGACCCATCTCAGACGTTGTACTTTTCCAGTGAAAGTGAGAAAAAGTTTAAACTAAAACACAAAGGATTCTGGCCTTGGGCAAAATCTATATAAAGGTAGGAAGCCAAGCAATAAGGGCCACTGCCAGACCTGAGGACACCCGTGCTTAATGTCTAGATGACTGCTAGAAACATCTAAGACTGAACAATGGAAAGGATCAAGCCCAGAATAGGGGCCTGTCCAGTCTGTGAAAGAAGCTTATCTGAATAACTGAAGATGAAATATTCTATGTAACCAGTCTCTTAGTTACTAAGCTAAAACTGCATGTTTTGTTTATTTTGTTTAGTAACTTACATTGTCTGTCTGCTATCTTTTATAACCACTGAAACCCTACCTTTAATACTTAATAAATATGAATATAACTGCTATTATTTAAAGGGCTCGTGGCTCCTGGCCCCCCTGCTACTGCGTTGCCTGGCCTCCCCCTGGGATTGCTGCACCTATTTAAAGGGCTCACAGCTCCAGTCACTGCTGGAGTAGTGCTGCGACCAGGAACTGCAAGCCCTTTAAATAGGGTCCTGCTGCCTGAGCCCTCTTCTAAAAATTCTGTGGCACCAGCAGCAGGACACAAATAGTAAGTGGCAGTGTAGATGGGATCGAACTAGAGAACGTAGAGAAGTTAATGTATTTGGGGAGCAACATAATGTATGATCTAGACCAGTGTTTCTCAACTTTTTTTATAAAGTATCCCTTTAAAAAAAAATTATAAGTACCCCCAGTACCTACAGTTTTCAGACACACACATTTTTTCTCTACCATTGTAACACATTTGTTTAAACAACTTAATCGTAGCTGGGTGGGCGATGACATTTTTTGGTGTAAAAAGTACAAAAATAATAAAGCGTTGTAAAACTTAAAACAAAAATTCAGTTTTCTCCAAATGTCAGTTGTGTTTACGTACCTCCCCAGACTTCTCTCGAGTACCCCTAAGGGTACTTGTACCACTGGTTGAGAAACACTGATCTAGACTGTAAGAAGGAAATAGCGACTAGAATAGCGAAAGCAAGAGTGAGTTTGAAGGCTATGGATAAGATCTGGAAAAGTAAAGCAATTAGCTTAGGAACGAAGCTGAGCGTCTTGAAAAAGTGCGTATTTAGCAGCATGATGTACAGATGTGAGACATGGGTATAACGAAAGATTCAAAGAGAAGGATATTGGCGTTCAAGAGGAGTTGTTATAGAAAGATCCTCAGAATAGAATGGGTGCAAAGGTCACCCACGAGGAATTATATAGGAAGATACAGCCGAAAGAGAACCTACTGCAGAAAGTTATACAATGCAAATTACAGCTATTTGGGCATATCTGCAGAATGAACGACGAGCAAAAAGTTAAGACCCTGGTATTTGGCATAATGAATGGTCTGAATAGGAGAGGCAGACCTCACAGAGAATGGGTAGATGATATAGTAATTTGGTGCGGAGCTAGTCTACAGAAACTAAGCTACTCCGCACTGGACAGGGAAAGATGGAAGGAAATAGTGAGGGAGGCACTGGACACCAACGGGCGTTGAGCCCATGGTTGATGATGATGATGATGAGACAGTCCATGGCTGGTTCAAATTGTTAGTCAGGCCAGACCTGTTCCACAGGCTGGACCTTATCGAGTTCTGCAATAGATGATAATGTAATTTCTTTAATAAGAAATGTGTGGCCCCTGACAGCTTACCAAAATTCGTGGACTGTCCGCATGGCAAAAATTATTGCCCACCCCTGGACTATGTAATTAAAGAGAGTGTATCATAACAGGAGACCTATAATTACAGTCTTTAGCCTCTGTTTTCCCCAACCCTAACCCCGTCTGCCCTGTCCATTCCAGGCTCTTAGGATGCGTCTACATAGCACAGTTATTTTGAAATAACGGCTATTTCAAAATAACAATGCAAGCGTCTACACAGCAATTCCATTATTTTGAAATAATTTTGAAATAACAGACAGCTTATTTCAAAATCTGTAAACCTCATTCCATGAGGAATAACACTTATTCAGAAATAGCTATTTCGGAATAGCAGTAGCATGGATGAGGTAGCGCATCCACATTAGGGAAGCCTGTCTTGGACTAATTTTGAGGCTTCCCTGTAGTATAAACATGCTACTTCGAAATTTTTTTTCCCAAAATAGCTTATTTTGAAATAATCGTGATGTGTAGATGTACCCTTAGAGTCCTATTTCCTCCTTGAACACCCCTGCCCAACTTCTCTTTCCAGGCCCTGTCTCCATTCTTTCAGGCTGCTTGTCCTAGTCTCTTTGTCCAAACAATGCCAGTTCTATCCCAACTCTTGTCTGATCTCAGTCTCTCTCCCATACTGGCTTCCAGTTCTCCCTACCCCAGTTCCCCAGCCGGTCCATGTTTTACCAACCATAATCCCTGCCAGTTGACAGTCTCAATCTACCCCATCACCAGGTTCCTTGTCCCAACTTCCTCCACTGCTTCCTCTCCCTTTCAAGTTCAGTTCTTTCCCCCTTTGCATTTGGGCCAGCTGGCTTAGGCACTAGCAAGGGGGTATTAATACACACACAAAAACAGATCTTCAGAGAATGCAGCTGACAAATGCTAACAAGTCTGTAGTGGATATATGCAATCTGAGATTTTTCAGATGTTTTTAATGGGGCATTTTTTCAATGACACAGCCAAAGGCACATCCATGACACCAAGGCAACTCTCCTGCTACCTTTCAAGTCCTTGCTTCAATTAAAAAAAATGCTACATGTTCTCAGTGAAACAGTGGTACGGATATATTTATCCGGTCAAAACAATGTAGTTTACAGTAGAGCCATGGTCACCAACCGGTCGATTGTGATCGACTGGTCAATTGCGAGGCCTCGACCAGTCGATCGCGAGGCGTTCGGGCCCCCCCATTTTCCCTCCACCCCTGAGAAGCCCCACTACCTACCTCCAGCGACAATGGAGGTAGTGCCGGCTTCTCGCGGAGTGGACGGAAGTCCTGCAGCTTCGCACCACTTCCAGGGGTTCTGAAAGTGCGCTGGCTGCTCCACTACCACAGGTCTGTGGCATGCCGGGCACGCTGCGGGAGGGGGCATCGGCCCTGGAGGAGGAGCGCGGCGGCTTCCCTGCACCGCAGGAGGGGTGAGTTGGCCCCAGCGTATGCGTGTGCCAGGATTTCCCTGCACCATGGGGGGGGGGGGCAGGATCAGCCCCGGGGCAGGCGCGCGCGGGGGGTGGGTGGGTTGGGAGGGTCAGCCCGGGGCAGGCGCGCGTGGGGGGGGGGGGGGAGTGTCAGCCCTGGGGCAGATGTGGCCGGGGGGGGGGGGTGTCAGCACTGGGGCAGGCGCACATGAGGGTTTCCCCGTGCTGCGGGAGGCAGGCCCGGAGGAAGCGCGCACCGGCTTCCCTCGGGGGGGGGGGGGAGAATCCTGGGAGGAGGTGGGTGCAGGAGACTCCCTGCCCCCACTGGCACCCCGCCCCCCTGGTCTCCTGCCCCCTCGGTCCCCTGCCGCGTTCCCTGCGCCCCCTGTTCCCTGACCCCCGTTCCCTCTTCCCTGCCCCCTGCCCCCTCTTCCCTCTCCCCAGCCACAGAACTCTGTCCCCACTCCCGTCCCCAGCCACAGAACTCTGTCCCCAGTGGCACCCTGTCCCCAGCTGCAGAAACCCGTCCCCACTGGCACTCTGTCCCCTGCTGCAGAACCCTATCCTCTCCACTCCCAGCACCCTGTTTCCTCTCCCCTGCCCCCAGCCGCAGAACTCTGTCCCCACTGGCACCCTGTCCCCTGCTGAAGCACCCTCTAGCATCCTTCCCCAGTACTATGTCCCCTGCTCCCACCAACACAGTTGGGGCCACATTAGTGAAACTTGCGGGGGGGGGAGGTTGGAGGAGGGTTTTTTTGCATCTCACTTGTGTGGCCCCAACTGACTTTTGAGCTAGGGGTCACTGACCCACAGAAAACAGGGTCCCTGCCCTTCTCAGAAATAAAGACAATGCAGAAACTTTTTGTGTTTGACATAGTGTTTTATTTAAAAATGAAGCCTGGCGAACAAACCCCCAGTTGGGGCCAAGCCCCCATCTGGCCACAGCATCATAACACTCCTGCACTCCCCTTTCCCCTGGACCCTACATCTGAGCCTATCATACACTGGAACCCCCTGCCCTGAGCCCCTCATATACCCCAACCCAAATTCCTGAACCCTCACATCCAGAAATCTGTGGCTTGCTTAGTACCCTAGCCCTACATCTGACCCCAACACTGCCCGGCCTGGAGCCCCCTCCCTGAGCCACCGTCCCCTTATCCACCTCCTCCTGCATCCAGATTTCCTCCTAGAGGTTGCACCTATCACCCCTTCCCACACCCAAATCCCTCATTCCCAACCCAGAGCCTACACATCCTGTCTCAACCCAGCGAGGGTACAGCTAGACTGCAGGAGTTTTTCAGGATTCCGGAGATATCCCAGAAAAACTCTTCTGCATCCAGGGATGCGTTTGTTCTTCGGCTTCTTTTAGTGGAAGAGCAAACATGATCTTTCAGTCACCCCTATATTCCTCTTTCCACGAGGAATAAGGGGGCTTCCAAAAGAAGGGGTTTTTCTGACATTTGGTCTAGTCTAGACAGGCCAAATGTTGGAAAAACTTATTCCTACAGAAGAACTGGGGGAAAAAACAGCAGTATAAGGGTTGGGGATAGCAAGTGATGGAGAGGAAGAGAATAGAGAGGGTGGGGCTTCAAGGAAGGGACGGGGCTTCAAGGAAGGGGCAGGGATCTTGGCTTGTTCTGTCATTTAAAAAATCATCTTGGGTGTAAAAAGGTTGGAGACTACTGCAGTAGAGCAATCTCATCCTCAGAAGCACCTATTATTGCTGAAATCATTTTTGATGTTGATTGGGAGAGCCTCAGCATGGTATGGAAAACTATAGCCCAGATGGTTAAAGTTTGGCAAAATTATATACAACTGAAAACAGGATCTTAGATTGGGAAGTGTCTGGCTACTATAGGTGTCCCCAACACCTCTACCTGTAATAATGAGAATAATGATGCCCAACACATCAAAAATCCTGATCACTTTTTTTTTCCTCTTAGGGGCTCCAACTCCTCAGTGCAGAAGGATGTGGAAATTTGGATAATCCTAGGACCAGGGAGGTTTTTTGGCTCCACGAAAATCTGTTCAAATTTAGGCGAATTGTGTGTGGTTGAAAATTGCTATAGTTTTTTTGTTTTCATCAGAAAAGTTTGTTTTTGACAACATGCAAAAAAACCTCAACATTTTATATTGACTGGGCCATACAATTCTAGAATTATTCACGGTCCCTCTATTTAGAGTTTGGTCACCACTTATTCAATAGTCAGACAAAGTACATTCACCTGGAAAAAGCCCTGCACACGTTTCCAATTTTTTTTTTAATATTAACATTTGATAGCAATATATATGTAATATATAAATATATATGTAATCAGAAATGTCACTCAGTTTAATAAGATGACCAGAAAGCAACACATCCTGGGCAGTGTTCCCTCTAATCTTCACTCAGGGCTCTGTGCACAGAGCTGACTGACTGGGTGGAGCTGATTAATCACCTGTAAAGCTGCCCCACTGCTTACAAAGAACACTAATCCTAGGTAATGGAAAGAGGTTCCCTCTTCATTACAGCAACACCCTACTAAATAGAATTGATGCTTACAAGTTGAACTTCTCTAGTCTGGCATTGTCTGGTCTGGCAACATCCATGATCCAGCATGATTTTAGTTAGCCAGATGTCCATTTATCATGAATGTGGCCAAATTTCCTGCAATTCCATAAAATTTGTTTACAGCCACCAGTTCTGAGACTCAGTGTTCTGTTCTGTTATTTAGGGTTAAATGTCTTTTAAGAGCTCAGTAAGTACTGGAAGTATTGGTAACGCTGCTAGACAACAATATTGACCTCCCATCATTCAGCAAATTCTCTGGTTCGGCATCGGTCAGGTTCCAAGGGTGCCATACTAGAGAGGTTCAACCTGTATATTAATGTAGACTGTTTCTCTAAATGCAAGCACATTGTTGTAATAATTATAATTTTGTCTGATATTTACATGACAATATTTCTAAACTTGTTAAAATTTCTTGAATACATAAATAGAAAAAAACATACAAACAAAACCAATTCCTCACTCACACCTAAAAATTTACACAAAATAGAAGAATCCAGATCACTACTATGCCCAACTCCCATTCCTTTAACTGTGTATCAGAAATAGGCTGCCATCTTTGTCTTTGCCGCTATACCATCTATAAAATGAGGCTGTTCTTTCATCTGTGGCCCACTGTTTCATTAAGATGGGTTCTCTTTTAGTGGCTGATTCACACACAATAACAGACATCTCTTGCTGACAGCAAATACAATAAATCCCGGAAAACCAGCAGCAGAAGTCTGTGTTGCAGTTCTGCATAATATTATTTATCTTCATCTTTTTCCTTTTAAAAACCCAAGGAAATTAAATTAAAATCTGCATAAGCTTTCAATTCAAACACTGAATTCGTGAAAATGCCTAAATTAAGGCTGCTCAGCCTTATTCGTTATGATACAGTTTAAACAAATTGCATACTGTTATTTCCACGGGACCCTCTCTCATTTTATGTGCAGCATGGAAAATGCTATTTAATATTTCTATTAATGATCTGAAAGAAAATATAAAATAATTGCTGATAAAGTTTAAGCAGACAATCGTTGAGGATGCACAATTGTAAAAGTGTACTCAGAGAATAGTTATTAATGGTTCACAATCAGGCTGGAAGGAAATATAGAGTGGAGTCCCACATGAATTTGTCCTGGGTCCAGTTCTATTCAATATTGACATAAATGACTTGGATGATGGAATAGACAGTCCACTTATAATGCCTCAGCTGGACTACTGGGTCTAGTTCTGGGCACCACACATCAGGAAAGATGTGGATACGTTGGAAAAAGTCCAGAGGAGAGAAACAAAAATGATTAAAGGTCTACAAAACATAACCTCTGAGGAAAGATTGAAAACACTGGGTTTGTTTAATCTGAAGAGGAGAAGATTTGCAGGGGAACATGACAGTCTTTCAACTATGTAAAATGTTATAAAAGGGAGTGTGATAAAGAGGAGGGAGAAAGACCCAAGGAGGAGGAAGACTGGGACTGAGAAGCAGTCCAGTAGACCAAACTCCTCTCAGAACTTGGATTATTACCCAGAATACTGAATCTCAACATTCTTTGCTATCAGCTAACATCTGTGAAACCCACTGGCAAAGCAACTCTCATATCCTCTAATGCAGGTGAGGGAGGTAAGCAACTAGTCAACTACCTGATAAGCAAATGCTTATCGGGTAGTCGAGTTCCTACTCGCTATCAGAGAGAGGCAGCAAGGGGGGGAGCATGAGCCAGTGCTGGGGGGAGATGGCTTAAAAACCAGTTCCTCCTCCAGCACTGTATCTGCAGGGAGCAAGGGAGGCAGGGGGCAGCAGGGAAATGGCACAAGTGGAAACAAACAGTCCCACACGAGCCGGTCCTACTGCTGCTCCTCTCCCTTTGGAATGTAAAGGAGCCACCTGTGGCTCTTGTATATTTCAAAGGAAGAGACACAGAGGGGAACCTGTGCCAGCAGGGACTGCTTTGCTCTCCCCTGGCATGGGTTCCCGCTGCCTCTCTCCCTTTGAAATGTACAGGAGCTGCTGTGGCTGTTATAAGTTTCAAAGGCAGAGAGGCAGCAGAAACCCACTGCCTCTCTCCCTTTGAAATACACAAGAGCCACAGGCGGCTCTTGTACATTTGAGAGGGAGAGAGTGGCTCCTGTACATTACAGAGGGAGAGAGGCAGAGGGAACCCACTGCCTTGCTCTCTTTGTAATATGCAAGAGCCATAGGCAGCTCTTGGAAATTCCATCAACTACTCAATTAGTTGTTTAATCAAAATTTAACATCCCTAATGCAGGTCCTACTGAAGACATCAAACTTCTCTTATCAATTTTAGTCCACTAGTCTAAGTGGCACAGATCTGTGCTGTAGATCTGTGCTGTTCTTAACCTGGGGTGTATCCACCCCCTGGGGGTGCGAGACATGCCAGATTTTTATGATATATCTTAGGTTTAAAACTGACCTACTTCAATGATTTTGAATAAGGGGTGCGAGAACATATTTTGAGAACCAAAGGGGTGCAGGCTGCAGTAACGTTAAGAACCACTGATCTAAAGGCTCCAACCTTGCTGATGATTCCCATGGGTGTTGTCACCATAGTAAGGTGTAAATAATTTTTTTCTCTATTTTGCTTTAAAAATAAAAAAGGAAATTATATTAAAACACATTAAAAGAACAAGTTTGCAAAGTGGAAGCCTATCATAATGACAACACACAAGGGTGCCAGTGCATGGGCAACCTTAATTCTAGCATTTCCTAACTTTTGAGCACTTGATTTTTCAGCTGTAATGTTCCTTTAATATACTTTTTGTATGTAATAAAACAAAGACATCAAGGATCTTAAAAGGAGATTAGTAGCATTTGGAGCATATTAATATGGCCAGTTCAAATGTAAAGCAGGTCAGTAGTGACCAAAAGCTGTTGATGGTTGTTGGCTTCCTGTGAAACTGATTGATGATCATGGTCCAATTTCCAGTGGACAATGTCCATATAATAAAAGCAACTACTTATGTAGAACTAATTGGCATTTCACTGCCTTGTGTGCAGTCTCAGGGCCGACCAATCAGCAGACAATGGAGACTGACCTCCCCTCTCACCCTTAAAAATAAGAGCTGAGATTCATTAGTTGGGAGACAATGGGAAATGCTGAGCAGGACTTACTTTAAAAATTATGTTTGATTGTGAATTATACTCTTTATATCTAGCTATTATTGATCCAATACTAAAAGCAGTCTTTTCAGATAAATATGTAAAAGAGCACTTGACAACAGTATATTCACTGGTAAATTGTTCAACCAGTTTTTAAAGTGGCTTGCTTTATTTAAAAATCCATATACTTATCTACTTAAACAGAGGTCACCCCAATTCCTGAAAGGGGGGGGGAGGCACAGCAGTGACCCAATAAACAGAAAGGCCATGGAAGCCATTTGTCTCACTTGCAAAAGCAGTGCTAGAAAAACATATGCTACATAAATATTATTGTTTGCTAAACTGCTACACAATTTTGAAATCAAATTCTTTCTAGCAAGTTAAGATTTATTAGAATTACATTATTTACATAGGACTGGAAACCAAAATATGTTTTTAGATCCTCACACACCATAAAAAGGGTCTTTTAGCTACACACATGCTCAAGTAGGAAAATTATAGCCTCACATTTTCAACGCTACAGTTAATGCTGTGTCAGCACCTCCATCAAAGTAGTTGTTCGGCAGCTTATAAAAGTTCACTCTGAACTGAAACTTGGCATCCAGTCTCAGAAAGAAAAGTCTAAAAAAGAAAATCTGTTTGCCTGTTTTTCCTTTATATGATGTGCAAATTGCAGGGAGGAAAGTTATCTTAAAATTTGTTTTTCCAGCTATTGTGTAACTTAAGGATGGGTGACTGGGAGAGCCCACCATATTACACAAATATTTTAGCACTGCTAATATAAATGCCTGAATTTGTTTACCTAAACAGAAATAAGCAAACATGCTAATTTACTCAATGGAAAAAAAGTTACTTTTATTCTTGTTCTCAGAAGGTATACCTCGAGGAGAACCAAGCTTACTGAGAACATACAGTAGCCTCTAGTGCCTCCAACTACCAGTTAATGATTGAAGAGAAAGACCAACATAATGAAGTACTGTATACAAAGATAGCCTCATCTTCAAACGCAGAGAGCGTGTATGATGTTTGTTAATTACACCCCCCCTTCTGTGAACCAGAATACCAGGTAATTTTCTTGTCTCCGAGATGAATTCGATAATAAAGTCTCTACTCCTGGAGAGGATGTAATGTAGAAAGCTGCTCAGAAACCACCACCAGTAGCACATTCCTACAGGGAGCAGTTCTATACACAGTACTGTGTGGAACTGCGCCCTGTAGGGCTGTGCTACTTCTAGTAGCAGTTTCCTATAGGAGCATTTCCTTACGATCGTACACATAAGAAAATGCTACCGGTAAGACATTCCTATAAGGTAGCAGCTCTCTACATTGCATCCCTCCCTGCTCATCTTCGACCCCTTAGCTCCCACTTGCTCCCCTCTGCCAGATTTCCCCCCCCCCCGATCTACCGTGCCCCTCCCCTCCTTAACCCCCACGTCTGCTCCGCCCCGGACCTACCATGCCCCGCCCCGCCCCCTGTGTCCTGCCCCCCCCGTTACCTCCTCCAGGCGGGCGGACACCAGCCCGGCCTCCCAGCTTTTGGTGGAGGAGGAGGAGGCGGCGGCGGCCCCGCCCGCCCCGGAGGCGCTGCCTGCGCTCTTAGGCCGCTTCGGCCCCATGCGGGGTTCGGCGTCTCCCCCGGCTCAGGTCTGGCTGCGGCCGGCTCCTCGCGCCGTCTCCATAGCAACCCAATGCCTGGGGCGCCTTCCGGCCACGCCCACCACGCTGTCTCCATGGCAACCGAGTCGACGCTGGCCTTGGGGAGCCAGCGCAGCGAGCCCTGCCCCGCCCACCTGCCGGTGCGCGCGCCTGGTGCTGGCACAGTGCGCATGTGAGCCCTCCCTGCCCTGGGTGTGCTCAGGGGCTGGGTGCGGGGAGCCCCCACCCGGAGAACCTCGCGGTGTCGGGGGCTGCCGAGACCGCCCGTGGTGCCTAGCGCCTGACTCCGGGCAAGTGACCGCTTGGGTGTCGGGGTGGGTGCATGTGCCCGGGGGGGAGAGGCTTTTGTCTTAATCACTTGCCACCGTGTCTCCTTCCGTGCATTGACATGTCCCTATTCGTAGGGCTTCTGCACACAAGCATCGGCATATTTGCATTTTTCCAGATTGTCAGGGCAACTCAGAGTGAAAGAATAGGAGCAGTCTCCTCTATCAGGTGCCCTCCTATAAGAAGTACCTGGAGACTGCCAGCATTGGTCTTTCTCCCCAAATCATCCTTCTAAAACAGGGGTGGGGGACCTTTTTTGGGTCAGGGGCTGCTGACCCACAGAAAAATCAGTTGGGCGGGGGGCAGCAGGGGCTGGAGCGCCAGCGCTGGCTCCCCAAGGCTGGGGAGGAAGAGCCCTGAGCCCCAGGGGCTGGATCCAGGCAACCTGGGGACTGCATCTGGCCCCTGGGCCTTAGGTTCCCCACCCCTGTTCTAAAATGAGTGTTTAGCGGGGCTAAATCTGGAGGATGCAGCCCCTTTACAGGGGAAGACTGAAAGCAGTGCACTTTAATGTGACTAACATGAAAGTTCAAACCCAAATGGCTGTGAGAAATCAGCATGCTGGCAGCCTTGGCATGCCTGCATTCACACAGTTGTGCTGGAGCATGACCTCAGCCTGGATGCCTGCTGCGTGGCAACTCAGAGGTCTGCATAGGTGTGGGTAGCTAGGCCCTCTCCCAGGCCTAAATCACACTCCAAATATTACCATATGTTTCTGCACTGGGACTAAAGGGGGAGAAGGAGGCACAGCTGGGAGAGAGCAGGAGAGCTGCCAAGATAAAGAATTCATTACAGAGGAGTCATGTCGTGATCTCACACTAGAGACGAGTGAAATATTTTGTGTGATTTAACTTTCTGTGAAAATATCCCAAACCACATGCTGCCTCTCTCCTGCCCCCACT
Source organism: Pelochelys cantorii (assembly GCA_032595735.1). NCBI lineage: Eukaryota > Metazoa > Chordata > Testudines > Trionychidae > Pelochelys > Pelochelys cantorii. The sequence goes on from CM064326.1 coordinate 208,030,837, forward strand.
ATACACATCTGAGTTGTTCAGAATGTACAATCTTTATTTTAATTTCACAGAAGCCTTGAAACCCTGCTGTTCAGTACATTATTGATTTGGTCTGAACTTCATTCTAGGAAGATACTGACATATTGTGTGCTGTGTTTGACAGCCCAATAATGCTGTCCTCATAAAGAGGAGGTGAAAACTCAGGCTTATGGGTTAGGTGAGAGAGACAGTGGCTTTTCTAGCAGCCTACCTTTGCATTGTACAGCATCACCTTTTCCTGTGTCTGTAGACAGATGTAGTTTATAGACCCTGTTGAAGCAGAGAGAGGTGTCCACTGTTTTTGCCAATATACATTAACATTTTCCTCACCCCGTTTCTTGGCAAGTGGCCACATCACTTTTCTGAAGTTTTTCATTTGGTGCCAGAGACAGAAAAGTCAGACCTCAGAAATGTAGTGGTATGACATTCCCTTATCTTGACTACCATCCTGTATATAGAGACCGTGTTTGTACTTGGTATGTCAGGAGTGAGGTGCATTGGCAGAATATTGTGGGGGGAAAAAGTGGGATTGGAATAACAGAAGATGCAGCAGGACAGGACTAAAATGCCAGGTGTACAAGCTATCACACAATACTCTCATTTTTGAACTGTGTTTCTGAATCCAGCCCTTTACTATAATTTTTCTAAAAAAATCTATAGCCTTCATGATTATGAGGTAACCTTCTCAAAGTCAAATAAGTGTAACCATTGCAGTCAGGGTTGAGTCTCCAAACAGGCTGAAACAATATCTCTGAGAGGTGTGAACTGGCCTTTTTATACCCTTTACATATTAACACAAACATAGCTATGATTATTTGAACTTAGTTATCTATTTCAATGTTAATCATTTTCATTTTAGCAACTGTATCCAGCTATAAACTAACTATGATTGTTGAATATATAGGCAGATACTGAGGCAAGCTGAAGTAGGGCAGCTGTTTTGTGAGGAATGGGGGCGTTCACTCCCTTCCCAAATGTAAAATTACCTCCATTGTTTCTCCAAAGAGAGAGGAAAAGAGGCAATGTATCTAGTCCAGTGGTTCTCAACCTGTTTATCATTGCGAACAGTATATGCAGCCTTCATTGTGTTACCTGAGCCAGATGCTGTGAACCACAGCACTTCCTCAAACCTCCCATAGACCCCTATGACCAGCGCCACCCCTGCTCAGTGTGGGGCTACGAGTATGAGGCAGGTGGCAGTGACTCTGCACCCAGCTGTGTGAGGCTGGGTAGCATCCCCAACCCTAGAATCCACAATATGGGACCAGGCAGCAGCCCCAGTATGGACTTTGCCATGCAGAAATCTCAGTCCTAACCCCAGATCCTGCTGTATAGGGCCAGATGGCAGCCCTGATCTTGGCCCCGCCTGGCAGGGCCAGGCAGCAGCACAACCTCAACCCCAGACTCCAGTGTATGGAACCAGACTGTTGGGCAACCCTCACCCTGGACACCACTGGGACCCCAGATTCTGCCATGTGGCTGGGCAACCTCTGGCACACAGCTGGGATGCAACTGTGGGCTGATTGGGCTGCAGGTTGAGAACCTCTCATGTAGTACTTAGTTCTAGAAACCTCAGCTTCCTCTTGGATACCAGACCAGACAGTCTCCCATATGTCAGATTCCAAAACTTCAATTGTCTCCTTGTCACTTGAGAAACCCTGTAGCTTACCTCTGACAACCCTAATGGGCAGTTTTTGAAATCTTAAAATTTGGAGACAGTGTTAAGTTAATTGAATTTAATATAAATAAGTAAATACTTACTATATTGATTGAATTTGACTGGAATGGAGGAAGAATAGAAATTAAGGGGAGAAGGGGCAGTATTTGGGAGGACCATGCCACATAATTCTGGGATATCAATTACCAGCACTAAATACCCTAAACGAATTCCTGTAGCCTCTGTTATCATTGACAGATTAATTATGTACAGCAGACTGAATTTTCTTTTTGATAAGAATAAATGTAAATTTTTAAAAAGTCTGCACCTATTTTGTATTACTGAATAAGAAGTAATACAAAATGGTTAACATTTAATTTCTGAAGCCTTCAGTTTGTAGTCCTGCACGCGTATGTGTGAACACATACACACACAGTGCTTTTTCCTGTATATTGCCAGACATTAAAATATCTGGCAAAACTCAAAATGTAATCCATTATCACCTGTCAGTATATTGGCTTTAAACTCCAGCTGGATGCGGTAGAACTGTCTGTTCAACTCCATGGAGAAGAAAGCAAGCCTCCCTGTGGCATTTGGCATTGTATTCCTCCTTCTGCCTCTGGCTCATTTGGTGTTGGAAGCATTTCAACCCAACCAGTCAGTAAAAAGGTCCAGCTTCTGCTAAGAGCTGACAAGCTTTACATCTGCCCACTTCAAATCAAACTCGAGGGTTTACTCTAGTCCCTTACATAAAGAAATTAGAACAAATCTTTTTTTTTAACTTTGGAAAGGATTTTCCAGAGCCCTAATACTTTCCTACTTTCCTATGATTTCATTTCCTATTTCATGGTCTTGTTCCTAACGAGGAATAAATTCCCCTTCAACGATCATGAAGGCCACACAGTCATCCACAGAGGTCCACTGCTGAACTGCTTGAGAAGACTTCTTAGAAAATCCTGCTTCTATAGGCTCCCATCTCCAACCATCCTGGGCAGCACAAAATCATGAAAGGCTATGTAAGCAAAGCCAGTGCTCACATTTCAATAGTATACTATCAGAAAAAACCAAAAACCTCACACTAGGGTTCTTGTGGTCCATTAAAAACAAACTCCACTATGGAATGGTGGGCAGGACTAACACTCAACCATGTCCAAGCTTTGCAATAAAAATTTTGATAATAATAGAGAAAAAAAAGAAGTCAGAAATGAAGGAGTAATTAATTTAAAAATCAGTTCAGTCTAATCTAGTATTACAAACATTAAAATGTTTTAGTTATAATTGTATGTTTAATGCATGCCATCTCTACAGAGCAAAATGAAGCTTGTTCGGGTGCCTTAATTGTGTATATCTTAACATGGTTGAATGTCTTTTAAGTTTCATTTTAACTTTGAATATCTTAATCATACAATGCTTAGTTATATGATACATCACTAGTGTATTTTACTATTAAATTCCTCATGCATATTCTCAACATTAACTCCGTTCCCTTAATTTTTACTCTCTCCTTTCCCCCACATTTGCTCGCACAAACACACCCCAATTTCCCTCTCCCTTTTGCCCTCTCTGTTGAGTAGATCTGGTGCAATGGTTTGCTTTTGAAAATATTTAAAATTAATGGCCATTTCCCCCATTATTTCTCATATTTTTTGTTATTCTCTCAGGACACAAATCTCTTTCAGAGAAATTCATTAAGGGCTTGTCTACATGGGGACACCTGGGAAAGTTTTTTAGATGAATTAACTAAAGGTGTGATGTTAAAGCCTGTGAACCCTTTGTGTGGATGCTCTCATTCAGCAGTGACCTTACTTTGCTATTGCTAGAGGAAAGCTACAATGAACAAAGTCCCTTTACTTCTAAATGAAAGAGTCCCCACAGAAGTTTAATGAATTTGTGCTTTAACTTCATGCCTTCAGTTAATTCATCTCAACTTTTCCTGATTATCCCTGTATAGACAAGCCTAAATAATTACTTTCTTTCAAAAAGGCTACTTCCTGCCTTTCCCAGTCAATTAAAGTTGTGTCTAAATACCTTTGAAGATCTGGACCCAAGTGCATATACTGCCTTCCAAGACGACTGTGGTCTCCAAAGCCGATTTGCTAAGGACAGTCCGTATCCTGTGTTTCATTGAGAACAATGGACAATAATCAAGCTTACAAAAGATGGCGGTTTATGGAATTATGTATAGTCGAATATTGTTCTTCAGCTCCTATTGATGACAAAAATCCAGTTAGACTATTCATTTTAAAAAATTATTTTGACGTGTCCTATATATACAATTTCAGAGTTTTTTAACTCTATGGGAAGTTTGAAAACTTTGTGTTATTTCATTACTGAGATCAGGAGGAACAAACAGCGTTTGACAACAGCTGCTAAATTTCTAAAAGCACCCATTTACACTGAAAATAGGTAAAGGTAAAGTTAACAGACTGATAATTTCTCAGAAATTTCATTCTTTACTCAAAAAATAGATGCTGTAATTTTTGGGAGGACACACAATTTTCCTAGATAACAGTCTGAATCCCTACTTTCAATGTAAAACTCAACTCAACTTTAAGCATGCAGCTGCGACTGTCACCTCTGTAATAATAATAATAATAATAATTAGAAACCATCATTAATAAGTAATCTTAATTACAGCTGAATTTCTTCATATGTAGCCTGCATAAGGTTTCAATGAGCTTTAACTATATGAAAAGTCTCAAGAGTGTATATTATTTCCTTATTGAAAACAAAACTGAAGCAGTCTGAAAATGAGAGTACATTTTTTATTGGCTTTAATAGTTATTTCTGATATATACCAACTAGAAAATAATATCAGTCCCTTTGAGTCTGAGCATCTGTCATTAACTCTTCCAAAGTAATGCTTTTGTTGTGCTTCTACTCTGTGTGTAGCCTGCTATACCAGATACTCTATGATGCTCAGACTCATCACTGTGAAAAGACAGCACCCTTAGCTATTCTATGTCATTGTTTTCGCTCAAAAAAGAGGAACATGAAGGTATGAATTACGGTGTGGGCACTATAGCCTCATACATAGGACTCTGCTCCTTGTGCCATTTGATTATGTCCAAATCTCCACTTACATTTTTGAATTTTTTTCAAAAAAGGAGACTCTGCCCTCATAGTTGTGGGGAAAAAAAGCTTGAAAACATGACCCAAATGTAAGCAATGTATCAACATCTGTCTGAGGCTGCAGACAGTCTGAAATGGTAGCTTTTAGAGCGATTAATTGCTCTAGGTCTCTCCAGGGGGGCTCAACTCAAAGAGCTTAAGAAGCCCTGCAAACGTTTTTCTAGCCAAGGATTCTGAGTATGGCAGGAGAAGAGTGCAGTGGGCCACCACCTGGCCCACCCACTCAAGCAGATACTTATCTCAGCAGCTGTGGTGTATTTAAGGACTCTTGCTGCCACTCCTCCCTCATGGAGTGGTCGGCTAGTTGCAGACACTTTTGGTGAGAAGTAAAACCTATGCTACTGCCCCAGCCCTTCTGGGAAAAGAGCTGTCCCACACTGCTTGAAGTGGGAGAAAGGGTTATGGCACAGGGCTAGAGCCACAGAGATCCCCTATTGTGGCCTGCCAACAGCCCTGGATTCCCTTAATTCATTCCTTTATATGTGACTTTCTTGTTATAGACAATTGGAAGACCCTATTCAAAGGATGTATTCATGCTGCGATGGTGATCTTTTCTTGGTTTTGTGTTGCCTATGATACTGACAAAGGCAAATCTTTGTTTCTGTTTTATGGGATTCTCATCCCTTTGGAATTTATGTTATACATAAAAGCAACCATGACCCCCCAAACATATAATACAAGCAGCACTAGGAACATTTCAGTTCCAAAGCAGCTTTTCATTACATTCAAGTTCTCAGACTTCTTCATGCTATACTTATGTCTTTCCATATGCTGTAGTATTGTCTAAATCATACTAGACAAGAAACTGGTCTTTCAAGATCAGTCCAGTAATCTCTTCTTGAAGCATTAGAAGCAGATGCAAACCAATAGACAGGTAGCCAAAAATGACCTTTGTAAATCCCAGATTTTGCCTGTGTAAATACCCGATGAGATGCACTCTGCAGATCGAAGGAAACGGATCTCATTATCTTTGTTCAAAGGTATGCTGGTCTATGGATCATCCATGGTCCATGCAGAATTTGATGGTGATCTGCAGTGAGTTGGCTAGTCGCATGGTGGCAGTTCTTCTTCTTGTCTTAGCTGGTTACTGCATTGAAAGGCAACTAAAATTCATCAATGTTTTCTTCATATTACTTTTTCATGTAAACATTTGTATTTACACCAGAGATATTGTGCGGTCATGAAAGAAAAGGAAGACAAGCCATGTAATCATAAATGTGAGTGTGGAGGTGTCCATAATGCAGTCTCTCTACTAATATGTGATCCCCACTTTTAAAAAGGTTGAGGACCTCTTCCTTACCTCACTGAGCTCACTTCCTTATTGTATGGTAATTGATGACGGGAAGTCATAATTAACTACCTTATTAAGTTCATATAGATCTGCAAGAATACAGAATGCACAATTCAACACTTATCATCTGATCTCTGGACTGAGAAGAGTGGGGAAAAGGACACACTTATTCTGGTATCCTGAGCTCAGCTCCCCCTCCTTCCCAGAAGCGCCCCCATCTGTACCTGGGATGAAATGAGAGGTGGTGAGGTCCCAAGTTCATGATACTCAACAGGATATAGTCCAATTCAGAGGCTCAGAGATCTCTACTGGTTGCTGAGATAGCATCTGTAGTGGTATGTGCTATATATGTCCATGTTAGTTAATAAATATGTGGCAAAATATGTAAAGCCTTGTCTGAATCTTCATGGGTAAAGTTTATATTGATACAACCAGACATTTTGATACAGTTGCAAAAGAATGTAGCTATTGATATATGTTGATACAATTGATTATTGATTATTAATCAATTACAATTGATTATTCCAGCAAATGACCAGAGGAAATAACTCTAGCTTTCCAGATTATTTCCAGAAGAATAAAGAAGTTCTTGTGAATAATTTAAGTTGTGAAGGGAATGTAAGAGTCCCTAGTGTGGAGAATGTGGGGAAATTCTGTGTTATTATTGAAGTATGTGTGACTAAGTTTCTCCACTCACTTTGTATTGTTACTTCCCAGGTGTGAAGGGGTTAATTTCTTTCCCAGGGAAAAGAGTAAGAGGTGAAGGATTGAGGGGTGTGTGTGTGGATGAGTCATGAGTTGCCTATCAAGGACTGAATGGAGCTATTTTGGAGCTACAATGGAAGGTGTGGACTAGACTTTTTTTATGGCTTTTGGTCAAGTGAGTCAGGAAATGTGAAAATAGTGTGATTGGAGCTTGAGACAAAGAACTGAGGTGTGAGCAGACTGCAATAAGAACCTACAGTACTTGGGCAAAGGGGTGAATCCAGGACATTTGGACAGGGCAGACAGTTGCACAGCAAGCATATCCATACATGTAAACTTTGCTTTGCCATTCCAATCTAATGTATCTAAATACTGTATTTCAGCTAACAAATGATGACTTTTTTGAAAGGGCTGTCCTGTGTTGCTGCAAATATTTGGTAGCTATAGTGCTCCCACAAGATAATTTTCCACAGGGTTCTCTTTAGAACTTATTCAAGGAAGCCTGGTGAGAAATAGAGATGCTTAAGCCAGCGAACTTGTTTCAGAGTGATGGAGTCACAGTTTTTCCCCGTTGTAAGAAGTGGAGGCCAGGGTCTACCACTAAGAAGGGGACATTACTAGAGAGAGTGTATAAGTTCAGATGCATAACAGTTAGCACTAAACTAAAACTTCCATTCATATACAGTAAAACTTGTGTTATCTGGCACACTCGGGGATTAGGGCATTCTGGTTATCTAAAAATTCCAGTTATCTGAGGGTCCCATCAACCTAGGAAAAACCAATGGACAATAATAGTAAAACTCAAGTTTTTAAGATTGGTATTTTGTAGTGTGAGGCAGTTGGTCTCACGTTTCTATTCTGAGTTAAAGATGATTAGTACTTCTTAAATAAAAAATTGTTAAGCCAATCATGGTAAATCAAGCCAGGCCTGTGCACCTGAAGATGTGACAGTATTGTGGCTGGGGGCAATTCTGGTTAACAAAGTCTTCTGGTTAACAGAGTGCCGGATAACAAAGGTTTCACTGTATTTGGATTTTTGCTGGAGAGAAATAGTTGTAGAAATTCAGTATATCACATGCCATATGTGTCCTGCAGAATTGCTTCCTGGGAAACTGATGCTAATCAGATTAAATCTTGATGTTCTCTAGAAGCCTAATTTTTACTGAGATCACATGACAGATCAGCACAACATTAGAAGACAAAATTTGAAGAAAGAAAGATAAAAAAGTATAAAGATACTGAAAATATGGATATTTAATACTATGGTTCTTTTGTATGAATTTACAAATATGGTACTGTAGAAATCAAGTCAAGTCAAGAATGTAAAATAGGCCTGTCTCCTCTAAGCAGATTGAAGAATATTGAATGATATACACCTTGCAGCTAAGAGAGCAGAGGATCCTGATATTCAGACATGGCAGTGTTGGAGATCATATCAATACTTACATACCCTAGATAGATAGGTTCCTGATTTACTTGCCATGTACATCTATTTCCTAGTAAAATGAAGTTGAACATTAGAATTTAGTCACTCAAGCAGACTAGAGATTATTTAAACAGAGTATAAATTGCTGATTAACTCTGGGGTTTAGTATATTCATGTTGTTTCTGCTGTACTATGATGCTAAAATATTTAAAAGGTTATTTTGGTCAGTTCACATCTATACATATGACTTAGACCCCTGATAAAAGATAACAGAGTTATTGTAGAATTCTACTATGATATGTCTGGTAAAAGCTGTGCACATTACACAGAGGTATGTCATGGTGTGAGGTACCCTGGGAACTAGCTAGGTGGCAGCAGCACACACTCATGTAGTGCTACTATGACAATTTGAAATACAGCTTTTGATTAGAGCTTGGTGAGATTTTTTCAGCTGTAGCTCTTTTCCGGCTGAAAAATATAGATTTAGATTAACCAAAACTTGTTTGTGAATTCATGTCAGTTTCAGCAACGGTTTTTTATTCTATGCATAGAAAGGCCTTTTTTGGAAATGGAACAAACTACTTTACCTATGATACTGGTTCAAAGTTTCTGATTTCATGAACGTGTTCAGCTCTGTATTGCTGCTTATTTTCACTCTCTTAATTATAATGAATACCAGCATCTCCCTTAGTGACATTCAGTTGAAAAAAAATTAAAGGAACACTCTGCCATGTATCTGTCTATTTCAAATTCAAATAAAACTGTACTAAATACAATAATATTTTCTCTATTTAAGATTAACATTTAAAAAATAAAATGTTGCAGGTAAAATGTAACATGACACTGACTTTCAATCACATAAACAGCTATATGGTTGAGAAACACATTTCAATTTCAGTGATGGGGCTATATAGCATACATGGCATAGAATCATAGAACACTAGAACTGAAAGGGACCTTGAGAGGTTACCGAGTCCAGTTCTCTGCCCTCATGGCAGCACCAAGCACCATCTAGACCATCCCTGATAGATATCTGTCTAATCTGCTCTTAAATATCTCCAGAGATGGAGATTCTGCAACCTCCCTAGGCAACTTATTCCAGTGTTTTATTTATTTCAACATGAACTGCATCACAGCACACATATATTGAAGGGCTTTAGTGTGTAGGTGCATAGCATGTTAAATTAATGCTGGAAGGAACACTTTCTATTAGAACATAAAACTTCTAGCATAGACAAGGTCTATGACACACAACTGTTCATTTCCTTCTAACACAGGAGGGGAAGTAACCCTTCAGGGTCATTGAGTCCAGTTTGAGCTATCGCAGGCAATCTTGTTATGTTGTCCCATTCATAAATTTATCAAGATACATTTTAAAACTAGGTAGGTTGCTTGTCTCCACTGCTCTTATTGGGAGGCTGTTCCAGAATCTCCTTTGATGGTTAGAAACCACCTTTTAATTTCTAGCTTACGTGTATTTATGGCCAGACTATACCCATTTATTCTTGTACTAATGTAGTTCTTTAGTGTAAACAGCTCTTCTCCCTTTGTGGTGTTTACTCTTCCCTGAGCAGAAGTGGGTGAATAAGTGATTTGTATTTCAGTGGCTGAACTGAAAAATTAAAAATATTTTCATTTCAGTTCAACCTAAAATTACATTTTTTTCTTGCCAACTCCCCCAACATTAATTTTGTTATTTCATTTGCATTTTTCAGTGGTTTTGTGTGTGTGTGTGTGTGTGCATGTGCACACTCACAATGTGAGTAGAAACTAGCTAAATGTATAAACAAAATATTTAGACATTTTTCAGAAAAAAATCCACATTTCTTTTTGACTAAAAATATTTTCCAAAATCAGCATGATTTTGTGAACAGTTTTAGTTGGCCTGAAATTGATTTTTTTTGGTGAATAAGCCATTAACTGAAAACATTTTGCCCACTTCAATTGCCAATGAATTTATAGAGAGCAATCGTATACTCCCTTAGCTATGGTTTTACTGTAGCAAGCCAAGCTTGTAGCTGTCTCTGCATTGGTTCCAGTCTAAATTCATCTCTCTTTGACATGAATGATCAGAATTATACACAGTATTCCAGATGAGGTTTTACCACTGCCTTGTACAATAACATTAATACTTTCCTGTCTCTAATGGAAATATCTTGACTGACACATCCTAGGATCACATTTGCCTTTCTCATGGCTGCATCACACTGGTGGCTCATAGTCATCCTCTGGTCAACTAATACACTTAGTTCTTTCTCCTCCATTGTTGTCAACTGATGAGATCCCAGATTATAGTAAACATTCTTATCAGTCCCTCACTGCATGATCTTGTACTTGGTAGTATTAAATTTAATCCCATTTCTGTCTGTCCAGTCCTCAAGGTTATCCAACTCTTCCTGTATAATATTACAACCCTCTGTATTGGTGACGCTTTCCAAATTTTTCAGCAGCAAATTTCATTAGCACACTTTTACTTTTAGTGCCAGGATCATTAATGAGAATTTTAAATAAGACTGGTCCTAAGAAACTCCACTAGTAATCTTCTGTTAGTCTGATAGTACAACCTATTGTCATTTTCTTTGTAGCCCATGCCTTATACATCTTTCAGTTCTTGTACTAATCCCCATCTTCTTCAGTTTAGCTACTAATTTTCCATGCAGTACTGTATCAAATGCTTTTCTGAAGTCCAGATAGGTTAGATTTACTGCATTTCCTTGGAGTAAAAAAAAGTTAGTTCTCTCTGTTGATACAGCCTCACAATCACCTATATGTCCCAATGTCAGAGATCATTGCATAGATTAAGAGCAGCTGGCTCTAGCTTACCCTGGAAAACAGACATGATGCTGGTAAGAAGGGAAATATTTTGGCAAACTGGTCAATACTTTAACCTCAGCAGGAACTGAGCACACCACAGCAGAGATCAAGATGTTTTAGAGCCATGCTGTGCTTCTTTCTGCTCCAGGACACATAGCTTGAACACAGCGCAGAGGCATAGGAATGATTTCTCTTCTCCTCAGCTTTCCAGGAAACTGCACCTCACTCCTCTCAGCCAAGGATCTAGCCAAAGTGATCCACACTGTCATCTTCTCCAGATTAAACAATGCCACTGCCTCTATTTAGGGATGAATCCAGCCTCCCCAGAACGAAGAAAGTGACAACATGAAGCAGTTCATCTCTTAAGCAACAAAGGCCAAGATAAATACATCACACTTCTGTTTTGTGAATGTCACAGGTTCTCCTTTAATTCAGAACACAATGAAAAACAATGGGCTTGAGCTACACAGCCTGATAATTACCAGTAAATGGTGAAATGTGCCTCAGTGGACAGAGAAAGGACAAGCAGATGGAGAAAGGACAAGAACAGAGCCTTATTATGCAACCCTGCAAAGGAGTGGTCTGGTTCCAAGGTGTAATTACTGCAGAAGGTAAAAAAAATGTTTCAGAGACAGGAGTTAAACTAGATGAGGTGGGAGCCAAAACCCAACAGTGTGATGTTTCAGGTACCCAAGGAAGTTGATGCAGTTGATGCTGTCAAAAACTGCCTGGGGGCAGGGTGGGAGGGTGGAGATGTGTGAAAGCCTCGGGGATGAGGACAGAGGGGAGATAAAAGCCTGAGAAGTTTGGGATCTGAGTAGGGCTGAGAGGCTGAGATTTCTCGCATCAAGAGGTGGAAGAGGCATCTAGGATCAGGGTCTGGATGAATGAGAGCCTCCGGGATGAGGGCTGGTTTGTCTGGAATGTGGAGCGCGAGGCCTGAGGATCAGGTTTGAGTCAGGGAAGCCTGAGGACTGTAGGGGTTGATCATTCTACCCCACTGCCTCATTTTCTTTGATCCATTGTTCCCAGTGCTGTGCATGGCCTCTCATGTAGTTGATGACTCCTCCTTCTCTCCCCGCAACAGCAGCTGCTATCAGCTTGCTGCCATGCCTTGCCACCTGTTGGTAGATGCACTCTCACACAGTCTCAAACCCAGAGAGATTAGACACATTCATATCTGAAATGACTGAGGGTTGAGGGTGAAAGTAAAACCGTTAAAATGGCTCTCGCCCCTCCATGTTGCTCCCCCCATGAACTCTGCAGCTCTTCTGAGCAGCTGCCCCTCCTCCCGAAGCCCCTTCAGATCCCTTCTGAGCAGCTGCTGTTCATCTGGCTGCCCTAGCCTCCTTGTCAGCTGTTTGATGTCACACATCAATCTCCCATCTTTGCTACAAATCTCTGATGATCGGGTTTCACATTTCCAGGACTCAGGCAGTAAAGCCTCTTTCACTGGTATAATTAGTAATTAGAGGAAAAATGTTAGCAAACTCCTCTTGGCATAAACAGACACTCAATCCCCATCTGTCATGTCAGGAAATTCACATTAGGGTGAAGGTCCAACACATATTTTTTTATCTAGGGTGACTGACCGCACACGCTATGTACTTCTTAATTAACCTGCCTTGATGAAAATGAGAGTGCTCTTTTTACACTTTTTGCTTATAAAACTTCAAGGAGGAATTCTCAGCCTTCTAAAAATGATCATTTCTCATTCTTTATAATAACCTCATAGAATTCAATTCAACTGAAATCCATCCTCTCAATGTTTTGCTCTTATGTTCTCTGCAGATGCATAGCTAAGTTGAGTGTTGTATATGGTTGCTGCTTGATGCACCCTCTATTGTAGTGCAATGCTATCAGAACCATTATACTCAATAGATGCTCACTCAGATAATTTAAGGTGAGGGATTCTTAAAACTAAGGCTCTTCAATCTAGGAAACAAAGATAAAATAAGATCCAGTGGCTGGAAGTTGAAGCTAGAGAAATTTGGACTGGAAATAAGTCACACATTTTTAACTGGAAGGTTAATTAACCACTGGAACAAGCTAACAAGGGTTATGATGGATTCTCCATCATGGGCAATTTGAAAATAGAGCTTGGGTGTTTTTCTAAAATAAAGACTTTAGTTCTGACAATAGCTCACTCAAGGAAGTCTTGCAGATTGCAATGTGCAGAGGGGCAGAGTAGATGGTCACAATGACCCCTTCTGGCTTAAGAATTAAGAATCCTATGAAATATAGGATTTAGAGATGGAATTGGACATCTGCTGACAGGAGTGTGTCATGTATGTCTCTGACCATGGACACTGGTGGTTTGTTAAACTTTGATGTTTCACTCACATGGGAACACCTTGGGAAAATGGGATGGCCACAGCCGAGGTGAAACCATTGTTTTCCAACTTCTCTGTTGAGTTTTGGAGAGTGGAAAATCCCTGAAGAGGACAACAAAGAGGTCAGACATTAGTGCTGGTTCTTAAAAATCCACAGAAAATGAGAGACTTGAAGGGAAATTCAAAGGGACACACAGACAGTAAAAGCTTAGGCATACTTCTGTAGCAGAGGGTTTTTTTCCCCTAACTTAAAGACCATCTGAACTGAGGAAGAGGAAAATGGACTGCAAAGGAACAGAGGAGCAGCCATGGTTTGGAGGAATAGCATTCTCAAAGGGTATGTCTACACTATGGGACAATGTCGAATTAAGATATGCAACTTCAGCTATGTTAATTGTGTAGCTGAAGTTGAAGTAGCTTAACTGGACTTTTATCACTGTCCACACTAGCAGGACACTCGCCTTTCCACTTCCCTTACTTCTGTGGAAGCAGGACTACCGACATCGACCAGCGCACCCCTCTCAGTTCAAATTAGCTGTCTTAACTAGACCCTCTAATTCGAACCCTGGAGGATCGACAGCAGCAGCTTCAATAGTTCTCTATAGCGTAGACGTACCCAAACTGAGGAGCTGGATTGTGGGGGGGAAATCCTGGATGACTCTGACCTAAACCCAAAGCATGCTCAAGAGCGATGAAGAAACTGAAGCAGGGAAATGTGACCAGGGATTTTATTGTTCTGTCTAGATCTCTATTTGTTGGTGCTATCTAAAATTAAGAATGATTGATTTTTGGAAATATTTGCAGTGCCTGTGTATTTTGTGCTTTCTCTGTCACATGTGTTTGAAGAGGTGAAGTGAAAAAACACAGAGTGTCCCTGAGATTGGCTCTGTTAAAGTGTCTAGGGTGGGTCAGCACTGCTCCTGGGGGCATATGGTAGTGAGGCTGCAAAGTTCCCCTTTTGAGGAGGGATAAGAGGCAGAACCTGGGCCTAGGAAGTGTTCCAGAGAGGCCAAGAAAAGACACAGTGCTGGAGTCTACCCAGGTCATGGGAAGCTTAAGACCAGAGAGGTCTGTCATGTTGGGAACCAAACATGGCAATCTGGTAATTGTCCAGCTTGGAGAGCTTTAGCATTGCTGTAACAGAGGCGCCTCTGGAAATAGATGATCTCTCCATGCTTCATGAAGTTGCATGAGGACTGGCTAGGGTGCTCAGGGCATTCTCTCCTTGTTTAAGCCATTTGTAGTCAAGGCTGAGTGCACACTGTGGCTCTGGACCTAAAAAATCAAATTCACTCCTGAATTCAATATAACATGCAAATCAGTCCATTAATGTAATATCACATCAACATTTGGAAAGTCAGAATTAAATTTTTCACCGCAGCATTATCTCTTCCCCATTGCCCTTTAATTCTGGCACTATTCAACTTTTGAGAGATCAGTTTTGCAAACCTTCTTGTTCTTTTAATGTACTTTTTTAGTGTGTAGTTTCATAGGTTTTTTTAAACAGGAAAAAACTGAACAAAAACTAAACAGAAAATCCATCATATGTCATCATACTGATACCCACATGATTCAGTAGCAGGATTGAAAGCTGTAGATCCATCACACAAATCTCTGTCACTTGACCTAACAAAGTAACCCATAGCAGTAACTGGCTATTATCCTCTATGGGTACATCTACACAGCAGCGTCATTTCGGAATAACAAAATGTGTGTCTACACAGCAAGCCATTATTTCAAAATAATGGCGAGTTGGAGGACTTCTTACTCCAGTTCCTGTAACCCTCATTTTATAAGGAATAAGGGAAGTCAAAGGAAGAGTGTTATTTTTTCAACTTCCTGCTGTGTAGACAGCGCCAAAAGCCGAGTTAAGCTATTTGGACTTCAGCTACACAGCTGACGTAGCTGAAGTTGTGTATCTTATTTCAGCCTTTGCCCTGCTGTGTAGACATGCCCAAAGTGGATCAGCCCTAGAAGGGGATAAAAAATATGTTGTCAGAGGATTTCATTGCTCAGAACTGAAGAATGTGAAGACCTAGGAATTGTGGGTTCTATTGCACATTCTGGAGGGGAGTGTACTCTAGTGGTTCCACTCTGACCCATAAACTTGACCCCACTTCCGCATCCCCTTTAATTTGTTCTTGTCACAGTACTGTGTAATCCCTATACCTGGCTGCTTGTACCAGTATCCAATTCCTGGTCTCTTTTCCAAGCCAGTCGTAGTCTCTCCCCTGGACTTCCAGTCCCCCACATCCTCCTGACTCTTCATCCAATCTGTTTATCTTCACAAGCCCCATGCCCTCCATTCTGTCTTCCAGGCTCCCTTCCTGGACTCCTCATCCAATCTCAGTCTCTAAACCCTCTATCTTGCTCTGTGTCCCAGATGCTTTGCTTAGCTAGTGTCAGTTCTCCCTCCTAGGGTTGCCAGGTGTCCGGTTTTGAACCAGACAGTCCAGTATTTGAGCTTTCTGTTCGGGAAACAAATTGAGAAAATAGAAATGAGAAAATATAAATGCCCGGTATTTTCTAAATAAGGTGTAATGTAGATTGTGATGTAATGTCAAGTGTGTCTGGTATTTTTGTTGAAACCATTTGGCAACCCTACTCCCTCCATACCCCAGCTCCTTGTCAGAGCTGTCTCCTCTGGCCCACATCCTCATTCTTGCCCCCATCATTGGTAGCCTGTTCCAATCTCCCTTCACATCCTCGTCCAATCTTAATCTTTCTTCACCAGCCATGGGCTCCCAGTCCTCATACCCTCCCTCTTTCCCCCCTCTGCTCTCAGTCTCGGTCTCCCTGCCTGCCAGTTCCAGTCTTCCCTTTTCCAACTTCCAATCTCTTTTTCTCTGCCCTAGCAATACTCACCCCTTGTTTTCACACCAGTCTACTCTCCCTCCCCAGTTTTGGTTCTTGTCCCTCTTCTCCTCCATGTTTCCTGGGTGCCAGCTGAGAATCACCAAGAGCACAGGAGAGACAGTCCTTCTGCTTGCAATTGCAGTGGAAGCTGCAGGAGACAGGAGTATCAAAGAAAGTTGGGCTTGGGCCCTGGAGTCTTGGACTGGAGCATGCTCAGTGCACACAGAATCTTTGATGGCAATAACTCCAACATCTCTACTTAGCATATGCAAACTGGGAGTTTTGAAAGGTGTACAACTTGTCCAACTTTAAGTTTTCATCAGGACTACAAAAGGCATATCCCTGGCACAGAGTTTACCTCCTTTCCAAATTTCATGTCCCTTCTCCAAAGCAAAGGGGCACTAGCACTTCTCAAAGAAAAGGTCACCAGAAGCTTTTTAAAAAATGAGAAAACAACATACATTTCTCTAATCATGTTCTTAAAAACAGCTGAACCATGTTAGCTGAAACTTTCCAAACATTCAGCTGAAGCCAGAAGCAGACACCTGGTATAGAAATTTTCAGTCGAAAATCATTACATTTTGACAAAATTATAAACAACTGAAAACAGTGCCTTACTATGGGAAGTGATGGGCAACCTGAATAAAAGGCAGGGTTACCAGTTCCACCTGTAGCAAAGGTATGTCATTATAAGGTCTTTTTTCATATGCTTAATGTATTTAGCATGTTGGGGCTCAGCATAAACTTAATCATAAACACTGTTTTCATATGCTTGTAACATTCTGAAAAAATATCCTTCAAGGCTGAAAGCTACTTGGAGCTAGCTGAGAGGGAATGTTTTTTCTGGGGGGGGAAATTTGATGAAAATCCCATGATCTATCATGGCCTTGTCCTCGTGAGTGCTACTGGTGCAGGATGGTCTGTGTTAGTACATAAATACATTGTGTTGTTTTAAAGAAATATTGCTTCTTAGTACTCCCTCCCTAGCATCCCTAGAAGCATTATCTGCCTGCTGGCAGCCCACCCAATTGTTGTGTAAGAATCTCAGCCTCTGCATCCTCAGGTGTTTTAAGTCTCCAGAGAGTCCACAGACACTAGGCACTGTCCGACTTTTGGAGTTCCATAAGCTCATTCTGTGAATGCAGACCCTCTCCCTAATACCTTCTCCTGAATGCTGAACCACACCCCCTGGCTCCTGGAACCAGCACTCAATCCTCAGATCCCTCTGTAATAGGTTAAACACATCATCTCCCAGAATCCCTCTGAACAGTTACAGTTTCACTCTGTTGGGAGCATATGTAGCTTGTAACACAGGCTGTGCACAAGACTTGAATACAGTTTTGCTCTTAAAAAGCATAAACATTACACAGATCTATACAAAAGTAATAAACTTTATGCATATTTTCCCTCTCCAGCTCACCCTTCCCTGGGGAATCCTTGGGGGGAAGGGACCATCTGTGTTCAGGTAGGTAGGTAAGCATCTCCCCACCCCATCCAGGTCCTGTGGCAGCTTCCCTCCTCTTAAATTGGTGAAAAATGTCAAAGACAGACCAAAACAGAGCAAATTCTGCCTTTTATCACCTTTTAGTCATCTCAGTAAGGTGACTTCTTTATCAGCCTCAGCAGGTGACCATAGAGTCCTACCAGACGACTTAATTGCCAGAAGTCCTCTCCTCTGACAAACCATTTCTCCTGGATAGGAGCCAGCCTTTTCTCTAGGATGCTTCCTTGCTGAATAGATGACCACCGAGATCAGTTGTCAGGACATTACCAGACACCTGTGGCATTCCAGTCCAACATGAAGATGATAGGACTAGGGAGAAGGCAAAAGGCTGCACATCATATATGTAGTAGCCCAATGTCTGTGAGTCTGTAACGCTGATGTACATGGCCCCGCCCCTGGCTGTGTACGTCAGCGCCCCGCCCTCCCTTCCCTTTCCCCTCTCGCCGTGGCGCTCAGCTGAGTGCTGCGTGCTCAGCCGGGCCACCGTGGGGGAGCATTTGGGCTCCCCTACGGCGGCCCGGCTGAGCGAGCAGCACTCGGCTGAGTGCCACGGCGGGAGGGGAAGGGGGGGCGGGGCGGTGACGTACATAGCCCCGCCCCCTGGCTGTGTACGTCACCACCCCGCCCCTCCTCCCCCGCGGCGGCCTGGCTGAGCGCGCAACACTCAGCCGAGCTGCCACGGAGGGAGGGGAAGGGGGTGGGGTGGTGATGTACACGGCCAGGGGGCAGGGCCATGTACGTCACCGCCCCCCCTTCCCTTCCCGCTGTGGTGCTCAGCTGAGTGCTGCGCCCCTCAGCCGGGCCGCCACGGGGGAGCCAACGGCGCAAGGGGCCATTTGGGCTCCCCCGCGGTGGGAGGGGAAGGGGGGGCGGGGCGGTGACGTACACAGCCCCGCCCCCTGGCCGTGTACGTCACCGCCCCGCCCCCCTCCCGCGCAGCGGCCGGCTGAGCAGGCAGCACTCAGCTGAGCACCACGGCGGGAGGGGTAAGGGTAGGGGAAGGGGGGCGGGGAGAGACGGAGGGGAGAGAGAGGCAGGAGGAGGAGGAGAAGAGAAAGGGAGAGTGAGAGGCAGGAGGGGGAGAAGAGAAAGAAAGATGGAGAGGGGCAGAAGGCGAGAGAGGCAGGAGGCGGAGGAGAGCTGAGAGAGAGATGGGGAGGCAGTAGGAGGAGGAGAGAGAGAGAGACGGAGCGAGAGACTGGAGGCTCAGGAGACAAGACCAAGGTGGAGGAGAGACCTGAAAATCCCGTCTTATGACGGGCTAATTGGCTAGTTCAAAATAGTTTGCAACTTGGTGACAATCAACATAAACCAGTGGTTTCCAGCCTGTGGTCTGCAGACTCCTGGTGGCCCACAGTGGTACTGCAGGGGGTCTGCGGAAAGCTGGGAGCTGAGACCTCCGTGCCGGTAGCCAGCAAGTCCCTCAGCCTGCGCTGCTTCCCGAGCGGGCTGAGGGATGTGACTAGGGAAGCAGCGTGGGATGAGGGACGTGGAGGCACAGCTCTATTGTTGGGGGGTGGACGGGGTCTGTAAAATGTTAGTAGATTGAAAAGGGGTCCATATGCTGGAAAGGTTGAGAGCCACTGACAGACATTTCAAACACAGAATTCATAAACTGTACAGACAGATCCCCCTAACTGTCTTACCCTCACTCCTGTCTGTGTACACCTCATCCCTGCTGCCAAAACTGTGGAGACACTGTGGTATAGTAGAAGGGAGAGGGAGTGAGGGTGAGTGTTACAGTGAGGGGAGGATAGGGAAATGGTAGCAGTGGTGGAAGGGAAAGGTGAATGGTGCATGTGACAGTGAAGGGAGATGGAAGGGGCAGAGTGAAGGAGTGGAAGGTGAGTGTGACAAGAGGCTATGGATGGAGTGAACTATTAGCAATGTACTTCCATTCTAGCAGCTTCTAAGCAACAATATGGATTTTAGTCCATGTATTATAGTCTTCTAAGTATGCTGCCACACTATCCAGATAATTCCAATCACTTCTTCATGTTTTCCTCTTTCAGAAACAGAAATACTAAACTGTTCAAGATAGTCAAGACCAAAGCAGACTGTGAAGAACTTCAAAAAGATCTCACCAAATTGAGTGATTGGGCAAAAAAATGGCAAATGAAATTTAATTTGGTAAGTGTAAAGTAATGCACATTGGAAAAAATAACCCCAACTATACATACAATATGATGGGGGCTAATTTAGCTACAACTAATCAGGAAAGAGATCTTGGTGTTATTGTGAATAGTTCTCTGAAAACATCCACGCAGTGTGCAGCGGCAGTCAAAAAAGCAAATAGGCATGTTAGGAATTATTAATAAAGGGATAGAAAATAAGATGAAGAATATCTTACTGCCCCTATATAAAATTATGGTACTCCCACATCTTGAATACTGCGTACAGATGTGATCTCCTCACCTCAAAAGATATTTTGGCATTAGAAAAGGTTCAGAAAAGGGCAACTAAAATGATTAGGGGTTTGGAATGGGTCCCATATGAGGAGAGGCTAAAGAGACTGGGACTTTTCAGTTTAGAAAAGAGGAGACTGAGGGGGGATATGATAGAGGTATATAAAATCATGAGTGGTGTGGAGAGGGTGAATAAAGACAAGTTATTTACTTGTTCCCATAACATAAGAACTAGAGGACACCAAATGAAATTAGTGGGTAGCAGGTTTAAAACTAATAAAAGAAAATTCTTCTTCACACAGTGCACAGTCAACCTGTGGAACTCCTTGACAGAGGAGGCTGTGAAGGCTAGGACTGTAACAGAGTTTAAAAAAGAGCTACATAAATTCATGGAGGCTAGGTCCATGAAAGGCTATTAGCCAGGGGTAAGGAACGGTGTCCCTGGCCTCCTTTTGTCAAAGGCTGGAGATGGATGGCAGGATTGCTTGATCATTGTCTTTGGTCCACCCCTCTGGGGCACCTGGCATTGGCCACTGTCGGCAGACAGGATACTGGGCTAGATGGACCTTTGGTCTGACCCAGTATGGCCATTCTTATGTTCTTATGTATGATCAGATTGAGGTGTTTGGAGATCATAGGTATATTGCTTATATTTCTCGGGCTTTCCATGCAATAGTTCTGTATGAATCGTCCAGTTTACTGCTTGTTAATTCTGTAAGGAATCTTTGATAAATGACTTCCAAATGATTTGCCAGCTGATTGCAGACAGTCTTTTAAATCTCAATCAAAACATGCTATTTTTTGTCTCTACTCCTTGGCCAGCTAGTCCCCTCCTACTTCTTTCTCTCCCTCCCTCCCTCACTTCCTGATCCCCTGCTCATCTCTTTACAATATGCTGTCACCGTACTCCTTTGACTCCTATGCGTACACCGTACGCCTTCTTCTTCTTTGAATCCTATCCTAATCCTCCTTCTACTTCTCATCACTCCCTGCCATCTTATTCTCCTTATCCTCAACCTTTTCTATGTCCTTTAAACACAGTGATGGAATAAATACTGGGAAAAAGAAAAATCACTTAACTCTCAGGGCCAGACTCCATTTGTGCATGAGATTTTTTGCATATATGCTGATGTCCTAAAACCTTTCCATGTGCATAACATATTCTAACTCTTGCTCATACAGAATTTTCATACTGCAAACTTATTCTTGAATTAGTTGTCTCTTTACAGACCCTCTCAAACCACCTTACATTTCTGTATGCTGGAAATGTAATCTGTTAGAAAAAGGATATTAAAACTAACATTTGAGCAAATCTGATTGTCATAGTCTGGAATTTATTTTTGGGTTGACTCTGCTTTTTCCATTTTAAAAGCAGCACGGGATTTCACTGTGTCCCAGTGTGTTACCCTCTAACAATCTTTTCTCTCCCTTGCTTCATCTCCATTCCACCATACTTCAACACTCTTCTGTGTATATTTTAGAAAACATCTGATTTGTCTGTGTTTGAAAGCCCCAGGCTTCTTAGTGGTAACACCTGTCCAACCGAGGATTTGGAGCTGACCGAGGCCCTGAAGGGAGGCAGAGGCAGCTTTCTCCATTTAACATGACACTGTGGGTTAATAGAAGGAAAACATTGACATTTTATTAAATTACTCCTATAGGTCGGATCATGTAACATGTCCAAGATCTAAACAATGATCCTGTTCGGGAGGAATGTGAGATTGAGACTGATGAGATAAACCTTTTGCTGGAATATCTCTCTGAGTTCACCAAATTGCTTCCTTTATTTAATTACAAATTAATTGAAAACACTCTTAGTCCAACAGAACAATACTTAGAACCTGATTTGTTGATAATATCCTAATCCCCCAGTAATATTCCCATAGACTGTACTATAATTATGTCATCAGTTTTACACTTTTAGAACCTTGACGCATCTGGCTATACAGGGCTCATTAACATGAATGAGAAAAATGTCAATAGCCATGGAGTATAGAAACCTTTACAGACCACAGCCAGGACAGACATACATAACAAAGAGGAGCACTGCAGCTAATGCAAAGTTGGTAACATATGAGCAAAAAGAGAAAAGAAGAGAAGCGTGTGTCTGTATTGGCCAACAGAGAATAAAATTATGCTAGGGAAGGAAGCATGTGAAAATATATGCAGAAAAAGGACTGATTATGGAATTCTGTAGATTAGATTAAAACAATTTAGAAGATCTCATCTCATTGGCCTACCAGAGCTCCCACCTGCAGCCAGTTCCCCTTGCTACACTCTAATGCTTTATCCAGTTCCCATCTTCTCATTTTTACTATTAATTTCTTTTTAAATTTCAAAAAGAAACAAGCAATAGAAATACAAAAAGGAAAATGACTTTCACCTTATAGATGTCACTAAATAGCTCACATTTCACAGAATATCCAATAAAATTATGCAACTTTACAATTTGTCATAGCTACAAGGCCAGCCAACACAAAATCAGACAAAACATGTTAGGCTGGGGTAAAGACATACACAAATGAGAGGTGGGAAAAAGAAAGAGGGCATGGGATGGGGAAAAGAAACGAGCTCAGGTGGAATGGAAGACTCGCATTACTGGACCAGCTCAGCATTTTTACCCAAAGGTATCAAAAAAGAGGGTCACAATAGTTAAACCTCGTTTCACGAGGCATACCGGAGCGGTCGACAAAGGCTTCCCTTGTCGACCACGGAGCGTCTAGACTGCCCGCTGTGCCAGATCAGCTGATCGTTGGCACAGCGCAGCGGCCATTTTGATGTAAATGAAGCAGCGATTATTTAAATCGCTGCTTCATTTTGCTATGTCTACTAAACTCATCTACATGGCTCCGTCAACGGAGCCATGTAGTCTAAACACACCCATAATGTATACTCCATCCTAGAGAGACTCTTCTGAACCATCTGTATGGTGAGCCTGAGAAGCAAAAATTTAACCAAGATATAATTGAATTCCTTGGGTATGTTTTCTCTCCCCAAGGCTAACCGTGCACCCACCTGATGTGGCAGCCAGATCCGACAGTCCAGGGGGTACAAGTATCAGAGGGGTAACTGTGTTAGTCTGATTCCACATAAACAACGAGAAGTCCTGCCTTATAGACTAACAGATTTATTGGAGCATAAGCTTTGGTGGGCAAAGACCCACAGACATGCATCTGATGAAGTGGGTCTTTGCCCACGAAAGCTTATGCTCCAATAAATCTGTTAGTCTATAAGGTGCCACAGGGGGTACAGAGCTATTCCTGTCCTTCAATCATTTTTACAGGTGATTTATCAAGGGGTTTTCTAACTTAGCCACCCCCATGATTGCCTTTCTGTGTAAGGAAGCCAGACTTCAAGAAACTAAAAGAGGAAGTCATCACAGTGCCCATCGTGACACATACATACCCCACAAAACCATTTGCAGTAGAGGCTGACAAATCAGACTTCACTCTGGGTGCAATGTTGTCCCAGCTGGTGCTCCTCTATCCCTGCCAACTGTACCTCGGTACCTTCTCTGCACTAAGCTAACGCAGGCAGAGAGAAAATGTGATATATGGGACAAGCAACCATGAAGCTAATCTTTGAGGAATGGTGCCATCTATTAGAGGGGACCAGGTTCCCCATCCCCATCCTTACAGATCACAAGAAACTGGAATACCTCTGGACAGTCAGGCACCTTAACCAATATGAGATGTGCTAGTTCCTCTTTTTTTGCCCAGCTTGATTTCATTGTCCCCGATCATCCAGGGACAAGCAAAAGAAAGATTAAGGCCCTGTCCCATAAGGATGAGTATCTGGATGCTGACAAAGGAACGCCTTTCTCAGTTTTTAAGGCATTTAGTTCTGTTAATGGGACAATAGTCTGCAACGTGATATCTTCTGTCTGCGCCTTGTTTCCTGATGACCTGCTCACTGCTTGGATCTGGCAGGCCCTGGTGCCAGTACCCAACCTGTCACCAAGTTTAGACTACAGAGTAACAGCTTCTTCCATGAAGGCTGTATTTATGCCCTGGAGGGACAAGTTAGGCTTGTACTTCATGTCAGCATAGATCATGCTATTTCAGTCCTAGCTGTCAAGGACTTTCTGCTGGCTCAGCCTGTACACCTCAGTCAAGGAATATGTAAAATCCTTCATCTCTGTGCCTGCGCCAAGAGCCTGCATTTGAAACCTCAGTCTTCCCTGGCCCTGCCTATCCCATCTTAGCAATGGGTCACCATGTCTATGAACATCATCATGGAGCCGCCTGGCTTTCAGGAGCACACAACAATCTTAGTGCTGTTTGGTCCTTTTATTAAGATGGCACTCAGAGGTGGTTTTGGAACAAACTGATAAACTTAACAATAACAAGTCACCAGGACTGCAGTTTGTACCCTATCCTTTAAATCATCTTTTGTACTGAATGACTGGAGGATAGCTAATATGATACCAATTTTTTAAAAGGGCTTGAGAGGTGATTCTGGCAATTATAGAACCGTAAGTCTAACTTCATACTGGGCAAATTAGTTGAAATTATAGTAAAGAACTGAGGGTATGTCTACACTACAGCATTATTTCAAAATATCTTATTTCGAAATAGTTAATTCGAAATAAGATATTTCGAAATAACGCGTCTACACATAAAATGCATTTCGAAATAGAGTTTTGCTATTTTGAAATAGCACATCCACACTGAGTGGATGCTGAATCGCATTTAAGGGCAGCTGAAACTGGTTCCAGCAGGGCATCAGGTCAGTAGTTACTTTGTGTGGCTGCTGCCTGAGGCTATCTGAGGCTTGTGCTTAAAGGGACCCCCCTGGACAGCCGGTTCTCAGCTTTCCCTGCTTGCTTGCCTACCTTGCTGAGGGACAGCAAAGCATTTTTGTATCTGCCTGCTTTGGTTGCCCTGACTTGGGACACCACAGCACTCGGCACCCTGGAGCCAGAGCTGCCCCCAGGGCACTCTGGTGCTCATTTTGGATGTCTTGCTGCAAGCCTGGAAATAATTGCTGGAGTCTGCCTCGCAGCATCTGCTGCAGCCCGACCCCCAGGCCCTCTTCCGGACCCTCCTGGGGGACGAGGAGGAGCAGCAGCAGCGCCTGGACACCAGCGTGCCCCGCCGCATCTGGCGTCTGGACACCAGCAGCAACTGGTGGGACCACATCATCCTGGAGTCTGGGGAGACCAACAATGGACCCAGAACTTCAGGATGAAGAAGGACACCTTCCTCGAGCTCTGTGAGTGGCTCATTCCTGCTCTGCAGCGATGGGACACGCACATGAGGCCTGCCATTTTCCTCCACAAGTGGGTGGCCATCGCCCTCTGGAAGCTCTCCACGCTGGATAGCTACCGATCCGTCGGCAACCAGTTTGGCGTGGGGAGATCCACCGTCAGAGCAGTGCTCATGCAGGTCTGGCAGTCTCCAGCCACTGTGCCTGGGGGGGAGAGGAGCAAGGAGGGGATGGGCTGCCCCAGGGAAAAGCGGGGGAGGTGGTGCAAGTCCCCTCCCCGGGAGGGTTTATTCTGTCCCAGCTGCACTACGGACTGCCTGCAATGGCCAGGATTGCAGGGGGGATTGCTCCTGGGGAGGGGGTGCAGGGCAGTGGTGGGGAAGGAGCACTGTCAGCCACCCTGGCACCCCAGTGACTCTCGGTTTTGTGTGTCCCTCTGCAGGTGGTCAAGGCCATCAATAGAGTGCTGCTCCGCAGAGTCATCCGCCTCTCTGATGTGGACGCAGTCATCAAGAGGTTTGGCGCCCTGGGCTTCCCCAACTGCAGGGGGGCAATCGACGGGACGCACATCCCCATCGTGCCCCAGACTGCCAGGCCTCCCTGTACATAAACCAGAAGGGATACTTCTCGGTCATCCTGTAGGCTGTGTCTGACCACCGGGGCCACTTCCTGGACATTAACGTGGGGTGATCCGGCAAAGCACATGACACGCGGGTGTACCACAACTCCTCTGTGTGCCAGAGGCTGCACGCTGGGACTTTCTTCCCCGACCGCCACATCAGGGTCAGGGATGTGGACATGCCTGTGTGCCTAGTGGGGGATGCGGCCTACTCACTACAGCCCTGGCTCATGAAACCCTACACGGGACACCTCAACCCCTCCCAGCAGGCCTTTAATGCCAGGCTCAGCAGGGCCTGCATCATGGTGGAGGGTGCCTTTGGCCGGCTGAAGGCCCGATTTAGATGCCTCCTCACCCGCCTCGACCTCTCAGAGCGGAATATTCTGCACGTGGTGGCGGTGTGCTGTGTGCTGCACAATTTGTGCAAAAGGAAGGGGGAGGCTTTCCTGCCAGGCTGGATGGCAGAGGCCAACCACTTGGCTGCCCTGTACGTGCAGCCCCACATGGCCGCCAGCCGGGAGGCCCATCAGGGGGCTGTCGGTATCCGGGAGGCTCTGCGGGAGAACTTGCAGATGGAGGAGGAGTGAAGTCTCCCTGGCATGCCCCACTGGGGCCTTGTGCCTTATTTCACCCTCACATCCTTCCACATTCCCCTCCCTAACCGCCCTTCCTGATGTAAAATAAAAACACGTGTGTTGCCAAAAACAAACTCTCTTTATTGAACATAACTTGGGGGGGGGGAATGAGAGGGTGGGAGAGGGGAGGGGTAAACCTGGGAGGAGGGAGCTGGAAGGGGGAGGCAAGGGGAGGAAGGGGAAGGAGAAGCTCAGAGTTGGGGGTCTTGCTGGTCCACCTGTCTCCCAGCACTGCGGGTGTGGGGGCCTCAGCGTCCCTGGGGGGGAGCGGGTATGGGGGAGGTGGAGGAAGAGGCGGGAGGGGGGGCAGGAGTGGGAGGAGGAACAATAGCTGGGGCAGAAGCAGGGGCTGGAGTGGCAGGAGGCACCAATCTCTGCACCAGGGTCTGCAGGTGGTCGCAGATGGCATGGCCCTGGGCAAGCAGCTCCCACCAGCTCTCCCACCACAGCTTCAGGTCTTCATGCATCCAGTGCTCCAGGATGCGGACCTGCCTTCGCAGGATCCCCAGGTGCTGCTGCTGGTACTCATCCTGGTTCCGGGTCACCCTGCTGGCCTGGGTGTGGGAGGATGTCCTGGGCGGGGTGGTGCGCCCTGCACTTGCAGCTGCTGCAGCTGTGGAGAAACAAGAGAAGTGGTCAGTTATCCCTGGGGACACAGTGGGTGAAGCCCAGCCCCCCTCTGCAAGGTGAGGATGGCAGGTCTCCGCACCATCAGAGCTGATGTGCTTGCACACAGGCCATGTTTGGCATGTCCTGCTATCCCCAGGAGTGTGAGCTGGCCCGGGACTGCACCCATGCCCCTGTGCTGTATATAGTGTGGGAGTGGGGGTGGGGGGGAGATGTGCCCTGTCTCTGCGTAGAGGGGGCTTGTGGAAGGAGGGCATTGTGCAGTGTCCCTCCCCAGGGTCAGGAGCATGTCATGTGCCTTCATACATACATGAGTGTGGGTAACAGGCCAGGGCCCCTTTGTGGCAGCCAGCCGGGGCCACATGCCCAAGGTTCCTGTGTCTAGTGCGGAGATCATGGACATTGGAGTCCTCCCCCCAAACCTGAATGAGGTCCATAATCTCCTCACTGGACCAGGAAGGCTCCTGCCTTTTGCGGCCCCTGGCAGGCTTCTGGGAGCTGCCAGCCTGCTCCTGGGGAGCAGTGGAGGTCTGGGTGCCAGTGGGTTGTTGGCTCATGCTGGGCCAGGGGCAGCGACTGCTGGCTGTGTGCTGGCAGGCTTGCAGCTGGCACAGGCACTGTGGCCAGAGTCTACCCCTTTAAGGGCTCCGGGGCTGGGAAGGGGGGGGAGCAGAAGAGTTTTCCTGGTTTGGCCCAGAGTGGCCACCAGGGCACGCTGGGAAGGGCTGGAGCGTCTATATAGCGCTTATTTCGATTTAGCTATTTCAAATTTGGCGTTATTCCTCGTGGAATGAGGTTTACCAAATGACAAATACATTTTAATGCTGATAAATGCAAAGTCCTGCATATTGGAAAACATCATCCAAACTATACATACAAAATGATGGGGACTAAATTAGCAGTTACCACTCAAGAGAGAGATCTGGGAGTCATTGTGGATAGTTCTCTGAAAACATCCACTCAATGTGCAGCGGCAGTCAAAAAAGCAAATAATTTTAAAAGGGATAGAGAATAAGACAGAGAACATCTTATTGCCTATGTATAAATCCATGGTACTCCCCCCATCATGAATACGGCATATAGATGTGGTTGTCACATCTCAAAATATATCTTGGCTTTGGAAAAAGATTAGAAAAGTCAACAAAAATGATTAGGGGTTTGGAATGGCTGCCAAATAAGGAGAAATTAGTAAGACTGAGACTTTTCAATTTAGAAAAGAGGAAACTAAGGGGGGAATAGGATAGAGGTCTGTAAAATCATGACTGGTGAGTTAAGGCTCCAGACAAGATGCCTGATTAGCCAGTTGGGTTCCAAACAAGCTGCTGATTGGCCAAACCTCCTGAATGGCTGAGGGGATGAGCAGACTTGCTGGCTGGCTGGCTGCCTGCCTGCACAAAGTATTTGCCCATGGCTGCATTAGCTTCTGCTCCTGTGTTGTTCCAGTCCTACTCCAACTTTGTTTCAGCCTGCCCAAGCTTTGCTGCTGCTATGGACCCAGTCCTGCTCTCACCTTCCCTGACTTCAGGTAACCCAATACCTTTGGCTCCACTGCCTGGCTCTGACTTTTTAAAATTTTGACTCTAGCATTTGACCTCTGACCTTCTGTTCTGACTCTGATCTTGACCCTTGACTGTTTCTCCATGCATGATGCCTGCTCCAACCAGTAGGCATGATTCCTGCTCCATTCGGCTAGATTGCCCATATCCCACACTCTAAGGGCATGTCTACACAGCAGCATTAGTTTGGAATAACTGATGTTATTCCAAAATAACAAAGAGTGTGCCTACACTGGAAGACTTTATTTCGAAATAATGTCGAGCTGGAGTACTTCTGACTCCAATCCTGTAACCCTCATTTCACAAGGAGTAAGAGAAGTCGAAGGAAGAGTGTTCTTCCTTCAGCTTCCTGCTTTAGAGACAGTGCTAAAAGCCAAGTTAAGCTATTTTGACTTCAGCTACGCAATAAACGCAGCTGAAGTTGCACAGCTTAATTCAATTTTGTCCTTTAGTGTAGACGTACCCTGACAGTGAACACAATCCAGTGCACACAAGTGTTGACAGAGCCTGAGTGTAAGTAATAGTAGCCCCACAGATTTCAGACTAACAGAGAATGCAATGCTGAGTCTGGCCGGTGGCCCTGGGGGCTTAGAGGTCAGAGAGGATGCAACAGTGGTTCCAGGTGGGGGTGCTGAGAATTTGGGGCCAATAGAAAATGCAACACTGAGTGTAAGTAAAGTGTCTTCAAAGATTGTTCTACAATGTAGTGAGTTGATATTTAAAAGTCTGTGTGAGAGTTTCTAATATCATTGCACAATCTGTCCTAACTACATTTTCTAAGGCTGCAGGCAACCACTTTCCTTGCCATTTTCATAGGTTTGGGTCCCCTTTAACAACAACAACAAAAAATCAAAAAGATTCTTTTTCTATCATCACCAGAAGTGATGGGGACATAAGAGAGTGAGGAACCCAAAAGTCATAAATTAGTCAAGGCAGAGAGAAAGGAAAATGTTCACAAACTGCTGACAAGATTAATATGCAGTTGATGGAAAGCGCTTTCACACCAGGGTGCCAACAAATAAACACAATTCAAAAATATCATCCCTGCTGCAGCGGATAAGGGTGGATTCTCAGAGTCACAGAGCGAGAGGCCAGTTTACCCTGTGAGCCTCTCATGCCCAGAATTCCGCAAGTAGAACCTGACAGGGTTTGTGGGGGGTCTGAGCAGGCCACAGTGCCAGAGTTTTTCACATAAAAACAGAGCAAGAAGGGAAGGGGAGGCTTGAGGACTGCGTGTGAAAACCTGAAGATCAAGGCTGTACACAGCTGCTCTGTAACTGGGAGCTGCCACCTGCTGCGAGTCCTAAGTTAGCTGCACAAACGCTGCAAGATTTCCAATGCCCAGAGACAAACGAGGGGACAGTCGTCTCTCTGCCCAATACACGGCACTGATTCTGTGAGTGCTCTGAGGCTGGGCAACCTACGGGAAAAAAACAGTGGGTGTTCAGCACCCATCAGCAGCCCTGCCAATCCGCTCCTGTCCCCCCCTAACCCAGCACCTCCTGCCTGCCAGTGATCAGCTATTCAGCAGCATACAGGAGGCACTGGGGAGGTGGTGGAGGACTGGAGGAAGGGCAGAGCTAGAGTAGAGAGGGGCCTGGAACAGAATGGGGATCCTCTAGAAAGTGAGGAAGCCGTTCCCTTTAAACAACTCAGAGCTTCTTTGCTAATGCAGGTGTCCTAGCGAGCACAGCAAATGGGGGAGGCGAGACAGGAACAGGGGTGAGAGTAGTCTCCCCAGCTGAAGAACATGCAAACTTAGGACTTCCATTCAGCTCTGCCCACTGCATCTCAGGCCTGACCCACCGCATTCCCTGCCTCGCTAACAGTGCTGTGACTTGGGAGCAGACTTTCAGATCCAGCAAACGGTGAGGCAGTTTTGTGGTGGGCACAGATGGGACCTGGGAAGGAAAGACTATCAGATTCATTCAGAGATTTTGATCATAAGGGAGGGTTTAAACCTGAGACTTCTGAAAGGAAAGGCACTAGCCTACTCTACCACATGCACCCCATTTTGCTTTGGCCTGCCCCAGGCTTTCAATTTCTGTAGCTTTGGAGGGGCTTTTCTTCTTCCTTAACAGGTACAATTGGTCTTCCAAGTGTTCTGTCCCCATGTCAGCATGACAACTCTTTCTATGCTACAACTAATGCCTCTCAATTGACCTTCAGGGTCAAGGACGTTGTGTTGATCTGGGGATGACAGTAATAGTTCTGTTGACAGATGCATTTCACCAGCTGTACAGCAGCTCTGTGGAACTCACAGTTAACTCTTCTTGTGCCACCTGACATCCTTGGGACAAATGGGTCATTTGTGGGGCAGCTAGCGACGGTCTGTGCATGGCCCTCTCACATAAGAAAAAGTATAAATCTCTCTGAAATAGAAACGCTTTGTCATTCCCATGTGAGAAGAATTGTGTAAACCGCCAATTCCAGGCCCACCCTTCATTCCAGTTCTGTCATCTACACAGTCTCCCCCAGAAACTCTTTCCTGTTGTACAGACCTTACCTCTGCCAAGTGTATCCCTGTTACCCCTGTCCTTCCCTTCTGCTCCATCTGGGTATGTCTACACTACAAAGTAATTCGAACTAACAGCCGTTAGTTGAAATTAACTTTAATAGGGGCTACACATACAAAATGCTAAATCGAACTAGCGGAGCGCTTAATTCGAACTAGGTAAACCTCATTCTACGAGGAGTAACGCCTAGTTCGAATTAAGTAGTTCGAATTAAGGGCTGTGTAGCCACTTAATTCGAACTAGCTGGAGGCTAGCCCTTCCCAGCTTGCCCTGGTGGCCACTCTGGGCCAAACCAGGGAAACTCTTCTGCCCCCCTCCCGGCCCCAGAGCCCTTAAAGGGGCACAGTCTGGCTACAGTGCTTGTGCCAGTTGCAAGCCTGCCAGCACCCAGCCAGCAGACCCTGTACCTGGCATGGGATGAGTCAGCCACCCGCTGCCACCCAGCCCTCCGCCTCTTCCCAGGACCAGGCTGGCGGCTCCCAGGAGCCTTCCCGGGGCTGCAAGAGGCGGGCGCCCACCTGGTCTAGTGCGGAGATCGTGGACCTCATCGAGGTTTGGGGGGGGCCTCCAACGTCCACGATCTCCGCACTAGCCACAGGAACGCGGCCGTCTGCAGCTGCATGGCTGCCAGCCTGGCCACCAGAGGCCACATGTGAACCCAGGAGCAGGTTTGCATGAAAATCAAGTTGGTCCAGTGAGACCCCCGACCCTGAGCTTAGAACATAAGAACATAAGAATGGCCGTACTGGGTCAGACCAAAGGTCCATCTAGCCCAGTAGCCTGTCTGCTGACAGCGGCCAGCACCAGATACCCTGGAGGGGATGGACTGAAGACAATGACCAAGCGATTTGTCTCGTACCATCCATCTCCAGCCTTCCACAAACAGAGGCCAGGGACACCATTCCTACCCCCTGGCTAATAGCACTCCATGGACCCAACCTCCATGAATTTATCTAACTTCTCTTCAAACTCTGTTATAGTTCTAGCCTTCACAGTCTCCTGTGGCAAGGAGTTCCACAGGTTGACTATGTGCTGTGTAAAGAAGAACTTTCGCTTATTAGTTTTAAACCTGCTGCCTATTAATTTCATTTGGTGTCCTCTAGTCCTTCTATTATGGGAACTAATGAAGAACTTTTCTTTATTCACCCTCTCCACACCACTCATGATTTTATAGACCTCTATCATATCCCCCCTCAGTCTCCTCTTTTCTAAGCTGAAAAGTCCCAGTCTCTTTAGCCTCTCTTCATATGGGACCTGTTCCAAACCCCTAATCATTTTAGTTGCCCTTTTCTGAACCCTTTCCAAGGCCAAAATATCTTTTTTGAGGTTAGGAGACCACATCTGTACACAGTACTGAAGATATGGCATACCATAGTTTTATACTTCCCCTCCTCCTTCTTCCCCTGGCTTCCCCCTTCCAGCTCCCTCCTCCCAGGTTTCCCCCTCCCCTCTCCCACCCTCTCTCTTCCCCTCTCCCACCTTCTTTTCCCAGTCTCCCCAGAGGTTAATCCCCCCCCCACAGTTTTGTTAAACAAACAGTTTCTATTTTTGAACACACGTGTCCTTTATTTTTTACATCAGGAAGGGGGGCTAGGGAGGGGTAAGTGGAAGGAGGTGAGGGAGGAATGGGGCACGAGCCCCCGATGGGGAGGACTGGGGTGGCTCTGTGGGCTCCTCAGGGTGGAAGCTCTCCTGCAGGGCCGCCTGGATCCTGACAGCCCCCCGACTGACCCCCCCGGATGGCAGCCTGCGGCAAGTGCAGCCGGGCTGATGGCCGAGTGCTGTGATGTGCCGAGTGTGAGCACTCAGGGCACTCCAAGACAGGACTGCTTTGCTGTCCCTCATCGAGTTAGACAAGCAAGCGGGGAACCTGGAGAACTGTCTGTCTGGGGTGGGGGTAGGGTCCCTTAAGCACAGCCCTTGGCTAGCCTGAGGCAGCAGCTCCACATTCTAAGTCCTAACCTGATGCCCTGCCGGCACCGGTTCTAGCCAGCCTTAACTTCGGTTCAGGGTCCACTCAATGTGGACATGCTAGTTCGAATTAGCAAAACGCTAATTCGAATTAGTTAAACGCTAATTCGAATTAGTTTTTAGGTCTAGATGCACTAATTCGAATTAGCTTATTTCGAATTAACTAATTCGAATTAAGTTAGTTCGAATTAGTGCTGTAGTGTAGACATACCCTCCTTGATCCCTGCTCAATATCTAAAACACTCTTTGACCCAATGGCCTCTTTTACCTTCTGCTTCCTCTACCTCTCCTTCTCACTGAAACCTGGCCCTTTGCTGATGCCAAAACCAACTGAGCTCTGGCATTTCCTTCTCCTCAAACACCCTCTGTGGCATTGGGTTTCTCTCCTTACCTTCCTCCACTCTCCCATCCCTTCAAGGTGCCCGCTGTCTGATTTTTCTCCTTATGGATGTCTTTTATTTTTTGCATTCCATATCTTCTTTCCTCTAACCTTTTATTCCTACTTCTTTTTCTTCCTCACACCTCTGCACCGACTATAGTGCTGAGTGGTTTTAGCATTCAGATCAAGGAGCCCTCTGATTTCAGTGCCTTCAATTTCATTTTGCTAGTTTCCTCTTCTGATCTGGGTCCGATGCCTCTATTCAGCATATTGGTAGCGGCAGAAACATAATTTTTACCAAGTCCTGCACTCTCTCTTATCCTTCTATTTCCTGAGTCCAATCCTACCCCAGGCTAAGTCTAGACTACAGAGTTTTATCGGAAAAAGGTACGCAAATGGCGCTCCACAATTTGGGTACCTTTTTCTGATTGTTTTTTTGGAAAAGGCTTTTCTGAAATTTGGCCCGTCTACACTGGGCCAAATTTCGGAAGAACCTCCTTTTTCTGAAAAGCCTTTCCTCCTTGTGAAACGAGGAAGACAAGGCTTCTGAAAGAGTGCATCTGTTCTTCCGCAAAAGATTTCGGAAGACCAGATGCATTCCCTGGACACGTTCCCTGGACGTGGCCGAGTTTTTCTGGGATACCTCTGGTATCCCGGAAAAATGCCATAGTCTAGACGTAGCCTCAGATCCACCCCAGCCTGGCACATGGACAGAAGTGCTGCTAACCCCTCATTTATAGTTGATATTCTACAGCCCTGCAGGATGCAGGACCGTCCCTTCAATGTCAAGACCTTTTCATGAAAATCAAGATGAGTGATAACCATATATCTAAGGAAGTCTGGTGTTGGTGTTGTCTTCCTTCATGTTAAGTTATTTTCTTGCCACTTAGCTCTCCTCTCTTCTTTGTGAAAGCAGCTTTACAGCTCCTTAATACATTCTACGTTGCTAACACCCTAACCCTTCCCTATCTTCAGCGTCTTTCTTAAATTCTTTTCCCAGCCCCATCTTTTTCTGTATCCTTCTCTCCCCAGAATCTTGCCAACTTCTTCATAATAAAACTGACAATATCCAGCAAGACCTGCCAGCAGCCCCACTCTTTTCCTTTGCATCTTTTTTACTTTGAGATGTCTTTACTTTCTGTTTCTAATTCTTCATCCTGCTCACTTTGCTCTGCCTTTTATGTTATCTATTGCCCCCAGACCCCTTTCTCCCTAGAGCCTTCCCTAGACCCTTTCTGCTTGGTTTCCAGCCACAGATTTAAAGAAACAACACATACTTTATGTTCCCAGCCCTCTTTTGGTTAGAGTTACTGCCGGCCCGGGCCAAGGTGTGAGCAGGGGAGACTAGCTCTGTGGTGGAACTGGCGGGCCAAGGACAGGGCCTGTAGCACCACCTAGACTGCAGCATATTCTCCTCCCCCTCTCCAGCCCTCAGAGCTGCCCAGAACTGTGGAGCAATACTCCGGTAGCAGTTCAAAGGGGCCAGGGGCTCTGGCGCAGTAGTGGCAGCAGTGACCACAAGCTCCAAGCCCCCTTGAATCGCCAAGCTCAGGAGCAATTGCCCCCTTTGCCTCTTCTTCCCCGCTGTTGTCAGGCCTGTTATTGCATGAGACTGTCATTTTCCTTTTGTAAGTATGCAATTTTAGCACTGTCTGTCTAACCAGCCAGGATTTTATATGCCCCGATCAACATCATTATACTATCTGAATGCCTCTCATACACAAAAATGGCTACAATAATCTTTCTTTCTTCTTTTCCTGGCATTGCAAGGCAGATTTAAGTTTTGTTTTTTAAATGAATCCATGTGAAAGAAGGTACAGTTACAAGAAAGCCTTGCCAAAGAAGGAGGTTTTGCATTGGGCTCAGAGGGTATGTCTACACAGCAAAGTTATTTCAAAATAACTTTCCTAGCATCTACACAGCCAAACCGCTATTTTGAAATAAATTCGAAATAGCGGAGCACTTATTTTGAATTTGGTAAACCTCATTCTACAAGGAATAACGCCAAATTCAAAATAGTTATTTCAAAATAAGTGCTGTGTCGACACTTATTTCAAAATAGGGGGCCTCCAGCCTTCCCAGGGTGCCCTGGTGACCACTCAGGCCTCAACCAAGAACACTTCTCTCCCTCCCGTCCTCCCCAGATCCCTTAAAGGGGTTGACTCTGGCCACAGTGCCTGTGCCAGCTCCAAGCCTGCCAGCCCAGAGCCAGCAGTCCCTGCCCCTGACCCAGTGGCCCCAAAACATGAGCCAGCAAGCCACTGGCAGCCAGCCCTCCACCGCTCCTCAGGAGCAGTATGCCAGCTCCCAGGAGCCTGCCAGGCCCGGAGAAGGCAGGCGCCTTCCTGGTCCAGGGTGGAGATCATGGACCTTATTCAGGTTTGGGGGGGATGCCCCCAATGTCCATGATCTCCACACTAGACGGAGGAATGCGGCCATCTAGTGAGGCACATGCGAACCCAGGCGCAGGTTTGCATGACAATCAAGTTGGTCCGGCGAGACCCCCAACCCTGAGCCCTGAGCTTCCCCTCTTCCTTCTTCCTCTTGCTTCCCCCTTCCAGCTCCCTCCTCCCAGGTTTCCCCCTCCTCTCTCCCACCCTCTCTTCTCCCCTCTCCCACCTCCTTTCCCCAGTCTCACCAGAGTTTCATTCCCTCCCCCAATTTTGTTAAATAAAGAGAGTTTGTGTTCATGAAAATACATGTTTTTTATTTGACATCAGGAAGGGGGGTTAAGGAGGGGTAAGTGGAAGGACGTGAGGGAGGAATGAGGCACAAGCCCCCAGTGGGGCAGATCAGGGAGGCTCTTAGTGCTCCTCAGGGTGGAAGCTCTCCCACAGGGCCTCCTGGATACTGACAGCCCCCCGATGGACCTCCCAGATGGCAGCCTGCAGAAAGTGCAGCTAGGCTCACAGCAATGCGTCCAAGAGAAGCACCAGAGTGCCCAGGAGCAGCTCTGGCTCCATGTTGTAGAGTGGTGTGGTGTCCCAAGTGAGGGCAACCAGAGCACACAGAGACAAAATGCTTTGCTCTCCCTCATCGAGGTAGGCAAGCAGGCAGGGAAACCTGAGAACTGGCTGTCCAGGGGAGTCCCTTTAATCACAGACCTCAGATACCCACATGTGGGGCTGCTGCCTGAGGTTATGTCTAGACTACATGCCTCTGCCAACAGAGGCATGTAAAATAGGCTACCCGACATAGTCAATGAAGCCGGGGATTTAAATATCCCCGGCTTCATTCAAATAAAAATGGCCACCGCACTGTGCCGGCTCAGCTGATCGTCAGCACAGCGCGCGAGTCAAGATGCAGATCGGTCGACAAGGGAAGCCTTTGTCGACCACTCCTGTAAACCTCATTTCACAAAGGCTTTCCTTGTCGACGGATCCGCGTCTTCACTTGCACGCTGTGCCGACGATCAGCTGAGCCGGCACAGCACAGCAGCCATTTTTATTTTAATGAAGCCAGGGATATTTAAATCCCCGCTTCATTGACTATGTCAGGTAGCCTATTTTACATGCTTCTGTTGGCAGAGGCATGTAGTCTAGACATACCCAGTAAGTCCTGACCTGGTGCCCTGCTGGAACTGGTTCCGGCCAGCCTTAAATGCGATTCAGAGTCCACTCAGTGTGGACACACTATTTCAAAATAGAAAAACGCTATTTCGAAATGCATTTCATGTGTGGATGCATTATTTCGAAATAAGCTATTTTGAAATAACTATTTCGAAAGAAGATATTTTGAAATAACACTGTAGTGTAGACATAAGATTTACAGATTTAAAAAAATCTCCTGAGTTTAGGGACTTTTCTCTGAAAATTAAGGCAGTTGGCCCCTCTAACGGGTATAGAGAACAGATATATCTTGGGTGATTAGTAACTACTGATTGATTCCTTCTGGCCCTCACTAATTTTTTAAAAAAATTAATCACCTTTATTTATCACAAAATAGAATCCAACCAGGAAGTAAAGTCAATAAGAAAACATTTCACATCACATGAGACGGTTTGCCTAAGGAACCAAAGATCAGATAATGTGAGGTCAAACTGAGCAAACTACATGTTACCCCAAGAAATTGAGGTCACATATTTTCACCCCAAATGATAAGATATACATTGTTTCCCTTTTAAATCAAATATACTAGGATACTCTGTCTTTCACCCCAATTAGAAGCTGATTTGGGAGTCAGATCTATAGGCTTCAGTCTATGGATAATGTCTCTTGTTCTGTTCTAAGTCCTAAATAATGTGAAATGCTTATGTACAGTCAAAGAAAGTATGGGGTATACCTCCAAATGTAGAAGATTTCAAGGTCTGTTTTTCTTTGTAAATAACTGTTGCATTCTAGAAGTAACAGTAAAATGAAAAAATGAGGAAAAACGGCTCTGGTGCAAGAGGGTTTTTTTGCGCAAAAAGGAGCCATCTACACAGCTTTTTTTGCGCAAAAGCCTCTTGTGCAAAAACGGCCCCTAAATAATTATGCAAATGAAGTGTGGCAATATGCTAATCTGCACTTCATTTGCATAGGCTTTTGCACAAGAGAGGTGCAGTGTAGACGTAGCCTAAGTCTCCTTTTTTCCAATCTGAAAAGTCTCAGTCTTATTAATCACTCCTCATATGGCAGCTGTTTCATACCCTTAATCATTTTTGTTGCCCTTTTCTGAACTTTTTCCAATGCCAGAATATCTTTTTTGAGATGAAGTGACTGCATCTGTACACAGTATTCAAGATGTGGGTGTACCATAGATATATATAGAGGCAATAAGATATTCTCTCTCATTCTCTATCCCTTTTTAAATGATACCTAACTTTGTTTGCTTTTTTGACTGCCGCTGCACATTGAATAGATGTTTTCAGAAAACGATCCACAATGACTCCAAGATCTCTCTTGAGTGGTAATAGCTAATTTAGTCCCCATCATTTTGTATGTATTGTTGGGATAATGTTTTCCAATATGCAGGACTTTGCATTTATCAACATTAAAATTTATATGTTTCCTAGTCACCTAGTTTTATGAGATCCTTCTGAATCTCTTCACAATCAGCTTTGGACTTAGGGTTGGCTATTAAGAGATACTGTTTAAAAAGGGGATCCCAATTGACAATAAGAGTTAGTAATGAAATATAACCCTTGAAATTAGTCAGGCATAAAAAGCCTCTGATAAGAAAAGAGGATTGAAAAATTGTGTTATACACCATCACCATCTACTGGGTACCAATGAAAGCAGCAAAGAAACTGAGAGCTGAAAGCTGAGAAGTTACGTGGCACATGTCCATTAGAAATAAGAAAATGGTCCAATCCTCACTCCTGAAATTAGAATATATAAAACTGAGGTCACCATGTGCAAGAGTTGAGTGAACCTAAACACATGCTGCAGAATCCGTACTGCAATGAACGTTTGGACTAGCTGAGTGAAAGGGACTCTCTCCCATCCAGGGTTAAGATAAAAACAAAGTGTTGAAATGTCATTTCAAAAATTGCATTTTTCCATTTATGCTGTAAACTACTATAGGTTACCTCGCTAAGGGTATGTCTACACTAGCTCATTAATTCAAGCTAGGTAGGCAAATCAGGCAACCGGGGTTGCAAATGAAGCCCGGGATTTAAGTATCCCGGGCTTTATTTGCATGTTCCCGTCCGGCCGCCATTTTTAAATCCCCCTTAGTTCGAACGAACTGCCCGCGGGTACACGCGGCAGTTTAAAGTTAATCTGAACTAAGTCTTTAGTTCAGATTAACTGTTGATTAACTGTTACTCCTCATGGAATGAGAACTGAGAACTGATTATCAAAAGTTAAAACATAATAAGAAATCTTGGTCATTTACATTGTTCATTGATATAACTGCTGAACTCAACAAGATAATTGCTTGTAAGGCTGAACTGTGCATATAGTGCATAACTAGAACATTAGTTGTGCCTACTCATGGCATGGTGAACTACTGTTTATTATTCTGATGAATTAATAAATTATCGGCTGTTTAAGAATAAGCAAGTGTGCTGATTTGAGAAATTCTGTTCAAGTTAAAAGACTCCATAAACATGGGTCATCTTATTAGAGTCCATTCTATGTTGGCTAGAGCAGTGGTTTCCAACTTGTGGTTTGTGGATCCCTGGGGGTCCGCAGTGGTACTGTAGAGAGTCTGTGCAGACCCTCTTGCAGCTAGCACGTCCTTCAACCGATGTTGCTTCCTGTGGCTTGGGAAGCAGTGCAGGCTGAGGGGGACTTGCTGGCAGCCAGCATGTCCTTCAACCCATGCTGCTTCCCAAGCTGCAGGAAGCAATGCAGGTTGATGGACATGCCGGCAGCCAGCACGTCCTTCAGCCTGTTCTGGTTCTCCAGCAGGCTGAGGGACATGGCTCGAGGAGCAGCGCGGGCTGAGGGATGTGCAGGCTGCAGGCACAGCTATATTTTGTTTGGGAGGGGGGTGTCTGTAAAACGTTAATAGATTGAAAAGGGGTCCGTATTTCAGCTTTCAAATCTAACTGATCCCCTTTCCTCCTTCGTTTCCTGAAAGGCTTTGGGCAGCACTACTGGCCAATAGGATGAAGGGCTGAAACCTTTTAAAAGGTCTGGCCCAAGAATGAAATTTAGTCCCTGAAGATCTAGTAGCCACAGGTGGTGACAGCTGCCTAGAAGGCTGGGGCGAAGGTTATCCGACAAGGGATTGAGATACTGCTTGCAGATCTTTCAGCAGCATAATTGAACAAACCCCAGAATCCAGAGAGCTGAATAGTAGGAGGCCAGAAAGGGCTGTCAGGGGCTCCTAGGCAGTTGCCCTCCAAGCAGAGGTGAAAGTGGGCCGGTGCAGCACAACAGGAAGAACAGCCCATTGGACCAGCCTGCACACGGCCAACTCTTTGCTCTCCCCATTGGTGGCTCAGCCAGTAGGGTCTGGAAGCACTGCTGCGGCAGCGCTTTGTTGCCCCTTTTGCCCAGGAGGGCGGCGATGTTAAAGTACTGCTAAGGCAAACCTCACGGATAGAGCCCTGTGTGGATGACTGTGGTTAGACATGGTGATTCACAGATCTACTCCCAAGAGCCACTGAGGCCAGTGCAGAGGAGCGTTACCCCATTGCTCTCAGGAGCCAGTGTCCCACACCAGCGGCTCCTCCCGCATCATGGCTGCACCAACTCTTTCGCCCCGCCTCCAGCCCTGGTGTCTTGTATCGGGGGTTGTACAGCCCTGCCAGTGGTGGAGCTGGGGAGCAGTGCAGCCGTGCTGTGAGAGGAGCTGCTGGCGCATGGTGCTGGCTCCTGGGTGCGACAGGGTAATGGTCCTCTCCGTTGGCCACAGTAGCTCTTGGGAATGGAGCCATGTGGACCCAAGATCACAATGTCTATCTGTGGATATGCGCATCTGTGGATAGACATTTCTTTCTGCGCAGGGCTTTACTGATGCACCCTATCAGCAGGGCCACTACCACAGGGGAGCAAAAGGGACAGTTGCCCCAGGACCCAGTGATTTAAAAGGGCCTAGGGCTCCCGGCAGCTGTAGCAGTGGCCAGGACCCCTGAGTCCTTCAAATCGATGCCAGAGCCCCAGGGCACCTGGCTTCCACCACTGCAGCTTCAGGGCTCCAGCCACTGGCCATGGATGACTGACTGGGGAAGGGGTCTGCCCTCAGCCACGCCCCTTCTTTCTGTGGCCCAGAGCCATTCCCCTCTTGATAAGGCCACCAAGCCTGGTGCAGAGCACACTAGATGCAGAGTCCTGGCATCTACTTTCACTCCTGTCTCCAATGGTTTTATGAGGACAATAAAGGGGAAGTAAATTGCCCCAGATACAGGGTGCTTGCCTTACTGAGATCGAGAGCTTCTTGTGGCTGAAGTGACTTCTGCTCTCACTTCTCAGATGTAGTACACCTGGTATACTACTGCATATTATATCTGAAAATGCTTGGTGTACCACAGCACTCCAGAAACCTATTGGGTAGAGCTATTTACACTGAATTATTTCAGCCTGAATCTTACTGAGAGTCCACATGCAAGAATAATACAAAGTTGGACCAATCAGGTTTATTATTTTTGGGCAACTCTCACAGTCTTGGCTGTACAAACCGGTTTATTATTTTAGGGCCACCAGAAAGAACTGGGCTAAAAGCCTGTTATGCCATGGTTGCTCAGAAGTGGCAAGCTATACATTGATTTGTAAGGGTGATTGTTTGCCAAGGCTAAATAAGTAAATGGGAAAAAATACTTTTGTTAAAAGAAAAAGTTATGGCACACATTTTTACTAGGTGGTCAGGAAATTCTGAAAAAGTCAGATAGCATTTATTTACAGTAAAAAGTTTCAACTGGGTTTAATTCTGTTTCATTTAAAAACATATATTCCAATACACTGTACAAGTACAGAATCAAATTTTTACTAAATAGTGAGCATCCAGGCTCAGTTGTGAGCTGACTTGAGTGACAGAGAACATGGATCAGATCCTCATCTCGTGTAATCCAGTTTAGAGTCATTGACTTCTATAGAGCTAGGATAAACAACATGAGAGGATCTGACCCTATATGACTTTTTATGAAAATACAAAAACCAAACCAAACTGCCAGCTCTGGCATTAGCAAAACAATTGCCTTACTCATTTGTTGTTATACCTTAGAGTTACCTCGGGTGAATGGCCCATTACACTCTGATTTGTTATTTCTGGGTTGCTTAAGAAGACTGAGACATTGACTCAGACTTGTTTTGTAGGGTTACTTAGAGGGTGCTTTTGGGGAAAGGGAGGTGAGAAAACAGAGCGAGAGCTAAGAAAAGGGGAGGTATGTTTGCCTAGGTTTCTGGACCTGAGAGGCCATAACTGGGTGACTAATTTTAAAAAATGCTTGTTGAATATTATTAAACCTCCAAACATTTGTCAAATAATGTATTTGATTAACACTATTTGACCATTCAAAGTAGGAGCCACAGTGGAGTGTTTGCAATGAAGGCTTTGGAATTTCACCAGCATTAATGTGCTTGTGATACCTGGATAATTCTATCCTATTACACTCATTTCTGTGGGTAACTGAACTATGGTCTTGCTTGATTGCTGCGATGATGAGAGCTTTAAATTCTCTCTCTCTCCTTTGGCCTTTCCCCTTTGGCAGTTCTAGCGAAGCTGAGCCTTGATTAGAACCACAGGATGTTATTTGATCTTCAGATGTCTATAAAAGGTTCTGAGCATATGAACTCTGTCTAACTTCTGTCTCAAATGGATGATGATGCATACCTTACATTGCCATACACTTGGCACCACATCAGCAAAACTCACAATATTTCCTTCCAGAATTGCAACATAACACTAGATACAGCAGCAATTCCATTAAATACCCCTTTAAACTGTCAAATATAGCATAAGCTTTAAAACAAAACAGACTTTATGTTAAGGCAGAAGCACCATTTCCTTGTTTGAAACTGCAGCTGGGGTTGTTGCCATAAGGTGTGATATGAAGTAAGAATTTTTTCCTTTATGACTTTTCTCCTAGTCATTGCTAGGACTGGTGCTGTAAGCTGCAGCTTCACTCCACTTTTAAAGTGACCTAATGTTTTCCCTGTCAATTTTGTTCTTCACCCTTCACAAACTATTTTTGTCAAGTCTCAGCGAGATTTTAGTAAAGTCTAGATATTCAGTAGCAGTGGGGAGTGTGTTTCTCGTCAGATTATAACAAATTCATTTAGGATTGCCAACCATCCAGGTTTGACCTGGCGTCTCCCAGAACTGGTATCAACCTCCCCATGACCACTGAAAGTGACCTTGGAGATTTTAATAGGATATTTTAAGAAAATGAATTAGGCCGTGTTGGGAAAAAAAAACTTCCCGGCATAGCTTCAGTCAGAGTTGGCTACTCTAATTGCAATATAGGAAAAAATGTAGGCCTATTAGAGATCATCTAGTCCAGCCCCCCGCACTGACACATGACCAAATATACCTAAATCGAGCCTGGCAAGTATTTATCTAACAACCTGTGGAAAACCTCTAGGCTGTGTCTAGACTAGCATGAATTTGCGCAAATGCTTTTAACGGAAAAGTTTTCCGTTAAAAGTATTTGCGCAAGAGAGCGTCCGTGGCCAATCTAGATGCGCTTTTGCGCAAGAAAGCCCCGATCGCCATTTTAGCCATCGGGGCTTTTTTGCACAAAACAAAACTGAACTGTCTACACTGGCCCTTTTGTGCAAAAGGTTTTGCGCAAAAGGACTTTTGCCCGAACAGGAGCGTCAAAGTATTTGCGCAAGAAGCACTGATTTCTTACATTAGAATGTCAGTGCTCTTGCGCAAATTCAAGCGGCCAGTGTAGACAGCTGGCAAGTTTTTGCGCAAAAGCAGCCGCTTTTGCGGAAAAACTGGCCAGTCTAGACACAGCCCTAGTGATGAGCAAAAGCAATGAGGAGTTTTGTGGCACTTTAAAAACCTAACACATTTATTAGGGCACAAGCTTTCATGGGCTGCCACACGACTCCTGAAACACTATTATGGCTACCTCTCTGAAACACCAGTGGTGAAGATTCCATGACTTCTCTTGGAAGCCTGTTCCAGTGCTTACCTATCCTGATGGTTAGGAAACTTTTCCAAATATGCAAATCAAATCTGCCTTGCTGCAGACTAAGCTCCCTACTTTTTGTCCTACCTTCGTCACTCTTAGAGAACAAATGATCATTGTCGTTTTGATAATAGAGTTTACCATATTTGAAGACTATTAGCAGGCCCTTCCTTAATCTTCTTTTCTCAAGACTAAACATGGCCAATTTTTAAACCTTTTGTCATAGCTCTGGTTTTCTAAACCTCAGATCATTTTTGTTGCTCTCCTCTGAAATCTGTCCCATTTGTACACATCTTTCTTAAATCAGGGGACACAAGACTCCAGCTGAGGCCACGCCAGTGCTGAATAGAAAAGGACTATTATTACATAAGACACTCCTATTATTGCAATCTAGAATATTAGCCTTTCCCCACAACAGTGTCACGTTGTTAGCTCATATTCAATGTGTGATTGTAGGGGTGCGTACTCTCCACCATGCCTCAGTGACCCGCTGCCAGTCTTCATCTAGCCCATCTCTGGGCAAGCTGCAGTCTGTACAGGCCACTCATCACAGGCATGCGGTATAGAT
This sequence comes from Pelochelys cantorii, assembly GCA_032595735.1. Classification (NCBI taxonomy): domain Eukaryota; kingdom Metazoa; phylum Chordata; order Testudines; family Trionychidae; genus Pelochelys; species Pelochelys cantorii. The sequence goes on from CM064326.1 coordinate 208,075,567, forward strand.
TTGCTTCCCTGCTTACCAGGGCTGCCTCGCTGCTGCCCTCCACACCCGGGCCTTGCTGTCCCAGTCCTGTTCTCACTCCTGGGAACCTCCTGCTTTCTCAACTGCCAGCTCCCTACTGCTCTCGCTCTCTCTCCTCAGTAGCAAGCTGTTCTTCTTTATATAGCCCTCAGCTGGGCCCTCATTAGCCCTAACGGCCTCAGCTGGGTCTTTTCTTTCAGCCCCTGCTCCCGGCCTGAGTTTTGCCCTTAAAGGGCCAGTGCAGGGCGTGCGCCCTGTCACAGTGATCCACTATAATTCCCACATCCTCTTCAGCAGTACTACCACCTACCCAGTTATTCTGCATTTTGTAGCTGTGCATTTGATTTTTTTCTTCTTGAGTATAGGACATTGCACTTGTCTTTTTTGAATTTCATCTGGTTAGTTTCAAATCAATTCTTTAATTTTGTTAAGGTTGTTTTGAATTCTAATTTTGCCCTCCAAAGTGTTAGAAACCACTGCCTGCCTGCTGTTATCTTTTAATTCCATAAATTCATACTCTTCACTCAATTATCCAAATAATTAAATACAATATTTTTAATAGTACTGGACCCAGGGCACACATCTGTGGAATCTCACTGGATAAACCCTCTCAGTTTGACAGCCAGCTACCCTTTGAGTAAGGTCTTTCAACCAGCTGTCCACCTACATTATAATAATTTGATCTAGACCAAATTTCCCTAGTTTGCTTATGAATATGTCTTATGGGACTGTATCAGAAGGCTTACTAAACATTAAGATATATCACATCTATAGCTCAACCCCATTCACTAGACCAGTAACACTGTCAAAGAAGGAAACTAGGGTGGTTTGGCATAATTTATTCCTGACAAATCCATGTTGAATATTACTTATAACCTTGAGAAGTCCTAACAGATTTATTGGAGCATAAGCTTTCATGGGCAAATACCCACTTCGTCAGATACATACAGCGGAAATTCCAGAGGCAGGTATAATTATACAGGCACATGAAAAGAAGGGAGTAGCAATCAAGAGGAAGGCCAGAGATAATGAAGTCAAGTCAGTCAGAGATGAAATGTCCCACTTCCAGCAGCGGATAGAGGTGTGAACACCAAGAGAGGAGAAACTACCTTTGTAGTTGGCTAGCCAGTCACAGTCTTTGTTCAATCCTAAATTGATAGTGTAAAATTTGCAAATGAATTGTAGGTCTGCAGTTTCTTTTTGCCCACAAAAGCTTCAATAAATCTCTTGGTCTATAACAGTGTTTCCCAACCAGGGTTCCGTGGACCATCATCAGGGGTTCCGCAAGAAATAGCGGAATAAATAACGCTGGACGGGGCCTGGAGCGTCTGCCACACCCTTTGCCTCCTGCCCTGGCGCTCGGCTGACTTCTGCGCCGCTCAGCCAGGCCGTCGCGTGGGAGCAAGTGGCACAAGTGGCGCAAGAGGGTGGGGAGTTCTCCGCCACTCAGTCGGGCCGCCGCACGGGAGCAAGCGGCCATTTGGGCTCCACGAGTGAGAGGCAGGAGGGGGAGGAGAAGAGAAAGAGAGACAGGAAAAATGCTCCATTTTTTTTTCTTACAATGTAAGCTGACACACACATATATATATATAAATAAAACAGCTCTTCACAAATACATTTTCTTGAAAAAATTTAGCAGTAATTGAATTGCGCTCCCCACTGTCAACTTTTTCTGTCCAAGCAAACGTTTTCATAGATAGGGGTTCCTTGGGATATGAAAAATTATTTTAGGGGTTCCTCCATGGGAAAAAGGTTGGGAATCACTGGTCTATAAGGTGCCACGGAACTTCTCGTTGTTTTTGCAGATTCAGACTAACATGGCTACCTTTTGATACTTATAACCTTATTATCCTCTACATGCTTACAAATTGGCTGTTTAATAATTTTTCCAAGTATCTATCCAGGGATTAAAGTTAGGCTGAATGCTCTATAATTCCCTAGGGTCCCTTTGTTACCCTTTTTAAAGATAGGTACAATGTTTGCCCTTCTCCAGTCCTCAGGGACCTCATGAGTCCTCTATGAGTTCTCAAAGATAATCACTAACAGTTCCGAGATTGATTCAACTAGTTCCTTTAATTAGTCTAGGATGAATGTTGTCAGGCCATGCTGACTTGAATACCTCTAACCTATATTATTTAACCCACTTTCCCTATTTTGGCTTGCATTTCTTTTTCCTTTTTGTTAATATTAATTGTGTGGTGTGTCTGATAACTTATTATCTTTTTAGTGAACACTGAAGATAAATAGACATTAAACACCTCAGCCTTCCTGATGTTGTGTGTAATAAGCTTTCTGTCCTTATTAAATGGAGGACTCCATATGCTTATTATCCTTTCATACTCATCCTTAGCAATTTGTCCACGTTTCCAATTTTGTAAGATTCTCTTTTGATTTTCAGGGCATTTGGGTTTCATACTATTCTTCCTACCTTTCCTTTGCATTTGGGTACTTTGCTGCTGAACCATTAATATTGTCTCTGAGAAACTATCAACTCTAAGCTCCTTTTCTCCTTAGATTTTCTTCCCATAGGACCTTGATTAGTTCTCTGAGTTTGTTAAAGTCTTCTTTTTTGAAGTCCACTGTCTTTGTTCTGCTGCTCTCACTCCTTTTCCTTAGAATAATGAATAGTGTCATTTAATAATCATCTTGACCCAAATTGCTTTCAATCTTCACAACCAGTTCCTCCCTTTTAGTCAGAATGAATTCTAAAATGGTTGTTCACCAGTTACTTTCTCCATTTTCTGAAACCAAAAGTTGTCCCCAATACGTTGCAAGAATGTATTGAACATTTTGTTTCTTTCCATATTAATTTTCCAACAGATGTTTGGGTAGTTAAAGTCCCTCATTACTTCCAGGATCTTGCGTTTTGGATATTTCTGTTACTAGTTTTAGAAATGTCTCCTCCTCCTCCTCCTGATTTTAAGGTCTACAGTAGATCTCTATGATACATTGCCCCTTCCCCTCTGCCCTTTTATATTCACCTAAAGACTTTCAAGCGCTCTGCCCCTCACTTTCACTGTACCCACCTGTAAGGGATCCCCTCGCACCCGAAGGGGTCCCCCTCCTTTGGGGTACTCACAGTATCTATTGTCTCCGCTATATATTTCCCCCTTCCCTCACGTATAGCCATGCCTGAGGAGAGGGCCTTTTGCCTCTCAGGGATTATGCTGAGGTAGGGGGGACCCGGGCCCACCCTCTCCACCGGGTCCCGGCCCAGAGCCCTGGGGAGGGATTACAATGCTCTCCTCTCCCTATTGGTTGACGGGGTGACCACCCGTAACACTTCAACCTGCAGACCCTGAAGCCCTGCTCCGAGCCACTTCCTACCCTGCCGACAGTTTTTCTTACCCCCACAATAGGTTCTTGGCCTATCCGTCCCACTCCCCTGCGAGTCCCCCAATCCTGGCTCAGGCTCGTGGTCCCAGGGTTGTCGTGGGTCTTGGTCCCCTGGGGCACCTTCCCAGATGCCGGTTCTGGAGCTCTGTCGCTCTGGTTCTACTCCTGAGCCCTCGCAGTCGGCTCCCTCGTACTCCTGGGAGCCGCCACCGCCAATACTCACCTCTCCCCCCCGGCACAGGGGCCGCCATTTTTAAAGCTGGCGGCGCACCGCTGACGTGGCCACCGGGCACTCCGTGCTGCGTCTAACTCCTCCCCCTTCCACCATTCCTCCCCCTAGCGGGGTTCCTGGGCAACCCAGGATGCCCACGCATGCGCCCTCCCCCAGCCCTGGTCCTTGCCGGCTTTCTGCCGGTGCATGGGGTGACGTTCCCTGGTGATCCGGGATGCCTGCTCCTGCGTGCTCCTGCCGGCCTGGCTCCCCCCAGCTGTCCGCCAGAGTACGGGACTCGCCTGCACCATCTCCCGGGCAACCCGGGACGCCTGTGCCTGCGCGTCCTGGCTGGCTCATCTTTCCCCGGTTGTCCCCTGCAGTGTGGGGCTTCCCTGTCCCGTCACCCAGGCAACCCGGGATGCCCACGCCTGCGCATCCTGGCCGGTGCAGCTCTCCCTGGCTGTCTGCTGGAGTGCGGGGCTTGTCTACCCCGTCACACACCTCCCCCCTTAGGTTCTCCAGTTCCGCTTGACCTTCTGTCTCCTGACCTGCCTCCCCTTCCATGCTTCTTGATAAAAAGTCCGCGTTCTGGTGGTCTTTACGGGCCCGATGGACTATATTGAAACAGTAAGGCCGCAATGAAAGGTACCATCTCATGATTCGGGCGTTCTTTTCCTTCATGGATTGGAGCCAGCAGAACGAGGCATGGTTAGTCATTAGCAGGAATCAACTGCCTAAAAGATAATATCGTAATGAGTCAACAGCCCATTTTACAGCCAGGGCTTCCTTTTCTATTGTTGAATACTTCTGCTCCCGCGGTACCAGTTTACGGCTCAGATATAAGATAGGGTGTTCACACCCCACTATTTCTTGTGATAGTACTGCTCCTAAGCCTAATCCCGACGCCTAATGTAAACTGCTTATCGAAATTTGGTTGTGGCAAAATAGGGGCCCGGGTTAAACGCTCTTTCAAATCCTGGAAGGCCCTTTTGCTCTCGTTTGTACATTGTACTCGTTTGGGGTGTGCACCCCTTGTTAACTCAGTCACAGGGGTCACTATCGTTGTGAAATGTGGTACAAATCGTCTATAGTACCCTACTAGTCCTAAGAATTGCCGCACTTGTTTCTTCGTTATTGGCCTGGGGTACTCTTGGATAGCGCTTATTTTGCTCACTAGGGGTTTCAATTTACCTCGGCCCACAGTGTACCCCAAATACGTGACTTCCCTTTGCCCTACGCAATATTTGCCAGGGTTGGCTGTCAATCCTGCCTTCCCCAATGCCTCTAGTACTGCTTTCAGTTGGTGGAGGTGTTCTGACCAGGTATTGCTGTAGACTACTATGTCATCAATATACATAGCAGTGTACTGCTGGTGCTCTCGCAGTACCTGGTCCATTAGTCTCTGAAAGGTGGCCGCTGCCCCATATAGGCCGAAGGGCATGGTGGTGAATTGGTAAAGACTGAAGGGGGTTGAAAATGCTGTCTTCTCTCTAGAGGCTGGCGCTAGTGGGATTTGCCAGTAGCCTTTGGTGAGATCTAATGTTGAAATATATTGTGCCTGGCCTAGCCGCTCCAATAGTTCATCCGCTCGTGGCATTGGGTATGCATCAAAGCACAATACGGCATTTACTTTTCTGAAATCAATACAGAATCGTATAGCTCTGTTGTGTTTTGGCACAAGCAATATAGGACTCCGCCAGTCACTATATGATTCCTCCACTACTCCCCATTGTAACATGGTTTGTAATTCCTTCTGCGCTGTATCCCATAGTTTTCGTGGGAGGGGCCAAACCGGCTTGCATATTCTCTTACCAGGCTCAGTATCAATGCGGTGCTCCACAAAGGTTGTCTGTCCAGGGTGTTCTGACAATACCTGTGTGGTGGCGCGACGGGGTCCCCCGACTCCTGCACCCCCATAATGGCACGGACAGACTCCACCAGCCAGTAGAATAGAGGGACTTTATTGCTTCTCCAGGATACAGCACAGCACAGATGTCATCTGGTTACAGGAACCGGGCCTAGGATGCCTCAGCCCCCCTTGAGATGGGGGATGCTGGGCCCCTAAATTCCAGCCCCTCTGGGCCCTAGGCTGTCTCCTCCATGATCCCAGACAGAAACTACTCTTCCTTCCAGCCCTGCCCCCAGCCAGGGCTGGCCTCGCCCCCTTCCTTTCCATTGTTCCGCTCCATGGGAGATACCTGTCTGACGAGTTTCGAAGCCCCCTTGCATAATGACTCATCCCCTGCCCTGCTGGGCCGTGCTGCAGACAGCAGCTAGTGGAGGTCACTGACAACCCACTGCCCAGCATAGCAACCAGCAAGGTACCCCCACTACGTCACAACCTGCACAAACTGTTGTAGCAATTGACAAGCCTCTTCTTTCTGTTGGGGTGTTAGTTCCTTGCCCAAATGGGCTGTTCCTACTTCGTTTTCCCTATCTCCGCACCAAGGGCCTAGCTCCGGTTCCGGAGTTTGGGGCTCTATCATCAAGTTTTCTCGTGCCACCCACTTCTTTAAGAGGTTCACATGATAAATCTGGGTCTCTCTATGCTTGCCGGTCAACTGGACCTCATAATCTACCTCCCCTATCCTTCGTTTCACCTCAAATGGCCCCTGCCATTGGGCCTTTAGTTTTGACTCATGAGAGAGCAATAACAACAACACCCAATCTCCAGGCTCAAAGGTTCGGAGGTGGGTGGTCCGATCGTAATACTTGGCCTGTATCTCCTGTGCCTGAGTCAGATTTTCCCGACCCAGGTCCCACAAGGCTCGTAACTTTTGTCTCAACTGTATGATGTACTGCACTGTCCCCTGAGCTCGAGATTCCTGTTCCTCCCAGCCCTCTTTGATCACGTCCAGGATCCCTCGGGCATGATGGCCATATAGTAGCTCGAACGGGGAAAACCCCGTTGATGCCTGAGGGACCTCTTCTACCGCAAACCATAGTGTGGGGAGCATCTTATCCCATTCTCTAGAATCCTCCCTTACAAAGCGCTGTAACATAGACTTTAGGGTCCTGTTGAACCTCTCAGCTAATCCGTCAGTTTGAGGGTGATATACTGAGGTTCTCAGAGTCTTAATGTGCAGCATCCGGCACAGCTCGTTCATCAGGTGGGATGTCACATTTGTCCCCTGGTCCATTAGAATTTCCCGGGGTAGCCCGACTCGGGCAAAGATCTTCATTAATTCCGTGGCTAGTACGGGGGCTGTAGTACTTCTTAATGGGAACGCCGCCAGGTATCGTGTTGCGTAGTTGATAAGGACCATAAGGTACTGGTATCCCGTTCGGTACTGCTCTAGCGGCCCTACTAAATCTAGGGCTACCCTCTCGAAGGGTACTCCGGCTATGGGTAGTGGTACAAGAGGGGCCGTTGGCACCTCCCCTGGGTTAGTCTTCTGACAGTCAGGACAGGATTCGCAGAAGTCTCTGACTTCCCTGTATATTCCTGGCCAGAAAAATCACTGCATTATCCTCTGTAGGGTTTTTTTCTGCCCTAGGTGCCCCGCCCAGGGGTTGGTATGTGCGAGCTCTAATACCTGGCGCCTATATCGGGTGGGGACCAACAGCGGGTGGAGTTCCCCCTGCACCTCGCCGCCCTTCACCACCTGGTAGAGTCGGTCGTCATGTACCTCGAACCAAGGTCCGGCGGGTTGGGACTCTCCAGTATCCGCTGGCTCTCCCACGGCTCCTGCCTGTTCCCAGGCTCGCTGCAAGGAAGCATCCTCCTTTTGTTCCTGCAAAAAATCTCCCTCTTCCACTGTGCTCATGAGCCACCGTCCTAAGGCCACCTCAGCCCAGGGGCCTGTAACTTCAGCTGGGGTTTCCCCCCAGCCGGCCAGGGCATCAACCGGTGTTCTTGCCCAAATCGTCAGGCTAGCCGACCTGGCCCACTCCTTTAAAACCCGTGTGAAGCCCGGCCAGTCTCTTTCCAGGAGCACTGGGTACGCGAGGGTTGGTGCTACGGCTACTTGACACTGGCCCTTGTGTCGCCCGTCATCAATCTGGACCCACGCCGTGGGATAAGCACGGACATCCCCGTGTACGCACCTCATCCATATCAAATCCCCTTCGGGGCCTTTAACTAGGTCGGCCCGTACAACAGTTTGCCCATACCCTGAGTCTAGTAGGGCTTTCATGGGAGTCCCCTCAATAAATATCGTGATTAATACCTGGGTTCCTGGTGCCAGGGCTCCCCTCGGTCTGGTCTCCTCTCTCCATCCGTATGTGCAGTCCATTATAGGACATTCCCATCGTATATCTCCCTCCTGGCCACATTGGTAGCAAACAACCCGGGGTCAAGGGCCACCCTTTTGGGTCTTCTCTCTCATCTCCTCACGGGGCATCTGGTCCCCAGGGGGGTCTCACTGGTGTCCCGTCCAAGTGGGGGCTAACTGGAGTGGATCCGGATATCGCGGAGGCAACCCGGTGTTTTTAATAGCCCCCTCTCACCACCCTCTCGGTTTGTCCACAGCCCCCTTCGGTCTGACCTGTCCGAAACTGGCCTTTACCTCTTTGCCCCAGGCCGCCGGGGTCTCTGCCGCCAGCAGGTTGTCCATCAGCCCTACGGCCTCTGCCAGGGTGGTAGGGTGGTGATGACGGACCCACATCTGGCCCTCTATGGACAGAATTTGCACAAACTGTTCTGTTACCCCTGTCTTGGCCACCTGCTCCCCGGTCTTCTGCTCTGGCTTTAACCAGTGCCAGCCTGCCTCTCATACGCGCTGCGCTACCACGCATGGTCTCTCCCTGGGCTTATACCGTTCTTGGCAAAACCGCTGACGGTAGGTTTCTGGAGTAATACCCATCTGGTCTAGGATTGCCTCCTTTACCTTGTAATAGTGGAGCACGTCCTGAGTGGAAAGACTACGATATGCCAACTGGGATGGTCCTGATAGATAGGGGGCCAGAATTGTCGCCCAGTGCTCGTCTGGCCATTTTGCTGCCATTGCCACTTGTTCAAATGTTACCAGGAATGCCTCAGGATTGTCTTCAGCCCCCATCTTTGCCAATCAGCTGGGTAGTTGGGTTCCTGGTGGCCCCTCCGGGTTGGTTGGCCCCAACCCTTTGGCTACCTGATCTTCTGCCAATTCCCAGATCAGTTGGCGTTGCTGTTCTTGGTATTGGGATGCCAGTTGTTGCAGCAGCTGTGACTGTTGTTGGTGTGCTTGTCGTTGGTGTTCTGCCAGCCATTCCCAGACCTTACCTGGCTCCATGGTCCTTTTCTGTTTGAATTAACAGTCCTTTTTAACTCAATAGACCCCTTTTCTTTCTCTAGGGTCAGATCAAAATACCCACATTCTCCACCATGTGTAGGGGATCCCCTTGCATCCGAAGGGGTCCCTCCATTTTTCTGTAACCCTCCTTTGGGGTACTCACAGTATCTATTGTCTCCGCTATATATTTCCCCCTTCCCTCATGTATAGCCGCACCTGAGGAGAGGGCCTTTTGCTTCTCAGGGATTATGCTGGGGTAGGGGGGACCCAGGCCCACCCTCTCCATTGCGTCCCGGCCCGGAGCCCTGGGGAGGGACTACAATACTCTCCTCTCCCCATTGGTTGACGGGGTGACCACCCGTAACATGTCAACTCGCGAGCCCTGAAGCCCTGCTCCGAGCCACTTCCTACCCCATTCACTGATTTGGATTTTAAAATGTACCTATGTAGTGTTAAAGATAGATGCATAACCAAACTGACTGAGTCAATGTACAAGACTTCTCTCAGCCCACAAAAATCAATCCCTTTCTTCTTATTTTCTTTCAATCACACTCGTCCACCTCAGAAAACGTCAGAAAATAGATGTTCCTTGGAATGTGCCTTGAAACTCAGCAAATCAAGCAAAGTCAGATCCAGGAAAAGTAAATTCTAGAGCTGCAGGTCCTGCACTGAAGTTGCTTTTCTTCAATTCTTCAGATTCTACCCTCTCCCCCCTCATTTTTAACTTCTCTGATAGTTTTGATGTCATCACTATTAATAGAAAATCTGTTTGGTACTATAGGTCTTACTAAAACTGTCTCTACATCAATTCACTTGAGGCATCATTTTACCAGTTTGCTATCTGAAGAAAGGAACTATCTTTAACCCACCACGACATCTGCACATCAGATTTTCTCTTTTCAATACTCCTGTCATAGGATTTGATTTATTGCTGGGACATAGGCCTAATTTAGATCAGCACAAGTCAGGTTAACTTAATTCTGGTGAGTCCCCTCAAAACTTATGCAACCTGCGAGCGCAAGCATGACCAGTTTAGCCTGAGTGTGAGTCATCTTGCATTGGCTCCCATGCCTTTGAGATGTGCAATGGAGATCCAATTTAGAAGCCTATTGAAAAATAACTTAAGCAGGGACAGTCAGAGCAACTGAATTAAGAGTGAAATGAATTAATTAGTAAAGTATACAAAGATTCTTCCAGGGGAGCAACACACAAGTGCTCACTGAAGTTTCTGTTGTAAATAAACACACACTTACTAAATTTGTGCATAACAGTCAGAAGGAAATAATAGTACTAATGTCCCTGTTGGCCTCCTGAATTTGTGGTAGTTCTGGTGATCCTGAAAAAATACAACTTTTTTCACAGTATTCCCTGATCGAATGTGATCATAGAAAGCCTTTAATTTATATATAATAGGAATGCAATATAAACAGATAAACAGTATTGTCTAATGTATTGAGTGGGGAGACTAGGTGTCAGGGCACTTGAGTTTTATACGTACCTCTGATACTAAATCACCCCGTGGGCTTGGCAAAGTTACTTAACAGTTATGCATCTGTGTTTACTCATTTATAAAATGTGGATAAAATAATACTTCCCCACTGTGTGTTTTTCCATAAACAGAGGAGAGTGAGAACAAAACAAAAAAGGAAAAATGTAAAGCCTTCAAGGAAGAGAACAGTGTATGCCCTCTCTGGGTATGTCTACGCTGCAAGCTTATTTAAGAAAAAGCTATTCCGGAAGATATCTTCTGGAATAGCTTATTTTGAAATAGAGCTTCCACACTACAGGGAAGTCTCAAAATTAGTCCAAGGCAAGTTCCCCTAATGTGGATGCTATCTCGAGTTTGAGCTCCCCAGGAGGCACTGGGGAGGAATAACTTAGAATGGCCCTTGTGAGGAGCTATTTTGACATAGCAGCAGTGGTGCATCCACACACCCCCTCTTCCGAAATAGCTTTTTCGGAAGAGGCATTATTCCTCGTGGAATGAGGTTTACCAACATGAGATAAAGCCCTCCGTTATTTTGATTTTCTTTTGAAATAACACAGTTGCTGTGTGGACGCTAGTATTTTTTTTCTGAAATTATGGACATTATTCTGGAATGATGGTGCAGTGTAGACGCACCCTCTGTAAAATATTTCATCAACTCTGCCTCGCAAAATGGCAGCTATTTTTGCAGGCAAATTAGAAATGTAAATTGTAGTGCAGAGAAAAAATCATAACGGTTACAATAGCTACCTACAGCTCACCTCCTATGTGGCATGTAAGAAATATTTTAAATGCTTTGATATCAAGAAAAGAGAGATACCACAAGTGATAATAATAAGGCTTAGAAAAATCAGATTTTTATCCGTAAATGTAAATTTGACTGGGTTCTCACAAATGATAACTGAATTTTACAGAAAGAGAAAGTAAGAAAAATGCTATCTGAGAACTTGAGTTTTACTTAAGCATATTTACTTAGCATATCTTGCCATATGGTGCTGGCAATTTATGTATCAATAGTTGTAAATTTTTAATATTTTGAATCTCAACATCGGTCATTAAATAAATATTGTCTAACACCTCATATGGTCTAGCCAACCCTTTACTTCCTGCAACAGCGAACATTTAAATTGATAAAAATGTAGAAAATACTTAAAATGCATAACTTTGTGCAACTGTTAAAATTTAACTAGATAAAATAAAGAAATGCTTCAACCAAACATTCATATTATCCTTCAAAATTATAAAAAATAAAAATTTAATTTTGCCAAGCCTACAAATCATAATGGTGGAATTAGACATTTGGTTGTTTCTCCTATACACTGGAATTGAATTTATGATTCCCTTTGCTTTTCTTGCACTGCATCTCATAGGCTAATTGTGGACATCGCTATACAGTACAAAATAGTTCAGAGGGATGCCTACATGTCATATTCCTGCAGTATTATCCTAAATGACATTTTCCTGCTTTGTCAGATTCAATCTCAACCAGTCCTGTTCACTGTCATTTGCATCAAGTGCACATAGCCAAAAGAGGGCTGTCTTTTCAAATGGATGTCACAGACAGGTTCTGATCTCGTATATCAGTGTAATTCAGGAGTATTTATGCGTGTCTAGAATCTAATATGGTCCTAACCATAGTACTTTCTATTTAGTTTATAGTGGTAGGAAATTAGAATTGGGTCTAGTATGTACATGCTTTACACTCCTGAATGAAAGGGAAACTTTTCTGACCCTGTGCAGGTGAGTTGAGGCTGAGTTTGGATTTGGTAAAAAACTCACAAATCAGACAGGTTTATCTGCCCTATCCATATGTTTGAAGTTTGCCCAAGTTTACATATGTAACATCTGTTCACTCACTCACTTACCCATTGCTAATACCTATGTGCATAAGTGATGGATTCTAGCTCATGGTACATAATTCCTTGAATTTGCATAGGTAAACCCCCCTGAACCGTGGGAGACTAACTTGACTGTATACATCCTGTAGCTGCTTCTGCGTATAACTAAACATAAACAGCACAGAGGTATATGATTAAGATTTGCCTTATAACTTCTCATGATTTGTGCATGATTTAGGCTTGATACTGATTTTTTTAAAGTGACAGTGTGAGTCCAGGAATATTATAAATACACAAGGAAGAGACCAGAACCACGAGAAAAGGCTCACAGTCAGATGCCAAAACTGATTTCACTTGCTTGGTTGGTATAAAAGGGAAGTTTTCTTTGACCATCGGTGATGCTTCAAGAGTTTCTTGAAGGGCTTCCTTACAGAAATGTCTGGAGAGACTATAGCAATTTCATCATCAATACTCCAGCAATGTTTGCAAAGCTAGTTATCTCCATGACTCCAGAGTGAGTCATGTAAAAAAGTTCTCAGCATGTCCTGCCTAAGAGCCTTCCATGTGTGACTGATCCCCGTCTGCTAGCTCACAACCAGACTCCATTTCATGGCTTTTCCTCATCTTTCATGGTTTAGCCGCATCGTACTATTCCTTTACTAGCACGGCAAAAATAACATCTGCAGGAGCTTTCCAATGTCCTGTGACTGAAAGTGAGATACAGCAGGGATTCTGTGTGGGTCCAGCATGCATGTGAGGGTAGCACAAATGAGTACCTTCTCACAGCTTTCACAGCAGGCTATTTTGATTGACATATTTGTAGAGGCTACAGAGTGGATTGTAGATTCAGCTGGTGTGTCAAACCAGATGTGAAAATTCCACTGGGTGCGCAATGAAGTGAAGAGCGCTGTTCTACTGATTTCTTTGTTTTTTTAACAGCTGGATGGGAAAGTACATTATTTCTCCTTACTCCCCCTTTCTTTCTCAGGGTTGCCTCTGTCCCTTGAGCTGCGCAGGATTGCAGGTCACCTTATTACTGTCCTGCCTCTTGTGAGAGGGAGAATTGCTTAACTGGGTATCAGCTCTCTGACACCATCAGTCTGTTAGCCACCCAAACCAAAATCAACCTTCCCCCACTCTGTGCCCCAGTCTCATCGCTTGCCCCAAACCCCAGCCTCTTCCCGCCTCTGGTTCACCCCTGCCTTGCCCCCACTCCACCCCTTCTCCCAAGCGCCTGTCCACCGCTCTTCCTCTTCCTGCTCCTGCCCCATCTCTTTCCTGTCTCCTAACCTGAGCACCCCCTTGATTGCTCCTCTGCCTCCCTCCTGGAGCTTCCAGAATGCCACCAATCAGCTGATTCACAGTGCTCTAGAACTGCTAGGAAGGTGGGGAAATGGGGGAGCTGGTCAGTGGGGCCACCAATGGGAGACAGGCATTGGGGGAAAGGGAGTAGGGGAGGGGAGCTTGGCTGCTGGTACATACTCAGCACCTGCTGATTTTTCCCCATGGGTGGGTTATAATGCTTAATTTACATGTGAACTGAGGCAGGCATGTGAATAAACATGTTTTGCCTGGTAGAAAACTGTCAACCCTGCCTTGAGTTAGACCTTAGGAACCTATATGTTCATTGTACCTCTGTAACTTTTACATAGTATCTGTACATACATTTCACCAAGATATTAATTAGCTGTGTGATCCTGCCTTTCATTTAAGACCTCACATGTCACCATTTATGGGTAAATACCATGAATGTAGAGGCTAGCTCTAGTGAGTTTGGTAGGCTTGTTAGTAGTTACTGTTACAGGACGGTTACAGGTACCTTTGCCATCTAGTACCAGTGAGCCTCTGTGGCATAGATAGGAAAGCAAAATATTTCTCCTTAATCTCCCTTTCTCTCTGAAGGTCACTTCAATTCCTCCCATCATCTGTTTTCTTTTTTTTCTTTTCATTCTGTGTGAATATTACTTTGTACCCTCCCATTCTTTGTCTCTTCTTATTTAACCACTTCTTCTCTCCCAGGATCTCCTCCACTCTTCTTGTTCTTTCTTTTCTCTGTCAGGCTCACCTTCATTGCACTCATTTTCTTATGACAACAGGAGTGGCAAGTACAGCAACAATACAGAATACACAAGAGATCCAGTCATAGGATGGGCTGACAAAGAGAAATTTGCTTCCATTTTTTGGAATGGAAAATACTAGATTAAATTAGGAATGAGTAAACCTCCTGGGTTAGAGGTTTGGCAAAGTTCTCAAGCTATTTTGGGGGTTTATAAAACTAGTTGAAGTTTGCAAACTGTTTTTCCTTGTAATTTTAACCCATGTTTTTTCCCCCAGTGATTCAATTAAGAAACCCAAACAAACATATTTTTCAGCTAAAAGGAAGTCTGTGTTAAGTATTAAAGACAAAAGAGCCTCCCAAAAGTACAAGTAGTTGCCTTATATTATAGCTTTTAAAACAGCTAAACCTATCATTAAGATTATGTCTGGACTTGTATTATAGTCTCCACTTCCTGTGCTTGGGCTCAGCCCCAGAGGTAAAAATTTTTAGAACTGTGACCACAATCTTTTCAGTCCTTTTTTAGTTATGTGAATGTGAACAAAAATCCACCTTTTCCATTGTAATAGCTGTTAAGATCCTTTTTGCTCAAGTAATGCTCAAAAATGGCTGAACTCTGGAATCTGAAACTAATCTAAGGTCGGACGAAAGCCCTTCTTAAAAAACAACAACTACAAAACCCCAAACTTAAAATACTTGGTTTCAGACCAACTTGGTAGTAATGTTGGAAGCTGTAATAACTGGTATATTACTAATGGCTACATTGTCCCCTGCACTGGATGCACTTAAAAATTACTCCATTTCAAGGGGCATGGGGGGGTGCTGAGAGCCATTGAACCAAACTGTAAACCCTGGATATGACAGAACCCACTTGAAGCCAGGGGCTGTGGCAGCACCCTCAGCAGCCCAAGTTCCAGCCCCTCTGTTCCATTTCAATCTGACTTTTAAGTTTATAGCGCTACATCTACAGAAAGAAATGCAAGAAATGCTTTTGTTTCTTATTTCCACCGCTACACCCCTTTTCTGCACCAGGCACCAGCATTATTGCTATTTTATATCAGTACGTGCCTATTTAGTAGCATCTTCATGGCATCCTGCTTTTCAAAAGCAAATACCACTTATATTGTGGCTTCGTAGCAGGGGAAAATTGTCCCCGATGGGCTTTCGTCTAATGGAAACAGGAAATACCGCACATTTCACATGTCCAGTATTTTCTGTTTTTTTTACTGGATGGGGGACCCGAATAACGGACAGTCTGGGCAAAAACTGGACACCTGGCAACCCTAAGGGATTGTTCAAAATATACACAATTTATTTATTTTTTGGCCACAGACTAAACAGAAGGACTGTGTTTATATTACAGCCAGCCCTGAGAGCCACCCCGAGGGCCTAGGATTCCGGCTGCTGCTGTAGCCGCAGTATCAGCAGCAGTAGCCAGAGCCCTGGACTCCTTTGAATTGCTGGGGCCCAGGGTAGCTGCCCACTTTCCACCCCCCTCTGATTAAGCCATATTAAAATGCATACTCTTTGCTTCAGCCCGGTTTACCCCATGTGATGCTGATCACTCTGAAGCAGTGACCTGTTCTCTTCACCAATGTGTCTGTCATCTGCAAGCTTTATCAAAGATAATTTTATGTTTCCTTCCAGGTCATGGATAGAAAATGTTAAATAGCATAGATCCAAGAACCCAATCCCCATAGAACCTCACTGGAAACACACCCATTTGATGACAATGCCCCATTGGGTTCTATCAGTTAGCCTGGTTTTAATCATTTACTGTTAGGGTTGCCAGATGGTTTCAACAAAAATACCAGACACACTTGACATTACATCACAATCTACATTACATTTTATTTAGAAAATACCAGACATTTATATTTTCTCATTTATGTTTTCTCAATTTGTTTCCTGAACAGAAAGCTCAAATACTGGACTGTCCGGTTCAAAACTGGACACCTGGCAACCCTATTTACTGTGTGCCTTGTTAATTTTATATCAGTCTAGTTTTTGTAATCAAGCTATTGTGTGGTACCAAGTCAAATGTCTTTCAGAAATTTAAGTGTATTATATCAACCCTATTACATTTATCAAACAAACTTGTAATCTTATCATAAAAAGATTAGTTTGTCAGGATCTATTTTCCATAAGCCATGTTGATTTGCATAAATTAAATTATCCTCCTTTAATTCTTTATTAATCAATTCTTGTATCAATTGCTCCTTTATTTTGCCCGGGATTGATGTCGGGCCTGCAAGTTAGCTGGGTCATCACATTTAACTTTTAAAAAAAAATTAGCACAACATTAGCTTTCTTCTGGTCTTTGGAGACATTATAGTGCACCAAGATTTATTGAAAATTAACAGTTTCATGAGGTCCTCAGCCAGCTCCTTTTAAAACTCTTGGATGTAAGTTATCTGGACTTGCTGATTTAAAAATGCTGAACTGTAGAAATTTCTGTTTAACATGCCAGAGTATAATCTCCATACAATGAGACTATAATCAAGATTGGACCTCCTTGACCACAGCTAAGCCAAAAGGGCTGTGCTTAAATCATTAAAAAGTCCATGAGACTGACTGGTTGAGGCTTTTGGAATGCATTTGCCCTTATTTTTTTCACTCAGGGGCTTTTTCCCCATAATAAGCCATGCTTACCTCTTTCTATCTTCTCCCATTCCCTTAGGTTGATTCTTGGCTACTTTATCTACATCTCTGCAACTCACATTCAGCTCTTGCTTCCTGTTTACTAACCAGTGGTGAGTGAGGACAACATTCAAAGGCCCCTTTGAAAATTGAAATCCTCAAGCAAATTGACAGTTCAAATATTGCATGAATTGTACTTCATGTGCATAACAGTTATATTTTCTACTATTATGTAGTGCAAAGAATGTTTTGCATTTGTCCGTTTCAGCATTGTGTTTACTAGGTACTGACACAGGAGGATAATCTCTTTTCCAGCAGGCAGAAAGAGAAGTGCCTTCATCTTTCACATCGGAAAAAACTCTCCTCAGAACGTATTCCTGAGAAATCAAATGTGCATCTTCATCTGACAACCATTCTGGAAGTGACTCACCCAGAGTATTATTGTTATCACAGCCCCACTCACTGACTGTTGAAATCACCAACATGTTGTGATGAAGCTCCCACCTTGTCTCGGTGGGTCCTGCTCACTGTGACCCTCAGTGTAGCTCCTCTCTCTCTAGAGGTAAAGGTCACTACCTGCTGAGCCACTTTTATCTTGGGTCAGCGAGGGGTTGGTAGGAGAACTCCCACAGTATTGTTGCCCTTTTGGGCTTAGTAGGTGCAGTTCAGCCTCCTTTGTCTTCCCTCTCAGGGAAATGTCTCTGTAGTCTCAGAGGGTATGTCTAGACTGCATCCCTCTGTCAGCAGAGGGATGCAGATTAGGCAGGTCAACATTGCAAATGAGGCAGGGATTTAAATATCCCCCACCTAATTTGCATAAAAATGGCCGCCACGTTTTGCAGACTCAGCACTTTGTCGGCAAAAAGCGGCAGTCTAGAGGGGGATCTGTCAAGAAAGAAAGCCTTTTCCGACAGATCCTGTAAACCTCCTTGCAGGAGGCATAAGGGATGGGTTGAAAAAGGCTTTCTTTCTCGACAGATCCCCCTCTAGACTGCTGCTTTTTGCTGACAAAGTGCTGAGTCGGCAAAAGGCGGTGGCCATTTTTATGCAAATTAGGTGCGGGATATTTAAATCCCTGCCTCATTTGCAATGTCGACCTGCCTAATCTGCATCCCTCTGCCAACAGAGGGATGCAGTCTAGACATACCCAGAGTAGCAGGGTGGGGCGACCCAGGTCCGTCCTCTACTCCAGTTTCCAATCCAGGGGCACTAATGGCAGCAGCTGTTGGCAGTTTTTCCATTCACCTCTGGAGCTGCTACAATTCCCTGGGCCACTTCCCCAGGACCCCCACCTCTGTCAACACCTCCTGTACCCTTAAGGCTTCCTTCTCTGTGGCTTGTTGCTGCTTGTACTTCCCAGTCCTTTGGAAATACTTCCTCCCTTCTAGCTCTTCTAGGGTCCTTTCACTCAGGCGGGGGAGTTCTTAAATAGAACTAGCAGCTCCTTAATTGATGTCAGGCATCTCAATTGGCCTAATGGTCTCAACTGACTCTTTCCCAATTAATTGGCCTCAGATGCCTTAATTATGGTGCTGGCTAACTTAACTGACTTTTTTCAGGCTAATTAGTGTCAGGTGTCAATTAGCCTGTAGTAGCCTTTGTTTTGGTTACCCAGGGAATAGGGACCTACTTATCCTATGGCCAATATATCAGCCTTCTACAGCTCGTCAGTGCCCAACTGATCTGAGTCTGTCACAATATATAGCTGAGTGACTGGGTAATGGGAGAGAAGGCGAGTCAGTATTTGTTGGCTTCTACACCTTAGCTATTGCCATCTTGCCAATTCCTATTGAGATGGTGAAGATTCCAGAGCTACTCCCAGTATATCACGATATAACCCTTAATGTATGTAGCACTCTATGTACGTAGCAAGATCACATTTCAGATGACAGACACACGATGAGATTGTAATTGGCAATTCCGCACCATGATTTTTGTGTGTCATCTTTGATATGAGATTCTTGCAGGACAATGACAATCTCTGTTTCATCACCCAAAACTAGTTCACAATTCCTCAAAATACCTCCAGAGCTATTGTGAGCAACTTTCCACACAGCTAGCACCAACAGGGGCTGTGCCACATTGGGACTGACCTTCTGATGTCTTATGTCATTGCCTCACTCAAAATGGAATTTTTGAAAAGCAAATCGGCCAGGATTTCACAAGGACAATTGTGGCTTCCATCAATGGGATTCCATTAAAGCCCAAAAATGTGTCTCAGTACACCAGAGTAATAGCTGCAAGAACAACGTATCCCTTGTGATCCAAGCTAGAAACCAGAAACAGAAAGTTATTAGAGGATTACCAAGTCTTTGGTGACCTGAGCACTGCAATATCCTTACTAGAGTCACTGAGCCATTGAAGATGGATTGAGACAGTTGAAGATCTAGACTTTACTCACTGCAGCCATTCCGCTGTGCCAGTTCGGGGTTGCAAATCCAATGAAACATTGAAAACAACAGACAGATGTATCAAGTGCAAAGTCCACAGAAAACTCCACCAAGTAGCTCATCACCAGCCTTCTCTGCCTTGTCATGGCTGTTTGTGGTCATGAAGGTTCCAAAAAAGTTGGGGAAACTGCATGACCCATTGGCGTCTTTCCAGAATTTCTTAAACCTGGGAGCCAAGGAATGGAAATGGCTGGCAACTTCTGTTCTCCAAAATCCAGGGTATATCCTGAGCATCTGGCATGAGGTAATTACAATTACCAAACCCAGGAAGCCATCCATAATCCTTCATTACACTGGCCCATATTACTCCTTACACATCATACAAGCTTTTGAAAAAATATTATTGGCAGGATCATGACGCTTGTAGAAACAATGTTACTAAATGAACAAGTGGATTTCTGACCAGTCTGCAGCTTCACCAACCAAGCTTTGACCTTAATACACACTGAGTTGGGATTCCAGCAGAAATTCAAGATTGGGACAGCTTTTTTAGACTTATCTTATCTGTACGTATGGCCCTGAATGGAGAAAGGGTTGCTCCTTCCTTCTGAAAGCTAGCCAATTATTACATGCAATGCAACAATAAAGTTCTTCTGGGAGTTTCTGATCCATAGGTTCCCAAACGGGGGGGCTCACCCTCCTGGGGGGGCATGAAGAAATTCTAGGGGGGGGCGTGAGGCAACCCAGCCCCCCCATCAACCCTTCCCCTCCCAAGAAAGAGCCTGGTCCGTCCGGTAAAAAAATTCAGAAAATATCATGTGAAATGTCTGGTATTTTCTGTTTTTCCTGGCTTAGCATCCGCTGGAACACGTGCAGCTCAGGATGGCTGGGGTGAGGGGAGGATGGAGCATCCCGGGCAGACTTCAAAATGGCCACCTTAAAAGTGCAATGCCTGCTTTTTTTGGGAGGGGAGGGGTCAACAAATTTTACCCTGGAGTACCGGCACATTTTTTTTACACTGGTCCCAGGAATTAACAAGTTTTGCTGCTATTTTGGGGGGAGGGGCACGAGGGTTTCTTAAAAATCAAAAAGGGGGTGTGATGCCAAAAAGTTTGGGAACCAATGTGATCAGTTGTAGATTTTGTGTTTTCCTTGGTGACCAGTTCAGCATTCTACATGCCCTTTATTATGACCTGCCACAGGCGCCAATTCATGCACCAATTCTGTTTACCGTCTATGCCAGCAACCTTCCTCAATCATCATCATGGAATTTTGTTTACATTGATGACATTGCTTTGATTCCATGGGCACAGCATTTACCTACTGTAGAACAATGCTTAACCAAAGACCATAAAACCATGGAAGAATATTTCTTATTTGAGTGACTAAAATCAAATCCATGATTGTGCCAGCATTTAATCTAAAAGATCCAAAGGCTAGGGTGGAACTGCATATGGACATCTGTCCAGTAGATGAGACACAGTCCCACCACAAAACATCTCAGTGCACCATCAGATGGAAGCCTCACATTACATAGCAAGAAAATGCTTACCTCCTCACTCCAGCTTGGAAGGTGGTGCAAGAGATTAAGAAGGAATAAGGTTCCCTTGGACTCTCATGTGTTGGCTACTCATACTCTGGGTTGTAGCATAGGTAAGAAAGCAGGTTCCTGAGTCCACTATAAACTATCCTTCTGTGCAGATGTGTGGATGAAGGAGAAGAGAGAATGGAACCAAGGCTCTGTCTCTCCAGTGTAGCTGTGTCTGGGGAAGTATGTTACACCAGACCTTAGCCTAGTGCAGGGCCTGCTCCTTCTCAGACTAGGGGAAAGACCGATCACACTATGACTGCTGGACTGTTCCAGGAGAAAAACTTAAAAAGCAGCAATGGTCCTGTAGCACCTCAGAGGCTAACCAAAAATCTAGATAGACAGTATCATAGGCTTTCGTGGGCACAACCCACTTCAGACTGAAGAAGTGGGTTGTCCCCTTGAAAGCCCATGATACTGTCTATCTATATTTTTGGTTAGTCTCTTAGGTGCTACAGGACCATTGTTGTTTTTTTAAGTTTTTTTTAGTTACAGACTAACATGGCTACCCCTCTGAGACTCTTCCAGGATAAGAGCAACACTGCACTGTCCTTTGCTAAGGGCTTTTGGTAGAAACAAGATTCAGTTCCCCAGAATCGATACTTGCAATGTTAAAATGAAGACTGGGTTTTTATACAGCATCTATGGGAATTAGGCACCTAAATCCCATTACAATTCATTTGGCTTTGGGCTGTAATGCCTGAAGAGTGTTTTGAAAATCCCAGCGGTGATATTAGAGATAAATGGTTTATTTAGTATCATAGCAAGTGTCTATCTAGAAAGTTTCCAGTGAAAGAGCTTTCTCTGTAGTCAGATTTCAGCACAGAATTGGATTCTATATTGAAATCTTTCTGTTTCTGCAGCTTTTACAAGCTCCACAGGAGGGAGTCTTGACTTGTATTTAAATGTCATACCTATATATCTAAGGTATTTATAACAATAATACCTAAGCACTGATTTAGCCTTTTTTGCAGAGGTGGGATCTCAAACTGCATTCAAAATACCTCAGTTGAAGTGGCCCAGGTTTAGACTCCTCATTTGTAGCAGGCTGGCTTTGGAAAGCCTTAATCAAAACCAGTCGGCGCACACAGTGGTGTCAATGGTGTGCACGGCATTTTATACAGCTGTAAGAAGATAAACTCGCCATCCCTGAAACTTAGAATCTAGACTGATAAATTATAAAGGACATTGGGGGAAGTGAAAGATGCAACATAAAAGTAAAGTTACAGAGCAGACATGTGTGGTGCCCATCTAGGTAGTTGGAAGGTTGTAGTTTTGGTCATATTTTTAATTAATAAATTTTGTTTAACTCTTAGCATGAGCTAATTAAAGAAAACAATACAAGATCCTGAGGTAATATATAAGGGCAGGAGTTGATGGTTACTGGCAGATGGCTGGCTGAAAGAAGCTAGTCCTGTAACTCAAATAAGGCAATCAAAGTGGCTAACTGCATTGGATCAGAGCCACTAATAGGAAAGCAGTGAGTGTTGCAGGAAGAGACGGGTGCACATAGCAGCACATAATGTATGATTTCAGAGAAGAGATATTATTAAGGGAAGAGCTGTGCAGGGCTTTAGAAGTTAGAATGAGATGTTAAAATGGGTTGCAGAAAGAGATATGAAAGTAGCAGAGGGACCCAAGGATGAGGGACTTAGCTGGAGTGAGGGAAACAAGAAGACTAACTTTAACTACTGTAGGTTACTGAATAGGCTGGAATGGGAAGAGATGATAGATGGGAAGGCCTGCTAAGACCTTAAAGCAGGGAGTGGAGACTGATTGAGAATCTCAGGGGTTGAGCTGGCCAGTGAATGGGTTAGGAAAATAGGAAGCTGATGAAACAATCACATCTGTTCTGTTTAACAGAGTACATTCCCCAGAGAGAAAGCTTTAAGAATGTATAACTCCTTTCCAGTAGATCTGTGGATGGTCACAAACCTGACTGCCTTCAGGACAAAATTCATGACCCAACAATTTCCCCAAGCTTTCCCATAACGTTATTAATGCTTACCTTGTTAATGTGATGATGATGATGATTAATAATAATTATGATGATAATAAAAAGCAGAAAAATCCACTAATTTACATGTTTTTAGAATGGTGCAGAAAAGGATAAGAATAAGATTAGATGGATCATAAAAAAGACAAGACTCAACAAAAGTTTTCTAAAAGCGGTCATTTACATTTCTTTTAAGTCATAAACTAATAAGTGGATTTTCCTGAAGGTTCAGAAGATTCTATGTTTGAAGAATAAGTTTGGTAAATTTGGGGAGGATGCCTTATATGATTCATATGGAACAAACTAGTTCAGTCTCTGTTCTCAGTGCAAATATTAATGTAACCTAAATTTCAGAGCAGACGTGGTGGCTCTGTAACACTGGACAGCTTTTTCAAATGCCATCTAGCTTGGAGTAAAACTCAGAGAGCCCTGTGGCATAGTTCTATGGCTCATTTCAATAAGCAAGCATAGCTTCTGTTTTATCATCCTGCTCCAGCTGCCAAGAAGTTCCTTCCTCAGAGTGTTCTTTTGTATACGCTGATAACTAACCAGAACAGAAGTGGTATTTCTTTCCCTAAAAGGCTTCTCCTCTATCCTTTCTCATTTCCCCACCTGCAGCCACTCTTCTGATAGGCAATTCTCCTTCAGCAGACTGTTTTCTGTCAGATCAGGTTTGGCGGGATACCCCTGAGACCAGCGTAACCCCTGCCCCATGCTGATGGATTGAATAAAGCCACTAATCGTTAAGTGAAAGTTACACCAGACAGTGTTGGGAGTGAAAAAAGGGGGGCAGGGAGGAGAGACAATTTTCTGACTCTAAGACTTGGCAGATTTCACAACAAAACAGCTGGCGGCGAGACACGGGTGCTGATGGAATACATTAATTACTGTCGTCAGGGTTTTAGACACACTTGCAAATTGCTGGTAATGCTGGCATGCTGGATTATCAGAGAAGTTGTCTGGGAAAAAAAGAGAAAAGTAGAGAGAAGTCTGAATCAGGCCCATCCACTAGCTATCGAAGCAACCTCAGCTGCTGTGGCCTGTGCATTCCTCAGCCTCTCTGTTAGCCCATGGCCTCCACACAACCTGTGTACACTTGTTCTGACCATACTCACTTGGGGCCCTTTTAGTCTCTATTATTATAATTGCAGCGTAACAAAGTATACTAAGCACCTCACAGGCACATCAAATAGACACAGCTCCACCTCCTGGATTTCTTACAATCCAAAGGTAGACATGGTGTCAAGTTAGTAAAAGCAACAAACAATGGGAGAGCAATGGGTAAGGAAGACAAAGGTTATTATCACTGGACTATGTAGTGACTTAGGTTTGTTATAAGCCTTTCTTGTTCACTGTGATTTGTCTATACACATGGATAGGCTTTTGTGAAACTAATAAACTAAATCTATATAGAGATTTTAGAGTGCATCTGTCTGTGTAGCTGTCTGCAAGTATGTTTGTTCAAGAACTCTTCCTAAACAATGAGAGCTAGGACCACCAAATTTAGTATGCAGCTTCTTCTTATCATAATTTAAAGAAAGGGCAGGGTTTTGTTTTAGGTGACAAATCTGAGAATTGTCCCAAATTGAAGTGTCATTAGAGGAGGTTTTGGAACAAATTGATAAACTTAACAGTAACAAGTTACCAGGACCAGATGGCATTCACCCAAGAGTTCTGAAAGAACTCAAATGGGAAATTGTGGAGACTTTAACTATGGTTTGTAACCTATCCTTTAAATCAACTTCTATACCTAATGACTGGAAGATAGCTAAAGTCATGCCAATATTTAAAAAGGGATGTAGAGGTGATCCTGGCAATTACAGACCAGTAAATCTAACGTCAATACCGGGCAAATTAGTTGAAACGATAATAAAGAATAAAATTGTCAGATACAAAAGTGAACATAATTTGTTGGGGAAAAATCAACATGGTTTCTGTAACTGGAAATCATGCCTTACTAATCTACTAGAGTTCTTGAGGGGGTCAACAAACATGTGGACAAGGGGGATCCAGTAGATATAGTGTACTTAGATTTCCAGAAAGCCTTTGGCAAGATCCCTCACCAAAGGCTCTTAAGTAAAGTAAGTTGTCATGGGATAAGAGAGAGGTCCTTTCGTGGATTGATAACTGGTTAAAAGACAGGAAACAAAGGGTAGGAATAAATGGTCAGTTTTCAGAATGGAGAGAAGTAACTAGTGGTGTCCCCCAAGGGTCTGCACTAGGACCAATCGTATTCAACCTATTTATAAATGATCTGGAGAAAGGGGTAAACAGTGAGATGGCAAAATTTGCAGATCACAGAATCATAGAACCATAGAGCTGGAATAGACTTTAGAAGGCCATTAAGTCCAGCCCCCTGCTCTAGGCAGGACCAATCCCAACTAAATCAACCCAGCCAGGGCTTTGTCAAGCTGAGACTTAAATACCACTAGGGATGGAGACTCCACTACTTTCCTAGGTAACCCATTCCAGTGCTTTACCACTCTCCTAGTGAAATAATTTTTCCTAATATCCAACCTGGACCTCTCCCACCACAACTTGAAACCATTGCTCCTTGTTCTGCTTCTATGACGAGGTAACTGGCTCTGTGGATATGGGAAAGTCAGTTGATGTGATATACCTTGACTTTAGCAAGGCTTTTGATACGGTCTCCCACAATATTCTTGCCAGCAAGTTAAGGGAATATGGATGGATAAATGGACGGAAAGATGGATAGAAAGCTGGCTAGAAGGCTGGGCCCAGCGGGTAGTGATCAACGGCTCGATGTCAGGATGGCGGTCAGTTTCTAGTGGAGTGCCCCAAGGTACGGTTCTGGGACCGGTTTTGTTCAATATCTTTATTAATGACCTGGATGAGGGGATGGATTGCACCCTCAGCAAGTTTGCAGATGACACTAAGCTAGAGGGAGAGGTAGATACGCTGGAGGGCAGGGATAGAGTCCAGTGTGACTTCGACAAATTGGAGGATTGGGCCACAAGAAATCTGATGAGGTTCAACAAGGACAAGTGCAGAGTCCTGCACTTGGGACGGAAGAATCCCAAGCATTGTTACAGGCTGGGGACCAACCAGCTAAGTAGTAGTTCTGCAGAAAAGGACCTGGGGGTTACAGTGGATGAGAAGCTGGATATGAGTCTACAGTGTGCCCTTGTAGCCAAGAAGGCTAATGGCATATTAGGGTGCATTAAAAGGAGCATTGCCAGCAGATCCAGAGATGTCATTATTCCCCTTTATTCGGCTCTGGTGAGGCCACACCTGGAGAATTATGTCCAGTTCTGGGCCCCCCACTGCAAAAAGGATGTGGACGTATTGGAGAGGGTCCAGCGGAGGGCAACCAAAATGATTAGGGGGCTGGAGCATACAACCTATGAGGAGAGGCTGAGGGAGTTGGGTCTGTTTAGTCTGCAGAAGTGAAGAGTGAGGGGGTATTTGATAGCAGCCTTCAACTTCTTGAAGGGAGGTTCCAAAGAGGATGGAGAAAGGCTGTTTTCAGTAGTGACGGATGGCAGAACAAGGAGCAGTGGTCTTAAGTTGTGGTGGGAGAGGTCCAGGTTGGATATTAGGAAAAACTATTTCACTAGGAGAGTGGTGAAACACTGGAATGGGTTACCT
The DNA here is from genome assembly GCA_032595735.1 of Pelochelys cantorii. Classification (NCBI taxonomy): domain Eukaryota; kingdom Metazoa; phylum Chordata; order Testudines; family Trionychidae; genus Pelochelys; species Pelochelys cantorii. The sequence continues at coordinate 208,101,951 of CM064326.1, forward strand.
AGGGAAGTAGTGGAGTCTCCATCCCTAGTGGTATTTAAGTCTTGGCTTGACAAAGCCCTGACTGGGTTGATCTAATTGGGATTGGTCCTGCCTAGAGCAGGGGGCTGGATTTGATGACCTCCTGAGGTCTCTTTCAGCTCTATGGTTCTATGATTATATGATTCTATGATTCTAAGTCCAAGGTGTGTATTTTACTACTGTCTCTTCTTCCTTTGGTCAGGATCCTGAAATCTACCATCTCATGATCACCGTTTCCGAGGTTGTCCCCCACCTCTACTTCCCCTATTAGTTCCTCCCTGTTTGTGAGCAGAAGGTCAAGCTGTGCATGGCCCCTCATCGGAGCCTTCGGCATTTGTACAAAGAAGTTATCCCCAACATTCTCCAAAAACTTCCTGGATTGCCTGTGTACTGCCATATTGGTCTCCCAACAGATGTCAGGGTGATTAAATCCCCCACGAGAACAGGGCCTGCAATCTGGAAGCTTCTCTCAGTTGTCCGAAGAAAGCCTCATCTACCTCATCCACCTGATTCGGTGGCCTGTAGTAGACACCAACCACAACATCACTGCTGTTGCTTACACCTCTAAACTTGACCCATAGACTCTCAACAGGCTTTTCTCCCTTTATATACTAGAGTTCTGAGCAATCATAGTGCTCTCTTACATATAGTGCAACTCCTCCTCCTTTTCTCCCCTGCCTGTTCTTCCTGAACAGTTTATACCCTTCCATGACAGCGCTCTAGTCATGCGAGTCATCCCACCATGTCTCTGTTATCGCAATTAAATCATATTTCTTGGACTGGGCCAGGGCCTCCAATTCTTCCTGTTTGTTGCCCAGGCTTCTCGCATTAGTGTACAAACACCTCAGATAACCAGTTGATCGCCCTATCTTCTCCATTCGAATCAGAAGTCCTCCTTTCTTGCTCGTTCTTCTTTGCATTTCTTCCCGGTATCCGACTTTCCCACTCCCCATAGGGTTCTGGTCACCATCCCCCAATGAACCTAGTTTAAAGCCCTTCTCACTAGGTTTGCAAGCCTGCCCACAAAGATACTCCTTCCTCTCTTTGTTAGGTGGATGATACCAAACTGCTCAAGACAGTTAAGACCAAAGCAGACTGTGAAGAGCTTCAAAAACATCTCACAAAACTCAGTGATTGGGCAACAAAATGGCAAATGAAATTTAATGTTGGTAAATGTAAACTAATGCACATTGGAAAAAATAATTCCAACTATTATTTATTATTATTAATATGATGGGGACTAATTTAGCTACTCAAGAGAGAGGTCTTGAGTCATTGTGGATAGTTCTCTGAAAACATCCACTGAATGTGCAGCAGCAATCAAAAAAGCAAACAGAATGTTAGGAATAATTAAAAAAAAGGGATAGAGAATAAGACAGAGCATATCTTATTGCCTCTATATTAAACAATAGTACGCCCACATCTTGAATTCTGCGTACAGATGCGGTCACCTCATCTCAAAAAAGGCATTGGAAAAGGTTCAGAAAAGGGCAACAAAAATGATTAGGGGTTTGGAATGGGTCACGTATGAAGAGAGATTAAAAAGACTGGAACTTTTCTGTTTAGAAAAGAAGAGACTTTTTAAGGGGGGATATGATCAATAAAATCCTGACTGATGTGGCAAGAATTAATAAGGAAAAATTACTTACTTATTCCCACAATATAAGAACTAGGGGTCACCGAATGAAATTAATAGGTAGCAGGTTTAAAACAAAAGGAAGTTTTTCTTCACACAGCGCACAGTTGGCCTGTTAAAGTCCTAGTCTTCACTACATCCTTGCCAGAGGATGTTGTGAAGTCTAGGACTTTAACAGGGTTCAAGAAAGAACAAGGTAAATTCATGGAGGTTAGGTCCATCAATGGCTGTTAGCCAGGATGGGTAGGAATGGTGTCCCTAGCCTCTGTCAGAGGCTGGGAATGGATGATGGGAGAGGTATTTCTTGAAGATTCCCTGTTCTGTTCACCCCTCTGGGGCATCTGGCTTTGGCCACTGTTGGCAGACAGGATACTGGGCTAGATGGACCTTTGGTCTGACCCAGTATTGCCATTCTTCTGTTCTTATGGTTGTGCCAGGACAACCAGAAGCCCTGGGAAAGGAACAGTTTTCCATAACATGCAAAGGGATGAGCTGCTGTTTGGAAGGATGTGATATGAGAATGCCACTGGAGGCAAATGGCCATGAGCCCAAAGGGGAGAGCTGTCATATAGAGTGGCCACTGGGGGCAGCTGTTCTGCCAAGGGAGTGGCCAGGAGCGTAGGGGCTCCATCTTGTCTGCCAGCACAGTGGGTAAGTAATCTCTTTCCTCCTTCCTGGCCCTTGGCCACAGCACTGGGGGAGAGAAGGGAAAGGCCCCTGGTGGGCTGTGGAGGGCCTGAGGGGGGAGACAGCAGGTCCCTGGTGGGTGGAGAGGGCCTGGGGTGGGGGAGACAACAGGCCCTTTGCCCCCAGCCTCCTGCACTCCTTCCTTCCCCATCCTAAGGCCCTACTCTAAAGGACCCAGGCAATGCCAGGTAAGTCTGCTAGTCTACTGTATATTTGAGAGAATTTGTCTCTCTGTTCAAGAACTCCCCCTAAATGGTAAGAGCTAGGACCACCACATTTGGTAGGCAGCTTCCTCTTATAACTTAAAGTAAGGTCAGGGTTTGGTTGTGCCAGGAAAATGGGATGTGCCTAGAATGGGATTGCTTCTCATAAAACCAAGCAGAAAAGAGACAGAATCACCTGGCAGGTGAAAGGGGCTGGCTGGGGGCGCACCCCACACTGGGATTGCCCCAGCTCTGAACCCTACTCCCCAGGCTCTTTTAGGGATAGTTGGGGAGAAGGCTGAAGCTCACCGTCCTTCTTCTCCCACCCCCTTCATATGGGAACATTGCTATCTTTTCCCCTTTGTTGGGGAGCAAGAGGAAAGAGCAGTTTGCTGAATTCCTCACTCTGCTTGGAGGGGTGCAGGGGCCAATGAACATGGACCTGCCCCAGCCAGGGGACATTCACCCCTCCCCCAGCTGTGCCCACTGGAGCTGAAGCAGCCGTGGACAGGTGCTTCTTACATGGCCCCAAGCTACTGTGGTGAGAGAGGGCTGGGGTAGTCCTCTCCCCCGGGCAGCCTGCACACTGAACCCCTCCTTCCCAGCTCTACAGCAATGATTTAAATGAAGCACGGACATTTTCACTTTATTTTTTAAAAAACAAAAATTAATTGAGTTAAGGACCTGAGCAATGCTGGGTAAATTTTCTAGTAATCAATATTTGCATTATGCATGTTTCCTTCCATCCAGTAAAGCCTTCATTTGCACTTGCGCCTGAGTCTATTTCAATGGGTCTTTTAGGTGCTCTTGAAAACCCCACTAGGCCCTTTTCTGCATCTTTAGGCACATAAATACCTTGACAAATATTGCCCTAGAATCACAAAGGAAGTTAGGTGCCTAAAATGGCAGGTAGGCACCTGCATCCCACAATCAGGATCACATATCTCTACTCAGCTGTTAGCAAACCGGGTAGGCATTTACCATTGCTTGGCATTTACATTTTTGCAATAGATGTTCTCTGCACAGTGGCAGCTCACTCTAGGCATCCAGATGTGATGCACAAGCCAGGGAAAGATAGCCATTTCTCAACTTCCCATGGGCCCAAGCCAGGAAGCATATTCAGAGCTCCCCTACCGGGTCAGGTTCCCCAGCATACAAAATGGGCTGACAGAAGGAAAACATACCTCTTTACTTTTAGCCTAGTAGGTAGGGTACCTGTCTCGGAGGTGAGAGAACCCTGGTTCAAGTCCCCACCCTCCCTTAGGGCAAAATGGCTGTATTGCTTTCAGGTGAATGCCCATGCTGCTGGTCTAGGGGTTATTCTCATGCAGGGCTCCTTCAGGGCACGTCTACACTGCAGGGCAAAAGTTGAATTAAGATTTGTAGCTTCAGCTACATCAATTGCATAGCTGAAGTCGGAATAGCTTAACTCAGCTTTTGGGGCTATCTACACAGCAGGAAGCTGAAGGAAGAACACTCTTCCTTTGACTTCCCTTACTCCTTGTAAAATGAGGGTGTGACAGACCGGGCCGGGTCTGGGCATCTGCTCAGGGCGAATTGCTCAAACTCAGGGCTCCTTACAGCCCCTGACTGGAGACCTTTCCCGAATAGGCCACAAACCAGTCACACAGAGCGCTTCAGCTGCCAATCCAACCAGCAGGAAGCCTCACGAGCAAAACCCCTCAGACACTCCAGCTCTCCCTGTGCCATAATCAGCCCTGGGCCAACACACAGGTGAGGGGTTATAGAACCCAATCTCACCTACCCCGAATGGGTCCTCCCGGTCCCAAAGAACCAACCACAGATCCCTGGTCAGTTTACACTTGAGATCTTACCCACAAGATTACGCTGGACCAGTCCTTTAGAATCTAAAATCTAAAGGTTTATTAATAAAAGAAAGAAAAGGCTGAGAGTAAGGTTGTTAATGAGAATACATTACATGCACCAATCACCAAGTTCTTGATGCAGGCTCATAGGAGAGATGTTATAAACTGCTATCTTAAAAGTCTCTGATGTACATCCTATATCAGGATGGGTCCACAGTCCTTTCCAGCTCTCTGTCCCTTGCAAGGCTGCATCTGGGATCAGTAGCAGAATTGAAGACAAGATGGAGTCTGCCTCATGGCACTTTATATCCATTCCTGGTACCTTCCAAGCTGGAGCAGGTCACATGGTCAAGTGACCTATCCCTGTGTCGCATGCCTGCAGCCACTGGATACTGACTGGTTTGCAGGTTTCCAGATGCATTCCTCAGGTGTGTATTGGGCACCTTGAGAGCCATTGTCCTTGGGGCTGTGCTAGTTAGCACAGTCATTCACTGGACATTTCTTCCTTACAGTAGGCAGTCCAGGCAAAGAACATTCACAATACCAGCACAGAGTCCATATTCATAACTCCTCATACAGACATCATACATGTACACAAGTAGCATATATAGAATCAGTAGAACATAAGCTTTCACTTGACACCTCACGTGGTCCCCTTTGTACAGACTTTGGGGCAAACACCCCCCTGTGGGCACAGCAGTGATCTGGCTGTTCCCCTTAAAATCCAATAACATGTCAGAGGGCTACAGAAGTCGGAATAAGAACTCCTTCCGCTGGACATTATTTCAAAATAAAGGCTGGCAGCGTAGACGCGCATTTTGTTATTTCAAAGTAACGTCAGTTATTCCAAAATAACGCTGCTGTGTAGACATAGCCTCAGGCTCTGCTGTTGAAGCTGTTCTATTGATAGAAGTGGGATTAGAGACAAGGAGTTCCTGCCATACTTGCCACTCCATCTTTAAGTGAGGGGGAGAGTGACAAACCTCATTCTTTCCCAGATAATAGATAGGAATTTGTTGAGGATGGGGGCAGTTGGTAGATCTGTATTGCAGGCCTAGAGTGCCTCCATCAACCAGGACTGGTTCTCCCCCGAGATAAGTTATTCCATTCGTACGCTCCCCACCAGCTACTTGACATGGGCTGGAACACAGATCAGTCCATAGCTCTCAAACCAGGTCATTAAGAGAAAAAGTAATTGACCTTTTTTGCTGGCATTAACTTTGTTTGGTTGAGCTCCCACTGGTGAAGTGTTTATTTTGTAAGATTCTGTCACTGCTACTGGACTAAAGAGACAAAATCATGTGATTAATATTGTTTGTTTTGGCTGGAGGAAAAGTACTGGGAACCTGTAACAAATACCCCCTGTTAGCAAATAGAAAGGTATAATTAAGACATCCTTTCCAGTGGTTTTAACAAGATTTTGTCTCGCTCTCATTTTTAATGAGATACCAGTTTCCTCCCTTGTTGCTAGCAGATGCCTTTCCAATAAAACAGACAGCTTTGATTTTTACCTTACTATGAATTCTCAGTCTTAATTTATTCATCTGCAGCCCACCCATCACACTCTCCATGTGCTAAATAGCTGTTAATTGCAGAAAAATTAACAAGGTGTTTAACGCCAAAAATATTAAAAATAATCTTTTTCTTAATAGGCAGAGAGACTCGTATTTTCTTGCATTCCCAAAGCTTAGCTATATCTAGGCCAGCATGGCAATTCTGCAGTCTCACCTAGCTCCCCCACCCCTTCAATAAATCAGAAACTCTCCTTTTGTAAAATTGAGTCTCAGACAGTTTATTTTAATATGCTGTCAGTTTGTGAGCAGCCAAGCAGTCCCCAAAAGATTTGTAGATGTTGAAGGCATGAAAAAAGCAACCTTTCTCAGTGTAGCTGATTCAGTACAGCCATTCCCTCCTCTGGTGGTTGGGGAGATGCAGCCTTGGCAGGTTTGGGCAGCAAACCTGTTTATAAGTTATTTTTATTTCACTTAAATAGCTCTTTAAGGCCTGCAAAAATCCTGAAACTTAGTACCAAGGTAAAATCCCCCTGTGGCAAAGAATCTGCTCCTTATTTATTATTTTGCATCTCTACTAGGTGCATAGGGTAGGTTGGGATTTTCAGTTCCTGCTATTAGCTGAGAGATGCCATGGTGAACTGTAATCTCCCTCATTCTTATCTAAGCAAAGCTGGGCGTGGTCAGTATTGGGCGGTTGACTCATTGCCAGGAAAAATTACAGGTGCTGCAGAAAGTAATGGTAGTAATTGATTAAGGTAGGCTGTACAGCAGCACTGACCCCAAAGTCTGTAGATCTGGGATGGGCCATAATTTTGGAGTGGGGGGGGGCACTCCAAGATTTTGGAAAGTGGCCAAGGGCTTCACTTTTCCATGATATTAATGGAGGAGATGCGGGGTCTGGGATGGAGGTTGGGTGCAGAAGGGAGCTTGGGGTAAGGGATTAGGATGCAGAAGGGAGTGTGGGGTCTGGGAGGGAGTTTGGGTAAAGGAGGCAATTGTGACTTGGGCAGGCTACTGGGGTACAGGGGTTTGGGTTGTGACCTAGAACAGGAAGGGGTTGTGACCTGGGGTGCAGGGGTTTGGGTTGTGACCTAGGACAGGGAGGGGTTGTGACCTAGGGCAGGGGACTGGGGTACAGGGGTGTGGGGTGTGACCTAGGGCAAGAGGGGGTTGTGATCTGGGGCTGGGTATTGGGGTACAGGTTCAGGGAGGGGATATGGGTGCAGGAGGGTGGCAGAGGGTTTCGGTTATGTGGGGTAGGGTGGCAGAAGTAGGGGGCAGAGGGTGGGCGAAGGGCTGGAGTGCTAGAGGGGCTGGAATGCTAGAGGCAGGCTCTGACTGGGAGAACTTACCTGAGTGACTCCTGGCCAGCAGCCCAGAACATTTCTGAGTAGCTTCCCTGCCTGCCCCGCCCCAGTATGGGCTGCAGGGGCCATGTGTGTGTGTGAATAACTACGAGCTTGAGGAGAGGGGGGCATAGTGCTTCATGTGCTGCCTGTTATTCAAACAGGCAGCGCCCATTGGCCAGAAACTGGCCAATGGTATTGTGCTGGGGGCAGGGGCAGCTCATGAAGCCTCCCGTACTCCAGGCTCATAGTTGCGAAAGAAAAATGGCCTGGCAGACGCTTTTCTGAGTAGCATGCAGGTGGGGCGAGCAGAGAGCTGGCCTGAGGCTCCCTGCTGCATCCGTGGGCCAGATCTGTTGGCATGGCAGGCTGGGTCTGGTCCACAGGCTGTATTTCGCCCAGCCCTGCCTTAGATGGTGAAAGAGGGAGCTGTGCTATAGGAAGTGATGTATGTGGTTCAGGATGGGGCACTCCCTCCTTTGATCACTTTGTAGGGTTGGTAAATAAACATTACCTCTGTTTTGCAGAGGGGAAGACAAAGGGGCAGATAAGGAAGTGACTTGCATCCCCACTCGATCAGCTAATCTCAGACACAAGAAAACAGAGTATTATATTCCATATACTTCCAAGTGAATAATTTTCTAACTGATCTCTTTCTCTTGTGGTATGCTTCAGTCAAAAACAAATTATTAGGCTCAGTGTAGGAGTTTCAGCCAGTTAGGTGCTCTGTGCTATAAAATCATAGAACACTAGAACTGGAAGAGACCTTGAGAGATTATCGAGTCCAGTCCCCTGCCCTCACAGCAGGACCAAATGCTGTCTGGACCATCCCTGATAGATGTCTATCTAACCTCCTCTTAAATATCTCCAGAGATGGAGATTCCACAACCTCCCTAGGCAATTTATTCCAGTGTTTAACCACCCTGACAGTTAGGAAGTTTTTCCTAATGTCCAACCTAAACCTCCCTTGCTGCAGTTTAAGCCCATTGCTTCTTGTCCTATCCTCAGAGGCCAAGGAGAATAATTTTTCTCTCTCCTCCTTGTGACACCCTTTTAGATACCTGAAAACTACTATCATGTCTCCTCTCAGTCTTCTCCTTTACAAACTAAACAAGCCCAATTCTTTCAGTCTTCCCTCATAGGTCATGTTCTCTAGACCTTTAATAATTTTTGTTGCTCTTCTCTGGACCTTCTTCAATTTCTCCACCTCTTTCTTGAAACGTGGTGCCCAGAACTGGACACAGTGCTCCAACTGAGACCTAATCAGCACAGAGTAGAGCGGAAGAATAACTTCTCATGTCTTGCTCACAACACTTCTGTTAATGCATCCCAGAGTCATGTTTGGTTTTTTTGAAACAGCATCACACTGTTGATTCATATTTAGCTTGTGGTCCACTATGAACCCTAGAGCCCTTTCTGCAGTACTCCTTCCTAGGCAGTCGCTTCCCATTCTGTATGTGTGAAACAGATTGTTCCTTCCTAAGTGGAATACTTTGCATTTGTCCTTATTAAACTTCATCCTATTTACCTCAGACTATTTCTCCAGTTTGTCCAGATCATTTTGAATTATGACCCTATTCTCCAAGCACTTGCAACCCCTCCCAGCTTGGTATCATCTGCAAGCTTAATAAGCGTACTCTCTATGCCAATATCTAAATCTTTGATGAAGATATTGAACAGAACTGGTCCCAAAACAGACCCCTGCGGAACCCCACTTGTTATGCCCTTCCAGCAGGATTGTGAACCGTTAATAGCTACTCTCTGAGAACAGTTATCCAGCCAGTTATGTACCCACCTTATAGTAGCCCCATCTAAGTTGTATTTGCCTAGTTTATTGATAAGAAGATCATGCGAGACTGTATCTAAAGCCTTACTAAAGTCTAGGTATACCATGTCCACCACTTCTCCCTTATCCACAAGATACCTCCTCTATTGGCTCCTTGAGTATTCTAGGATGCATCTCATCAGGCCCTGGTGACTCGCAGACATCTAACTTTTCAAAGTGATTTTTAATTTGTTCTTTTTTTATTTTATCTTTAAACCAATGTTAGGCATTTCTTCAACATCAGACTTCTTGGTGAATTCCGAAACAAAGAAGTCATTAAGCACCTCTGCCACTTCCAACTTTCCTGTTATTGTTTCTCCCTTCTCATTGAGCAATGGGCCTACCCTATCCTTGGTCTTCCTCTTGCTTCTAATATATTTATAGAAAGTCTTCTTGTTTCCCTTTATGTGTGTAGCTAGTCTGAGCTCGTTTTGTGCCTTTGTCTTTCTAATCTTGCCCCTGCATACCTGTATTGTTTGCTTATATTCATCCTTTGTAATTTGTCCTAGTTTTCACTTTTTATATGACTCCTTTTTTATTTTTAGACCATGCAAGATCTCCTGATTAAGCCAAGGCTGATTTTTGCCATACTTTCTATCTTTCCTATGCAGCGGAATAACTAGCTTCTGGGACCTTAATAATGTCCTTTTGAAAAACTGCCAACTCTCTTCAACTGTTTTTCCTCTTAGTCTTGCTTTTCATGGGACCTTATCTGCCAAATCTCTGAGTTTCCAAAATCTGCCTTCTTGAAATCCATTGTCTCTATTTTGCTATTCTCCCTGCTACCATTCCTTAGAATCATGAACTCTGTGATTTCATGATCACTTTCACCCAAGCTGCCTTCCACTTTCAAATTTTCTACCAGTTTCTCCCTATTTGTTAAAATCAAATCTAGAGCAGCTTCCCCCCAGTACCTTTTCAATCTTCTGAAATAAAAAATTGTCTCCAATGTAGTCTAAGAACTTATTGGATAGTCTGTGTCCTGCTGTGTTAGTTAAGCAGGAGATCAGAAGAGATGATCTGACCTTAAAAATCTATGCATCTCTATAACCTCCCCTTCTCTTTAAAACTGAGCTTGATTCAAATTTAGAGATGGTCTTGATACAAAAGTGCAGATCAGAACAATTCCCAACCTTGAACGTATTTGGAATCTGAACCTGAATGACTGATCTGGGCAACCCCAAGCTGTGAAGGGTACAAAATTACAGGTCCAATTTTGCTAAAATCAGATTTAACACATTTGTTGTTGATGTGACTGAATTTCTTGAAGGAGTGGTAATAGGTTATGGAGATTCCCTCCCCATCTACACCCATTTTAATCCAGTGCAGGAAATAATTACTGAAGTGTTTACCCTCTTGAGGCTGGTAAATAGCTTGTGTGAAATGAACTGGTGACTGAGCTGAGTCTAGTTCCTGATGAACAGGGTTCCACGTAATTTTTAAGTACCCTAAACTCACTGAAGGGTACATATTGCCTCTATATAAATCCATGGTACACCCACTTCTTGAATACTGCATGCAGATATGATCACCTTATCTCAAAAGGGATATATCCTGGAATTGGAAAAGGTTCAGAGAAGGACAACAAAAATGATTAGAGGTATGTAACAGCTTCTGTAAGAAGAGAGATTAATAAGATTGGAACTTTTCAGCTTGGAAAAGAGACAACTAAGGGCAAATATGATAGAGATCTATAAAGTTATGACTTGTGTGCAGAAAGTGAATAAGGAAGTGTTATTTACTCCTTCTGATAACACAAGAATTAGGTGTCACCAAAAGAAATGTAATAGGTAGCAGGTTTAAAACAAATACAAGGAAATCATTCTTCACATAATGCACAGCTAACCTGTGGAACTCCTTGCCAGAGGATGATGAGGCGAAGACTATAACAGGGTTCAAAAGAGAGCCAGATACATTCATGGAGGACAGGCTCCATTAATGACTATGGATGGGTAGGGATAGTGTCCCTAACTTCTGTTTGCCAGAAGCTGGGAATGGACACCAGGGGATTGATCACTTGATTACCTGTTCTGTTCACTCCTTCTGAAGTACCTGGCATTGGCCACTGTCAGAAGATAGCATAATGGGCTAGAGGGCCCTTTGTGTATCCAATATGTCTGTTCTTGTGTTCTTATATACAAGAAGGCTGATTCAGCCCTTCATTTTTGGATGAAGTTCTTTGATGAAAGATCTGTAAAGGAACACCTGGGTGCTGCAGGAAGAGGTACTTGCAGTAGATGACACGCTTCCCCCTTCCTCAGTACAGAACAAATGGACCTTTGGGGCACTAGGGCCATTACACTGCTACAAGTGCAGTTTTTCAAACAAAATAGAAAACCAAAGTCCTGACCACTCATGTTGTTGCAGCTCTTAGGAGGAAGTGTAAAGGCAGAAGGTCTGCACTCTAAGAGCATGCTTACAGACCCCCAAACTGGGACAGTGCTTAGCATCTCTTCAAACTCTGTATGCTTTACACACCTGGGGGGAAGAAAAGTCTCTCCTATGTGTAAATTTTCTTGCTCAGGCCTTGTCTACACACAAAAGTTGTATTAATGTAGCTAAAGCAGTACAACCTCTCTAGTGTGAATGCTCTCATACTGGTATAAATGTGCTTACATCAATGTAGAAGATTATTCCTATATAGGGAGGAGAATAAGCTATCCTGTATAAACACGTTTCTGTCCATGTAGTTGCACCCGCAGTAGGGGTTGTTCCTGTATAACTATATCCCTATAGCCCTAATCAAAATAGTAATGGTGCCACAAAAACTGGGTATTGAGCAGGCTCAAGTCTGTAAAACAGTTTGGAAATTTTCAGAATATAAGCTGCAGTAGACATATACCTGTGAGATGATTATTATTGTCATTATCCTTCTTAGGTGCTTAGTTCTATGCTCTTACAGGGTGCAGGGGTATTTTGGATGAGTGCGTAGAAGCCAGAATCCTGTTTGCTCAATATGGACATTAACATACAGCATGAGCCAGAATTTGTCCTTTCCTCTCTTGAGCTACAGCTTCCTAGGAGCCAGTTCTCTTAGCTTCTGCTGTCCATCTCAAAGATAGTTTAATTAGTGTTACATGTGTCAGAAATAATTTGGCTCCTTCAGGTTGAAAAACACAAAATCAGTGTAAGATTATACATGATAATACTCTAAATTCATTTCCGAATTTGGGCCATCTCATCAGAGAGACTAAAGGATGAATGGACAATGGAGACTGAATTCTCTTCTGATACATTGTGGCAGGATGTGTCTTGGTCACTGCAGAAGCCCAAGGGCAGGGCTGTGTTTGGGAAACTTTGAGGCCTTCAGTCTTAATGAATCTCCAGCACCTCCACTAACTTGACAACACAATAATAGATGTTTTCATACAGCCATTTAGAAAGTCATACATGCAGGGACAATCAATGCATGCCACGCAGGATGGAGGACAGCATTCTGGAGAACAATATCTCTGGAAAAAAAAGGCTTAGGACAAGCTCGTGTGATGTACTGGACGAGAGTATCCTTGGAACTACAAATCAGGGAATAGCATTACTGGATTAATGTATCCTGTTCTGGTGTCTACACCTCAAAAAGAATACTGAAAAATTGGAAAAGGCTCAGAAGAGAGCCACCAGAATGGAAAACTTGTCTGTGTGTAAGAGACTTAAAAATCTCAATAGTTTAAATATATCTAAGAGAAATCTAAGAAGTTACTTCAAAATATTAGATAGCAGAGGGATCTTTAATCTCATAGAAAAAGATGCAACAAGATTTGATGGCTGGGAGTTCAAGTCAGAAAATTCAAACTGCAAAATTTTAACAATGATGGATAATTAACCTTTGGCACAGATTAGCAAGGGCTGTGGTAAATTCTTCATCACTTGGAGGCTTTAAATCAAGACTGCATGTCTTTCTAAAAGATATGTTTTAGTTCAGCCACAAGTTGATCATAAATGTTCCCTGCTGGGCTCTATAAATCTATATGAGCCATCTACAAGTACTTGAAGGATGTGAACACCAAAAAGGGAGAATTATTGTAGTATGAATAATGAGATAAATATGAGGAAAGGAAAATTTATGTGGGCTATCAGGAAAAAGAAACAATCCTCCTGACAATGACATCCACTGGCTGTGGAGCAGTCTCCCATGGCAAAGCGTCATTTAAAACACTGCTGGATAAGGTACTGTCGAATGCACAGAAGGGAAAATTCCTGCACTGGTCTCAGTGGAGTGTGGGAACGAAGGACTTTTCCACTTCTAATTTCTATGATTTTATGACCATGTGCAGGATCTGGAAAACACTAGAGAAGAGCTAGCTCAGAGGAAACGTCCACTGCTGACATGTGAATATCACTGGATCGGGTGCATGGTCTGATTAACCCTTCTGAATAGCCTGGGAACTAGTACCCCCTACTCCCACCAGTGGATCACAGACTACTAAAGCAGTCTGAAAGGCCGCATAGCTGATCACTCTGGATGGTGAGGCATAGTCAGGAAGCTGACACATCCAGCTACTCTTGAGTAACCAATTACCTAACCCAAGTTATCAGGGCTCTCAATACAAAGTGACAGTACAGGCAACCCCCGACTTATGACCACCCGACGTACGACCGCCCCGCTTTTAATACAATTTTTTCATGTGAGATAGCTCTTAAGCCTCCCCCAATTTACGTCCTCAGCTCACATTTATGACGACGTACAACACATACTCCACGCATCATCCTAAAACAGGAAATGCACAAAGTCAGTCAGACTCACCAGTCTGTAGCTGCTGCTTGTACCGCTCATGTCTCTGCTTATTTTTGTGCATTATTGGAATTATTTTTGCTGTTCACCATGTCTGAGAAAAGGAAAAGTGATGCACAGAGTGGAAACTCAACCAAGAAGCCCAGGAAAGCCCTTACTTTGGAAATAAAACATGAAATTTTGAAGCTTCACGATTCGGGCATGAAAGTGTATGAACTAGCTAATAAATTTGAGTTGCGTCATTCAACTGCGAGTACAATTTTGAAGGACAAGGCTAAATATTTAAAGGAAGTGAAGAGTGCAAAGCCAATGCAAACAACACTGATTAGAAAACGTGATGGGCTCATTCCCGAGATGGATAAATGATCAGACGCAACGCATCCATATACCTCTCAATCAAGCGATGATTTTAGCTAAGGCTAAAAGTCTCTTCGAGGTACCTAAGAATAAACATGGTGAAACATCCAAGGATGATTCTTTCAATGTTAGCACGGGTTGGTTTGATCACTTTAGGAAGAGAGCTGGTTGGCATAACATTCGAGTCCAGGGAGAAGCAGCCAGTGCTGACACGGAAGCAGCAAAGAATTTTCCACAGAAATTAGCCAAAATTATCGAAGAGGAAGGCTATTGTTCTCGGCAGATGTTCATCATGAAGGAAGAAAAGTCAATGCCCAGATTCAAAGCAGCTAAAGATCGACTGACTTTGTTGTTGGGGGCTAATGCTGCAGGGGACTGCAAATTGCAACCAATGCTTGTCTACCATTCTGAGAACCCAAGAGTGCTTAAGGATTCTCAGTAATTTGGAAATCAAACTCCAAAGCTTGGATGACTGCATCTCTTTTTGAAGATTGGTTCGCCTATAATTTTGTTCGTGAAGTCCAAAAATATTGTGCTGAAAATGACCTTCCACTTAAAGCCCTGCTTATTTTGGACAATGCTCCAGGCCATACCAGAATTCTTCAACATGCAAATCTGAACATGTTTTCTTGCCCCCTAACATGACTGCATTGTTTCAACCAATGGACCAGGGGGTCATCAGTTCGTTCAAGGCTTATTATCTTGGAGGGACTTTCAACAGGCTGGTAGAAGCAGTTAACAAAGAAGGTGGACCAACAATCAAAGAATTCTGGAAGCCTTTCAATGTTTTGCATGCTGTGAAAATAATTAAAAAAGCCTGGTATGCAAATCCAACCTCAGGGAAGTTTGGAAGAAACTTTGTCCTGAATTTGTTCAGGAATTTGAGGGCTTTCAAGATCCTTTAGCAGAAGTCACTGGATCTGTGGTCGAGATGGCAAATCAACTGATTCTCCAAGTTTCTCCTGAAGACGTGATTGAGTTGTTGGATTCTCATGCTCAGGAACTCATCAATGAAGATCTTTTAGTAATCGAAGAACAAAGGGTCATTGATGAAGAACCATAAAACAACAAATAGTCTGGTAGCACTTTATAGACTAATGAAACATGTAGATGGTATCATGAGCGTTCGTGGGCACAGCCCACTTCTTCAGATGACCGGAGTGTTGTATGTCTAGGACCAAAATAAATAGGGGAGATGGGAGGGGGAATGGAAGAAGGGAAAACTGAGGCGGGGAGTGGAACAAGAAAAGGCAATGGCCTTTTCTGAAGAAGTGGGCTGTGCCCACGAAAGCTCATGATAACATCTATGTTTTGTTAGTCTATAAAGTGCTACCAGACTATTTGTTGTTTTTTCAGTTTACCTGTAAAGACTAACTCAGCTACCCCCTAAAGCGATTGAAGAAGAAGTTACCATCGAGACTCCCCGTCCCCCAGCATTTACCATTCAAAGACTTGGTCTTGAGTCAGCATTGAAAATTTTTGAGACAGATGATCCTAATTTCAAACGCAGTTCAAGGATCATTTCAACAATTAGGAATGCCTACGCTTGCTACAGGGAGATTTTCTATGAAAAGAAGAAGGCGTCTTCAGTCCAAACCTCATTGGATTCCTATTTTAAGAAGCCTCAGCCAGTCCAAGCCCCCAAGAAACTAACTTCATCTCAACCAAGCTCCCCCAATCTAGCCCTCCTCCTCTTGCAAGACCGTTAGATTTTGATGATCCAGATGACCCAAATGCAGTCCCAGAACTTTTGTGAGACTGTATGTACAGTATTGTATACTTAAGAATTTTCAAATCTTTTTTCTGTGCTTTATTTTCATATTGAATGTTTGTTTTAAGTTAATAAATGTTTGTAAAGGCATATATTAGTGTTTTATTTAGTTTTCCTCCATTTCCGTAGTCAATTTTGGTATTTTCAGGGTATGAAATGGGTTTCCAGGAATGGAACTGCCATTTATAACATTGTGCCTATGGGAAATAAGGGTTTGACTTACAACGGCTTGCCCTACGACAGTTCTTCAGGAACCAATTAGGTCATAAGTGCGAGGGTCTCCTGTACACAGGGCTACAGCGTGTAGCCCCATAGGTCTTTTAAATAATATGCTTATATAGTTAACCATATGTAATACATGGAACAGCTACTGCTTTGGTCAAAATAACCTGCTAGCAGGGACAGTACAGTGACAAGAATGGGCTGTAGGGGAGGGGGCTTAGCATCCACAAAGACTCTTGGTTAGAACCTCACATGTCCCGTGATTTTTGTAAGAGGAAGACACAGCATAAAGTAGACAGGCCTTAAATATTATCTCTGTAAAGGGGCTCCAGCCACCTGTTTCTCTAAGGCTGCTTTCCAGCTGGTTATGTTACTTTGTTGTGCTTTTGTGGCAGCACTAGGAAGGATCAGGCTCTTCATTAACAGTTAATTAAACCTTGGTGGCCCTTCCTTCCCATCAGGGGTTACCTTCATTTGCTGATTAAGTTAAAGGGATTCTCTCGAGTCGTTGCAGTCTGTGATGTGACTGATCTTTACATCTGTGTATTCTAGCAGGAAATGCCCAGGACCGGCCCCCAGGGCTCTGTCTGTCTCTCTAAAATAAATGAATCCTTCAAACATGAAACAATTATTTTTAAAATCACATTCGTGGTCCCCGTGACTGTGCAGGGGTGTGATGAATGCAGACAGAGTGCACCCTACAGTTCTGAACGCAGACAGGGCCAGCAGTTAATGTTTTTAGGTAGGCTCAGCTTGTGTTTAGCTGCTGGCGGCTGGAGTGGGAAGATTTGAAAAATGGAAGCAAGAGGGATTTCTTAGTCTGAGAGCAAGTGGTGGCTAAGGGCAGGTCGGGGTATGTAGCCACAGCCCCATATAGGGGTGGTGATGCAGGAGGTGTACTGCCCCCGCTGGAGTTAAAAAGTTCACTCCTACAGCAATAGGTGACTCTTGGTGACACTCAAAAAGTGTACCATCTCCTCTGCCCCCATTAAAATTTCAATTGTTAAATGGGGTGCTCCCACACGCCCCCTCCCTGCCCCTCTGAGTGGCCCTCCCAGCACCTCCTGCCCGTTCAGGCACCAATTGCCCCGGCACCCAACATGTATACGGTGCAATAGCTGTACCTGGCCGTGCCTGGCCTACATTTCTGGCAGGTCTCTGTGTTTGTGCATGTGTATGGAATGGCCATGGTCTCTCTCCCTTTGCAGAAGTTTGTGCTTGTTATTGTCTCCTTATTCCCAATTACATCATGTCCCCCACTATGTTAAAAGAATGTTCAGGTTGCAAAGACAAGCACTTGAAATTTACAAAATTCCAGAATTAAGGCTTCCCATGCAACAGTAATTTGTTTGTCTTCTGCATATGCCTTACAACACTATATTTAATGGCATGGTCCCATGGGGGATTGCAGGGAGGGAAAGAAGAGTCTCATGATTAAAGCAATGAGTCGTCCTGTGGCACCTTAGAGACTAACAGAAACATATAGTATCATGAGCTTTGGTGGGTAAAACCCACTTGATTAAAGCAGTTGAACACCATCTGAGCTGAGTAAGCTGGTGCCGGGGGAGGCAGGACTGATGAAGCGGATTGACACCAGTATGAGGAGCCTGAGTCAAGTCTTGTGAAGAAGACATTTGCATGAGTGCATGGCTTACAGAGCCACAGCTTCCAGTGCATCTGGCTTCTACTTCCTTTGACCTGCTGGTGTTATTAATCATAATAATGAATAATTAATCTTGTTTATTCTTTGTATTACTACTATAGTTCCTAGGAGTACAAGCCATACACCAGGAATAGTGTTAGGTGCTGTACAAAGACAGAAGAAAAGGATGGTCACCGTCCCCAGAGTCTCATAATTTAAATATAAAGATGCTCCCTCCTCACTAATTCCAAAGTGCCTGGCACAGCAAACTCTTTCCTCTAGCTCTCGCCTGATTTCATCAGTGGCTGGACAATCACTGGCAGTGTTTAGTGTGTAATGCATCTTAAGCCCCAGCACAAAGGTGTCTGAGTTACAGAACTGAATACCAAGTGCTGCTTGTCATGGCAGAAGTAGCAACTGGTATGTCCAGTGACATGCCCTTCGAAATGGAGAGCTTATCAGTCCCATTTCCCTAGGATGGTGAACTTAAGATACATATTTGAAAAAGGCTGAAAAACAGGGAAAGCATTATATAGTCAATCACTTCATAGAAATAAGGAGGTCTGGCTACAAACACGGTAGCAAATTCCTGCTGCATAACCCTTCCCCCACTTTGGGGAACCTTGCCAATTGACCTGATATAAGGGTTTGTTTTAGCTTTTATTTATCTGAGATTGGGCACCGTTTTAGTACATGCACCACAAAGTTTCTCTGTTGATCCCACCTATGATACTCAACCCCTAAATGCATGTCTGATGTTATCATAACCTTGCGAAGTCCAACAGCACAACAGTCTGTTTTCTTGGGTCTTTGACAGTTGAGTAGCTCACTGCGATCCAGGGGAATAGTCAGTAATGTTTACATTGGCCAAGAGGCACCAGTAGGTACCATGACTTTCAGTGTATAAACCAGTCAGCCATTTCATCCCTGGGCCTAATGTTATTGTAAAATCAAAGGTGGCTGTAGCAGGATGCTGGTGCAAGAGTACCTCATTAGCCCCTGGCCTGTCAGCTCTGCTCAAGGGGAACAATTTGGGGCTGATGAAAAGTTCTGATGCCAGCCTGAGGATGAGCAAAACCTGCCAGCCTCATTAACCAAAGGCTGGGAAGGAGCCAGAAGAAGGAGGAGGAAGCAATGATCAGAGCCTGAGCTGGAGCCGTCCTACTGGAAGACTGACTCTGCCCGTAAGAAGAGAAAATCCTGTAAAGACTGTATATAGTTTGGCACTGGTGGTGGGGCAAGCTTAGGTGAATAAAGACATGCATGTTGCACAACCCTAAGGTGTCTTTGAGCCTGACTTGGGAAGGCAACCACTGCCGAGGAAGGGGGCCTCTTAGGGTATGTCTACACAGCAGCGTTATTCGAATAACTGACGTTATTCCAAATTAACAAAGAGCGCGTCTACACTACAAGACTTTATTTCAAAATAATGTCGAGCTGGAGGACTTCTTACTCCGAGTCCTGTAACCCTCATTTCCTGAGGAATAAGGGAAGTCAAAGGAAGAGTGTTCTTCCTTCAACTTCCTGCTGTGTAGACAGCACCAAAAGCCGAGTCAAGCTACTTCAACTTCAGCTATGCAATTGACATAGCTGAAGTTGCATAGCTTAATTCGACTTTAGCCCTGCTGTGTAGATGTGCCCTTATAGTAAGATATAAATATTGGAAAATATTGAATGATTTATCATTATCCTGTGCCTTGTATGGGATAATGGTTGTTAATCAGGACACGAGTAGCTGATTTCCGTGTAACAGAACTGGATGCAGGAGAATGATTAGCTTTCTAAAGAGCAGTGATATTAAAAAATTCAAGTGATATTAAAAAAAATAGCCAAGATTGGAGACCTAGTCAAGGAAACAATGGCTCACAGAAGGAGTCACCCCATGTCTTCCCCATGTTACAGAGAAAACATTCTCCTAGTGGAACATGTCTTTCCAATATGTCTTTGTCTCTGCTCGTAGAAAGACACTCTGAAGGGCAACGTTATTATGGTACTGCTGGGCATCTCCTAGTTGTGGTGACTGGTGGGTGACTTTAAAGGCTGTGGCACTGAGCAGGGCCATGAAAAAGGTAAAATCAGCCTAACGATTAAGTGACAGAGAGTGAAGATGAACACATCTTCATGGGTTTGACCAGCAGGAGGCCATCATGGAATACCACAGAATACACTGCTTGGGGTGCTAGGAGGAGAAGCTAGGGGGCAGGAGTGCGTGCAGGGAGTTGGGGGGCAGTGTGGAGAGTTGCGCAGGGAGTTGGGGGGCAGAGGTAGGGAAGTGACTAGTGGCCCGTTCCATGGACAAGACCATGAACTCCATGACAGATGTTATGGAGGAGCACGTGGCCTCATGCTGGCGCGTCAGCTGCTCCACATGGTCTTCCTCTGTTCCCAGTCAGACCGGTGCTCCTTGCAGTCAGCAGCCTGCTCCTGGTGCTCCTCATCAAAGCACCGGATGAGGGACTGGAGGCAGGCCATCTGGTCTGCAGCAGCAGGTCTTCCTTGGTGCACTTCCTCCAGCGGATCTCGTAGAGTGAAGAAAAATGACAAGGGCAGTCATCCCAGGAGGCACTGTGCACAAAGCCTCACCCTATTCTCTGCACTGACCCCGAAGGTCTCGGTTCAGTCGATGGTGATGTGCTTCAAGGAAGGCCATCTGTTGCCTAGACAGCAGGTACTTTCCTGCAGGTGCACTAATGTCTCAGGGGAGCATCGCTACCCCTATGTCCCAGGGACAAGCAGGCATGGGAATGTGCCAGCCAGGCCAGGAGCCTGCGTGCGGGAGAGGGGCAAGGGGTGGCTCAGCTTCCTTCTGTGTCCTGCACACACCGGATCTGGCAGTGCTAGTGTGTCCTGCAGAGAGAGAACTGCTATCCCTGGCTGCTGGAGGAGGGGCGTGTTGGGGAAGCTGTGTGTGAGCGGCAGAGGCCGCTTTTCAGAGAGCACGGTACTGGGGTCCCTTCCTCTTCCTTCTCCTCCGCCTAGCAGGTTCCCATGCAGGGGATCCGTCTCCTCTGCACCGCTGTGTTTGACTGGGAGCGGATGCTGCCCGAGTGCAGGCATGAGCCTGTGCTGTGTGTGGCACTGCTGTGTGTTTCCATGCCCCAGCCTCCTTAGTGGTGGCTTGTCGAGGGAAGGTGTCCCACCACGGGGTCCGGAGTAAGGCAGGCTTCTCCAGGAACTCTGTGTCCAGGGTTCCTCTATGAAAGCGTCATGGAAGCTGAGTGCTCCAAACTGGTGCTCCATGTGCACCCACGTGCACAAGCTGTTGTGCGACCCCCAGGCCAAGAAGGCCGAGCAAGGAGCACGCATCCCCTCTCAGCCTACTGCCTTGCCCTGCGTGTGTAATGGGAAAGTGATGGAATTCACCTGAACTGCCTTCTCCAGGTTCATCCAAGCCCCTGAGAGACATCGGGGGGGGGGGGAGGTTTGGGGGGGAGGTTCGGGGGCGAGGGGGAGGGGGACCGGCTCCAGGCTGAGGATCAGCTCCAGGCTGGTGGGCATGGTGTCCTGGTTAGCCTGCTCCTCCTCCTTCCACTCTTCCACACCCCACCTTTGAGGAAGCTGATGCTGGGCATGTCCTGGCTGGAGTTGCCAACGACGGCGGGGGGGGGGGAGGTGACTGACCACCACCACCCCCCGGATGGCATCCAGCTGATCATAGAAGCAGCAGGTGTGTGGTGCCACCCCAGAGTGTGCACTTTCCTCCCTGTTCTTTGTGTGGGCTTGCTGGAATTCTTTAATTTTCCTCTGTGCCTGGTCTAGGGTCCTGGTGTGCCCTTTCTTCACCAGGCTGGCAGCCACCCAGTCGTAGACTTTGGCATTCCGCCTCTTGATGTTGGTCTCCTCCCCCCCAACCTCAATAAGATCTAGCATCTCCACACCAGTTCAGGCTGGTGCCCTCCTTTGCCCCTGGCCAGGGGCATCAGAGGGTGCTACAGACGTGCTGTCAGCCGAGGGGGGAATGTAGGGGGAGCAATGGGGTCACTCATGGCTCCAATGTAGGGTGCTGTGTATAGGATTGCCAGGTGTCCGGTATTGAACCGGAAAGCCAGGTATTTGCGTCTTCTGTCCGGTAAAAAAATTCCAGAAATACAGGACATTTAAAATGTCTGGTATTTTCTGTTTTTCCCGAGGCCCAGCTTGGGTGCCCGACAGAAGGCCACGTGGGACTTGCAGTGCAGCTCGCGCTGGCTGGGGTGGAAAGAGAGGAGCCATGATTGCATTTCGGTCCTGGTGCGTTTTTTTTTCCTCAACAACTTTTCCTGCGGGTTTTTTGTTTGTTTGTTTGTTTGTTTGCTCAACAGCATTTTTTCGGGGGGGGGGGGGGGGGAGTTCGATATTTTTTGTGAAACCATCTGGCAATGCTAGCTGTGTGGCATGGCAAAATAACTCCCTAGTGTACACCAGGGCTTAGTCTTTGTGGCCAACTGGGTTTTTGCCCATGAAAGATAATGCCCAAATAAATCTGTTAGTCTTTAAGGTGCCACAGGACTCCTCATTGTTTTTACAGAATCTGTGAATGTAAAAGAGCAATTTCTAAGCTCTCCATGGACTCTAATTAACTAAATCTCACCCCATGAAAGGAAGGAAAATATTATTTATGTTCATTGTACAAGTAGGAAAATGGAGGCATGGAGATATAAAATGGTTTGCCCAAGGTCATACAGTGAGTCAGTGGCACTAGGCTCTGTCTTTATTTATCTTCATGGATTTTCTCTAGAGCTGATGGGACTGCTAGCATATCATCAAGGCCTATAAATCTGATGCTTGGTTTCTAGAATAACTATAAAGCTAAACGCAATCCCGTCATCAGCATGGCAGTGGAAAGAAGAATTCCTGATGTGAGCATCTCCTGAAATACGGACATTAGAAGTTGTCTGGTAGCAACTGAAGTGGGCTTGTGCCTATGATTTTATATTTATCCTTGTGCATGTATTTAACAAAAACATCTCTGGAGACTGGAACTCTTTAAAGTTAAGAAACCTGGTGACATCTTGTGATTTGCATAGGACTTGATGCTAGCAGCTCAGGAGGTCATATGGGAGTAGAACTAATCCTTAACACTAGGACTCAAGAGCTGAAAAAAAAATCTGTTGGATTTTGGCTTGGCTTGCAATAGGTAGCTCTGCAGCAAGGCATGTCTTCAATCATCCCTCCCCTCAACAAGCCTTCCTAACCCTAGAAGGATGATTTTCTGCAGCAGATTAACCAGAACATTTTCCCTTTAACGTCAACTGAAGTAGAAATGGCCTTGTGCCTTCCATATGGAAATCCCACCCTCTTGGCCCAACATTCCACACTTGTGGTGTGGGTCATAGTTTCCTCTATCAGGCAGCCAAGCTGCTCAACTTCCAAAATGTGGCTGGCCAGCCTGCTTGTTGACTATATGCTTAATATTCTGGAATGAATCACTCTTGGGGGGGATTCTGGGGTCTGTTAGTAGTGGAAAGGATCACTGGAATTAACTGAACCTCCCTTCAGAGTAGATCTCCTTTCTCTCATAACTCCCTTTGTCCTCACCTGCTCAATAGCCCACTTTCACTGGGTTTAAAATTCCATTGTGTGGAACTGTGTGGAGTATAGTGTGCGAGACTGATAAAAGAGCAAAGGATAGTTGGAGTCATTCTTGAGACAGACTGTTCAAAGCTACTGAATAAAGCCTATCTGAGGGCAATTCAGGCAGGGGTCTACCTGGTGTAACAGACATAACAAAAAGACAACAAATCCTCTCAACATTGGGGCCAAATTTTCAGATGACCTTATGCTCTTCTTTGATATCAATAGAAATGCACCAATGAACACTAGCAAACAATTAACCAAAAATGTGTGTGTGCAAGTGGCATGTTTGTGTTCTTCAGAGTCCCAGGAGAACAGTCCTTTGATATAGCACTGTTATATGGTCATGTGTGTTGCTGTTGTTCTTGGCTTATTTTAAAGTCTCTATTGGAGTAAATGACATTTTAGCTAAGACCTGATGGAAAGAATGAGTCCTCCTTCCAAAGTATATTGCTTTCAAAGGGGTGGTCTATTTAAAAAAGAGGCTACTCTAAAAACACTCATTTCTCTAATTAATTAATAAGAAATTTCAGTCACATTTCTCTGCAAAAGTTTTCCCCAAACGTATTTTGTCTCCAGAAATGCATCACTTTTGGCAACATGTACAGATTTTAGTGAGTCCAAAAATTGATTTTATGTACTTTTTTGCATCTGTGAGTGAATAGGAATCCTTGTCAAAACATGAGTGTTACAAATAAGCACCCTGTAACCTATTTAGAGGGAGCTGCTGTGTGAGTCTGACTGTAAAGGGATTTTTTTATTCCCCAGGCAAAAGAAATGATGCATTGTGAAATGAAAAAGATTTTTCCTGCTCTGTGTTTTATTACTACCTATTTATTCTGAAAAGGTTACTTGTTCTAAGGTGTTTGAATGTGTATGCATGTTTGAATTTCTATCTGTCAGTGACAATATTGTATGTTTGTGTGAAACTGTAAGCATGCGTGAATTTGTGATTGAGTATATGTGTTTACATACACTTATATTGCATGTGTGTGACTGTGTGTAATCTCTGTACATATATCTCATTTAGAAATCAGGTTATTCACAGTTTTACCAAATAATTCCTTTTGTTCTCAAACTTTTCTTGCTATGCTGCCTTTGAAAATATTTCAAGCTGTGAGAATCCCCATCCCCAAAATGATAGCAAATGACTGTACATACTCATAAGAGCACTAAATGAAGCATGCAATCATTATCCCTGCAGTCAGAGGCACCAAAGCCTTCCAAAAAGTGTAAAGTAACATTTTCAGGCATAAATATGCGAATATTTAAGAAACATGTTTTCTGAGGGGAAAAAGACAACAGGATACAGTTGTGGGACTGGAGGCCTTTGCCAGTGACTGTGGCAACAATCATAACATTGTCCAATTTGTGGTAATAATCATAGCATTGTTCAAGGATTGTGGCTTTATACACGACTATACACAAATAAGTATCTTGATACTTAGTGCAAGTGGTGGGGCTGTTTTGAAGTTCACCTTTTTTTTTTTTTCAATTGCAACTTCAAGGAATTGAGGCAGATCCTTAAATTGTCCTCCACATTCAGTTTTGCCAGGTGTTTATTTTTTAAGTACATCAAAACTGAGAAACAAGATTCCCATAAGTTAGTGGTTGTGAATGGGAGAAACATTTTACTGCTGTTGTTTAGATTTGGGAATAATCCACTTCAAGGGAAGCTCAGAAGTTAGCCAGAGGCTAGAATTAGATTAATTGCCTCAGAATGGAATCACATGTATCAAAGCTGTTCCCCACTCTGGCACTTTGAGTGCAGAAGGTGGAGGCCTGCAAGAGACTTTAAAATACCCTGACACTAAAGGCTTCTGTTTAAATAACACCCCAAGGTCACAGATTCCCTGACCCTGCATAGTACATTGCTACCATCCAAATGCAAAAACCCCTTTGAGAATCCAGGAAAAGGCACTTGGGAATTTCTTCCTCAAGCTCTTTAACCCTCTCTTTGCAAAGAGTTTTGGGAAAAAACTGACTTTTAAGCCAGTTACGCCCAGCACCGGCTCCTGCTCCCCACCTTGTTGCCTCTGATACAAAAACATTAAGGGGGGAAAGCGAGTAGTCGAGTAGTTGACTTGGCTACCTGATAAGCCTAGGCTTACATCCCTAGTGTCCCCTGGGCTTCTGGGGCCACTTCTTTAAAGCGACGGCTACACTACAGAGCTTACAGCAGCACCGCTACAGTGACGCAACAACAGTTGTAGTGCAGATGCTATATGCTGACGCGAAAGAGGGGTCCCATCAATGTAACTACTCCAGCCCCCTGAGCAGCAGTAGCTATTTCAGCAGGAGAAGCTCCCCTGCCAGCATAGTGCTGTTCACACTGGAACTTTGGTCGGTGTAACTTATATTGCTCAGGCATGGCATAACTTATACCAGCTTCAGCTGTAATGTGTGCATAACCTAAGTATGCCAGCAAGCCCATCCTTGGTACCATCCGTCACTTTAGCGGCGGCAGTGCAGATCCCTGTATTGCTGTTCCAGTTAATGTGTTCCCTCAGTAGAAAGGCGTCAGTGAACGTATATATTTCCTCTCCCATGGAATATGTTGGCAGTGCCTTTTACTGTGTTTTCCCAAATGCACCAAACATGGGGCAGTAACTGTGCTGCCTCTGAAACATGGGTGGATTCATCAGTCCATAAGGAGAAGGTCACACTCCTGTAAATCCTTTCAATATAATGGCTCATTGTATCCTTTGATAGTGGAACAGAGCTCAGCCCAGCATCTTTACCAATCATAGTCTCACAACTGTGTTTAGCTGTGGGAACAATAAGGGGTTTGGCAATGGGTGTGAGGATTCTTTGCCTTGATGACTAAAAGCGAAACAGCACGAGACCCCTCCGGAGTTTTGGCTGTCACAGTTGCTGGTTCATGTACAGCCGTTTTTTGTTGCTCGTGTTCATGGAGTTTTCTTTCAAAAAATTCCTCACATTTCTTCATGCATGTAAGGTGTTTTGTTGGTAAATATTGCTGGACTTTATTTGCTTTTAGGCTGTTATTGGCCAAAACTTCACTCTCAAAACACAGTGGGTACTTGGATCGTTTTCTGAGCCAGTGTCAGTAAATTCAAATGTCAAATAAGAACAAAGTATTTTCTATTTTGGGAGGTTTTTTTATGGCATTCATGACTCCTGACTTTAGTGCCCCACGATCTATGTTGGCTTCAGCTCCCTTATTCGTGTCATGCACAACAAAATAATCCTTTGATTTTACAAAACTCATTGTCAATTTTATTTTCTGTGCCTATTCTTTCCCTCTGGCAGAGTGTGGGAGAGCCGTCTTCTACAATATGCTTTAAAAGTGAGGACACCATGCTGCATAACAACAGAGCTGTTGCTTAAGGAGTGATACAATCGCTTTTTAGCAGACTGGTAAAACACAGCAGAAGGGTGGGTGAGAATTAATGAGCTATACAATAACACATGGCAGGAGGTCTGGCTTCATAATTGCTGTTAGGGGCTAAGTGCTCTAATGAAATGCGAAGGATCTAAAAGTTACCATAATATTTTTTGTGAGCTTGCTACCCCTTTACAATAGCCTTTCTACCCCCTTTTAGGCCGGGGCTCCCAATCTGAGAAACACGGCTCCAAGCCAGGCTATCACAGATCGTTGCATTAAAATAAATTATTTCCACATGGGTGGCATTTTGTTAGTAAATGTATTAACTGAAAAGGTAGTCAAGTACTTGTGTATATCATAATGATTTTAATATATCTTAATGACCAGTTTCACTTTAACTATAACATTCTTGGTGTTTTGGAAAATGTACTGTAGCAACCTTAACTTTAAGTTAACAAGTTTTTGATGGGGAATTGCTTTTTTCAACCCCCATCCCCAGAATATTAAAAACACAAATGGGCATCTGCTGGACTTACAAGGTCTCATTTTCCTCTCCTTCTAGCTCTTCTCCTTAGATGAAAATAAACTTGGTGTTTCTTCTCAATACCTCCTGTAAAGAGATGCTGTCTGAGTGGTTCTTCCAAGAAACAAGAGATGGAGCCCAGAAACTCAGCAGTCCCAGCCTTTGGTATGAATAGTGGAATCAGATTTTTTACTTGTATAGCCTGTGAACCTGCAAATCTATATACTTTTCTATATATATTTTCTACACATATATATCTTTTCACTATATTCTAGAGTAATGCAAGGGCCAGCAGAGATTTGACCTTGTAAGAAGTTAATATTTTCTTAAAATATTACAAAAAAATCTAGTTCATCCAGCAAATTCAATTTAATATTTTTAAACAATTTTATTTAATTGTAAGAGGGGTAAAAAAATTTTAAATGGAAACCTAATTGCAGTCTTAGTTCTAAGGAAATATCAGTCCACTGCTATAACTAAGGAATGGTCCTAAAAATTATTATTAATTATTTGTGTTGGGATACAGAAATCAGGGCCGTATCATGCAAAGCACAGTGCAAACGTTCAAAATTAATAGATTCATAGGTTCCAAGGCCAGAAGGAATCATTGCAATAGGAGCATAAGAATGGCCGTACAGGCTCAGACCAATGGTCCAGCAAACCAAGTATCCTGTCTGCCAACAGACAGTGGAAATATCAGTCCACTGCTATAACTAAGGAATGGTCCTAAAAATTATTATTAATTATTTGTGTTGGGATACAGAAATCAGGGCCGTATCATGCAAAGCACAGTGCAAACGTTCAAAATTAATAGATTCATAGGTTCCAAGGCCAGAAGGAATCATTGCAATAGGAGCATAAGAATGGCCGTACAGGCTCAGACCAATGGTCCAGCAAACCAAGTATCCTGTCTGCCAACAGTAGTCGGCACAGTTACTGAGAACAGGGTAGTAGTAGCAGTGATGACAGCTGGCAGTCCCAGGCCTTTTGAATTGCCTGGCCCTGGGCAACTGCCCCCTTTGCCCCCCCACTTGCCAGCAGGCCTGCCTATAAGGTACGTTTTCTAACCTTTAATCATCCTCATGGCTTTTCTCTGAACCCTCTCCAGTTTATTAGCACCCTTCGTAAATTGTAGACACCTGAGCTGGACACAGTATTCCAGCAGTGGTTGCAGCAGTGCCAAATACACAAGTAAAATAACCTCTCTGCTCCCAATTGTAATTTTCCTGTTTCTGTATCCCAGGATTGTATTAGGCCTTTCAGTCAGGGTACATCTAGACTGCAGGCGTCTTTTGGAAGAAGCTTTTCCGGAAGAGATCTTCCGAAAAAACTTCTTCCGAAAGAGAGCATCCACACTGACAAAGCGCATCGAAAAAGCGATCAGCGTTTTCAAAAGAGAGCATCCAGACTGAATGGATGCTCTCTCGCATGTAAACTGTGATTACTATGGACGGAGTGACCACCAGGGCACCTGTGCTTTTTCCTCTTTCCTCTTCTTTCGAAAGAACTCCCTCTTCCCCGTCCACACACGCCTTTTTCCAAAAGAGCTCTTTCGGAAAAGGCATTCTTCCTCGTAGAATGTGGTTTACCAATGTCGGAAAAACCCTTCTGTTCTTTTAATTTTCTTTCGAAAGAACGCAATAGCAATGTGGACGTAAGTGTGGTCTAGACACACCCTCAGAGAGCTGCATTCCCTCCGCTTTCTGCCCCTCCAAATATTTTCCCAGGACAGTGTCCCCCATTCTTTACGAATGGCCTACATTCTTTGTGCCTGGATGTTTACATTTAGCCTTATGAAAATGCATGTTTGCTTGTGCCCACTTTCTCAAGCTATCCAGAGTGCTCTATACCTGTGATGCATCCTCCACATTATTTACCACTCTCCCAGTATTTGTGTTGACTGCAAATTTTTTGTCAGTGATGATTATGTTTTCTTCCTGGTCATTGATAAAAATGTTAAATTGCATAGTGCCAAGAAATGTGCTCTTGGGAGCCTACTAGAAACACTCATTCAGTGATGTTTCTTGTTTACAATTAATTACGTTGTAGGCCTATTTGTTAGTTAGCATTTAATCCATTTAATGTGTAACATGTTGATTTTAAATCTTTCTTGTTTTTTTTTTTTAATGAAAATGTCATTTGGTATCAAGTCAAATGCATTACTGAACTCTATTAAATCAATGCTACATTACTTTTCCCAACAAAATTTATAATCTCATAAAAAACCTATCAACTTAGTTTGATAGGATCTATTTCCCATACATCCATATTCATTGTCATTAATTGTATTACTCATGTTTAATTATTAATTGAATGCTGAACCAGATGCTCCATTATCTTGCCCAGGATTGATGCCGAACTGATAGGCCTACAATTACTCGGGTCACCCTGTTTAGTTTTGTTAAATATTCGTACAACACTAGCTTTTGTCCAGTCTCCTGCAATTTCTCCAGTGTTCCAAGAGTTACTGAAAATCAACATTAATTATCCAGCAAACTCCTCAGACATCTTCTGTTTTAACACTCTTGGATTCAAATGATCTGGACGTGCTGATTTTAAAATGTCTAACATCCTTCTGCCACATCAGTGAGATTGAAAGAGTATTAATATCTGACCTGATTTATCTCATCTATTTTTCTGGCAAATGCAAAACAAATATTTATTGAATGCTGCTGCATTTTCCATATTATTAATTATAATTCTACCATTTCCATTTAGTAATGGACAAACACCATTCCTAGCATTATTTTTTGTCCTCAGCTCTACCAGACATTGATTTCTCCTTATGTCACTTTGCTTCCTTTATCAATTTTCTACAATTCCTAGCTTGTGATTTATATGCATTATCAACTTTCAATTTCTTCTATTTGTTGTATATGATTATTTTATTGAGCCTTCACTGTGCTTCTAAACTGGGTCAGTTTTTTAATCAGTACAATTTTCTGATGTCTTTGTGGCATCTAGTAGTAAGTTCTTCAAAAATTCCTAATTGCCACTCGTAAATCTCTGGTTATATTCTTTCTCCCAGTTGATTTGGGTCATCATTGGTTTTAGCATTGTGAAATTGGCCCTCTTAAAGCACTAAGTGTACCTAAACTATGATTAATTTTTAGTTCTGTGATCAGTTCCTATTTATCTGTTAAGGTCTACTATAGAATTTCCTCCATGTTGGAAGGAACACTTTTGGAAGTAGGAAATTGTCATCTATAATATTCAGAAATCCCAAGGATGTTTTAGTACTGAAAGCATATGCCACTTAAATTGAAGACCCCTAAGATCACACATCTTTTTTTCTTGCACATTACAGATAGGTGCATAATGAGCTGGTATTCCTGTTTCCTTAGGTGAATTCCTGTTCCCTAGCTGGTATTCCTGTTTCCTTGATGGTCAGAAGCAGTGCACCAACTAATGCCCCATCTTGTGCTTTTTCTGTGAGGACACTGATCCTTAATCATTAACAATATTTTTTTTTCTGATAGACAAGACAGATGAGCGGTGGAAGCAGGAAACAGGTGAAGTGACTTGCATAGAAGAGCCTGATCTCCTGTGGCCTAGCCAACTGGAACACATTGTCTCCCAAATTGAAAGCAGTGCTTGTTTCCTATTCAGGACATATGCAGAAATAAAAAGGGTAGAAATTATGATGATTTTCTTTTAAAAATGATTATTTGTTAACTTTCCAAATAGTAAACAAAATTGTAACAGTTGTTTTAGAAGCAAAAACTTGCTGAAACTTGAAGTCTGTTTGCAAGATGCCCGGCCTAAATGACTGAATCATTTATTTAGGACTGAAAGAAAACCAGTTTTGTGCCAATATTCAATAATGTGATGATCTTGGTAAACAGAGTCTGATTAGGGTGACATTGATCCATGAGAAAATTATAATCCACAAATCTTTCACTAAAGACCTAGAAGGCAGGTACACAATTTAATGCCAATCAACATAATTTCATGGAAAAAGGGGCTTGCCAAGAAAACTTGAGTCCATTCTTGACTAGGTTACAAGTCTGTTTCATAAAGCTAGCTGTATCTATTTAATATTCATAGACTTATGTGAGCATTGGACTTTCTATCACATAACGTTCCAAATAAAAATATATCACTAAACAAAATGAATGTAGTACATATTAAAGGCTTAAAAATGGGCTAATGGACAGGTCTCAAAATGTAATTATTAATTAACTGTAAACATCGACTTTGTGTGGTTTCTAATGGGTTTCCACAGAATACAGATCTCAACTACTTCTGTATAATATTTGACAATGATATGGAAGACAATATGAAATCCTTGTGGTCCCTTCTGGCCTTCAAATTTGTGCTTTGTAGCTGGAGCTAAATGATAGATGTAGTTTAGGTGGTCAAGAACATTCATTCTTAGCTCCTATTTTCAATTACATATTAGAATTATAAACTTTCATTTTCAGACTGAAATTGTTCAAGCCTAATCTCTGCCTAGCATGAATTTTTATGGAAAAACTGAGGGGGAAAAAATCAGTTCTTGAGATTTAGGAGAAAGAAAAAAACACTTCCCATTCTAAAAATGTCTTGCAATTTTTTTCACAGCTGTAGTGCTGAAATGGTCCATGCTGGGATATTAGAATTTGTCAGAAAAATAAACAGATGTGCCTTTCAGTGTCCTAGTGAAAGTCTGTTTTGATTTAGGCACATCATGATTCTTTGATAATTGTTCATACTATGTGCATAGTACAATGGGTGCAAGTTTTTAGCGATTTATAAATATTGCAGATGTTGGTCTGCTGCACTGTGCATGAACCTAGATTACCACTATTGAGTTAGTTGCTGAAACCCTCCAAAAACAGCCCAAACTAATTTCCCAGTTAATGGAAGATTCTGCAGAGACGAGAGTCTGAGACTCAGGCTGGAGACCAGTTATCCACAACCAAACAACAGGTGCTGGAGTCCCAACAAGTTACCTGTGCCAAGGAGCTTGGAGACACAAATGATGAACAGACACCGGCTTCAGGACACATGGTAGGAAGAGATTTAGGGGGGTAGAGTCAGCATTCCTCATCCTATGGAATTGACCTATGGAAATAGGACAAATGATAGAATCAAGAACACTTGAGTTTAAAGCCTGCTTCTTCTGCTGATTTTACAATCCTTTATTGAAACCTCACACTACTTTCACAGAAGGGAGGCAAACATAATTAAAACACAACAACTGAAACCAGGAATATCTTGTGAGGCATGTTATTGACCCTTGTGATGAAGTATGCATACCTGCATTAGGAAGGATTAATCCCATACTATGGGCAGCAGAAGTCCCACCTCTTAGGACCACTGGGCATGCTCCAAATGCTGCACTGGTATAAAGGACAACAGTCCAATTTATTCTGAGCTGACTGCCAGAGAAGGATGGTTGGTGCAAGGTGACTGCAGAGACAAGACAGCCTGAGATCCAGGCCGGAGACCAGTTACCCACAACCAGTCAATAGGCGTTGGAGTCCCAACAAGCTACCTGTGCCATGGATCTTGGAGACACCAATGATGAACAGACACCGGCTTCAGGACACACGGTAGGAAGAGTTTCAGGAGGATAGAGTCAGCATGTTGCAGTAGGATCCCTGCTGAGTGAGTGATGACCACACACTGCTGACAGGACCCTGGGCATGATTTGATGGAGAGGCAGGGCTGGATCCGCTTACCACGTGTGCTGATATTTCTATTAGGTGGCAGCCCCCTTCTGGGACTTTGCCATGGGTGGCTGTACTGGCTCTGACTGTGAGGCCATTCAGCCCCCAACCCCAGGGGCTCCCTTTCAAATCTATCATTGTTCATTATCAGGGTGAAACCCAAGAGAAACAGACTAAAACCATGGTGTTAATGTGCCCATTGCCCACCTCAATAGGAGACTGGGTGTATGTACACTGCCACACCCCTCTTATTTTGGTCCTTTTTTTTTTGTAGGGTCTGATTCTTCAAACACCACTGAATATAGTATGTGGGCAAGTGAGTATCCTAACACTGCTTGCTGGCACTACAGAGGCTAACCCAGCATCCCCAAAGATATAACAGGGTCTGAATGGAGTCCCGTGTTGCAGAGTATATAGCCCCATTTGAACAGGTGTACTTGAGACATGACCTTCTCCCAAAAGAAATTGGAATGTGTAACTACACCCTTCTTTTTCTTTCCCTTCCTCTGAAAAAGCCCAGCTGGTTTAAGTTTTACAATTCACACATAGCCAAATAATGCTCTTGGGTTTGTTTTTTTCACCAGAAAGAAAGGGATTTTAAAAATGAACTCTTGGCAGTTCTCAGAGTCTGCTGCTGAGCTAATATTTCTTGGCAACTCTATAAGGACTTTCACCCCAATAGATCCACTCTCCCCATGAAGAAAACACAGCCTCAAGTTGTTGCATTCAGTGCTGTCTCCTGTTAGTAAAGTTCAGCTTATCCTGACAGGGAACAGAAGAAAGCCATGTGGCCAAAGTTTGAATATCTATTACCAATGCTGGATTCTTTGTGAAAAACCATATCATTATAATTGCTTTCAGAATGTATTTGCAAAAACTAGGTCTGGTTTGCAAATTTTTACTGAAGCTAAAATAAAATAAGGGGGAGGAAGGCTAAATTCATCTAATTTTATACTCAGTTAATACTATTAATCAGTCTCTATTCTCTATATCTTTAGGAAAGGAAGTCTGCACACTTTCGTTAGACAAGGTGAGCGAGGAAATATCTTTTATTGGGTTGGTGAGAGAGACAAGTTCACAAGTTTACATACAGCCCTTCTTCAGGTGACACTTCTTTGTTCCTTACATTGTTTAAAAGAGTAATTATAGTCTTTTACATTTTAATTATGGTGCCTAAAGATCCTTCAGTCTCTCCCATAGTAAAACAGATTTTAAAAAACTTCCTCTAATAACATGTTGCTCACTAATTTTATTACTCATAATTTGCTTCTTTCAAACCTTGTACTGCTCTGCTCTGTAAACTCATCTTTACTAAATTAAATTCAATTAGCTTCCGAGCTATCCTTGGAATCTCTTAGATTACACATATAACCCATTTTTCTTACTTAACAGATGTTTGGGAATACAGCACTTAAAGTCCTCATGAGTACTATTGTGTGTGGTTTTTAGTCTGGAAGAAATGGTCCAGATGTAGCAGAAAGAATAAATGTATGGTAAAGATAATGAAGGAAAATAAGGGCCACATAAGTGTTTAGCCCACTGGGCCATCTTTAGTCCATGCATTGTGCTTTTCTGGGATTCTGGGTAAATATCCTCCCCATAAAAAAGACGAAAATCAGGGGAATGCAGTGGGAAGAGAGTCTGAGACATAAGCCCTTGTATCAGAGGCTTGGCATAAAGCAGGTCCTGTTCAGAGAATGTGCCAAGAACAAGGCCAATATTGCAGAAATAAACATTCCTAAGAGGTGTTAAGCACAGAGTGCTCACCCAAACACATCCCCATATGAAGTAATACCAGAACATCCCAGTATCAAGGAAAGTACAAACACTTCTCCAAGAATAACAGGAACACACTGACCCTGGCTGAAAGATAAGGCTGGCATGACCGTATAGACTAAAGGAGATCTAATCAAACTGACTTGTACAAGGGAATGGGAGATCACTAGTCACATCTTGGGGCAGTAACTGGCTATGTCGGGGGGGCAGTACCAACTTGTTTGTATTGCAATATAAAGCTGAATCTCAAAGGCCGTGTCTTTGTCCAGCTTAGGGAGGAATGGAAAGTCCCACCATTCACTGAGCTGAGCCCATTGTCATGACCATACATGTCTTAGTATCCTTCTAGAGCCCGCTGGGTGCTATTGCCATGCCTCAACAATCAACCTGGCTGGGGACTTTCGAACCATAACGCATCTTGTGGTCATTGGGCAGTTTGCTCGAGCTCTGCCATGCCAGCCTTCTGTGTAGACCTGGGGCAACACACAAAGGCTACGTCTACACTATGAGTTTTCTCGGCAACAAATATGCTAATGAGGGACTCATTTGCATGAGTCATGATCTCATTTGCATATTTTATGTTGATCTGTTTTTGTGCAAAAACAAGCAGTGTGGATGTTTTCTTTTTGTGCCAAAACCCCTTTTTCTGCAAGATCCTTATGCCTCAAAAAAGGAGGTATACTGATCTTGCAGAAAAAGGGGTTTTTTGCGCAAAAAGAAAACATCCACACTGCTTGTTTTTGCACAAAAACCCCAGCGCAAAAACGGATCGACAGAAAATATGCAAATGAGATCACAACTCATGCAAATGAGTCCCTCATTAGCATATTTTTTGCCGAGAAAACTCATAGTATAGACATAGCCAGAGAGAACCCACACATGCATCAAAACATCTGATGACACTGGGAATTTTTTATTCTCTTTCTCCTTTGCCTCTTGGGTCTGGTCTACAGAGAGGATTTCCTGAATTTCTTTCCCCTTTGGTCAATGCCAATGAAGCTCCTTTAGCACTAATAACAGTGGGAGTGCTAATGTAGGTTAACCAGCAGCACTTTGATTATCCTGGTGTATAAATCTGCTCTGTTCAATAAGGAGCACTTCCTCTGCTGCTAGCACTGGTAAAGCTTCACCAGTGCTAGACAATTGGTAAGAGAATTCCCCCAAATCCTCAGTGCATCGGCAGTCCTAGTGATCAGTAGAACATACCCATGCTTGCTTTTCCTGTGTTTTTTCTCTCTCATTATCTAGTGTATTTCCCTACCAGTCTTCATTTTACTTTTGCATCTTCTTGTCATTGTCAATACCGCCTATGTTTCAAATGCAAGCACAAAGAGTCGGTGCTAAAACAGTGCAACATTCGAGTCCATTTTTCCAGAATACAGTTTTTTCCAATTGAGCAAGTGTTGTGCATGCCTTGCAGATGGTTTGATGTTGGAGCAAGTATCAGTGTTTCTCGTGATGACAGGAGGCTGCCTTGCACTCGATTCTTCAAATGGTGTGGTGTTCTGATGGCCCATTGCAATATTTCTGTCACTGAGTAGCCTGTATTCCTTCAATGTCCTGCTGATGAAGTCTCAGCTGAGCACAAATTTCGTCACCCTCCATATTTTTGTCTTGTGCATATAATGGGCAAATGTTTTTCTGGATGTGATGAAATATACACACGTCCACGGCTACCTTATATGGATAATGTATAGCGATGTGTCATCTGTGAACTAAAGCATGATAAAGCTACATGCACTGATGAGTCATTTCTGTGCCAGGCTCTAGACAACCCACCAGCCAGGAGCAGCTTTGATGACTCTCAGGTCAGGTAAAAGAGGAACAGCAGCTCAGTTTGCCCAGTGCCATACCCAGGCTTGGCACTCTCCCATGACCGAAAGAGGCAAAAGACTTTCCAGGCCATAGCCTGCTCCAGCCTTGCTCTTGCTCCAGCCTTGTTCCTAGGCCTTCTCCTGCCTTTTTCTCATGCTGGCCTCATTCCAACTCTGCTCTGGACTCTTGATTCTGGCTCCAGCCCCCTGGCTCCAATGCTAGGCTAACTGCCACAACTCTGACCACTAGGCATGGCCATCCCCATCACGATTTCTGATGAATGAGAATTTATTTGTTCAACATTTACAGCTCACTTCCAAGTATGTGATTTGTCCTGAGGAAGTGATATAGCCCTGACTGGTGTCCCCATGGCCACTCTGAGAGGTCTTTAGCTTGTCGGTCATAGTTAGTTTTGACCTTTGGGTGTGCCCCTTTTTGTTACTCCTCCCAGTGCTGCCCCTGGTCGTAATGCTAAGGCTATAGGCACCAGCCTAAGTGTGTGTCTTGACCTCAAGCATTGCATTGGGCTACTACTAAAGCCTATGGGCATGTCTAGACTACATCCCTCCTTCGAAAGAGGGATGCAAATTAGACAGATCGAAATAGCAAACAAAGCCGGGATTTGAATTTCCCGCGCTTCATTTGTATAATGGCGGCCGCGCGTTCTTTCAAAAAAGGGTATTTCGAAAGTGAAACCACTGTCTAGATGCTGTTCTTTAAAAAAAAAACACACCCTTTTTTGAAAGATCCTGTACTCATTTTTTGAGGATCTTTCAGATAAGGGTTTTTTTTTAAAGAACCGTGTCTAGACAGCGGTTTCACTTTCAAAATACCCTTTTTCGAAAGAACGCACAGCTGCCATTATGCAAATGAAGTGCGGGAAATTCAAATCCCGGCTTCATTTGCTATTTTGATCTGTCTAATTTATATCCCTCTTTCAAAAGAGGGATGTAGTCTAGACATGCCCAATGGGATTGCTTATCCCTCACAAATGGCTTGCCATAGATTTTCTTTGCTTTTTCCAGCTTTCTGTCAAGAGTGATTTTAATTCACAGCTCCTCTTTGCCATTTGTCTGGCTGTGATAGGTTGATGTGTTATGCATGAATTTCCATTGCTGGGTAAACTGCATAAACTCATTGCAAGTAAACTGGGGTTCATAGTCTGAAACGACACTGGTAGGGACACCGTGCTTGCTGAAATATGTCAATGCTTTGTTACCACAATAGAGTCTACCATAAAGAGGAAGTGTGTGGTTTGGGATGAAAAGGTCCATTCCTACTTTGCTCCTAGTTCTATTGGCAGTGCAGTATACTTGCATTGTCTCTTTTTCCTGCCTGGCCTCACAAATGCTCACTGTGTGTCTGTATCCTTGGTCTTGTTTGGCTATTATACAGAGTCTCTGGCTTTTCAGAGACATGCTTCTAGTCCAGAATGGCTTTCATGTATTCTTGAGAGGGGCTCCATTCTCAGTGATCTGCAGGCAATGATGTGACCTTTACATCTCATGCTATCTTAGACACTCATTCTGATACTTCTAGTATTTTTGAGAGACAGGTGGTTGTCTTCCCTTCTTCCCTCTTCCCTCTGTGTCTGGCCATCCCCACTGCACAATGGCATGAGCCCTTGTAAATCTTTGCTTTATACTTTATTCTTGGATATTTTCCCAGTCCCTGCCTTGGAACAGGCATATCTGTGGCTTGGTTGAGGATTTCTATGTCTTTCTGTGTATTCTGCATTTCTGTTAGGCAGAGGATCCCTTGTTTTTGTAGAGCTGCTATATTTTTGTGCTGCTGTGGATAAGAAATCAGCTCAGTCTTTCTTGTGGTATTAATCTGAATTGTAATCTTACTTTTTCAGTAGCATTAGCTGAAGGCAGTTTCAGGCAGCTAGCAGTGGCTATTAAAAAATGCTCTCTAATGGGTCATGCCACTTTTTATGCAGATGGTTCCCTCTTCTTGAATATAATGGACAGATGTCTCACATGTGAACACTACATTGCAAGATACTCCTTTTTTGTTGGATTAATCTTACTTGGGTTGGTGATAGTGACCTTGATGCAAAAGTTACCAGCTATCCCTTTTGTAGGAGTGATGTCCAGTGTTCCATCTAATTTTTTCATCCATGTGTGGAATAAATGTTATGTGCACTGAGGCATGTGCACCACCAGTAGGAACACATACTGTTGGCTGTGGGCAGTGTGGGCACTCTGCTAATCCACTGGGCAGCATTTGAATCTTTCCTTGGTGTCTACTGCCCCATGCTCCATCTCACTGGTGTCACGTTGTCCGGCAGCTCTTTGTTAACATTACAGCACTTCAGGATGGAATAGTCGTTCAGCAGCCCCTTCATGTGTGTGATGGCTCCATGCCCCAAAGTTATGCCCCACAGCAGCCCCTTGATGTGTGTTACAGTAACCATGCCCCCAACGCTGCTTTGCTCTGTAGTCACTTCAGGGGTTTGTACACATCTGCAAGGCTTGGAAGAAATTTTGGCAGATAGGATTAATAAACTAATAGTCTCTGAACTGATTTAATGTCTTTAGGTGTGGGTCTCTGCTGTATTGATTTTATCTTTTCTGGGGCAGGCCAGAGACCTTGGGATGGCAGCAAATGCCCCATGTTTGGTACTACAGTCAATCACAAATTCATCTTGTTTTTATTTAATTTTTGACTTACTTCTGTGGTTCTTTCTAGCAGACAAAGGAGGCTGGGGTTGGGATCTGCTGCAACTTCCACATCCATAGACCAGAATGTCTTCAGCCATGACACAGATCTCTGTGAGACTTGTTATAACATCATGCTTGTGGTATTTATATTCGTTCTTTGCATGTTTGATCCCAAATGGCATTCTAGTGAGGTAGCTGCTTTCCTTATGCAGTAGCACTTGCCAATATCTTCTTTTGGCATCGAGTACTGAGAATATTTTGGCTTTGTCTAGTCACGTCATATCGCTTACATTGTGAGCATTTGATAGAGAGCTCTTTTTAGCACTTTAAGTTGCTTGGATCTGTGCAAAATCATTGCTTACCTGGCTTCTCAATGGCTGCCAATAGCTTTTCCAATTTGTAGGGCTCTGTGATTCAGCGTGATGCCTTCTTTTGCCCATTAGCCTTATTGCTTTACATAAGAACGGCCATACTGGGTCATACCAATGATCATACCAATGATCCATCTAACCCAGCGTCCTGTCTGCCAACAGTCGCCATTATCAGATGTCTTTGTGGGAATGAGCTGGACAGAGCAATTATTGAGTGCTCCAGACCCTGTTATCCGGTCCCAGCTATTTCGAAATAAGCTACACAATTGACATAGCTCAATTTGTGTAGCTTATTTCAAGTTAAGCCCTGCTGTGTAGACACACCCTGTGAAAGTCTCATGTGAACTCCTGCATCTTTCTGCCTTATTACTAAGTATCTGTCATGGAACATGAGCTCCCACTGTGATACTCTGGCTAAGGCCGTATCTACTCCTACCGGTATATTGGCATTGCTGCAAATGATGTAGTGGGTGTTAATTTATCAGGTCTGGTGAAGACATGGTAAATAGATGGGAGAGAACTCTTCCATCAATGTGTGTA
Organism: Pelochelys cantorii; assembly: GCA_032595735.1. NCBI lineage: Eukaryota > Metazoa > Chordata > Testudines > Trionychidae > Pelochelys > Pelochelys cantorii. The sequence goes on from CM064326.1 coordinate 208,141,974, forward strand.
CTCCACCTCCCTGAGAAGCATAAAGGGAGTTGACAGGAAAGTATCTCCGTTTGACACAGCATCATGTAGACGCTGTGGTAAGTTGACCTAAGCTACGTTATTAGTAACGTTAGTCATGCAAATGAAGTAGAGTAATTGAGGTCAACTTACCCTGGTAGTAGACCAGCCTAATCAGCTAATGTGATCCTGTGATGTAGAGTAGAGAGGTTGTTTTACCTCTATATTTGGCACTGGTGCAGCAGCTTCTGGAATCCTGTGTCTAGTTCTGGTGCCAGTTATTCAAGAGGGATGTTGATAAGTTAGAGAGGGTTCAGAGGAGTCACGAGAATGACTAAAGGATTAGAAAAACTGCCCTACAGTGATTGACCTCTTTGAGCCATTTATTTAGCTTAACAAAGGTAGATCTGAGTAGCCTATATGTATCTACATGGGGGGAAATATTTAATAATGGGCTCCTCAGTCTTGCAGAAAAAGGTATAATAGGGTCCAATGGCTAGAAGGTGAAGCTAGACAAATTCAGACGGGAAATGAGGAGTAAATTTTTGACAGTGAGAGTAGTTAACCATTACAGCAATTTGCCAGGGGTCATTGGATTCTCCAGAACTGACCATTTTTAAACCAGGATTGGATTTTTTTTTCTTAAAGATCTGCTCTAGGAATTATTTTGGGAAGTTCTGTGAGACTATGTTATATAGGAGGTCAGACTAGGGCTATGTCTAGACTACATGGCTCCGTCAACGGAGCTATGTAAAATAGTTTATTTGGCATAGTCAAAGAAGCGGGGATTTAAATAATCCCCATTCATTAAAATAAAAATGGCTGCCGCGCTGTGCGGACGATCAGCTGATCCGGCACAGCGTGGCAGTCTAGACGTGGCGCGGTCTACAAGGGAAGCCTTTGTCGACTGCTCTGGTATGCCTTGTGAAACGAGGTTTACCAAAACGGTTGACAAAGGCTTTCCCTTGTTGACCGCGCCGCATCTAGACTGCCGCGCTGTGCCGGATCAGCTGATCATCAGCACAGCGCGGAGGCCATTTTTATTTTAATGAAGTGGAAATTATTTAAATCCCTGCTTCTTTGACTATGCCAAATAAACTATTTTACATGTCTCCGTTGGCAGAGCCATGTAGTCTAGACGTAGCCTAGATGATCACAATGGTCCCTTCTGGCCTTGGCATCCATACAAACTATATGTGGAGACTGTATAGCTCAGGCAGTTTCAGAGAGCAAACCAGCTGGACAAGGGACCAAAGACCTATCTGCTTGCATCTTATCAGTTGTCTTTAAGAGTTACTCTACCCCCAGGGATGTGTGAAGGGTTGCTTTCCTCCCAAGATCTGTGAGAGTGAGGGATCATCATCTATGATAGGTTGTAGATCCTTGATGATGTGTAGGTGAGGTTTTAATTTTAGCTAAACTTCTCCTACACATCATCAAGGATCTACAACCTACCACAGATGACAATCTCTCACTCTCACAGACCTTGGGAGGCAAGCAAGTCATTGCTTACAGACAGCTCCCCAATCTGAGGCAAATACTCACCACCAACTGCAACCCCACAACAAAAACACTAATCCAGGAACCTATCCCTGCAACAAACCCCATTGCCAGTTCTGTCCACACAGCTACCCTAGTGACACTATCACTGGATCTAAACAACTATAGCAAAGGCTCATTCTCATGCACATCTACTAATGTAATAGATGCCATCATGTGCCAACAATACCCCTCTGCCATATACATCAAACAAACAGACAGTCTCTATGCAAAAGAATAAATGCACACAAATCAGACATTAAGAATGGCAGCATCCAAAAGCCAGTGAGGGAGCACTTTAACCTCCGTGGACACACAGTTGCAGAGTTGCAAGTTGCCATTCTCAGGCAAAACTTTAAAAACAAACTGTAGAGAGAAACTGCTGAGCCGGAATGCATATGCAAATTTGACACCCTGAAGCAAGGTGTCGCATTACAATAGGTAATTTCCCATTCAAATACTCTCCCTTTCTAGCTACTTTTGGAGATGAGCCACATCCACTTTGATTTAATTAGCACTGATGTCACACTCCCATCTCTGTATTCCTTCTTTCCCTCTTTTTTCTCTCTTTTCTCTTCCTTATCTGAAGGTACGTCTAGACTGTTGGATTTTTCCGGTATACTTCCAGAAAAACTCTGCCATGTCCAGGGAACACATTTGCTTTTCCGCTTTTTTTTGTGGAAGAGCAAACATGCTCTTTCGGGGAGTCCTGTACACCTCATTCTACGAGGAATAAGGGCTCCTCTGAAAGAGGAGGCTTTTCCACCATTTGGCCCCATAGTTTTTTCCGAAAAAAGGCTATAGTGTAGACCTAGCTTGAGGAAGCGAGTGGTAGCTCATGAAAGCTTATGTCCTAATACCCTAATAAATTTGTTTGTCTTTAAAATGCCACCAGACTCCTTGTTGTTTTTTGAATACAAGTTACTTATTACCTTTGAACAATTTCCCATCATACCCCCTAACCATAGGAAGGATGCAATGTTTCACAGACAGTATCTGCCAAATGACTGCTCCTCAGTTTCTGGATAATAAACCTCATCCACAAGCATTCTTTTAAAAAGCTTCTCCCTCTCTTTCCCCTTTTGCAGCCCATGGTGACCTGTATTCAGTGTCTAGAAATCCCCTTGTAGAATGGCACTGTCACTTTTGTTTTGAAGCACCCTCCATAAGGTTTACCTTCCATGGTGTTAACCCATTTTGGATAGCCTCCTTGTCCTTTAGTTTCAAATGAACTGGTGCCCATTTATCCATTATTTACCCCTGACTGGACAAGCTATAATCCTGCTGATGTTTGAAAGCTTTGAGTTAATGTGTTTGACAGTTACTGCCAAACTCTGCCCAGATCCTGCTGAAAAATCTGCCTAGCATGAGAAAAGGCGGGAAAGGACATGTGACCTTAGGGAACTGTATATAAGGACTCAGCTCCACTAGTTCAGTGCTGCCCATCCTAGTGGCAGAATCTGTCCACATATCTTCAGTCAGGAGAGAAAACTGAAGACCAGCCTGTGACTTGCCAATATGACCCTGATGCTGTCATGAACTCATGATGGTGGCGACTGGTCGGCGAGTTCATGATTGCTGGGTCCTGTGGAGGTTCCTTGCTCCCAAATCGGGATTCCTGGTCCAACATCCTTTGTTCTAGTGTAGAGACAGTACAGTTGTAACCCTTTTGTGTATCTGAATCCCATACATTGTGTTGGTTTCTAAGTCCGGGACTCAAGCCATCTGTGTTAAACCTTCTGAGTCATGTTGTGATAATAAATTCCCTTCAAGTTTACATTGTGGTAATAGAGCTCTTGGAAGGCAAGTTCGATAGGGCAAATACGGGAGGTTGATAGATGCTGAATAAGGGGGCTGAACCTCTGTGTAGCACTCTGCACTTCAGAGCTGGGATGTCTCATGCCTTTCCATCAATTCCAATGGTCCACTATTGTCTCTTCCTGGCTGGACAATGGGTCATTTCTTGAAGCTAGTTTTGTGGCTTGGGAGGCACTCCCTCCCTCTTGAGACATGTAATTGAATTTGAGTACAGGGTATAAACACAGTTTTCTATATAAATAAATACAGTCTGAATATGCATGTCATAATGACCATCAAGTTCAGAACATTATGGCTTCCATAAAAGCATTTACTTGAAACACTTGTGCAGAACTATAATACAGTCCAGAATCAGTTGGTTCAATTGCTCATTTTTGGGGTTTACATCTTCTGTTTGCCCTTGGGAGTGTCTGGACCCAGATTACCACAGATGGGCTGTGGGGAATGCGCCTGCTGCCCTTTTATCAGGGTTTAGCAGATGCAGTTCCTGTGTGCACTCCTCCAGTGTCCCAGGAGACGCTGACCCTGCCTCAGGCACAATGCCTCTGGGGAAAACTGCTGTTGTGCAGTTCCTCCTCTTCTCTCAGGGTATGTCTACACTACAGAGTTAATTTGAAATAACAGACGTTATTTCAAATTAACTGTAATAGCTGTCTACACATGCAAACCACTATTTTGAAATAAATTCAAAATAGTGGAGCCCTTATTTCGAATTAGGTAAACCTCATTCTACAAGGAATAACACCTAATTTGAAATAGCTACTTTGAAATAAGTGGTGTGTAGACACTTATTTCGAATTAGGGGGCCTCCAGCTCTTCCCAGTTCCCCCTGGTGGCCACTCTGGGCCAAACCAGGAAAACTCCTCTCCTCTCCCCCAGACCCGGGGCCCTTAAAGGGGCAGACTCTGGCCACTGGGCACGTGCAAGAGCCAGGCCTGCCAGCAGTTGCAAACCCTCAGCCAGTGACCACAGGATGGCAGCCAGCTCTCCCCGCCCAGTCCCCCAGCACCCAGGGGCCAGCCAGGGGCTGTAGACGGCGCGCGCTCTCATGGACGAGTGCGGAGATCATGGACCTCATTGAGGTTTGAGGGGAGGTGCCCAACTTCCATGATCGCTGCACTAGGTGGAGGAATGCAGCTGTCTACGGCTGCATAACGGCCACCATGGCCAGGAAAGGCCACAGGCACACCCAAGAGCAGGTGCGCCTGAAGGTGAAAGAGCTGCGGCAGGCATATGCCAGGGCCACCAGGGGTGGCGCCGCAGCAGGGGCTGACACCTGCCCCTACTTCCCTGCCCTCGACCGACTCCTGGGGGGCGGGGTGGTTCACGCTAGCCCAGGAGGCAGCGAGCCGGGACTGCAGGGCCCTGACCCGGGCATACCAGAGGGGCCACTGCCAGCTGTTCCGGCACCGGAGTCAGCAGGGTCGTCTAGGGAGGCCATACCAGGTAAGTGCCAGCACTGTCCCCTACCCGGGGGGAGGCGGAGAGGGAGACCAGGGACCGCATGCATGGGCCATGCCTCCCATGGATCACGCAGCCACCTGTGCACGTGCAAGCACGTACCATGCCACCCTTGGGCAGGTGGCTCCAGCTGCGTGACACCCAGGGGCCATGGCCCAATAGGCACATGCGAATGTGAAGATACCTGACACGCTCCCGACCCCGGGGTGGGACCCAGCAGGACGCTCTCCCTTCACACGCCCCCTCTACACAGAGGCAGGGGACATCTCCCCCCTGCCCCGGCCACACTATACATGGCACAGGGGCATGGGTGCGGTCTTGGGGCAGCTCCCAGTCCCGGGGAGAGCCAGACATCCTGACCATGGCCTCTGTGCAAGCACATCAGCTCTGATGGTTCAGGGCATGGTCGCCCTCATGTCGCGGGGGCTGGGCATCATCCACCGTGTCCCCAGGGAGAACTGACCACTTCTCTTCTTTCTCTACAGCTGCACCAGCTGCTCGTGCAGGGCGCACCACCCCGCCCGGGACATGCTTCCGCACCCACGGCCTGCTCCGGACCACCAGGACGCGGCAGGAGTATTGGGACCAGCACCTGGGAGCCCTGCGAGCCCTGCACCGCACCATCCAGGCCTGGATGCTGGAGGACCTACAGCTCCGCCAGGAGCAGCTTGCTGAGGACCAAGCCATGAACTCTAACCTGCAGGCCCTGCTGCAGAGCATGCTGCCCCGTGCCGGTCCTGCGCCTGCTGCCCCCCCAACTACTGTTCCTCCTCCCACTCCTGCCCTCTCTCCCACCTCTTCCTCCTCAACCTCCACACCCTCCTCCTCAATGTCCACACCCCCCACCTCAACCTCCGCACCCTCCTCCCCATCCTCCCGGGGATGCCGAGGCCCCCTCCCCCACCGTGCTGGGAGGTGGTTGGCCCGGCGAGACCCCCAGCCCTGAGTGCTTAGCTTCCCCTCCCCCTTCTTCCCCTTGCTTCCCCCTTCCAGCTCCCTCCTCCCAGTTTTCCCCCTCCCCTCTCCCACCCTCTCTCCTGCCCTCTCCCTCCTCCTTTCCCTTGTCTCCCCAGAGTTTCATTCCCCCTCCCCAGTTGTGTTAAATAAAGACAGGTTATATTTTTGAAAATATGTGTCTTTTATTTGACATCAGGAAGGGGGGGGGCTAGGGAAGGGTAAGTGGAAGGACGAGAGGGAGGAATGGGGCACAAGATGGTCCTCCCGGACGGCAGCCTGCAGACAGTGCAGCCAGGCTGCTGGCAATGTGTCCAAGAGATGCAGCAGCGTCCCCGGGGGCAGGTCTGGTTCCATGTTGCAGAGTGCCGTGGTGTCCCGAGTGAGGGCAAGCAGAGCACTCCGAGACACAAACGCTTTGCTGTCCCTCAGCAAGGTAGACCAGCAAGCAGAGAAACCTGAGAACTGTCTGTCCGGGATGGGAGGTTGGGTCCCTTTAAGCACAGACCTCGGCTAGCCTGAGGCAGCAGTCCCTCACACTAAGTCCGACCCTGATGCCCTTTTGGCACTGGTTCCGGCCAGCCTTACCTTCAATTTAGGGTCTACTCAATGTGGACGCACTATTTCGAATTAGAAAAACGCTATTTCGAATTAGTTTTTGTGTCTAGATGCGTTATTTCGATTTAGCTTATTTCGAAATATCTAATTTGAAATAAGTTAATTCGAAATAGCGCTGTAGTGTAGACATGCCCTCAGTTTGACCCTTAACTCACAGCCACAACATGACCAGTAATGAGTGCACCTCAGTGCTTTAAAAAGAACTGACCTAGGAGCGCTCTGACCTCCTTACGTGGCTCTTCAATCAGACTTGGAATTCTGGGGGGATGTTTCAGAGCACTGGAAAGAAGTGAATGTTCTGCCAATATTTCTAAAGGGTAAACAGGATGATCCCAGTAACTATAAAGGCTGTAGGCCTGTTAGCCTGACATCGATCCCAGGCGCAGTCCTCAAGTGGCTGATACAGGATTCAGTCAGTAGAGAATTAAGGGCTGATACCATAATTAATGCCAGTAAACATGGTTTTACAGAAAACAGATCTGGTCAAATTGCTGGGTTTTTGATGAGATCACCAGTTTGGCAATGACAAGTCAAGGTAATTATGCTGATGCAGTACTCTTGGACTTCTTAGTTGTTTGTCTTAGGAGCACACACCATTCTGATTTTAAAAATAACACTGTACAAAATCAATGTAGCTCACAGTAAATGGATTAAAAAATGCTAACTGACATCTCAATCTGTAATAGACAATTATCATTGAATGGATGTGTTTCTAGCTGGGTCCTATAGAATTTGTTCATGGCCTAGTGCTTTTCAATAGAGAAAATGAATGCAGCACAGACTAGATGATCATGATGGTGCCTTCTGATCGTCATATGTATGAATACTTGCCCTGGAGCACCCAACATCACAGATTTGCTCCAGAAAGCTGAGATCACTTGCTTCCTTCAGACCCTGAGCACAGGCTGATGCCTGCAGGTTGATGAAGGTCTTAAAGGCTTCTTTCACATCCCCTTTCTGAGGGGAACAACACTAGCCTCCAATATGGTCCAGGTAAAACAGCCTCCACCCACTCACCATCTCATGATTGGATGGAGACTCCATTCTACTATGCCTATCACCCCTCCGCCCCTGAGACTGCCCTATTCATATCCCAGCATGGGTCAAATCCTTCAGCCTCCAGAGAGAGCCCCACAAACCTCCTTTTCTCCATCTACCCAGCACATGTGGATGAGAAGTCCCAGATTACCCCAGACACACTAGCAGTCAGTGCTTTTGCCTCTCCCAGGACAAAGGGATGGAGCTTTTCCCATTACAGACAATAGTGTGGCTGCTCTTTTTCTTCTTTTTCTTCGCATCCGGGCCTCTTGCAATTCTGTAGTTTTCTCATTGTGACGTAAGTCCCATCACATTGTGACTTAAGTCCCATCACAAGGATATGGGGATGGGAATCTGGGATGCTTCATGATAATTGTTTTTGCTTTGCTTTGTTCTTTTTTTTTAATAATAATCCTAATTTCTGACTTCATGCACCTTCAGGAGCTGACTCTTTGATGCCACCGTGTTCTGTGTTAGTGTAAACAGAGCAAGCGAAACAGAAAATGCGACATTCATGCTTTATTCCTTCCGCCACCTATACTTTTCCTCCCTCATTAAAAACTTCCTGAAGGTAGAGATCTCTACGTTTCCATAATCATATTATAACACCTCTCTCCTGTTGAGAAGCTATTCATTGTTATACCCTCCCAGCTTCTCTTCTTTCCTCTAGAGCAGCGGTTCCCAACCTTTTCCGGATGGGGACCCATTTTGACAATTCAGGAAGACTTGGTGACCCAAGGCAATTCAAAAAAAGGGGGTTGGGGGGGGGGAAAGAGCCACCTGGGGAGACACTTGGCGACCCTTTTGAAATGTAATGGTGACCCGTATTTGGGTCGCGACCCATGGGTTGGGAAACCCTGCTCTAGAGAGACTGTATGCAACAATATTGACTCTGGATATTTCAGCTGTAAGAATTACCTGCCCTACTACCACCCTCAATTCCACTTACTCCCACTAGATCTTAATGTCCAACTCATGGTAATACTCTTGTTTATTTCTCATCTTTCTTGCTTTTGTGTGTAGACAAACACTTTAATACTCATTTTTTCTAATTTTTAAATGTTTGGTAATTGTATTATGTTTAATAAACTGAAATTGATTTTACATACATTATATCTAAACCCTTTTCCTTGTTAACTCTGCTCAGGGCACGTCATCTACACTGGAAAATGTGGGGCTTTGCTAAAGTTCTGACACTGCTGTTTGGGTGTAAATAGCTGTTACGTGCAAAGTCTGCTGTGTCAGCTCAATGTTGTCTCAGTTTCCTTGCAAATCCCCTCCAGATGTCAGAGTACCATCCTGCTTAACAAAACTAATAAGAAGAGACAGCAAACTATATCCCACTGCATAGACTCCAACTGGTGCTTGTTGTGTTTTAATGGTTGGTCCCTTCCCCTGTCTGTTCCCCTCGTGCACTGCCTGGTGCAGGTAACAAATGTTTGATCGCTGACCCAAGATGGTATGTAGGCCCCTGGCTTCAATTAAATGGAGCAAGAGGAAGTAAATAAACCACATGGGGCAGGGCATTAAATCACTTAGGTGGAGAGAAGAATCAGACACCAAGGAGTTTTGGTTCAGAGGTGGGCTGTGTGCACTTGCATGCACTCCGCAGTTTAATACTTCTTACTGCAACTTAATGACAACTGCAACCCGGTATCCCTCTGATGCCTGGTTTTTTACATCCCCACTGCTGTCCCCTATACATTAATGCCTTTCCCCCTCCTTTTCCTATTTTGTTTTACTGCCTTCATGCTGTTTTCCTTTATTTCAAGAAGTCAGTTTGAAGGACTTTTGGTGCATCTGCTGGCTTGGTTTACAACGAAGGATGGAATGAAACAAGGGGTATGGAAGTTGTGAACTATTTTTATAGTGTATTTGTTCTCTTATTCTGGCACTAAACTTTAGACTCGCCAGCAGTAGAACCTGAGCTGGGGAGCTCAGCTCACTTGATCTAAAATTGTCTTTCTTACTTGTGCTCCTTAACAGAGATTACAAGTGAGTGTTTGTTGCCTGCAGATATCTGTGGTGTTTGTGCACATATATAATACATATATCTTTGCATATATTGTGTGCATGTGTGTAGTGTCCACAGAGTGTATTTTTAAGGAGTGCAGATGTTCAGTGTCCTTAAGTGTAATAGGTAGTGTGCCATGCAGGTGTAAATGAGCTGTTTGGAAAACCAACATTTTTCCTGTGAGAAATTTTAACTGAAAAATGTTCACTCAAAATTTCAGTCAAAAATGTCACCTTTCTGGTAGGAAATCTCAAACTCATTTGTCTTGTATCTAACTTTTGAAAAAACAATGAACATGTTTTTTATTCCAGTTCAAAAGACAACAATATTAGTTGAAACAAAATGAAAAATGGTCATTTCAATTTGATATTTTGAGATTTTTTTTAAAAAAGGATATTTTTAAACCAAAACCCCCCCAAATTAAGTTAAATCAAAACAAACATTTTCATTTAGTTCTGAAATGTCATTTTATAATGAACAGTTTGGCTTAGATATTTCCTGCTGCACATTTGTGGTTGTGTCTGCAGGAAGTATGTTCAATATTTTCAGGTACTGTGTAAATTTTTTCGTAGTGCATAAATGTCTCTGTACAGCACATGTACCTATGTTTGGGTAGTATGCACAGTCTGTGCACAAAGATACGTTGAATAAGTAATACCTGTATGTATTTAAATGCTTATGTATTCACATAGGGTGTATTTTTAGTGTGTATACATGATTGTTACAGCATTGCCAACTCCAAGATTTCAGCACTCAAGAAAACATGTTATTGGCAAAAATAATACATTCTGATTTCCTTTATTTTCCTTCTGGTTTTTGAGTCTTCAGGGTTTACATTTTCAAACTTTTCTCTGCAACTATGATGACTTGCAAGCTAGAAACTAACTTTTTTTTTCAAACACAGGTTCTCTAGTTGTCATTTGACTCCAGAACCAGGGGCTTCAAGAAACCCCCAAATATTATGAAACTTGCAATAAATTCCTGAGAGTTGGCAACAATGTTTTGTGTGTATGTGTGTGTGTAGAGTCTGATCTTGTGTTTACATATACAGTAAGAACATACTTACATTTTGTGTTTGTAGACATTTGTCACGTAAGTATGTTTTATGTGTAGGAGAGAGTGAGCATGCACATTGAGTGTGTAGCTTGTATGTTAATGCCTGCAGTGTTTGTGAGAGCATGCAGTGTGTCACTGTTCAATATTTGTAATGTCTATGTAATGTGGATCTGTGATTGCATATAATTTGTGTTTATGCACATAGATACATATGGGAGTATGTACTATGTGCATACAGGAAGAACATATGTGTATCTGCTTATGAAATCTGTATATATAGAGTGCATGGATTTGCATTAGAGTGGGTCCAAAATTTTCTGATAGAAAATAGGTGTGAAATATTAAATTTTGGGCTGGTTTGATGCAAATAAGAATATTTTGTTTAAATGACCCAAAATATTTTTGAATCTCGTCAGATAACATATTAAACTGCATTTCCTTATGGGAGTTGTAGGGAGCTGCTGTTCTCTCTTATGGGTTAAGCTCCATAACAGGCTGCTTTTCCCACAATCCAGAAAAATTTTAATCAGACTCCCAAATCACATCTCTCATGAGACAAAGTGCCACAATTTAGAAAATACAGTTCAATGTTGAAATTACTTGCAATGAAGTGGTTTGGATCATTTCAACAAACTGAAATTAAATATTTTGGAATGTCAAAATGTTTAGTTTTCCATTCTGTAAAAAAAAAAAAAAAAAAAAAGGAAATATCAGCTGTCCCCCAATTTGTGATAAAAACTAATGTTGAAATGCCAGAATTTTGCATAGGATGAAAATTCCAAATTTTGCAGAGCTTTGGCGTGCATGTATGTGTAGTTTGTGTGCTTGTGCACACGTATTGTGTGTATGTGTATGCATATAGTGAGCATATAAGTGTGAATGGATTGTGGTTGTGTGTGCTGTACGAGTGTGTGCAACCAAAGCCTGAATGCATTGTGTATGCAAGTAAAGCCTGGATACAGTCAGCTCCTAAACTGGTGTAAATTGGCATAGTTCCACTGACTTCATTTGACTCCGCTGCCTTCTGCCAGAATGGGTTTGTGGTCTGGAAAACATGTTTACAATGAGAAACTAAAGAAACTCAGTCTGTTTAGTTTATTATGGTCTAGAATTGCCTACGCAGGGGCTCTTTAATCCAGCAACGTCATGACAAAATGCAATAGCTTGTCGTTATAGTCAGCACAATTCAAAATGGAAATAAGGTGCAAGTGTTTAAAAGGGTAATTAACCTTTGGAACAGATTACCAAGGGATATGGCAAATTCTCCATCACTTGCAGTCTTTAAACCAAGATTGTTTTTTCCCCCTATGAGGTATGCTCTAGTCAATCACAAGTATTGGGCTACATGCAGAATAACTAGGTAAAGTTCTGTGGCCTGTGTTATGCAAGAGATAAGACTAGATGATCATAATAGTCCCTTCTGTCTCTATAATCTATTGACACCAGCTGAGGAGCTGACCCATCATGCCTGTGTGTAATGCTGTGCTGTATGATGTGCATATGTAGTCGTGGGTGGAGTGTATTCCTCGGGAGAGTTTCTGTGCACACACATAGTATGTTTTAAGTTTGCATGTGTATGGGGTGTGTGTGTTTGTACAGCGTATCCAAGAATCCCCAGCAGGGCCCCTCTTGTGAACTATGACTCTCGGGCTGGCTGCCAAACATTAACTACAATACTTGCACTTGTTTTTGACAACAGCATGCGGGTTGAATTTCATCAATTGCTATTTTGGTTCTGAAGTTATGGCAGAAATGTCTCTGGATACAAGGCTGGTATAAGCAGAGTAGCAGATTGACTCTTATTGTGTAATGTCACCTTTCAGTCAGTAGTTGGAATGAGAATTATAAAGAGTCAGTTGCTCCATTTATTAAACTTCAAGAGAGGTTGCCATCCTAGAACAACAATAGAGTGTCCAGGGAACTCTGTACCTGGATGAGGTAACGCCAGCTGTTACTGTCAACTTGGGCATTTTTGAACTTGAATTGATTTCCCTCCCCCACCAATAAATTAGGTCCAGCAGCAGCAGTTGCTGTGTTCCAAGCTGCTGTCTGTGATGATAGATGAGTCTGGCCGTGAAAACAGAGAGAGATACTGGACTCAGCACAACACAGATGTTGCAAAGCAGCCAAATTAAGCTTTAGTGGGAATGTGCAAGTTGGGTCTTAGTCTGAGTATCTAATGCCTGCCTCACTGAAAAGCAAGATCAAAATATTAGCAGCTGACCTGATGAGATATACACTTGCTGAAAATATTCTGTTACTGGCAGCAGATTAGTCAGCATCTGATCTGTAGTGTGACTTTCTCAACTATCTCACAGACAAAAGGTGAAGATTTAATGGCTAAGGAAAGTTCTTAATAAATATTGAGTTCTGCAGTCTTCAGATCCACATCTTCCCACAGTTTCACATCTCGGGAGACAGTTCGGAAACATTACAAGAGCGAAGGATGCTTAGTCAACTGAAGTGGGTTGGAGCAACAGTATTGTATAGGAAAAAGCCTGACATGATACAAGATGATTTAGCTATGTGTGTACAGGCTAAGACATACACATATTGACATAGATTGTGGGAGAAGCTGGTTGGTGGCAGTCAAAGCAGTAATAAATACCTGTCATAAATTGCCAGTAAAAATTAGTTGCCTAATCCAGGTGTTTGTTTTAACTGACAGTTTTGAGTAAAATTGTACTGGAAACTGCATCGGGATGTGTAATAGTGGTTGCTGTATGACATGGCTTTCTCTTGGGAGGTGGCCTTTAATACAGCATTTTTGACATATTTAAAGCAAGAAGGCTGTGTGGGAAAAGATCATGTGAGGACCCTGGAAACTGAAGATGAGGACATTTTGACGGAAGGTATTAAGACTGGACTGAGAAAATGAAAAACGTTCATCTTAAGGAATTCACATTCTAGAATGGTGAGCTTAAGCAAAGGAACATGACACAAATGTTCAGAGGTATTGAAAGGGAGACCATTATTTATTTAATTTATTTAGGTATGTCTACACAGCAAAGTTATTTTGAAATAACAGCATTTATTTCGAAATAACTTTCCTAGTGTCTACACAGCCATTCTGTTATTTCGAAATTAATTTGAAATAGCGGAGGGCTTATTTCGAAATTGGTAAACCTCATTCCACGAGGAATAGTGCCAATTTTGAAATTGCTATTTCAAAATAAGCACTGTGTAGAGGCTTATTTCGAAATAGGGGGCCTCCAGCCCTTCCCAGGGTGCCCTGCTGGCCGCCCTGGCCACAAGGCAACTTCTGACCTGATGCCCTGTCAGAACTGGTTCCAACCAGCCTTAAATGTGATTCAACATCCACTCAGTGTGGATGTGTTATTTTGAAATGCATTTTGTGTGTAGACGCGTTATTTCGAAATAAGCTATTTTGAATTAACTATTTCTAATAGCTTATTTTGAAATAACGTAGTGTAGACATACCCTTTGTGTCCAGCCCTTCCTCATGGTATTGCAGTGCACTGTAGCACTTAGCATGAAAACTTGCTGTTTGCAACTGGTGCAAATTCAGACTATACTAGCCTCTGCTACCCCTGTCTGTTGAGAGGCGATCTAGCTGTCACCCAAAATATAAGAAAAAAGCAAAAGGGACAGACATGTCTTGCATTGTTTCCTACAAACCACCACCTCTGTTCTCTGGCAGCACACAGAAGGGAGTGAATTTCAGAGCCTATGGGATTCACTGACAACATTCTGCTGCCTGGACAGCGCAACCCCAGGGACACCAGGAGCTCCCAGGAAGAATACAGCCACCGCCATAGGGCACAGAGGAGAAGCAGTGTCAAAGACAGCCCAGTTCTCAAGCCACTCAGCACTTTGAAAAAGGGCAAGGAGCACTTTGAATTATATCTGAATGTGGGGGTGTGGGGGAGCTAGTGCAGCGCATGAAGAACAGGAGTTACTGTATGGTCCCGAGTCAGCTATTTCCACTTAGGTGACTGGTGGGTTCATCTGTTCTGCACTAGCTGCAGCTTCTGAATGATCTTCAAGCATAGTCCTGAGTGAGTAGAGTTTGGCGGTGAAAAAAGATATGGATACCAACGATGAGGCCTGTTCAGAGAGGAAAAGCTCACAATCACCAACTGCAGATGGCAACATTCACTTCAGGGCGCTATTGCTAGAGGAGAATCCAGAGCAGCGAGTCCCCTCCTCCACTTCCTGGCATGGAGGGGCCTGCTTTCTTGGATCTAAACTAGGAAGGATGCTGGAAAAGAGAGCCCCAGTTCTGCAGCATGTAATCTCTTCTCTCCTACACAGGCTCTCTTGCGGGTCCACTGCTATTACATCAGTACTGTCTAGAGCAGGGATGCACAAGCTTTTTTTTTTATAAAGTACCCCTTTTTAAGAAAAAAAATTATAAGTACCCCCTTTAAAAAAAATTTATAAGTATCCTCAGTACCTACAGTTTCCAAACACAACATATTTTTCTATCATTACAACACATTTGTTTAAACAACTCAATCGTAGCCGGGCGGGCGATGAAATTTTTGGGCATAAAAAGTACAAAAATAATAAAGTACTGCAAAACTTAAAACAAAAATTCAGTTTTCTCCAAATTTCAGTTGTGTTGACATACCCTCCAGACTTCTCTCGAGTACCCCTAAGGGTACTCATACCACTGGTTGAGAAACACTGGTCTAGAGTATAAAGGAGGGGTCCCATTTAGTTGCCCACAAAAGGACAAGGAAGGAGGTAAAGGAAAAGATTAAGTGTACCCAAGATCTGGATTCTGCTGTAACTTGTACTGCTTCCCCCCTCTATGGTTTGTACTTCTATTCTTGCCTCCCTCATGCCCTTTGAACCGAGTCACATGTCCATTCTGGCCTGATGCAGTGCTCTTTGCTGAGGACTCACCTTGAAGATCACATGGTAGGTTACCCTCCAAGAGGAGCTGTCTCTGTGCTCTGGAGAGGGCAAGCCTAGAGTTGTATCTTGGCCTTTTGCAGGCATTGGGGGAACCGACCTCTTCCCCTCTTGTGCACCCACACAGAGGGCAGGCACAATCGAGCCCAAACTACATTTCAGGGATTGTTAGGCTTGCGCACACACTGCTACACTTATATATGTGGTGGATAATGAAATTGGCCAGAGTCTACTGAGTCAATCTACGGAGGCAGGATTCCACCAGAGTAACATGGGAGTAGCTGTGAGCAGATCCCAGACCTAGTCCTCTTCTCCTCCCCCACTCATCCAGTAGCAAGCAGGGAAAATCTGTGAGAATTAGGTGGCTACATCCCATATCACTGATTCACTGTTGATTAGTGAGGAAAGATCAATTCTCCTCCCCCCTTTCCTCCAGTATTTCTAAAACTAGACTGACTTTACTGACACGGCATCAGAGGCTGCTCTGCCTTTTCTGTAAGGGGCTTCACTACTTTTCTCTATGACTTTCCTTCACTCCTCCCTGGGCAGACATTGCATGTGTGGTGTGGTTTGGTTTGGTTCCCCTTAACACTTTTGGCAAAGACACACACATGCTGAGAAGTCAGTTTTAAAATGGCAGAAAAGGTGATCATTAGATATGGTCAGGAAGAGGACAAACTGGCAGGGCTGTTCTTAGGAGTGATGGGGCCCAGCCCTACATGGTAACTGGTGCCCCATGCCCAATGGCAGGGAGAGGGATTTTTTTAGAGATGTGATATTTATAATCTTCAGCAGCACCCTGATGAATTATTTTTAAAACAAATTTTAAACTCAGGCCTTGTAGACTAGCACAGTAAATTCAGAAACTGATAGTATATACCTGGGGTTGGCAGACGCCTGTTAAATGGCTCTATTACCACTTGAATGGCTCTTTCACAGGTCAGTGTTCTGCTAATAGCTCTGGCCGGCTTTGTCACTTTTAAGTTAACTAGCTCCCCTCCAGAGGAAGCAGAGCCACATGACAGGGATAGATAGTGACAGGTGAGTGGACATTAAGACCCAGTGGTGCTCCAAATTTCAGTTGCACTACCTATCTGTATATTCTGTGTCTGAGGAAGGATAACCCAGCAAATTGATGGACCATAAACAAATACAGTTTCCGGATGCTAAAAAAGCAAAAAATAGCTCATATTACTAACCACAAAATTCTACAAGCCGTTGTATAATCAGAAAAATACAATTGAGCATATGCTAGCAGATATATTGGCTCTGACTATGGATGTCTTATATTACCTGTCTGTAGCATGGATTTGCCACTCAGCAGAAGTGAGGAGCCATTCTGGGAGCAATGTTTCTCATATAACACTCCCAACATTATACTATAATACATTTTCTCTTCTTTGGATAGAGGGCTGTGTGTGTATGTGTACATGCCCATTTGTTACATAAAAATACATATCTGCTATAGATAGGTCTACGGGCCAGTTTACTGACAAACTTACACTAATAACTAAATTGGTTTGAATTCACAACTTTTGTTTTTTTATTGCAAGCTTGCATGTGGATTAAAACTGGTAATGGAAAATGCTGAAGTTGGTTTGGTCTCAAAGTTCAAAATTGAATAATTTCCTTACTTTTAAGAATTTCTGTGGAAAACCTTATTTTGAAAATTTTTCCCCATCCCTCCTCGTTTTGCCAATGAGTACAATAACATGAATTATATCAATATTTTTCTCACTTTCATTTTCCCTTTGTTGCTTTGTAACTTTTTAAATCTTCTTTACTGTTAGAAAAGTTGGTATCAGAAGGAAAAACTGCTACCAATGGGCAACTTCTCAAAACTTGTCCCACTTTTAAAGAGTTAGAGAGATGGAGTTGTTGTATTTCATTTTTTCTTATGCTGTAAATTTTCCAAAATTGAGGAAGTTTACATGAGTTATGGAACGGTAAGAGAGAGAGGATGCAAGCAAACAAGCCACCACAATTCCCAGACATCATTCAATCTCCCGCATTCATTGGCAAAAGTAAATAAAGTGGGGAGAGATGAGTGTGAAAATGGGGAAAAAACAAAAATGCAAAATTTTGATATTTCAAATTCCAAAATTTTGAAATGTTTGTCTTTGGCAAAAGACTAGAACATTTTGAAAAAAACAACATGTTTTTGTGAAATTTTTGGTTTTGAAAAAAACCCACCATTGTTGAATAAAAGTTTGCAAAGAAAAATTCTAGTAGTGCAAGTACATACTTCAGATACAAAGTGGCTTATTCTGAATTTGTTTAAGTTGATTAAGATAAATCAAAAATAGGGCATTGATTCCAAAATCTGATAAGACACCTTAAGACTCCACAGAATTACATCAAAATAGCAAATGGTGTTAATTAAAGCCAATTTAATTATTTTGGTGCAAGTTTGTGTGTAGACCAGTCCTATTGCCATACATTTGAATGTTATACAGCACTTAAATGTACTCCTAAATGGCAATATTCTTACTTCCTCCTCTGTCCTGGTGTGTGTGTTGGGTGTTTTTTCTTCTTTCTTTTCTTCCTGCTTTCTGCTGTCTCTCCTACAGCTTTCCAATTGTGGGCTGGTTGTGGAAAGATAATCACACAAAAGCTTATATGAGCTCAAAATGTTGGAAGAGCATATTCTGCTCTCACTCTGTGGGCAGCCTGGAGTTGCATGGGAAGTAAAGCAGTGAACAATTAGGCTGAAAGAAACCCTTTATCACTGCTTTATAGGAAATGGGTTCTGGAGCCTTCTGTTGGCAGCACACATCCTACATCCATCAGCAATGCAACATAACCTCAGCATCAGCACTAAGTAAGAATTCTCAGATGCTGCTGGGGACTCCGAACAGGCCTCCCACAGATAGCTTTCCCTTTCAATCCTGAGTTCAGCATTAGCCAATTTAGAGGCAATATATAGCTCTAGGAAAAGGCTGTCATGTACAGCATGCACAAGACAGCTCCCTACTAATCTCATCTAATTGGCAATAGGAGTCCCTGTATTAGGCACAGGGTGTAAGTAACATTAAGAGGGCATATGAGGAGTCATTAGCAGTTGTGCTGGATTGTTAGAGGGAGGTCAAACACTTGACAAGATTCAGATGAATGCTCAAGAAGTGCTTGGGCCACTTGGGTTATTGTTTCACAGAGTGAACTTCTCCAGTGGTTTTAAGCTCAGTGACACACAATAATATAATAAAATAAGGTTAAATATATAATATATATTATATATGTATAATCACTTGAAGGTTAAATATAATAAAGTAGCGATTTAGCCTAAAGATCAAACTGTTATCCATACTTAGAGTTGTGAGGAGGACAGTAGTTTGATTTTCTGAAGGATTTTGAGATGTCAATATCTGTCATTAGCCCTGATTAGAAATGAAACCTGAAAATTTTGAAATTTTCCATGAAAGAAAATTCCAAAATGTTTTTAGGTCAGGTCAGTTGAAATGTGTCCTTTTGACAAAATTGAAGTGTTTCATACTGATTTCACCTTTATTATACAAAATGTACATAATTCAAAAGAAATCTAAATATTTTGTTCTGTACCTGTCAAAATGGGAACCAATCTTCCCTGTCTTTGGATAACCTTCTTCCCAGCAAAAGGTATAATCTCCTATTTCTTCATGACAGGTCGCGGTCTTGCTCCTGTTCTCATCTCTCTCCACGCTGAAGGTTTGGAGACCTTCAGTTGTTAAACATCCCTATGTACTGTGTTTACATTGCTCTTCCCATCACCTTTCTGATCCATACACCACATCAGTTGCACCATTTTTTTCTCTACTGTGGTGTGGGGAAGGAAAGACTTTTTGCTCAGAGATCTTTCTTGGTTCTGGCTCTATTGCTTCCCCTAGCATTCCCTCCTGTACCTCCTACTCTATGTTAATAGGCTAATTAGCTCATTAATCCCCCCAGACCATTCTGATCTCATTGGGCACAGTCAGATTCCAGCCAGAGGGAATTAATTGGGGTGTATATGATCAGAGCACTGGCTCAGGTGTGGGTTCCCTGCACTCTTTCACACTCTCCCCTGTAGTATCTTTTGATGGAAGAGGAAGCCTGATGGTCGGATACCATGCTGTGATGTCTTATGTTGCAGGAGGAGATCAGCATGCCCAATAACCTCTGTCTCTGGTATCTTCAGCCAGAGAGGGGTAGTGCACTGAGGCATCTGGGGGATGGGAGGAACACCAGAACTGGACTAGTAGGATATCGTCACCCTCCTTTCTCCTCAGGCTCTGTAAAACAGAAGCGGAATCATGGTCATGTAAAATCCGTTCCCATCTTTTCCACAAAATGAGCTTTTCTGAGAAAGGTTGTGACCAGCCACTCATATTATTTGGGATGTCAGATCTCACTCCCCTTGATACATGAGGGAAGGCAAACAGGATTTGGAGAGCCTCCCTCACAAGAGGGCACGTTATGTGGAAAAAGTGTGTAAAGAGTTTTTAAAAAGGGGAAGGCTTCTGGGCCACAAAGATATAGGAGAAAAGGCGTGACAGAGTTGGAGGAGGAGAGAGCCAGTACTACTCTGAATTGCGGGTGGAAGGAATCCCAAAAGTTTCAGCTCAGCGTTGGCATATCACTAAACTCACACTTTCACTCCTTGGTGAGAGTGGAGCACTATCATTACAGCTCTGGGATTACAAGACTTTCAAGTTTCAAAAAAATAAGGCAGTGAAGGGTGGAGGCTGGAAGGAAAATGGAGACACGTAAGCAAGTAGCTGTGGGCCTCTCACATGCTAGTCTGTTGGGGACAAGGATAGGACCTATCTTAATGAGCCAACCCTCTAGTCCTATGGTTAGCACTCTGCAGTGTAGAAAACCCAGGCCCCATGTGGACAGGGAGTCCATATGCAGAGACTTCTCATGTCTTCATGTGCTCAAGGTGTGCTTTGAAGTCCATGAAGACCAAGGGATGTCTGGTCTTAAACTGAGATGCCCGCCTGAGTTTAGTTGGTGTGGTATTATGAGCTAGCCCAGCTCCAAGATGGTGGTGTTGCTCTTACTGGCAGGATATCATATACAAAGTGTGTGCGAAGGAAATGCCTCATGCTAGTTGGCTTACATTTTTGTAAAGCACAAAGACACCATATGCGGAGACACCAAGGACTGCATGGCTTCACACTGCTATGGCATTGGCTTGCACTGATCTTTATATGACAATTTGGGAACAGAAATTGCTTGGTGGTTGAATTCACCAGCAATAAAAACAAAGTTAATGAGCTGTTTCATCATCCCTCAGTTGAAGAGTCTTTGGGCCCCTGTGCTATCTGAATAGATGATGTGGTAATAGATGAAAAGCCACTACAAATGCAGAATGTTTCTTACTGCGATAGGAGCATAAATTCTTCCCACATGAGGGATTCCCCAGAATAAAAACACTTACAAGATAAAGCAGCAGGAGAAGATCTGAGAACTGAAGCTATAATGGGAGAGACGATTTATACCTTTCCATCGAGTTCAGTGCTTGGAGCTGAACCAAGCAGAACGTCTGAGATGTGGTAGGGTTGAAGCTCCTTCTCCCCAGCTCTCTACCAGAGTCATGCCTCTACCAAGGAAGTAACAGAGACAAAATACCACTGTGTACTGTGTCCCTAGTCCGTTTCCCTCTAGGAATCCCTCTCCTTTTAGCCTGAACACCCCAGGCAATCTAGCTGATGACTTTAACATACCAGCTTTTATCTTCTTTCCTCTGTCTCTTTGCATCATTTGGAATTCATTAAAAACTCACCAAAAACAGCCTTGTTGGCTTGTGTAGATTTTTTTACGATGACACCGTTCATCTGGATAGTTCTAAAACATGGCCAGTCTGGCAGTGTCATACTTAAAGACAGAATACATGGCTGTTTCTCCTGTTTCTGGCTAACAAATAGATTTCCTGCCTCTAAAACCTTGTATTAAAGACCTTTAGAGTGATATTTATGCTGGAGCAAATGTGATAATTAATGCCACTTATAAAAGAAGAACCATTCTAAATGTTTTTTAATTTGTCATGTATATTATGGTGGCACCCAGAGGCCCCAGTAAGGATCCTGTCTCCATTGTGCCATACAGAAACACAGACGGGGGTTGTTCCTGCCCTCAACATCTTACATCTGACTCTGTGGCCAGAGTCATTCTGTGTGCCCTATGTTATCTCATCAGGCATTTTGCTTTTGACTGAGAGCTTTTTTTGCTTCCCAGATAACCACAGCTTCTTGTTCTGCCTGATTGCCCTGCTCTCAGTTGTGGTGGAAAAGAATTTGATATCCCAATTTTCACATGATGACTTCAGTGCAGGTTAATGTAGGATTAAAAGATGGGCTGGAAGGAAGGAATTCCTTGGTCTAATGAGGATAAAAGAGGTGAGTCTGTGTTGAACACTTTTAATATTTGCCATAAAGCAGATCTGATCTTGCAAAACCTCACTCCTGGGAGCAGTCCCTAACTATGGGTGTTGTTCCATCGTCTTCAAGAGGACTAACTCACATAAAGTATGTATGAGGATGGATTTACAGACTCCAGTATTCTTTTTAAAAGCATGTCCATGTACCTAGAGACTGGTACATTGTAAACCTGGAAAGACAAAGTAAGTGAAAGTATCTTTGGTAAGTTACAAGCATAGTTAAAAAAACAACCCTGACCGGCAAGTGAAGACTACAATGAACATGTTTAAAAATGAATTCCTGTATGAATTTCCTCTGTAGAAGGACACACAGCAAAATGCACTCCGTCATATTGCAGAGCATCTTCATTATGTGCTCCATTGCACGTCATGCAGTCTAGGGTACAACTACACTGCACGCTTATTTCGAAATAAACTATTCTGGAAGAAATACTCCGAAACAGCTTATTTCGAAATAGCACGTCTACACTGCAGGGAAGCCTCAAAATTAGTCCAAGGCAGGCTTCCCTAATGTAGACGTGCTACCTCGATTTAGAGCCCCAGGAGGCACTCGTGAGTAATTACTTTGAATGGCCCTAGAGAGAAGCTATTTCGAAATAGCAGCAGTGGAGCATCCACACTATTGCTATTCCAAAATAGCTTTTTTGGAATAGGCATTATTCCTCGTGGAATGAGGTTTCCAGAAGTCAGAATAAGCCATCCATTATTTCAAATTTATTTTGAAATAACAGAATTGCTGTGTAGACGCTTGCATTGTTATTTCGGAATAACAGCTCTTATTCTGAAATAATGCTACTGTGTAGTCGTACCCTAAGGGAAGTCGAAGGAAGAGTGTTTTTCCTTCGACTTCATGCTGTCTGGACAGCACCAAAAGCCGAGTTAAGCTATTTCACCTTAAGCTATGCAATTGACGTAGCTCAAGTTGCATAGCTTAATTAGAGTTTTGCCCTGCTGTGTAGACGTACCCTTAGTGAGCATGAGCTGGTTTATGATAAAGAACATTTACACAAGTTCTGCCAGTTCTATAAATCAAACTAAAATGTGCATCAGGACTCCACTAAACAGGCAGCGTACTCCTGCAGGAATCCGTCTAGGCACTGCTTTCATTTGGATCCTCCTCGGTTTGTTTTGTGAAACAAAAAAATTATTCCAAAGAACTCTTGGCTCCACCAACTCCTCTGCTGGATACTCCAATCTATAACAAAAATCAGACACACTCTGGCTCCAGACTGCAAACTCCCCGCTGTTTCCCCTAATCACTAAAAGGTCTAATGGGTACAATTTTGTACTGGATATCTAAATGCAAAGCAATTCAGAACTTTTAGTCTGTCATTGTATTTTGATTTTTAGTCATAATTACAATTTGTGTATTCCATTACTCATTAGAGGAGTAGAATTTTCCATTTAGACGTGGATGAAAGAGTTATGTTTTAAGGCCCAGATGCACAAAGGTGGAAATCAGTGGAAACTAAGAGATCGGTGCCTAAATGATAGAAATATAATGGGTCGTCACATTTCATGTGAACGGTTCAAATTTGAGCGTGAGGAAAAACAAGATACACAGGCCTGCTGATGGGGGTGGAGGGAAGGCCCAGTGATTCAAAGGGGTCTGGGGCTTCCAGCCACCACTGCTGCTATTGCTCCTAAATCACTGCTGGAGAGTTGTGCTCCAGTGGTTCTGAGGGCTGGAGGGGAGCACACCGTGTTCCAGGCAGTGTGGAGGGCTGGGTGCCCTTAGCCATGGCCCGCCCCTTTTGAGAATGTGCAGCCTTCCCCCCCACACCTTACTCAAGGGCCCACAGAGGCTGTCGTCTCCCCTAGAGATATATTAAATGTCTCAGAGAGGGAACCACTGTCTTTGCAGCTCACAAAGGCAGGCATTCAGATTCCAACAAAAGGAAAAGGTCTTCAAGCTATTCAGTGAGACAATTAACATAAGAACATAAGAACGGCCATACTGGGTCAGACCAAAGGTCCATCTAGCCCAGGATCCTGTCCACTGACAGTGGCCAATGCCAGGTGCCCTAGAAGTAGGGAACAGAACAGGGAATCTTCGAGCAATACCTCTCCCATCACCCATTCCCAGCCTCTGACAGAGGTGAGGGACACCATTCCTATCCATCCTGGCTAATAGCCTAACCTCCATGAATTTATCTAGTTCTTTCTTGAACCCTCTTAAAGTCGTAGTCTTCACAACCTCCTCTGGCAAGGAGTTCCACAGGCCAACCGTACATTGTGTGAAGAAAAACTTCCTTTTGTTTGTTTTAAACCTGCTACCTATTAATTTCATTTGGTGACCCCCTAGTTCTTATGTTATGGGAATAAGTAAATAACTTTTCCTTATTCACTTTTTCCACACCAGTCATGATTTTATAGACTTCTATCATATCCCCCCTTCGTCTCCTCTTTTCTAAGTTGAAAAGTCCTAGTCTTTTTAATCTCTCTTCATATGGGACCCATTCCAAAACCCTAATCATTTTTGTTGCCCTTTTCTGAACCTTTTCCAATGCCAATATATCTTTTTTGTGATGACCAGAGCTATACGCAGTATTCAAGATGTGGGCTTACCATGGTTTTATATAGAGGCAATAAGGTATTCTCTGTCTTATTCTCTATCCCTTTTTAAATGACTCCTAACATTCTGTTTGCTTTTTTGACTGCCGCTGCACACAGAGTGGATGTTTTCAGAGAACTATCCACAGTGACTCCAAGATCTCTTTCTTGAGTAGTTGTAGCTAAATTAGTCCCCATCATTTTGTATATATAATTATTTCCCTCAGCATCAAAGAGATTCAGTCCAAAATGAGAGTAGGAGCATCTCCCTTGGCTGGGGCTTTCCAGAAAATAGAATAGGTTTTGAGGAATCGAGGATTAAAAAAAAAAAGAAAAAAGAAATAAAGGACAGCTCCCAGTTTCCCTTGCAGATGTTTACACAAGATCTAAAAGGGAATAGGATCCTTTTTTATTTTTATCTGACTTTCTAACTTTTAAATTCTGAACATGTGACTTCTTAGTATCACCTGTGACACATGGCCCATGTGACACGAATCAAGGAAGAAGAGAACAGCTATATCTGAAGGGGCCGAGATGTAAGAGAGGGAAGGAAGAGAGTTGTAAGAAGGAGCTGGTGTTTAACCAGTAAGGGAAGTCGACAGGAGAGTTTCCCCCATTGACTTCCCGCTGTGAGGCCACCCCAAAAAATTGATGTAAGGTATGTTGATTCCAGCTACGCAATTATCATAGCTGGAATTGTGTATCTTACATCGATTTTCTCTGCCATTATAGACCTGGCTTTAAATATGGCCTTTCCTGTTCAATCTCACAGGCTGTGTCTACACTCCAAAGAAAAGTTGGAAAAAGATACGCAAATTGCAAAGTGCAATTTGTGTATCTTTTTCCACTTTTCTTTCGGAAGAGGCTTTTCCAAAATTTGGCCTGTCTACACGGGGCCAAATTTTGGAAAAACCTCCTCTTTTGGCACATCCCTTCTTCCTCGTACAATGAGGTTTATAGGGATGGCAAAAGAAGGCATTCGCTTTTCCAAATTTTTTTTGGAAAAACGAATGCGTTCCTTGGACGTGGCATAGCTTTTTCCTGGATACCTCTGGTATCCCAGAAAACAGCTGCAGTGAAGACGTAGCCACAGATAGCATTTCCTTGTCCAGACCATTGCCATTTTGTCTCTCAAGTACTGCAACGTCTTTTTCTCTGGCCTTGGTACATGCTTTATTGTTCCACTCATACCCATTCAGAATGAGGCTGCAAAGATCATTTCCTAGCCCATTACTATGACCACATCACCCCTTTCTTTGCAGCCCTCCACTAGTGCCCCCTTCTTTATCACATCAAATAGAAACCTCGCGTCTTCACTTTCAGAGCCCTTCATAGCCTATCCTCACCTAACCGTGAGCTCTCATCTGGTACTGAGATGTCAACTCCCACATCCATGTGGCCCATGATGCCAGCTTCCTCCTCCTCCTCCTTGTTAATTTTTCAAAGAAGCTTGGTTATCCTGTTTAATCTCTTTTTTAAACTAGAACTAGTCAGAAAAAAAATCCAACAAAATAGTTGTACACTGAAATTTGCCAGTTTGTCAGAATTGAAATATTCTCTGGGGATTATTTGAGTTTGGTGAAGTTCCTCCAAAACCCAGACGTGGTTCCAATGGAATCCTACCTGCCCCACTGATTTCCTGCTATCTTGCCTGGCCAGCTCCTTGGAAGTCTGGACTCCTGGGCTTAATGGGTTTCATCGCTTTTCATGGAGAATTTAGAAATTATTGTTTTTTATTCCAAATCAAAATGAAACCAGATTTTGAAACTCTCAAACTGGAGCACCATTCTCGGCCCTGCTCTGCTGAAAGCTCTCCTTTGCCACAATGCCTGCACCATCTTGACAACAATCTGGCTGCTAGTGTATTGAGCCCAGTGTGTCAGCCTATCACACTGACCAAAACTGTCTCATTGTTCCCCCATCTGTCTGTGTCTGCCTGTTGTCTCTTATCTTACACTTAGCTTGTAAGCTCTTTGGTCAAGAACTTTCTGTTTGTTTTCTGATTTTGTGCTGGATCTACCATGATGGGTTCTTGGTTTAGGACTAGGGTGACAAGGCACTATGGCAGTACAAATGTTGAATAATAATAATTAATAATAATAATAAATGTCATAATGTTAGCATATTAAAAGGCCAAATCCTATACTCCTTTGTTGGGATTTACTCACTTCTTACTCAGGCAAAACTCCCATTAATTCCCAATAACTACTGATTAAAGTCTAAATTAAGACATCAAGATTAGATCAAAGGCAAATAAAGTCAAATAAAGAAAAATACACTAGACCCATTGTTCCTGTTTCCTGGTCAGGCAGTTGTCTGGTCCCTCTGTTGCTGGCTTATCAGCAGTGTAGAGGAGATAACCAATGCCAACACATCAGCAGGAGCTACAAAAGCTATCTATGAATGGAGAACCAAGTGGCAAAGAACACAGCACCTTCCCTGGAACACTGTACTCACTGAGGTATCACAGGGTATAAGGCAGGCCAGAAATAGCCCTGATGTATCTAACAGCAGCACGCCTGCATGAACTTGATGTTAGTCTTTCACATTTTCATGATCCTGAAATGAGCACTATACATACTAAAAGTGTTGAATTTGCGTCGGCATACAATGGGGATGAGTTCACAAAACTTAGGAAGACAGAGTTCAGAGAGAAAGATTAGTGAGCATTTGGACAGATGGGTTAGCTAGCTCACTATATTTGAGATTTTGTGGGAGGTTTTAAAAGCATTTCTATGCCCCTAGTATTTAGAGGTCACAAATGAGATGGGGAGGCACAGTACAAACACAGAGTAGCAGGCAGTCCTTGCCCCCAAACTCTGACAATCTAAATAGATATGACATAAAAAGGATGACAAGAAAAAAAGAGTCCAAAGAGTAATGAACAGATTGCAAAACCATATCCAGCAGCACTGGATTGTAGTGTCTTCCAGAAGTGGACATACACCTTTCCTTTATAGCCCTATTGAATGATGTGATGGGCAGCCATTAACGCTTTCCTGGCCATTCCACCCTGTCACAGATGATTAGACTGCATTCTCCTTACTGGGGAGGACACAGACATGCTCTTGTTTAATTTGGCGGTAGTGCTAAGCAGAGTGCAAAAGTATAACGGTTTGAAATAGAGAAACCAAAATGCTAAATCTGGCCCCAATCCAACAAAGTCCTTAAGAGTGCTCATAGCTTTGAGTGCATGAGTGGGACTACTTAAATTAAAGTGATATGCTGGATTGAAGCCCTCTTCATGAGACTTTAACTTACACAGGGCACAAAATTGATACAGAAGGCATTTATACAATTGATAAAACCAACAGACCAAAATCAAAACCAGAAGCTGTAGAGCTAAAGAACTGCACCTTCAAAGTGTTACTGCAAGCTATTAATATTTGTCTATTATAGAAAATTACAGCATATCTAATACTGTGTGCCCTGGGAAATCCATTGATCATACTGATACAACAAGGTAAAAACTGGGAAAGGTTACTGGGGAAAAAATGTAACATAACTAAACAAGCTTTGTCACCTGGACAGGTTTTAGTGCATTTGACTCTGCTTTAGTGCTAATCTTGGATTGTGGTTACTCACCTGTGGCGAGGGTTTGTGTCGTAAGTGGAATGAAATGAAAGGCATGTTGTATCTATTTAGATTGTCAGAGTTTGGGGGCAGGGACTGCCTGCTACTCTGTGTTTGTACTGTGCCTCCCCATCTCATTTGTGACCTCTAAATACTAGGGGCATAGAAATGCTTTTAAAACCTCCCACAATGTCAACCGCGGAGCGTCCAGACTACAGCGCTGTGCCGACAAACAGCTGGTTGGCACAGTGCGGCAGCCATTTTAATTTAAATGAAGTGGCGATTACTTAAATCTCTGCTTCATTTCCCTTTGCTGAGTAAACAAATCTACATGGCTCTGTCGACGGAGCCATGTAGTCTAGACGTGCCCTCACAGAATCACCTGTTCTATGTAGTCTTCTCATAATGCCTTTCCTGTGTGTCATGCCCCCCCCCCCCAACTGTGCCTTAGCAGCACTTTTAGACTTTGTAAACTGTAACACACAGAAAGGAATTTTTATCTCTGGGTTTCCCAATTTGCATGCCCTCCAAATAATGCCTCTTTATTGACTTCTATGAGCTATGGCATGCAAAGACCTCCACCCCACTTAACAGATCTCAGGTCCCTCCTGGATCATGGGGACTGCAGTGATGGGGCAAGAGGTGCTGGATTGGTGCGGTTGGGGTGGAGGGTTTTTTTAGGAGACCTGGGTAACATCTGCTTTATTTGGTTTCCTCTTCTTCAATACATTTCAGCAGCTCTGCTTGACTGTCTGAGGCATGCTGGGGTTTGCCATTCCATCCCTCAATTATATTTGCAGGGCTGAACACTGACATTCTGCAGAAACGAAACAATGACGGGTAAAGGCAAAACAGCACTCACCTTTAAAACACATGTACCCAAGTGACAGGAGAACTGCAGGCCAGTCACAAAAGTGGCATGCTCCTCCTTCCTTCCTGTCTGTCTCTAGGTCACTATGGAAACCAGAACTTCCCATTTTGCTGGATGTTAGCTAACAAATAATGATGATTTATTTACCAACTTGGTTCACACTCTGTAGTTGAATATGCTCTGCTGTAAGTAGTCAGAAAATAGATGGCTATGAAAATCTGACAAAAGTTGTTTGAAGAGCCTGTTTCAGCTAAACAGTTTTCTATAGACTGGAAGAATGTAATAAACCTTTTTCAGTGGAAGAAATCATAAACAGAGAGACCGATAGTCTTCCGTCATCACTGATGTGAGTCTAGTGTGACCGATGTCTAATGCCCCACCACTAAAACCCAAATATGCCTCCGAAAAAAGGAAGAAAGAGTTTGGGTCTTTGGCTCATGCACTTGAATTCATTTAAATACCATTGTATCTCAGAGGTTTGGTCCTAATTGTCTCCCGAAAATTCAATACCTGTATTCATGCTGCTGGGCTCCAGGGATTCCAGAGCACCAAACTGTCCCCATTGAAAGGAAATGAAAAATCGGCTGATGCTATCCAGACCCCGTCAGCAACTCCAACCATTTAAGTGCTGTATCCTGCAGAGTGATTAATGATTTTTTCCTTTTACATCTAAGAAAAAGAAAGAAAGAAAGAAAGAAAGAAAGAAAGAAAGAAAGAAAGAAAAACTTTACTGTTCTCCACTCTTTATCCAATAGGCAGCAAAGACATGGTTTGCAAGGATCTATGCCTTTGTTCTCGTCCCTATTTTATTTTCTGGTACAGCTTCTTCAATATGTATGGTGGGGGTCATGGCATTATAATGTTGGCAGAGAGTCTGGTTTTCTCTTGGCTAACATTCAACATTTTGTGGTTATTTTTAAGCTGCAACCTGAACCTGTTCACCACCCCTTTATTAACATGTGTTTTATGACACAGGTGTAATAATTAATCCAAATGGTTACCAGATGTGGCTGTCTATCTCTGGGCATGTCAGTTCCTACACACCACCCCTTAATCAGCCAGTGCCCAAGCAATGCCAAAGAAAATGAAAGAAAATAAATTCCACTGAAATATTTATGAGGGCCACCTGGATAGAAAAATACCTTGGCCCTTGCCTTTCCTCGGCTCCAGATGGCTACAAGAGACTCACCAAATACAGGAGGTCAAATCAGTCTTGCAGAGAGTTCAAAATTAAAGCTGTACCTAGCTCCTTAATTTAGTAAAGGAAATGACGTTTTGCACATATGTTCTAATGGACCCTGCCCACTTCACCTTATTTATAAGAGATTCCCCTTCCTTTCACCAGTGCCAGTACCGGCTGGATTTCCTGTAAGCGTATTTCAGGTTGGCAGCTCTTGCCATTGTCCCCAGCAAGCCCAAGCTGAAGATCGTCACATTATCAGCTGCACTTTTTGTGTTACATTGGAAACCAGGAATGGAATTCTACACTCTGGCCATTTCCACTTCCCTTTTCTCCAATTATTTGCAGTCTTCTTGTGGGTATTTCTAGCAGATTTCTAGAACGTTTTTTTGTGAGATGTTTTGACTGCTGTGTGCTTATTCTAGACAACTCCAAGAGAAATCCAGTCCCTAATATCTTTGGCATCCATACAAGTTTTAAGTGAGAAAAGAGAAAACCCTTGTTTTCCATGACAAAAGTTTTGATTAGGTGCCCCCCTAGACACAGAAATCAATGGGTACGGAAGTACAAAGGAAAAAGGATTTCAATAGTACAGATTTTAAGACAGTGCCAAAGTGTGACAAAACTTTAAGACAGTGCCAAAGGGTACATTTAATTTAGATGTAACCACATGGCAAAAAGATGTGGGTATCAGGGCAGGAATTTTGATGAGAAGTGGTAAAATCAAACAAAATGTTAGAATAGATAGCAACGGGGTAGAAAATAATAATGAAGATATAATGCCATATCTACATTAGCTATGGTTACATAAGACAGGATACTCATCAATAAGGAATATAAACATTCATATTACAAGGTCTAAGACAACCACTAATCATGTGGGATTAGGGAAAAGCTTCTCCTATGGACAAGTTTTTGCATCATTGCCTCTTATGGGGGATTTGCACCTTCTGTTAATGAATGTGGTGCCAGCCACTGTTAAGTGACAGCATATTGGACTACCTGGATCATTGGACTGAAAGCAAGTAGTTATGCTGGTAAAACTCAGATGTTTATGGAGCTCTGTCGCAAAAGTCTTGCAAAATAGACATGAATATTAGCTTAATTTGTTTTCTGGTATTCACCTCGCTCAAGTCAGCTTGGACACTGAGCAAAAGAAACCTAAGCAACTCCAGCACCAGACTAGATCAGGGCATAGCTCAGTCAGCTCAGCTGGGAAGCCTGCGGAGTCAGAAGGGTGAGCTATCCACTTGCAAGATTCTCCATTTAAGCCCATCTTAGTAATTACTGCCCGTTCGATGCTTGTAATGCAGCAATGGGCAACCTCAACTAGTGAGTGGGCCACATGAGGGGCCCTCCTTCATCTCAGTGGGCTGCAAGGCTGTTGTAACCGAGACGGTCTCCCGGGATAGAACAGTGCTACTAACTGCGCTTGCATACCTCAAGTGTTCGGGCTGCGCCGACTGAACCTCCTGCAGAATGTTGATTGGATGCAAAGGGAGCACATAGCTCTTGCAGTGGCTGTTGCGTGCCATCAGCATGCACCTCGCTTCATGTGCCCTTATTTTGCGTGTGTGTCACTTTAGTAATACTGATAGGAAAAAAATGACATGGATGGAGACCAGAGGAATCTGGCAACCCTGTGCATGGGCAACAATAAACATAATGTCTCACTGGCCACACATGGAACCTCAATGGGCCACATGTGGCCCTTGGGCTGCAGGCTGCCCACCACTGTCCAGCCCCCAGAAGCTGAAGTGATATGAAAGCAGCCTAGTCCTGAATGGGTTCATGCCGAACAATGAACATAGCTGGAGAAATCGGCATCAGAATGGGGACATCTGGTTTTTCCTCACAAGTCTCAGTAGTACACGCAAAGCCAGAGATTGATCCATGGTAAAATCACTGAAGGTGGTGAGCTCACGAGCCTGGCAGTAAACTGCATGAGAGCCCATGTCAGAAGTCACAAACACCATGTCCAGGATAATGGTGGGGGGAAGCCCAGCCCAGTGGTAGAGAGAAGCCACCAGCACTGGATTCCATGGATTTCACTGTAATGTACACAACTCTGTCACTCCACATGGCTCCGTAGTACATAACCACAGCCTTGGAACTAGCAGTCATGGAAGTAGGCAACTCCACAGACAGGCTTGTATTTCCAAATTTAAAGAGTTTTCAAAATGTGTATTGTGTACAAATGACTTTTAATCCTTTATAACTCCCTTTTTAAAATGCATGTTATTTGTAAATGGAAATACCGACTAGTAGTCAATGGAGACAAAACACCTGGGAAGATTCAAGACGTAGAATTCAGTTAGATTTGAATGATTAATTCATAAAAACATTTTAAAGATTCCAACAGGAAAACCATTTTTTCCACCATCATATTCAGAATTTGGCAAACAGATTTTGTGTGTGGCTTCCAAAAGGACACATCTCAGCACTGAGACCAAGCCTGTAAAATTTCAGACAAAAGTGTGAAACAACTGGTTTAAGATTAATGTTCTGCCATTATGTTTGATACCAGGCAAACCCTATGCAGTGAAAATCACACGTGTCTTGATCTTACAACATACCAGAGTAAGTAAAGTGTCTGGCACAACCAAAACTTCTGCTAAAAATCCGTCGGTGATGAAGTATTCCTCCAATGGGTCCAGCTCACCGGGAAAGAAAAGTAAGGCCAGAAGATTAGCAGAAATGTCATAGATATGGAAAAAACATATGTGTAGCAGCTGTAGCTAAAACCATTACAAGTAGAGCTGATGAAATGAAAGCAGTTAGGAGTGTCTAAACATATTGAAGAGAACTGTGAGACTGCCATCGCTATGATAATGATTATCTGGGGGTATTTAGAGTCTTGGCAGTGAGTGAGAGAAGAAAGGGAGTGACCATTGCAGTGGGATAGGTAGTGCACCTGGAAATGTGCATCTTTTCATCCCTCTGTTCCTGTCTACGTACTGGGCCCTTTCCCTGGTACCTTCCCTGTTCTCTGGGTCTCCTCTTGTATTCTCCAACCTGTATCTCTTTGCCAGTCATCTCCCTGGCTTTTCTTTCATCTTTTTCTCTCTCCTTCAGACCTGGGATGGGGTGGCCTCTCTCACTGTCCCTTGTAGACTGTAGGATGGAGGTGTGTTGTGTAGAAGGGCAGCTGATTTTCTTGCCCTCTGCTGCTCTCCACTCTCTTCTCATAGGCTCCATGCAGAAGCACAGTGTCTGAGGCAGGGGAAGGAGAAGCACAGACAGGCACATCTGCTCCTATGAAGAACTGAGCCAACTATTTTTCAACTCAGCCATTCACAGATTCATAGATTTCAAGGCCAGAAGGGATCTTTATGATCATCTAGGCTGACTTCCTGCATAACATCGACCCAGGAGTTTGGCTGGGTCCATGAGAACTTCAGAGCTGGGTCCAAAATGTGGGATGGTTCTAGACAAAATAAAACAGCAGCAAGGATGGTATTTCCAAAACCACAGGCCTTTATTACTCCTGTTCGCTGTCACTACTAGTAGAGCTTTGACACTGTGTCAGGTGCAGCTAATTATGAGAGGGTCATGCAGTCACGCTCCCCCCCCCATTACATTATACCTGTCTTGTCTCCTGCTTAAGCACATGGCAAATATCCCTGGGAGCTGGGGGTAGCTGAGAGTTGCCTGAGTTATGCTGAGGACCCCACCCAGGAGCTTGAGATGTCTTCCCTCCTTACATCCAGAAGCCCTGGCTGCTAGAGCATCTGAGACATGCTCGGGCTTGTCATCCACATGTGCAGAGCAGATAGAGCAAAGGAGCTTCTTGGGGCTATATCTGGGGGCTGAAGATTTTGACCCATGCTGGGGTATCAACAGGGCGGCCTTGGACAGAGGGGTGATAGACATGGTAGAATAGGATCTCCATTCCACCATGAGATGGTGAGTGGAGGAGGTTGTTGTATCTGGAATGTACCTGGAAGCCAGTGTTATTCCCCTCATAAAGGGGATGTAAAATAAGAAGCCTCTAAGACTTTTCCCCCTTATTGAAATTCTGGGAGGTGGGTAGGTGGTTGCTAATGGCCCTTCCCCACAGTCATATGGGAGGAGTCCCTGGACCTGGGACTTAACTAAATATGGGGGACAACTAAGAAATAACAGGGCAGAGAGTGGTGGGTACAGGTTCAAAACTAGGGATCCAGAGAGGGACACCGTGCAGAGAATCCCGGATGGCACCCACTGCCCCTCAAAGCCATCTAAGGAGGAAGTGGACACTGCCCAGAGGAACTCTGGCCAGATGCATGAGACAATGGAGGACTGGAAATAGACCCAACAGTCGCAGAGCACCTCCCTGTCCAGCGTCCTTCTCCTGGTGCGGTAGGTGGAAGAGGTTGACCAGGAAGTTTCACAACCTCGTGGGACCATGGGGAAAAGTGCAGCCAGAACCTCAACGGGGCTGCAGCTTGGTGCACTCTAGCTAGGCATGCACCCGGGGTCTCCCTCATACCACAAAAAGGGGCTGGCGTGAGAGATGGGGGTGAGCCATGCCAGATACATGCCTGAGTTCATGGCTCCATAAAGGAACACCAATATCCCCAGCGAACCATGGGATGAGGGTGGAATAGAGGCTGGCCCACCAGGCTTCCTCATCCTCTACAGGTGGTAAGGCATAGTCACCAAGCTGCAGATATCAGACTTGTGCCCAGGGTCTAAAGGAGACAAGTGGCCTCAGTTTTCTGGCGCAAATCTGTGACATTGGGTGCTTTGGGCCAGGCATTCATGCATGTATCTGACAACGAGAAGGGACCACTATGGTCAACTAGTCTGTGCTGCATTTATTTTCTCCCAGATTACTGATAAGGATATTGAAAAACACTGGGCCATGAACATGCCCTTGTGGGACCCAGCTAGAAACATTCCCATTCAATGATGATTACCCATTACAGCTTGAGATGTCACTGAGCGAGCTTTTAATTAATTAAATATGTGCTCTCTTGATTTTGTACAGTGCTATTTTTACAGTCAATATGGCGTGTGCTACTAAGACAAACATCTAAGAAATTAAAATGTGTCGCACCAGCATCACTTGTAATCTCATCACCAAACTGGTAATCTCACAACAACAACGACGATTTAACAAGATCTATACCCTGTAAAACCATGCTTCCTGGAACCCATTATGATACCATCCAGTATGATACCCTACCTCTACTGGCTTATTTGATGACTGGGATCAATGTAGTCTTCAGTTACTAGGATCATCCCATTTACCCTTTAGAAATATTGGCAGAACATTCACTTATTTCCAGTGCTCTGAAACATCCCCCCAGTCTGATTGAAGAGCCACGTCAGGAGGTCAGAGTGCTCCTAGGTCAGTTCTTTTTAAAGTACGGGGGTGCATTAATTACTGGTCATGTGGTGGCTGTGAGTTAAGGGTCAAACTGAGAGATGAGGAGGAACTGCACAACAGCAGTTTTCCCCAGAGGCATTGTGCCTAAGGCAGGGTCAGTGTCTCCTGGGACACTGGAGGAGTGCACACAGGAACTGCATCTGCTAAACCCTGATAAAAGGGCAGCAGGCACTTTCCTGTCAAGCTACCCTAGTGCCACTTCTCCCCCTAGCATCACTGTCATCAGAAGATCCCTCAGACTGCATATGTTAGGACTGAGATCATGACTGCTTTTTGCACATGGTTACAAAGGAGAGGTCCCCCTCATTCCCTGTATATTTGTGCAGGCCTAGTCACAATCAAGCCCTCACTGTTGTTATTTTACCCCTTCATTCATCCCTGTGGGCAGAGCATTCCCTACAGACAACTGATAAGATGCAAGCAGACAGGTCTTTGGTCCAAGCCACTTTGCTCTCAGAAACTACCTTAGCTATAAAGTCAATAGAGTGGCTCCAGATACAGCATGTACAGTGTGCTGGACACCTTTGACTTGGAAAATACCATGTAGAACACAAGACTGACTGGAAGGAAGATGAGCTCATCCTAGGGCCTTGTGTGTGGCAAGAGGTCTATGACGATTTAGGAGTTGGGACCAAGATTCATAAAAGCACTTAGGCACCTAAGTCCAGGTTTAAGTGTCGAAGTCCCCGTTATAGGCGTGCACACTGTACCATTATTTCAAGGTAACGAGCGTTATTTCGAAATGACGATGTGAGCGTCTCCACAGCCATTCCATTATTTCGAAATAATTTAGAAATAATGGATGGCTTATTCCGACTTCTGTAAACCTCATTCTACAAGGACTAACACTTCTTCCGAAATAGCTATTTTGAAATAAGGCGTGTGTTGATGCTCCACTGCTGCTATTTTGAAATAGCCCCTCACCTGGGGCTCTATATTGAGATAGCACATCTACATTAGGGAAGCCTGCCTCGGACTAATTTTGAGGCTTCCCAGCAGTGTAGACGTGCTATTTCGAAATAAGCTATTTCGGAATAAACTATTCTGGAATAGTTTATTTCAAAATAAGTGTGCAGTGTAGACATACTCTGAGTCACAAACCATGGGAAAATAGGTGTTTGGCTGCCTAAGTCATGTGTGGGGGTCTGATTCAAAAGGTATACTCAGAGGGCACTCTGGATAAAAAAAATTAGAGTCATTAGGGCAGTGACACAGGATCCTGGATTGCTTACATCCTCAGTTGAGTACATTACGCACCAGTCCATAGAGTCATATGTGTGTACATACTGTCTCTTTACAAATGACCTTTGAATTAGTTACACACAGTAGAACAGCTTCCACAGGAGAGATTGAGAGAGTCCCCAGTGTGAATATTCGCCACACACCTGAGCAGTAGAAGACCCCTGTTCGAATCCTTTCCCCTTCCTGGCATGTGGAACTTACACTTGTGAGGTGAGAACCTAACCATAGGGCTCAAAGTTAGCCTCTTCCCTTCTTGCAAGACTGAGATAGAGGGTTCCTGTTCATGAACTTCTAGCACAGATAGGTCCTAGCTCTGAGAAAGGGGTGGATTAGCACATCCACCTATCATCAACAACTGCCACTGGTTAGGATAGGTGGCTTCCTGCTTGGGATGCTGACTTCTGTGAATCTGAGTCTAAAGCTATGTCTATACTGCAAGCCTCTTGTGGAAGAGCAAATACAAATGAGCGCTCATTTGCATATGTCACGCTCTCATTTGCATTTCCTCTTCCTTTCCTTTTTGCGCAAGAGGTTTTTGCACAAAAAAGCGCTATGTAGACAGCGCCTTTTTGTGCAAGAACCGATGGCTACGTTTACACTGGTCAGTCTTGCGCAAGAACATACGCAAATGAGCCGCCATTTTTGTGCAAGGGGCTTTTGCGCGAGAAGGAGCAGTCTATACTGCTTCTTGCACAAAACCCCCCTCTTGCACAAGAGCCGTTCTGCCTGAAAATAAGCGGCAGAACGGCTCTTGCGCAAAAGGGGGGGTTTTGCGCAAAAAGGCGCCGTCTACACAGCGCTTTTTTGCGCAAAAACCTCTTGCGCAAAAGGGAAAGGAAGAGGAAATGGAAATGAGAGCACGACATATGCAAATGAGCGCTCCACTTGCATTTGTTCTTCCACAAAAGGCAGAGTTTCTCAACCTTTTTTTATAAAGTACACCTTTAAAGAAAATTATAAGTACCCCCAGTACCTACAGTTTTCAGACACACAATTGTTTTCTACTGTCGCAACACATTTTTTTAAACAACTTAATTGTAGCCAGGCGGGCGATAAAATTTTTGGGTGTAAAAAGTACAAAAATAATAAAACGCTATGAAACTTAAAACAAAAATTCAGTTTTCTCCTAATTTCAGTTGTGTTGACATACATCCCAGACTTCTCTCGAGTACCTCTCAGGGTACTTGTTGAGAAACACTGGTTGAGAAACACTGGTCTAAGGCAACTGCCTCTCCCCATTCTACAGAGCCTAGTCGTGTAACCCAGGTACCTAAAAGTTTAGTGCTATGATAGTCATGGTCCCAACACCTAACTCCTTTTGTGCATCCAGGACAGGGTCATAACCCTGGGAATATCAATCTTTAAAATGTAAAATCTTTGAAGTATGAAGTCCAGCTGCCCTTATCCACCTGAAAGTAATGAAAAGAATTCTCTGTGGTGACAGCTGTGTCTCTGTCTGCTTTCTGAAGGGTGTGTCTTGGTGTAAGCTGAACATTATTGCATTCATAGCATGCACTCTCATGTAAATCATTAAATCAGCCACATATTGTACCTGGAACACTTAATTCATCTTACCCACAAAAGGACACAACTGAAAATTAGACCCAAGCATACATATTAAAAAAGGGAGGAAGGAGAGCTTTATGGGCTGTGATGAGATGATCTCATTCAACGTTTGTTTTTTAGACGATATCAGACTCCTACATATTGGGGGTTTGCTTTGTTTCATTTTTCTAATTGAGGATCCAAGCTGGATGCAGAAATGAAAGGGATGGGAGTGGATGTGCAGGAGCCAGTGGTAACCAACAACTGGTTTTTCCAGAATTATCACATTTTAACTTGAAGTAGGTTTAATCTAAAGAGTCCAGCCTCTCTCCCTGCAGCCACATGTTGAATCAATTGAAAAGCAACCAACAGGTAAATATCTCTGGCACGGCACTGCTAATAATGTAGCCGACCTTTCACAGAAGAGGAAGCCCTTTTGACCCCCTTGTGAAAACTTTTCTATGGCTTCAGGTTTTTTTTTCTTTGTTTTACCGTTGTTGCAAACACAAGAAGAAGACACCTGTGAGAAGCTGATAACTTTACATATGTTAACAAGGGGGGAAAGCAGATGCAAATAGATTTTATTTGGCTATAAGAAAACACTGGGGAGAAATACAGGAGAGAAATTGACTGACAGGGCCTTCAATAGAAACCCGTCAATTTGTAATGTGAGAAAGTGCTTGTAAATGTACAAAAAGCCTTTGGCCCTTTCCAAAACCGAGACGCCTTGCCTGAAATATTCAACTTTTCCCCATTGTTTCCTATCCTCCTGTGTTGAGGTCTAACCACAGAACAAGGAACCACTGACCCACACTGCTGCTCTGCATATCCATCTGGAATATGTCAGAATTTGGCAGCCTGCCCCTACACAAGGAGGAAGGAGGTAACTAGTACAAATCTTAATACAAATAAATACCATTGTGCTCTGTGATCCCATAAGATCTTACATGCTATGAAGTGCTGTGTTGGATCACTGTATAAACAGGAGCCCTCCAAGAAACACTGAGATGCTGAAGGGAAAATATTGGTGAATCAGCAATGACTGGAAGTTGCTGGAGAGAACACCTCTCAAATGAGACATACAGCCAGTGTCCTGTCTGCGTCTGATCAACTAACATTCTTGGACTGCTTACTCCGTTATTTTGTTCATGTCAATTCATTTAAAAAAATGATTTGTGAATAATTGCAGTGACTAATTGAACCGCGCTAGCCCTGGCAAGTTAGGGCCATTAAAGATTTCACAACACTGTTTGCAGAAATAGGAATGTTATCTCCATGCCCTTACTCAAACACTGTATCTGGCAATTCCATTCTGTCTCCCTAGTTTCCCTCTACCGTTTCAACAGAAAGAGGGAAACTTCGCTTCCTGTCCTTAAGGCTACGTCTAGACTGCAAGCTTCTTTACATAGCAAAAGTGCAACAAAAAAGCAATCTGCTTTTTCGAAAGATAGTGTCCACACTGAATGGACACTATCTTGCATTTCATTTGTGATTACAGTGGACAGAGTGGCCACCAGGGCACCTGTGCTTTTTCCTGGAGGCCTCTTCTTTCGAAAAAACACTCTCTTCTGCATCCACACACGCCTTTTTCTGAAAAAGCTTCCTCGTAGAAAGAGGTTTACCGCTGTTGGAAAAACCCCTCCGAGCGCAATAGCAGTGTGCACGTAAGTAATTTTTCTGGAAAAACATCTGTTTTTCTGGAAAAACTCTGCAGTGTAGACATACCCAAATGGTGGTACGGAACTACTATGTTCTGTAAAACAGCTGCTATGTGGCATTACACTTTAGAGGTGGACGAACTTCACAGCTGGGTGTAGTAATACCTGTTTCTAAGGCATTTTCATAGTTTGGGTGCCACAGAGTGAACAGCAAAAGGGAATTAATAAGATTATTATTCACAAGGAATGTGTTTCATGTTGTTACTGGCTATGTATTACTGAGTGTTCTCTCCTCTTCCTATTCTTTTTTGTACAGGTTCCATTTTACCCTCAGGTCTCTTTTTCCCCTTTAAACTTTATTGAATGTACTATTGGTTAATAGGAAATTAAAGGAAAATGGTATTATATAATAAGGTGCTCAGTATACATGAATGGCATGTCTTGATTTTCTTTTTACAATTTATCACAGTAATTAAGATTTTAAAATAATGGACTTTTCTTTACATCAATATTATTTTAATTAGAAATGTAAATACCAATTACTAATAATCTTTTGTGCAACAAAAATTTGACTGACCTGAATATAACTTGTACGTAAAATGGGATAGTTGATTGATTTATTTTCTAGTATGGCCCCCAGATAGTTATAAACATGCTCCATAGTTTATAAATGTTTTATACTACATTTTTGAAGTGGTGGGTGGTTTTTAATAGGATTATAGTAAGTTTATGCTTTTTGTGGCCACAACCAAAGGAAAAATATTTAAGAT
Source organism: Pelochelys cantorii (assembly GCA_032595735.1). NCBI lineage: Eukaryota > Metazoa > Chordata > Testudines > Trionychidae > Pelochelys > Pelochelys cantorii. The sequence goes on from CM064326.1 coordinate 208,182,513, forward strand.
TTTGTTCCAGTTCAGAATAATGTTTTGAAAAGTTGAACTCTCCATTCTTTTCTGTAGAGATGACAGACTGAAAAAAATTGTTTTGGATCAATCAAAATATGAAGTTTCAGTAACTTCAAAAAGTTTTGTTATAATTTAGCCCATTTTCATTTTCTTAAACTATAATCAGCTCAGATTTCAAATTTGAAACTGGAATTTTTCCTTTTGAAAATGTCAAAGCGGGATGTCAGCCATTTTGAAACTACTTTTAAAAAATGTCAAGTTGAGAAATTCAACAAAACTGATGCTTTCTGACAAACAGTTTTGATTTCAGTGAACTCACTTTTTAAATTGGAAAACAATTCACAGAAAGATTCCTCACCAGCTCTAATCATGAGCCAGATCCATACCTGGTGCAAATTGGTGTAGCACTGGGGTGGGCAAGAAAGCTGTGGCAGTTCACCAGGCTTAGCCCCAGGCAGGCTGCTGCTGCTATAGTTACCTGCACCTCCACAGGTATGGGCAATTGCAGCTCCCACTGGCCATAGATCACCGTTCCGGGCCAGTGGGAGCTGCAGGAAGTGGCACAGACTGGGACATCACTTCCCACAGCCTTCACTGGCTGGAAACGGCGATCCGTGGCCAATGGGAGTTGCAATTGCCTAGACCTTTGGATGCACCAGTAAATATAGCGGTGGCAGCCCACCGGAGGCTAACCTTGGTGGACCAGATCTTCCTTCAGGCTGGTATTTGCCTACCTCCGGTGTAGCCCCACCCAAGTCAATAGAGCTATGCCAATTTACAGCAGCCATGGATCTCTTTCCCTGTTTGTACACTTTAGTTAGTTTCAGGGAGTTGCTTCTATGGGTTGATTCTCAAAATATAAAATAAAGGACTGAACACTGAAGATCTGGCCCTGAGTCAATTACCAACCTGAAATATATAAAATAATGGGTCAGAGCCCCAGATTAGTATATGAAATTGCAACCTCATTCTTAGACGGAAGATGCACAGGTATTTGAGACTGTGTCTCTTGGCGATGAATTAGTTGCCACTTGTTCCTTGCATTCTCCTTTGTGACTGTAGTTAACTATATCTTGATAATAGAAAAAAGGGAGTTTTGTCAGTTGTATTTTACATAACCAAAAAGCAAAATATAGGTATATAACTTTCTAATATTTCACCTGCAACTCACTTTCCAAACCAGCATCATTTATAAATGCAAAGACATTCCAAGTTTCTGTGCATACACAGAGAATTAACACACACACTGGGGGTATGTCTACACTGCGGCACTATTTCAGGATACTTCCGGTATCCCAAAATAGCTATTCCTCTATTATTTTGAAGCCCATTATTTCAAAATATAACGGGTTCAGTATTCTGACGTCCCTGTAAACCTCATTCTGCAAGGAGTAAGGGACATTTCAGAATAGCACTTTATTTCGAAACTTGGCGCTGTGTAGACAGCACCAAATGATGAAATAAGCTATTTCAAAATGAACTGGAAATAAACTACACAAAATGTGTGTAGCTCACATTGCGTAGCTTATTTCGAGCTAAGGGTGCAGTGTAGATGCACCCTGGGAGCGGGAATATTGTTGTGACTCTGGAGCCTCTTGATGCCAGTAGACGGTACAAGGATTGCAGAAATTAATCCCTGGGGCTTCTACTTCAAAGAGTATCATGTGAAGTCTCTGTTGAAAGGCTGTGTCACGCTGGCCTTGGACAGATGTTGGGCCAGGAGTTTAGTATTTACACGGAAAATTATTTTCTTAAGCTCTGTGATTAGAAACTGGTCACCAGCAAAGGTGAACATCCAGTTTCCTTTCAGACAAGAAATGTTTATTTATCTCTCTGTTTACTATTGTATTGTTCACAATGGCCTCCCACTCACAGATCTGAGTTGAATGCTAATCAAGGATTCTGGGATATTTGAAGAATGGAGATTAGCAGGAAGAGATAAACCACAAGTTATTCTTTTTAGGGGTAATATACTGAAATATCTGAGGTACAGGTGAACCCTTAGATAGTCTTTCAGTTCATGAGGACAAGCTGTCAGAGGGCTTGATATTATGAGATGGGGTCTGTGATGGGGTGTTCACCCCACATTTGCCATGAAAAGATTAATGTTGGCTAAGATGGGATCCCATTAACTACAGAGGCCACAGCTGAAGGGAATCAGGTAGCTTGAATAAACCCTTGACCAGGAGCCCAGCTGAGGAGTAACAAATTGGGATGGGTTTATAAAGACAGGAAGTTGGAGTTGAGAGGTGGTGGCAAGGTGGTCTGCAGTAACTTCCTGATCGAAGGGAGATGTGGGGGAAGGTCTATACAGGCCATCCTCACTATCAGTTCAAGATACATTCAAAAAACCTTGGACTTATAGTGAAATAACTTAAAGCAGGGAATTTTTTTCCCCCACATCTGACTTCCATTTCTGCAAATAGGGGTGGGTTTTTTTTTGAATGACTTAAGAGTGGGGAATGGGAGGACTTACAACACATCAGTTCCTACAAGTGTTAATGACTTTAGTGCAGAATGGATGTATACTGGGGCGACTTATAGTGGGGACGCCCCATGCAGGCGAAGTAGCCTACAGTTACTCCCGGGAAGGAGGGAGTTTTGGAGATGGCAAACCCAGAAAAGTGGGGCAAGAGGGTTAGAAAAGCCCAGGGAAAAGTCAGTAAGGCCTCAAATGGAACAGACCTTGGCTGCTGACTCGAGGGCCCCTGAACTTTAACCTGGAGTAGAGAGTGGGAGGGGGTTCCCCTCCCTGCCCTTGGGGAGTGGCCCTGCCTGAGCAGTGACTGGGAAGATGGCCTAATACTGTTCAGAAGAAGGGTCTTTGAGACCTGGAATGGTAGGACATATGTGACTGGCCAGAGGGCTGGGCCATGAACACCTTCTGTCAGGAGGTGCACTCTACTGCTTGCTCTGGGTATAAGCTACAGCCAAGCATTACACCTTCCTTTTGTGAGGTCTCTCCCAACATCCTCTTGCCCTGCAGCCCCTTCTTGCTCCAAGAACCATACATAGCCTCCTCTTTGTGACTTGGCCCTCCCACAGGGACATCATACATGTTTCCCTTCTGGGTTGGTGTAGCAATGTCTTTCCAGGACTAGCCATCTCAGGCAGATGGTGATGCCTCACAACCTGGGGTGCCCTCAGAAAGTGACACAACTGATATGTTAGATTACTAGAGCAGTGCAAAAAGATTCACTTAAAAATACTTTTCAGTTATGTTGGCAATGTCCTTAATTATGAATTTCTGTCATTTCAATCCTTTGCATTGGTTTCATAGTAAAAGAGAAATTATAGATGCATGTAGTATGATTCTGTTGCATAGGGGGGTGGTGAGATACAGGAAAGATACAAGAAGTTTGGGTTCAGAAAGGCAGCAGGAAGTCTGTTGCTGCATAGATCCTCCCATCCTCATGCTATAGTGGAATGGGGGACATATGATCAAGCCATAGTCCAAAGTTCTTCTGTGACTTGAAGGAACTTCTCAGGTGAACACTGGATATTGGCCTTCATGAGGATTTTTTTTTTCATTATAGATGAGAAAATCTTTTCCCATTGATAGAAGGGATATGAAGTGAGTTTTGGATGATGTTTCCAGGTTTCCTTATTTTGTGGAACTCATTTAAGAGACGCCAACGTGGAGGCTTGTGAAAGGAGAATCTGCGATTTACAGGCCACAGCAGACTTTGTGCCTGAAGTCATAATTATCTGTATTAAAAGACACATGGCAACTGGTGGAAACAGTCATAGCTGCATTGACGCCAATTCAGTTATGACAATTTCCACCAGTTTAGGATCGGCCCCATGTTATGCATCCTCATAATGAACAATGTCTTACACCAATGTATTATGTCTCCTGTCTATTGTTAGGAAAAAAAAGAGAAATAAAAAAGGTCTGTGATTCCAATGGGCCCTACTTTAATATGATAGAGACAGACGTCACACTTACGTGAATGTTCCAGCAAGACAACCCCGAGAATATAGATACACTTCAACCAGTACAGCAGCACAGCTCTGTGCTGCAGCTGCGCCACTGTAGCACTTCAGCATAGATACTAACCCATGCCAACAAGAGGGCTTCTCCTATTGGCAAAGATAATTTACCTCCCCAGGGGGCAGTAGCTGGGTTGATGGAAGAATTGTTTTTCACGCTGTCCACACTAGAGGTTAGGTTGGCATAGCTATGTAGCTTTTCACACCCCTAAAAGATGTAGCTAAGCCAAGGTAAATTTTCAATCTATTCCAGCCCTGTGTCTCACCATCAGTGAAATAATGAGGCCATTCATTTTGACTTGCACTTGTTTTCCAACTGCAACAGTCTCAATAGGTAAGGAATTGACCCTAAAATTAAAGGGCCAAATGTTCAGCTGGTGTGAATAGTTTTCCATCCCTTAACATAATCTCGTGGCCCCATCTTCCCAGAGAAACTTCCTCATTCACTGAATTCCCCAAGGTCTTATTTACTGCACATCATCCAAATCCTACGTGGAACAAGAGTTTTTAATGTTCTTATTAGGTTTTCAGTGGTACCGTCCAAAAATTATGCTTTACAAACACGAATGGATTTATTTTCACAATATCACTTGGAGATGAGGGGGGGTATGCTCCCCATTTGATGGGGAATCAAAACAGAGATTAAGGTAAAATTGTCAAAAGTTCCACAAATGTTGATTGCCCCAAATCGGACACTTAGAATTGTTAATTGCACTTAATATGTTCAGAGCACAGCTCCCTTTGATTTCCACTGCTGTTGTGAGAGCCCAGCTCTTCTGCTAATCTGGCCCTATGTGTTTTCAAGATGAGCATGCAGAAAAATAGGAACAGACAGTAATGATCTGTAAAACAAATGTGGTTGAAGTGGTTTGTCCTGCATCATACAGGAAGGCATAGCAGAGAAAGAGATGCAAATCTATCCTTCAGGATGGTGTTCTCTCAATTTTACCACAAGGCCATCCTTTCTCTTCCTGCAGTCGCCCGCCTCATTCACTGCATGCCTTTCAACTTCTGCAACAAATGAGACAGAGGTCCTAAAAAACAACTGCTTCATATGCGACACATCCCCGCTTCATTTCCTGTGCACTGAATGAGGTGAGAACCTTATGGAAAAAAAGTATAGACTCAAGTAAATAAAGACTGTATTATAATGCAAATATTCACACGGGCAACCTTGGCGCGCAGGCAACATTCATTGTAGCATTTGCTAACTTTTGGGAGTTTGACTTAAAAACCTTAATGTTTTTAACATGGGCTTTTAAAGCTGTAATCCCTATGCTTTTTAAAAAGCCAATTGAAAAAACAGAAATGTGGTCAATAAAAGGCAATTATAGCTGTGTGGACTCGCCATTGGGAAGGTAAGAGACATTTTGCTAGTAGGTTCCACTTTGCACTAGTACCCGGCCCAGGCTGGAGAAGCTAATGATCTGCTCTGTGGACCAAATTTAGTGATGAATCCTGGTCCTGTGGCACCTTGAACATACACTAAGAAGAGTCAGTTGCACCGTTTATTTGATGACAAAGGAAGAATATTGAGGTTCAGGAATCCTGGGTTCTTTTCCAGGTTCTGAGGCTAGTGTTCTCTAGTGGTTATATCCAGGGTGGCCAACAGACTTTGCTGGGCCCTGAGCAAGTTGGGTGGGGGCGGGGGGAAAGGCAGCTGTCAACCCCTGGAAAGGTCAGGGACTGAGGCAGAAGGGCAAAGGTTAGGGTTAGCCAGCCCTTCACCTCTGCCCAGTGCATGCTGCGTAGGGCTCCGAGAGCTGTTTAAAGGGTTTAGGGTACATCTAGACTACAAGCCTCTTTCGAAAGAGATCATCTAGACAGCAGCAACACTTTTGAAAAAGCAATCTGCTTTTTCAAAAGCGAGCACCCAGGCAATCTGGACGCTCTCTTTTGAAAAAGCCCTGTTCGCATTCAAGAATGCCTTTTTTCGAAAGAGCTCTTTTGAAAAAAGGCATTCTTCCTCGTAAAATGAGGTTTACCGCTGTCAAAAAAACCGCCGCGTTCTTTTGATTTAATTTTGCAAGAATGTGATGGCAGTCTAGATGCAGGTGAAGTTTTTTTAAAAAAAACTCTGTAGTTTAGACATAGCCTTAGCGTTCCAGCCATTGCTGTAGCAGCAGCCAGGAGCCATGGGCCCTTTTAAATCACTGGGACCTGCCTGTGACCTTTTGTCCCTTCCCTCTCCCATCGATGGGCCTGGTTATATCTTTCTGTCCCTGTCCCCCTCTGCTTGCTTCCTTTGCCATCCTGACTCTTGTTTCTGTCCCCACTGCATCTGGCTAGTGACCCTCTCCAGCCTTATTTGCGCCTCCCGCCACCCCCAACTCCTGTCCTTTTCCCCTCAAGCAACCCTCTGCATTCCAGCCAAGCACTCTTCCCTCTCCTCCTTGTTTCCTGGGCCCGGCAAGGAGAGAGCACCAGAGAAACAGCTTTCCACCTAACCTCTCACAGCTGGTGCCTTAGCAGCTCCTGGCTCCTGGGAAGAGGAAATGCAGGAAAAATCCTGGTAAAGCGGGCTCAGACGCTGGTGAAATGCTCTGTGCTGATGGAATCTGCCAGCCTCTAACAAACTTTTCCTGAGCATGTGCATTCTGTGATCTTCAGACATGTATTCCTTGGCGACAAAATAGCCAGCCTGTGAGCACGATGAATAAGAAGGGCAAGGCTTGTCAGTTCAGCCCGGTATTACCTCTCTTCCTCTCACTTGGCTTGCCTCCAGGAAGTTGTACTGTTCATATGGAGTATGTCTACACTGCAGAGGTTTTTTGGAAAACGGCCATTTTTCTGAAAAAGCTTCACTTACGTCCACACTGCAATCGCGTTCTTTCGGAAAAAAATCAAAAGAACAGAGGGGTTTTTCTGACATTGGTAAACCTCTTTCTATGAGGAAGAAGCCTTTTTCCAAAAGAGCTCTTTCGGAAAAGGGCGTGTGTGGATGGGGAAGTGGGAGTTCTTACACAAGAAGAGGAAAGAGGAAAAAGCTCAGGTGCCCTGCTGGCCACTCTGTCCATAGCAATCACAGTTGAAATGCGAGATAGTGTCCATTCAGTATGAACGAAAAAAGCCTGCAGTCTAGACATAGCCATGGAGCAAAACTTGTGGCAACAGCAATACTGGGACAGACCCAGCAAGGAAGAAAGACAGGAACACAAGGCAACTCCTATGTCTGCCTTTTGACTCCTGAGAGGTCCTGAGGGAGGAGTGGCAGGTTAGGCACCAGTGAAGAAGCAGCAAGTGGAAGGTTTGTTACTGCTGCTGAGGGACAACTGTTACTTGCGAGGCCCTCTGAGGCCTTCTGCTGCCCTGTTGGAGTTCTGGAGTGCACACATGCAGCCACGTAACTGGGAGTGAGATGAGTCTGTTTCCTTTGAATGGGAGGGGTCCCCTGACCTTCTCTTGGTGGGTCATGGCTGTGAGGCAGGTCGAAGAAGGAGGATTAATGAGTGACACACATTTTGTGCTGTGTTCTCTCTCGTGTTCATGGAGACATTTGTTCTTTTGGGGGGTTTTGTGGTTTTACTTAATCCGAATTAAAAATGATCCTGGCTGAAAATCCACATTGGCTCTCCATGTATGGAAAACACAATATGGATCCTTTTAAAGCAGTCTTTATAAATCGGTTATCTCTTTTTGGATGGTTTCATTGCCTGAGGTTTGGGAAGAGAGGCAGTAAGTGGGGTTAGATCAGCATTTTGCAAACATGTGAAAGATGTGCACACCCACCCCGCTTGAGGAAAGGGAAACCAATCATGCCTCCCCCCAGGAAACAGTGGTGTGTTATTAAAGGCCAACCAATCTTAATTTAAACATCTCCTGTGCCCCCAGCTGGTCCTTCACACTCATCTCACACCACGCATTGGGGAATGCTACTCTCCTTTTTTGCACGCTGTGTTGAGCAGCCAAATACTTTAAAGGTCACCATTTTAAACTGTCATAACTGGCATCTAAGTTAGCAGCCATTGAAATGAATGGGTCAGTTCATAACTCAGAGCTATTGCTTCAGGCTCTCTGCAAATTCAGGGAAGCCATCTGCATTGGTTATACTCACTTCTTGATTTTAAGGTTTTCTTTGTGACCATAACAGCTAGTATTTAAAAAAAAAAGAGATTCTAGAGAATAACTAGCAGGCATAATCTCTTGCCCCCAGTTAGTCCTTTGCAACTGCTATCAGAAATGCCCTGAATGCTTTGGGAAACACTGGGTTAGGTCAAAAGGACTGTTTAAAGTCTGGTTCTGCCCCTGGAAAGTAAATGTGTGAAAAATCTCCTTCTTACCTTGATGATCCGTGCCTTTGTGTTTCAGAGTTGTACCTGCTCACTAGTGCTGGACATTGTTTGTTGTATTCACGTTACCCTGCAAAGCCAACTCAGCTGAGAGACAGGGAACTAGAGTCAGTCCCTTCTTGTATTCCAGCCACTTACACCTGTACAAAGCTAAAGGTTAATAATGTTGCACATAGTTCATTGAGGCACAAAGAGCCTGTGTCACTGGTGGTGATGCACAGATGGGAAGAATCCACGTTGACTCTCAGATCCATGCATGAGTTCCCAGTGCTGGTGGTTTGATGCAGAAATCTCGTGTGATAATAATAATTGAATCCCATCATGTCATTTTTGCAGCCATTTTCCAAAACAGTTTTAAGTCTCAGTGAGAGAATTAGTAAGTTTTTGTAACACATTGGCCTAATCAAAGTGTGTGAATGTGTCTCCCTTCAGGGGCTGTTCCCAGCAAGAATGAGACCTGGGGCCTTAAAGGAGTTGGTCTTTCAGTTCATGTGCTGGGGGTCTGTGCTGTCAGTGCTTTTGTGCTGAGCCTGTTACTAACCTGCCTCCTATTCAGTTAGGGGCAGTCCCATCTGTTAGCAATCAGGAAACAGGTCTGAAACATCACAAGCCCCAGTGTAGGTTAAAGCAGTATCCCTCAGCCTTTTCAAACTACTGTGCCCCTTTCATAAGTGTGATACTGTGTTGTGTACCTCCAGGTCTCACCTCACTTAAAAACAACTTGCTTACAAAATCAGACATAAAAATACAAGCAGGTCACAGTGCACTGCTACTGAAAAGTGGCTCACTTTCTGCTTTTTGCCATATAATAAAATAAATCAGTTGGCATGTAAATATTATATTCACACTTCAGGTATAGTACTTAGCAATTCAGTATATAGTATACAGAGCAGTAAAAATAAGCCATTATATGAATTTTTAGTTTGTACTGACTTTGCTAGTTCTTTTTATGTAGCCTGCTGTGAAGCCAGGCTAATATCTAGATGAGGTAGTGTATCCCCTGGAAGAACTCTGCATGCCCCCAGGGAAATGTGTACCTATGGTGGAGGACCACTGGATTAGAGTGCACCCCAGGGAGAGAGACACTGGCAGGTAAAGCTGATCTCTCAGTCTGACAAAATGGAAGAGCTGATCAATAGCTTGGAAAGTCTGTGACCTCGCACGAGTACATGTCTGACTCCAGGAGCTACAGTGTTGTAACATGGGGCAGCGCTCGGCAATTTACTATGTCCCGGTAGAGCAGGAGAGGCAGGGGATTCTAGCTCTCCTCACCACACAGATTGTACAGAGGGCTTGATCTCTTTATATCTGGAAGCTTCTCATTGGCTGTGTGACGCGCTGCAGTGTGTGCTGCACACGTTTTGGCAGGAGAGCGGCTCGGGGGAAAGGCAGACCCTGGGACTGTGCTGTACATGGAATGCCTTTGGCAGCCTGCACTTTCTCTTTTAACAATATGAATTAGTTGTTGTTATTAGCATAAAATCACCAGTTAAAACACTCTCAGCTCATTTTTTAACAGTGCAGCTAATTGCACTTAAGTGCCTGAGCGCCAGCAAAACCAAATGGCACCTTTGTGAAGAATCCCCCAGTGTTTCCCTGGCACATCCATAATGACCTTTAAAATAAGCCGTTACAATTCTGACATGGTACCAAGCTGACACCTTGGGCTGGGGTTTAATTTTGAGTTATGGCAGCGTTAGGAAAACATATGATGTGGCCGTTTGTTTGCAGAAAGAAGAGGGAAAAAATCATAAAACCCTCTTTTTTTATGAGCTGTCGCTTGATTCGTTCCTGGAGCCCCAAGTAGCAAGGTTCTAAATCAATGCACACAGCTGTTCTTGCTTCTCGGAGCGCAGCAGGTGTACTACCCAATGCGCCTGCCATCTCCCCCCACTCACATAACAAATAATAACGTCTTACACACACCAGCCATCCATCACAGTTACGGCCAGCCCCGGTGCGCTGCTGTTCTCAGGGTAACAGGGATTTTTTTTTTCTTTTTACAGTAGAAATACTCTGTCCATGGATTATTAGTCACACTTTCTGGACTCCTTTAATTGAATAACCTTTGGCTCTTGTGGCAAAGGAGAAAAAAACCAAACCCATATACCACAGTGTTTATTTGTGTTAAAAAACAATAGCTGTATTGTGACTTGCGAAATCAATTAGTCTTCCTTTGCAGTAAGGGCCCACATCTGGTGTGATTTAAGTTAATGTAAGGGAAGGGCTGCAGAGGCCCGAAGACCCTGAGTTCTCATTTCAACAGGTGACAGAGAAGGCATAAAAGGCTAATATATACTACAAGTGGGAAGGCAGGGCTATAAATACTGGAGGGTTTACTTAGGAGGTAAAACAAAGCTAACCAATAATGCAAAATAAATACCTTCCTGAGATGGGCTGTCACCTGGAATGAGCCGAGGCGGCAGGAGGTTAGGAGGAGAAAGAGGTTAGTGGGCACAGTGCGTTCAAGTCTAGTGAGTCTACTAGGGCAAGAAAAATAAAAATGGTCACTCATGCTTATTTTTGCTGCACATGCTGTTTGGACTTTGCACATGTCTCTTTCACTGTGAAGTGAGTAGTGGGAAAGGGGTAGGGGAATATGTATGATTCCTTTGTGATTCAGCCTGCCTGGGATGTAATGATCATTAAGGATCCTGTGGCATTTTTTGTATAAGTAGGGGCATTAACCCCAGTTTCCTTGCCTAATTGTAAACTGGGTAATTCTGTTCTGCCTCTGTAATTCTGCCCTCTAATTTCAGCTGGGTGGATGAGTTTTCCTCATCTGTACTACTGTTCTAGCATGCTGTTAGCTGCCACATTTGCAAGTAGAGCTGGCTGCATTTTGCAGGGAGCTAAGGAGATTCTTAAAAGCCTGTACTCTATAGAGGCTGTGTCTCCAAGGGGGTTTAGTGTGAAGCTTTTTTATGTGTATCAGGTGACTCAACATACGCACATCTCACAGTATGCAGGTAGCACACATACAGAACTCCTGTTTGATTTTCAGTGTGTGTTGTGTGAACATATGGCGGCAGTTTGCTGTAATCTGAGGGCATGGCTGTTCTCAAGCTACCCCATGCTCCTTTGCTTCACTGCTGAACAGCAAAGATGCTGAGATTCTTCTTGCTGTCACTTATGAGAAGTCATGTGGGGTTAGTTTTGTCTTTAATCCCATGCTTCTGTTGTCTCCATCTCATACTTCCTTTGTGGGTGGGCTTGCGCCATTTTCAAATTTCTAGCAGGCAGAATGGACCTAGCAATGCTCCACGTTGCTGTGACAACCAGCGTGAATGTAACGCCAACAGGTGTAACAGAACTTGATACCTCTGGAGCTTAGCGCATGAGCCTCTACATCTTGAGCTAAAAGTCAGCTGGCTCTCAGATAAGGCTGTAACACACACTCATTCTTCCTCTCTGTAAGTGGTGTAAGTGCCACTATATGGGACAGTGAGCCACTCCCAGTAGGTGTGTGGGTTACATGAACACATGGAGACTGCTTGGGCTGACAGCACTCCAAGTCGGATATACCCAGCATTAGACTTTGCCCATCGTACCACTGAGCAAATGATTCTGGAGCAGGAAAATTTTCTACAGCAGCAGCTCCTCTGGCATCAGAACATCGTGAAGTGGCAGCAACAGGACAAGAGCAAGAGGATAGTGCAGGGCTGCTGGAACTAGAGGACAGGTTCCTGGAGGAGCTGCTACACAATATTGAGTGCCACTTACAGGCACAGGAGACCAGCCTTGACTGGTGGTAGAAATGGGTCGCCATTGCCATGTAGAAGCTGGCCAACCCAGAATGCCACTGATCTGCAGCCAACCAATTTGACGTGGGAAGATGAATTGTTGGGACCATTCATGTGCGGGTTTTCTAAGCCATTGATATGATGTTGTCTAACCGGGTCATAAAGCTGGGTAATGCTCGGGAGACTACTGATGGCAGGGGTTCCCAGATTGTAGTGGCAACTGTTAGAACCCATATGTCATCCTTCTCCTCTCATCCCCACGCAGAATATAGAAACAGAAGAGAGTATTTCTCCAGGGTGCTCCAAGGACCAGCTCACCCACCAAGACAGGTGTACAGACAAATGCTTGATGGCCTAGAAGGGTCCACAATGCTGTCATCTTTCAGAACTCAGTTCTATTTAGAGCCGGGGTGTCCAACTAGTTTGAAGCAGTAGCCATTATAGTGGCTACTGCTAGAGCAAACTAGCCACACTCAACCAGCCAAATAGCCACATGTGGCTAGCATGTTGGGCACCACAGGTTTAGCAGAATGGAGAAAGGACTGTTTGCCCCAGGACTGCTGTAGACATTAATAGTACGGAGATTGAGCTGGTAGTTCTGGGAGGTACATTGGCCTGGTTAATGAAGCCATAGGCAGGCCTCTTGGACAGAAGGAAGGAACATTTGAGCTCTCGCTGGAGTAACTGTAGAATGATAGTCATGTGCATTTGGCCATTTGAAAGGCAGGTGGCATTTCTCGTGTCCCAGGTTGGAAGCAGCAGCAAAATAACCATTCTGAGCAGTATAACTGAGTGTTGTGTTCTGCACAATATTTGTGAGAGCAAGGGGGAAAGCCTTAGTAGGTAAGAGGCTGAGGTTTAGATACTGGCTTGGCAGCTTCAGCAGCCAGAAAGGTGTCCGGTAGGAAATAGTAACATGTAGGGGAATATTGTTAGGGATGCCAATTGTTCATATTTTAAGTCTCATGCTTGGCCCTCTAAGACAGTGGAGCAGGCTGTTGGATTAGACACTGTGTGAGCATGGGGTGTTGAATATGGGCGGCAGAACTGGAACATTCAATATATGCTTTTGCAAAACCCTATGAATTATTTCAGCAGTATTTAAAGGATTTATTTTTAGTTAAATGCAATACTGACTCATAACGAATGGACTGTAAATGGTTTTTATTAAGAAAGAAGGCCCTGCAAGCAGGTACAAGAAATAAACCAGAACCAACAATAAAGTTTTTTAACTGAACCAGGAGAAAAACATAGTTATTTTTGAATTTGAAAGTACATTTAACTAAACAATCTGCCAAGTAACCCACTATAAACAAATCTCCGATTAAAGCAACAGTGTAAACAAATCTGAAAGTGCAGTTGTAGGCACTGTGCAAACAGAACAAGGTGGGAGGGGGAGGGCTGACAAGCCCTGAAACCACACATACCTGCATGTATACATATACCTGCATAGACTGTCCCTCTGCTTCATCTCGTTTGCCTGGGCAAAACTGGGGTTGTCTGCTCATGATTATCAGGGTCCAGCTGGGCTAAAATGCTTGGCTCCCAGAAGCCAGTTTTCTTGGTGTCCATAGTTTGGTTCTGAGAGGGGAATAGCTATTGATAGCACTGGTGCAGGGGTTTGGTGGGTTGCTACTGGGTCTAGTAGCCAGCACTGCCCAGAAGCTGAGGGACATGACTAGGTGTCACATTTTGCAGGAGCCTGTTTTGGAGAAAAAGCATCGTGGCTCAGGATGACATCTATGAGTTGCCTCTGCATCTCCCATCTTCTTCCATGCTCTCCTTTGCCGTTGCCATGGTACCCTTGGCCACAGTCACATTGGCTCTGGGCCCTATGGACACTATCCTTGGGCACTGCCATGATCTCCTGAGAGAAAGCAGCCTCTAGTTGTCCTCTGGAGTTCTGCTATGAACTTGACAAACATGTCTTCTCAAGTCTTCCTTTTTCACCCCCTCAGGCTGGCCAGCCTCCCAGTATTACACAAAGGTCCTGTCCTTGATATTTTGGCCATTGCACATGCTAGGCACCCAGCCTCCATACTTCTGCAATATTTGTACAAAATATGTCCTGGGAGGTATCGTAGGAATGCTAATAACAAACTGGTTATTATCCTTGTAAAATAAATGCTAATATTATATGTGAAGTTCTGAATTCCCTCTGCATGTTACTAGAACATGTTTAATCCTAGAGTAGACAAAGGTGATTAACAGACCTGTCCTAGCCAAAGGAATGTGAGTTTACCTCAATGTACATATTAGCAGTAAACAAAGTCACCAAGTGAAGTGGGAGGTTATCCTGATTCTGAACTTGAGAGGCAGAGAATTAATGAATTAATGTGGCTTCTTCATCCCAGAGACACAGGAGAACCGAATCCCCAGGAACCTTTGGGGACTTATAAGACACAGATATATCTTGAGAGAAGTAAGGAAAAAAGAGAAACTCCATCTTTATTTTTCACCTTAGGAGACATAGAAACCAAACGATTGGATCTCTGTGATATGTCCTGGCCAAGCTGGCCAGTAAAGGTATGTCTAGACTACATGGCTCCGTCGACAGAGCCATGTAGATTAGGTTTCTAGACATAGGAAAATGAAGCGGCGATTTAAATAATCGCCTCTTCATTCACATCAAAATAGCTGCCACACTGTGCTGATCAGCTGTTTGGCGGCACAGCGCGGTAGTCTGCAGAGCATCCGGACTACCGCGCTGTGCTGCCAAATAGCTGATCGGCACAGTGCGGCAGCCATTTTGATGTGAATGAAGAGGCAATTATTTAAATCGCTGCTTCATTTTTCCTATGTCTAGAAACCTAATCTACATGGCTCCGTCGATGGAGCCATGTAGTCTAGACATACCCTAAGAGCCAAAGGGAAGGTGAGAAAAACTATCTTAAACAAAGATTATATTCTGTTAGAGTAAGTTTTAGACTTTCTGGTGTGTGTATTCACTTGCATTTGCTTATAATCATTTCTTCTTTTATCCCTTTTGCTTAGTATTACCTACTCCATGATCTTTTGTTAATAAACTTGTTTTGCTTTCATTATAAACCATCTGTGCTAGGTAAGTTTAGTACAGTGCGTGCTTCTAGAAAGCTAACAAGTTGGTGTGTTTCACTGGCTTTGTAAAGGCATCAAATCTAAGTGGTCTCTACTCGCCACTGACTTGTGCTGTCTCCTGGCAGTTCAGAGGGTTAGCTCTATCAGGCCGATGCCCTTCTGTCAGTTGCAGTTCATCAGTCTGTCTTTTTTTCTTGCTGTTGCTTCTCTCTTGTTCCTGGGCCTGTAGCCTCCTCTTCATGACTCAGCCCTATGCCCTGATCATTAGTTTCTCCTTCCAGGAGGTGTTTCAAAGTAGGCATGTAAGAGTGTAGTCGATGAACCGATTAACTGCCAAGCAAAAGCTTATCGGTTAACAATATAGACTACACGCATTTCCCTCCCCCCCCGCCAGTACATTTTTAGCAGGCTGGTCAGTAGCCCAGCTTAGTCCTGGCTCACGCCAGGTCCAGGACCAACCCCAGCTGTGGCTCTGCACTTAAAGTGTATTAGGAGCCAAGTGGGCAGGCAGCCTGGCTCAGTTCCAGCTCGTGCTGCGCCTGGGAGCTCAGACCCTCCCTCTGGTGAGGGGTTGCTGCCCCTATCAGAGGCAGAAGCACAGGGTGACAGGCAGCTGGTCAATGAAGGGAAGCTCAGAGTGGCAAGGGGCTCCTCGGGAGTGGGACCGTAGCGCACTGGCTGCTTCCCCTGCCCCCGGGGGCTATAAAATAGTTGAGTAACTGATAAGAATTCATGAGATTAATCAACTATTCAATTAACCGATATTTAACATCCCTATCTCAAAGTCCCTTCATACCAGCCGTCTCAGGCAGTCTTCCCTGTCACTGCCCATGGCACCACTCCTTCAGCGGCTGGTATGGGAACCCAGCCCTGTGCTCTACTCCTGATTCCAACTCAGGGACCCTCTCATCAGTAGCTCAGGGCTGTTCCCTCCTAAACGCTACTGCCTTCCCCTGAGTGCTCTCCTAAATCCATTGGGGTCCACCAGCCTAAACTCCATCTTTCCAGGGAGTGACTGTAAGCTACCTTGGCTCTGTTGTCCCCAAACCCACCTCCTTCATCCCAGGGAGCACCTGCAGACTGCAGCCCCCGCAGGTGCTAGCCTTCTGGCTTTGTAAAAGCCCCACCTGTTCCCTCACAGACAAGTCCTTCTAATTAGCTTCCTCTAGCCTACATCATAGGCTGAATGGGCTGACATGGTCTAACTCACCTCTTGCAGGACCAATGTGGGACGTTCCCCCCTTCAGACTAACACTTTCTTTGTGAGGGTTCAGTGAGAGGAACTGGTCCTTACAGTAGGTTGACTTTGAGGCAAATTCAGGGCTGGAAGGCTAGTAAGGTCAGCCTGCCAGCGCTAAGCAGGCTGGGCAAAGCCAGGTGAGGCGTGTGGGCTGCTGGCAGGCTGTAGGGGTAAAAGCTCTGGACCAAAGTTGCACAGCCACACGACAGTCAGAGTTACAA
Organism: Pelochelys cantorii; assembly: GCA_032595735.1. NCBI lineage: Eukaryota > Metazoa > Chordata > Testudines > Trionychidae > Pelochelys > Pelochelys cantorii. The sequence goes on from CM064326.1 coordinate 208,199,059, forward strand.
AGCAGATCATGACTGAACCTCTTCCTAGCCTGTGTGAACTCCCAAACGTACCAGGAGCACAGCCCTGCAAAGGTGCGCAGGGAGTTGCTGCTCTGATGTGCATTTTGCTAGTGCTCCTGGAGGCCTGAACACTGACACAGGCAGGATGTTTCTGGGAGCTGCCATGGATGCAGAGCTGGCTCTGAGGAAGACATAAGACCTAAATCCACATCCAATGTGGGGGAGGGAGTGCGATAACTAGTACTATAATTATCACCCAACTCCTCCTATCCTTTTATTAATTTGTAAATAATTTAACATGGTACAACACAACTTGATTAACAAACTAGAATGATATAAAATTAACCTGGCACATATTAAATGGATTAAAATTGGCTAACTGTTAAGTCTTACAGTGTAAACAAAATGGGATTCTTATTAAGCCAGTGTGTTTCCAGTGGAGTCCTCCCAGGATCAGTGCTTGGTCCTACATTAGTTAACATTTTTATCAGTGACCTGGAAGAATACACAAAATCATCACTGATGAAGTTTGCAAATGACAGGACAAGTCACTGATTCAGAGCAATTTGGATCACTTGGTAAACTGGGCTCTAGCAAGCAGAATGTGTTTTGATACAGATTAAACATATGTAAGAATGCAGGCCATACTTATAGGAGGGGGAAACTCTATCCTGGGAAGCAGGGAATCTGAAAAAGATTTTGGGGTTGTGGCGGATAAACTCAAAGGAGCTAATGTGATCCTGGAGTGCATAAACAGGGGAATCTCAGATAGGGTATATCTACATGGCACGCTTGTTTCAAAATAAGCTATTCTGGAATAGTTATTCCAAAATAGCTTATTTTGAAATAGAGCATCCACACTGCAGGGAAGCCTCAAAATTAGTCCGAGGCAGGCTTCCCTAATGTAGACATGCTATCTCAATATAGAGCCCCAGGAGGCACTGGGAAGGAATAACTTAGAATGGCCCTAGTGAGGGGCTATTTTGAAATGGCAGCAGTGGAGCCTCTACACATGCCTTATTTCAAAATAGCTATTTCGGAATAGGCATTATTCCTCATAAAATGAGGTTTACAGATTTTGGAATAAGCTGTCTGTTATTTCAAAATTATTTCTAAATAACAGAATGGCCGTGTAGATGCTCGCATTGTTATTTCAAAATAACACTAGTTATCTTGAAATAATGGTGCAGTGTAGACGCACCTATAAAGAGCAAAGCAGTTATTTAATTTGGTGCTGGTGTGACTGCTGCAAACTGTGTTCAGCTCTGATGCCTACAATTGAAGGAGGAGGTTGTGAAATTGGAGAGGGTTCCGAGAAGAGCCACAAGGATGACTAAGGGATTGGAAAACCTGCCTCACAGACATGGACTCAGGAGGGTCAGTCTTTTTAGCATAAAAATGAGATGTATAAGGTGTAACTTGATTACAGTTAATAAGTATTTGCAGGGGGAACAAATATTTAATAATAGTCTCTTGAGTCTAGCAGAGAAAAGTACAATGTGATCCAGTGGTATAATTAAAGCTGGACAAATGCATACTGTAAACAAGACATACGTTTTTGACAGTGAGGGCAATAAACATTGAAACAATTTACCAAGGGTCGCAGTGCTTTCTCCATCACTGACAATTCTTAAATCAAGACTGGATGTTTTTCTAAACCATATGCTCTGGGAATTGTTTTGGGGCAGTCGTCAGACTAACTGATCACTGGTCCTTTTTGGCTCTGGAATGTATAGAATCTGTGAATTGACAGTTACCTAAGGATGGCTTACTATTCATATCAAACTGTAATTTAATGTAAAGACACTAGGCCAGATTCATCCCTGGTGCGTGTCTCCAGTGGCTTTGACTGGAATTACATGAGGGATGCCTTTGACTCATTGACATCAATGAATTAGCCCCAGGGGGAATTTTTGATGCCTTCACATGAATTGAGTTACACCAGTGCTGAATTTGGTCCACAGCTGAAGAAAATTCTTGTTTGGAAAGGAGAAGATCTGCTCTCTTGTAAAGAATGGAGGCAGGTACTGAGGACCGGGAATAACATGACCATAATACAGGACTTTTTTTTTTAATCCAGTTTCCAACAGCTGGTTGCCAGTTGCCCTCTGACACAGAGGCATAAAAGGGAAGTAGTGAGTTCTGTACCAGCAGGGATCACTGGAAGAAATGCAGCCCTCATAAATCAAGACAGCACTGTTACATATCTTTAGTACAATGAAGAGCATGTGTGCAAGGGTGACTGGAGAAGGACCCCACTTGCAGTCTGGATGCAAACAGATCCTGCTCTGAGGAAAGGAGCACTCAGAGAGCTGGGTGAAAAGAAAAGACAAAGTGTGTGACAGACATTCACTTATTAGCATGTGTAAACTAAGCCTAGAAAGAGGGCAAAGAGGGTGTCACCCAACTGTGACTCACCTAATCACAGAGGCTAGACATGAAAAGGCCTCACAGGTAATATCCAATCCACTATCCTAGCAGGTGCCAGGTTATTCCAGTAAAACTCACCCTTTCAGCCTGGCCAAGTATCCCATGTTCCCATTCCACCATGCAGTGTTGGTCAAAGGGAATGCAAGAGAGAGAATGTAAAAAATTGACTACCCCAACCTTTTTGGAGCAGTATATAACACAGTATTAATTCATACTCTCATCTGTCCCCAGAGGTGGAGCTTCTATCCCTTCTCTTAGGAAGTGCTATCGTCTTCTGATACAGCTCAATGTCAGACTGGAAGTATTTCCCAGTACATTGAGCTTTATTTTCATTTCCTGAATTTCATTCAATTTCTTTAGCTAATCCCCACTTAGCCTGGCTTTACCACCCTCCTTACACTCTTCAGATTTATGTAGATTTTGGACATATCATCCTTTTATTGCTGTATTGACAAACTGGACACATCTAAAAAACAAGTAGTCCTGTAGCACCTTAAGGCACGCCTACACAGCAGCGTTACTTCGAAATAACAAAGCAAGCATCGACACAGCAAGCCGGTTATTTCAAAATAATTTAAAAATAATGCGCACTTTAGTTTGAAATCCGTATCCCTCATTGTATGAGGAATAATGCCTATTCCGAAATAGTTATTTTGAAATAGGGTTTGTGTAGATAGTGCAGCTGTAGTTATATCAAAATAAGTGGCCTCCAGGGCTTCACACCGGTATCCTGCTGACCACTCTGGCCACATTCATCAGAATTCTATAGTCCCCCTTCCCCTGCAGCCCTTAAAGCTGCAGCCACAGGGGAAAGGGCTTGTGGCACAATGCAGGCCCTGTTATTCCTGTGCCACACAGCAGCGCGTTGCTCTGCCCTACCTCTGCCAGGATGGACCCCAGCACACCATCTGAGGCCTCCACAACTGCCAGTCCATCTGCAGCTAGCTCCCAAGCCCTGCCCAGTGCTGAAAGAGGAGGGTGCCATCGTGGACTGAAGCGGAGATCCTGGATCTCATTGAGATCTGGGGGGATCAGTCCAACAGCCAGGATCTCTGTGTCAGACGGCAAAATGCCGAAGTGTATGGCCACGTGGCCGACAGGCTGGTCCAGAGGGGGCACAGCCGTACTTTGGACCAGGTGTGAATGAAGGACCAGGAGCTCCAGCAGGCATATGCCAAGGCCAGGGAAAATAATTCCCAGTCAGGAGCAGCACCCCAGACCTGCCGCTTCTACACCTAACTAGATAGTATCCCGGGATGGGGGCAGGTCGCTTCCCCTTGTCATCAACTCCAGCCTGGAGATACCTGTTGTCAGCCTCCCAGAGGGTGTGGCTGTGTGAGGAGGAGGCCACCACACACAGCAAGCCCCCTAGCCAGTACCTCACCCTGTCCCTGGAGCCAATACCTCCTCCCAGGATGTCACCCAGGGCTTGGACGAGGCCAGGGAATCGGGTAAGTTCCATTACTTTCCCTGGACACACATGGGGCAGAAGGCAGGAGGGGAGCGTGAGGGACTGCACACTCCTCACCTGGCCTTCTCGGCCTGGAGATCTCACAGCAGCCTGTGCACGGGGCTGTACATGGAGCGGCAGTCCAGAGCACACAGCCTCATTGAGGCAGCCGCTCAGGAACCTTGCGCTCCTACTCACAGGGGTTCTGGAGAGGCTGCCTTGCTCCACACCATGGTGGGACACCTTCCCTCCACAGGCCACCACTAGGGAGGATGGGGTCACAGCCGCACACGCAGCAGTGCCGCACACAGGCATGCCCGCACTCCTGGGGCAGCATTCACTCCTGGGAATGGAGAAGCAGAGGACACCGGTCCCCTGCCAGGGGAGCCTGCTGGGAGGGCGAGGGTGTAGAACCATTTGAGCTTGTTTAGGGTAAAATTTACCAATTTCCACCAAGGGGGAGGAAGTGGAGGGAACCCCAGTAGCACCCTCCCCAGAAAGCGGTGTCTGCTGTTCACACCTCCCCTCCTCCAGCAGGCAGAGGTACAAGTCCTCGCCCTGCGGGACTCCGCCACTGCTGACCTTACAGTGTTAGCTCAGGGATGAGGGCTGGCTTCAGGCACCCTGCCTCTTGGGATGACTGCCCTTCTCTCTGTTCTTCACAGCTGGACCAGCTGTGAGTGAGGTGCCTGCTATATCTCCCATGCCAGCCTCCCTACCCCATGGGAGACACTGCCGCAGACGAGCCCAAGAGGGCTTGGAGTGGAGCACATTGCTCGCCTGAGTGCCATGCAGCGGTCTCTGGAGGTGGGCATGGAGCTGTGCCGCACCACCTGGCAGGAGCTTTTGCAGCAGGCCCAGACCAGCTCCTGCCCCTCTGGCTTCTCCCCCTAGCTCCACTGTCGTGGCCGCCGAAGGCCTGCACACAAGACAGTGGCACCACCCGAGACAGGTGCCATTCCCAGCCCAATCCCTGAGCCTCTCCTCCCCTTTTCCAGGTCCTTTCCCCATTTGCAATTACCCCTAGTTAAACAACAACAACAACAACAACAACAACAAAAAGTTTCTTGTTTCAAAAACAAAAAGTCTGCTTTATTGTATCAACAGGGGAAGGGAGGGGTGAGGAAGGAAAGGCACACAAGGTCAATGCACGGGCCCCTTGTGGGGAGCCCCAGGGGAGAGTGTCACTGGGGTCCTTGTGTGAAACTCTCCCTCAGGGCCTCGGATGTGCACATACCCCAATGGGCCTGCCGGACGGCAGCCGTGCATGGCTGCTCAAAGGCCCTTGTGAGCTGCTCAGGCCCAGATGGGGATGTGGGTGCCATCAATGGCCCTCCTGCAGTTGGGGAAGCCCGTGGTGGCAAATCCAGTGACAATGGGGTCCACGTTGCCCAGGAGAATAAGCCTGTGCAGCAGGATGGCGTTGATGGCCCTCACCACCTGTAGAAGCAAACAAACAGAGAATCACAGGGTTGCCAGGGCCCTCGGGAGGTTCCCAAGCCCAACTCCCCCACGGACACACCAGGACCAACCCCTTACGTACCCCATCCCCCAGCAGGGCTTTGTGAAGGTGGGACTGAAGACCCTTTCAGGGAGTCAGCCTCCACCACTTCCCCTACCCACCCCCCCCCGCCTTCCCTAGGGAACCCCATTCCAGCTGTTCACCACCCTCATGGGACAATAGCATGAGAGCACCATACCTGCATGACCACAGCCCCAACGGTCAATCTCCCCATGCAGAACGTGTTCCTGATGGAGAGGTAGCTGACCAGCATGGCGAGTTTCCAAATAGCGATGGCGACCTGCTTCTAGAGGGGGATGGCGGGTCTCATGTGGGTGTCCCATTGTCTGAGGGCAGGGGTGAGCCACTCACACAGCTCCAGGAAGGTGGCCTTCCACATGCAGACGTTCTGCAGCCGCTGCTGGTCATCCCACCACTCCATGACCATTCCACCACTCCATGACCATGGAACTGGTGTCTAGCTGCCAGAAGCGGTGGTGCACGGTGTGCAGGGAAGGGCAGAAAGGGTCATGCTGCATGAGCAGTGCAAGGAGAGATGTGAGGAGGTGCCCCACAATGAGTTGGGGGTCCTGTTCCTGCATGGCCATGAGGGCAGCCTGCAGTAGCAGTAGCAGAAGATGCGGTCTGGGGGCCAAGAGCCATCAACTGCTCGCAGGCAGGTCCGGCTCCATGGTTGGAGTGCTGTGGTGTCCACAAGGGCAACCAGAGCAGGCAGAAGAATGGGTTTGCTGTCCCTAAAAGAGGCGAGCCTGCGACACTATACAGGGAGGTCCCTTTGATGTCTTGATGCCCTGCCTGAAGTGCTTCCGGATGGCCTTAAATGGGATATATACATAGTATCATGAGCTTTCATGGGCAAAACCCACTTCCTCAGATGAGCAGAGTGGAGAAAAAAGGGGGAACCTCAACATTTATAACAGAAAAGGAAGGGAGAGGAGGGGAAAAATACCTGTCAAGTGTAGCACCAATGCTAATGAGGCTAACTGAGTGGTCTGGAAGTGTCCCATACTTAGCTTTTGATGTCATTTAGGTATTGAATATAATGGCCCATCCAGTTCATGTCCTTGTGCAGGCCATGAGAGATAGTGTCAAATTTGCATATGAAGGCCACTTCCACAGTTTCTCTCTGCAGTTGGTTTTTGAAATTCCTTGGTAGAAGAATGGCTATTTTTAAAACCATTAACTAGTGCCCAGGTAGGTTAAAATGTGCTCCTATAGCTTTTTGTGAATTAGCATTTCTGATATCTGATTTGCGTGTCCATTTATCCTTTGTTGTAGAGACTGTCCAGTTTGGCCAATGTACATGGCAGAGGGGCATAGCATAGATCACATTACAGGATGTGCAGTTGTATGACCCTCTGATGTGGTGACTTATGTGATTAGGTCCTCTGATGATTTTGCTTCTATAGATGTATGGACAGAGTTGGCTATGGGGTTGCAGGAGCAGGTTCCTGTGAGTATGTCTGAGGTGTGATGTGTGGTTACTGGAAAGAATTTGCTTCAGGTTAAGGATTGTCTGTAGGCGAGGACTGGCCCATCCCCCAAGGCCTATGAGAGTGAGGGGTCATTGTCCAGGATAAGTTGTAGATTGTCAATGATGAACTGGAGGGGTTTGAGCTGAGGACTGTGAGTAATGACTAGTGGTGTTCTGTTATTTTCCTTGTTGGGCCTGTCTTGAAGAAGTAGGTTCCTGAGGACTTGTCTGGCTCTGTCAATCTCTTTCTTCACTTGCTCAGGTGAGTATTTAAGTTTTAGTAATGCTTGATGGAGATCCTGTAGGTGTTTATCTGTGAAATTGGAGCAAATCCAGTTGTATGTTAGAGCCAGGCTGTAAACAATTGATCATATGATGTGTCCTGGATGGAAGCTAGAGCCATGTAGCTTCCAGATCACAGGTCCTGGTTCTCATGGGGGACTTTAATCACCCTGACATCTGTTGGGAGACCAATACAGCAGGTACACAGACAATCCAGGAAGTTTCTGGAAAATGCTGGGGATAACTTTCTGGTACAAGTGCTGAAGGAACCAATCAGGGGCCATGTGCAGCTTGACCTGCTGCTCACAAACAGGGAGGAACTAGTAGGGGAAGTAGATGTGGCAACCTGGGCAGCAGTGATCATGAGATGGTTGATTCAGGATCCTGACCAAAGGAAGAAAGGAGAGCAGCAAAATACACACCCTGGACTTCAGAAAAGCAGACTTTGACTCCCTCAGAGAACTGGTGGGTAGGATCCCTGGGATGCTCACATGAAGGGGAAAGGAACCCAGGAGAACTGACAGTATTTTAAAGAGGCCTTATTGAAGGCACAGGAACAAACCATCCTGATGCGCAGTAAGAAAAGCAAATATGGTAGGCGACCAGCTTGGCTTATCAGTGAAATCCTTGGTAAGCTTAAACACAAAAGGGAAGCTTACAAGAAGTGGAAACTTGGACATATGATGAGGGAGGAGTACAAATATATTCCTCAATCATGCAGGGGTGTAATCAGGAAGGTGAACGTGCAAGTGGAATTACAGCTCGCAAGGGATGTGAAGGGTAACAAGAAAGGTTTCTACAGGCACGTTAGAAATAAGAGGGTGATCAGGGAAGGTGTGGGGCCCTTACTGGATGAAGGAGTTAACCTAGTGACAGATAATGTGGGAAAAGCTGAAGTACTCAATGCTTTTTTAACCTCTATCTTCACAGACAAGGTCAGTTGCCAGACCATTGCACTAGGCAGCACAGTATGGGAAGGAGGTGGGCAGTCCTTGGTGGATAAAGAACAGGTTAAGAACTATTTAGAAAAGTTGGACATACACAGATCCATGGGTCCAGATTTATGCATCCGAGGGTGCTGAGGGAGTTGGCAAATGTCATTGCAGAGCCTTTGGCCATTATCTTTGAAAACTCATGGTCATTGGGTGAGGACCCGGAGGATTGGAAAAAGGCAAATGTAGTGTCCATCTTTCAAAAAGGGAAGAAAGACAATCCAGGGAACTACAGATGATCAGCCTCACCTCAGTCCCTGGAAAAATCATGGAGGGGATCCTCAAGGAATCCATTTTGAAGCAATTGGAAGAGAGGAAAGTAATCAGGAATAGTCAACATGGATTCACCAAGGGCAAGTCATGCCTGACCAACCTGATTGCCTTCTATGACAAGGTAACTGGCTCTGTGGATATGGGGAAGGTGGTGGACATAATATACCTTGACTTTAGCAAAGCTTTTGATATGGTCTCCCACAGTCTGCTTGCCAGCAAGTTAAGGAAGTATGGATTGGATAAATGGACTGTAAGGTGGATAGAAAGCTGGCTAGATTATCATGCCCAATGGCTAGTGATCAAGGGCTTGATGTCTGGTTGGCAGTTGGTTTCAAATGGAGTGCCCCAAGGGTCGATTCTAGGGCCGTTTTTGTTCAACATCTTTATTAATGACCTGGATGAGGGGATGGATTGCACCCTCAGCAAGTTTGTAGATGACACTAAGCTAGGGGGAGAGGTAGGTACGATGGAGGGCAGGGAAAGGGTCCAGAGTGACCTAGCAAACTGGGCGATTGGTCCAAAAGAAATCTGATGAGGTTCAACAAAGACAAGTGCAGAGTCCTTCACTTGGGACAGAAGAATCCCAAGCATTGTTTCAGGCTGGGGACCGACTGGCTAAGCAGCAGTTCAGCGGAAAAGGCCCTGGGGATTACAGTGGATGAGAAGCTGGATATAAGTCAACAGTGTGCCCTTGTAGCCAAGAAGACTAATGGCATATTAAGTTGCATTAGGAGGCGCATTGCCTAGAGAAGTGATTATTCCCCTTTATTCAGCTCTGGAGAGGCCACTTCTGGAGTATTGTGTCCAGTTCTGGGGCCCCAACTACAGGAAAGATGTGGATGCATTGTAGAGGGTCCAGCGGAAGGCAACAGAAATGATGAGGGGACTGGAGCACATGACCTACAAGGACAGGCTGAGGGATTTGGGCTTGTTTAGTCTGCAGAAGAGAAGATTGAGGGCGGGGGGAGAGGGAGGGTTGTTAGCAGCCTTCAACTTCCTGAGGGGAGGTTCCAAAGAGGGTGGAGAGAGGCTGTTCTCAGTGGTGGCGGATGACAGAAGGAGGAACAATGATCTCATGTTGCAGTGGGGGAGGTCTAGGTTGGATATTAGGAAAAACTATTTCCCTGGGACAGTGAGGTCTCTTCCAACCCCATGATTCTAGGTAAAAATAATGGTTGGTACGTTTCCAATATAAGGTGGTGGTAATGTGTCCATCATTTAATTGTACTGTAGTGTCAAGGATTTGGATCTCTTGTGTGGACTGGTCCAGGCTAAGGTTGATGGTGCAGTGGAAGTTGTTAGTGTCTAAGGTGCTCCAGAACTATTTTTTGTTGTTGTTGTTAAAGTTACTGACTAACACGGCTACCCCTCTGAGATTTTTAGACATAGTTCTTTCAATATTTCTACCATAGATTTGCAGACTTTAAGGCCAGAAGGATGCAAATACAGTCATCTAGTCTGATCTGCATACCACAAATCTCTGAATTTAATCAGCAATTTTGGCACTGAGCCAATAACTTCTGGTTGAAGTAGAGGATGTCTTTTAGAAAGATATTTAATCTTGATTTAAAAACTTAATGTTATGAAGAATGCACTACATCGTTTGGCAATCTGTTCCAAAAGGTAATTGCCCCAATGGTTAAAAAAAATCATCTTATTTTCCATTTTAATTTGTGTTTCAGCTTCTAGGGATTGGGTTTTTATGTTTTTATGTTTTTCTACTAGCTTAAAATGTATCAGATTATATTACTTGTATAGGTATTTTTAGACTACGGTGAAGTCACATCTTAACCCTCTCTTCAATAAACTAAGTAGATTGTACAGCAAGTGATCCAAGAGAGGATGTGAGAAAACCTGATGACTTGCTGTACAATCTCAAACTCATCAGGCCAAATTTATCCCTGATACAAGCAGATGAAGTTCTTCTGAAATCAGAGGGATTGTGTCCACTTACATGTATTCTAAATTTGGTAACATGTCTAACATTAAACTCACTTGGCTACATAATTCCTGTCCATGCACTATCTTAGAGTGGCTGAAGATTTCCCTATATTTATTTGTTTGTTGAGAATTGACCACTGAATAATTTGTCCCAACAGGTTACAATCTGTGTGTTAAGATTCGCTATGAGTAATTTGTCTCCTAGGTCACATTGTATTGTTTCATGCCCCTGACTAGATACATAAAACTCTTAAACAGGAGACTAGTTGTGAATGGGGAAGAGCACATAATGAATATTTACTTTTAGGCCTAACTTCAGCAAAGCGCATAATCTTAAACATGTGCAGTGGGACTTAAGCATGTGCTAAGTAATTCCCTGAACAGAAGCCTGATTCAATGCCCTAATTTATGTGCATTGTGGGTAGAGCATTCATATGACCAGAGAGTAGACATGCAAATATGGAAAAATGACTAAAAACGAGCAGAACTAAGCTAGATTGAATCACAATTAGGATTTCACAAACAGATTAGCAAATACGTTTTACAATCATTCAACCAGCTGTCCATGTAAACCTTTCTCCATAGATTTCATACAGCTTACCTAAAAGGACTTAGCTTCTTCATTTGCCTTAGAATAATACAGTGAAATAAATAGGAAACATACCATATTTTATAATGCATCAAAGTAATAATATAAATAAAATAAAATAAAATAAAGAAAAAATAAGAAACTATATAAAAACAAACCTACAATGCTCTCTCAATGCTCTCTTTTCAGAAAAATCAGTGTAGAAGCAATGAACTCAAATTAAATCAATAAATAAGGCTTCACTTCAACCAAAAGTATCAAAATAAAAAATAAAATACTATACCCCAAAAGCAAATATTAGCAAAATCTTTTATTTTAGACCATCTCTGCTGGTCTTGATCTTTCAGGAGGAGAATGAAAGCCAAAAATATTCATCTGTTTAATGTCCAGTACAGACAGGCCCACTGATGGGGGGGTCAAAAAGGGCAATTGCCCTGGGCTGTGATGATTCAGAAGGGCCCACGTCTCCCAGCTGCTACTGCTGCTACTAGAGCCCTGGGCCCTTTAAATCGCCGCCAGAGCCCCAGGCTGTGTGCTCTGGGTGGTGGCTAAGGGCTGGCTGGGGGCGGAGAGGGTGTGGTGTGGTCTGGGTGGCACAGAGGACTACCTGCCCCCAGCCCTGGTCCTACTGGGAGTGAGGAGCTGCCTCCCCATCCACCTTCCCCAGTGGCCCAGCAATTCTGTCAGCCCCCCTGAATACATAAATGACTAGCAAGTTCATTTTGTGTGTATAAATCAATGGCAGGGGTGTGTGGGAGTGGGAGAATGTATGTCTCCATTTCCAGGCAAAACACATTCCTCCCTATTCTCTTGGGGTATGTCTACACTTGCCCCCTAGTTCGGACTAGGGAGGCAAATGAAGCATACCGAAGTTGCTAATGAAAGCGCGGAATTTAAATATCATTGCATGAGGAGTAACAGTTTATTCAAGGGAAGGGTTTTGGATTGGACTACCGTATCTACACGTGGCGAGTTAATTCGGGCTACCGGCATTTTAAAATGGCGGCCAGACGCGAATATGCTGATCAAGCGCCTGATATTTAAATCCCGTGCTTCATTAGCAACTTCGGTATGCTTCATTTGCCTCCCTCGTCTGAACTAGGGGGCAAGTGTAGACACGCTTGGAGAAGACCACATGGTAGAGCAGAACTAAGAAGCGGAGACTGTAATTCTGACATTATGAGGGTTTTTTTGGTGGGGAGATGTGTTCATACTGCAGATTTCCTGTGTCTTCTTCTTTTGCAATAACTATTTCTTGTCCTTCCCAAAAGATGCTGGCAGCTTCTAGATTGCTACCAGGTACCTTCCAAAATTAAATCCCTTTATATTAGCTAGCCATGGTTAAAGTGCTTGGCTAATGTCAGTTGCCATACCCTAAATACTTTACTGCCTTTGACTCAGGTCAACATCTGGCAATAACAAAGTATTTTTTAAAAAGTTCACTCTTCTCTGTTTGTCTCCTGTAGGGAGGGAGAGATGCCTCATGGTGAGAGCAAGGGTCTAAATTTTGAGTCTCTCTGGTGCTATTTTCAGGTCTGCCAGTGACTTAACGTGATCTTAAGCAAGCCACTTTACCCCTCCATTTGTATTAGTGTAATACTACAGTATTATACAGTAATGGTCTGAACCACTTTGGTAAACTTATGGTGGCAAACGTTCAAAGTGGTTTAATTGGTTATTGTAAACCAGTGTTTTAGATGACTCTCTTATAAGGGGCATCTCAATTTACCCCCCTGTAAAACTGATATAATAGTACTTTCCTAGATTTTATAGGGGTGGTGTGAAGTTTCATTGATTGAGGCTATACAGTCCTTTGAGATCATCAGATTAAAAATCTTGGAGAAGTAAAGACAAATAAGTATATCTGGCTTTTTGGTAGGACTGTGTTTTTCATGTCATACTGTGGCAGTGGCGTAAATTCAGTCATCATTTGGCATGCTTGGGCTCTCTGTGTGTGGTATAAGGAAAACATTTATAGTCCACGAGGGTAGATTTTATGTTGTGTGACATAAACACTAGAGACTACTCAGTGCAGTGAGATATACGATACATCTGACTTGTGGGCAACGTAATATAATGCACACCTCTCTGCCACCTGGGGGTAAATCCCAGAGTGAACCTCTCAGAACAAGTATATCCTGTCTTGGAATGCAGAGACCTCAGCATCTATAAATAATGAGTTGAAAACTGCAAGGTGGCCTAAAACTGCACAGCTCCGCTAGGGAAATTAGGGATGCTGATTAAGTGTTATTTCCTGGTCTGTAAATCATCAGTTCCAAACCTCTTTGTGTGTTATCTATAAAATATTGGCCATGGGCCTTTGTTATAAAAGGACAACTAATTTTAATGGCAGTCCTGTATATAGTAATTAACGTGCTACAAAGTGCTACAACATCCTCCTGTAAAAATTGGGGTACATGCTGTGCCTGTTAAAAGACATGCATGTGTGATTGTGTATGCATGCCATAGATCTACTTGTGCTCATGTATGGGCAGGCAATTTTTCTACTGTGATTTTTTCAGTTCTAGGAAATGCATTGGAATGACCTAATTAGGCACTAACATGTCACATCAGACCAGAGATCTGTTTAGCACACTAGCATGTCACTACCAGCTGCTTTAAAAGTGACAAGAAACCCAAAGTGGACAATTCTGAAGTGCAGGAAGTCTTTTCCCAACTTCCTTCACTTAGTTTGGCATATGCCCTGAAACATGAGGAAGGTTTATTCCCCTTCTCAAGGCATGTTGAAAATCCCTGCCTAATAAAAGTGTGGATATTCTCATGGTACAATGAAATGCTAATTCTTTTCTGAACACCACCGCACTCTTGGATTTAATAAGATACTATAGCAGTGAGTTCCGCAGGTTTATAACATGGTGTTCAAACAACTAAATCTTATCAGTTTTAAATTCATGCTCTCTCAATTTTATTGACTGGCCATTGCCCTTCTATGAGAAGGTAATAGGAATGCCCAACTTATAGTACTATATCTGCACCATTTATTTATGTTATATGCATCTCTCATGACCTCTCTTATTTGTCTTCTCTGCACACTAACCAGTTTTAGTAATTTCAAACTCTCTTTAAAGGCAACCCTATCCAGGCTTCTCATCATGATTGTCACCCAAAGAGGAGAGGAAGAACAGTTCAGTTGTTGAGGGATTCAGTTTCCTGCTGTGCTGCAGACTTCTTGTGGGACCAACTGTACCCAGCTTTCCCCAACTTTCCCAAGTATAGCCTGTTTTCCTGCCAATAAAGTTCATTTTGGGCTTGTCCAGGTGGCCTATTAGTACCCAACAAGCCAGTGCGTGACTGTCCGGTGCACTAACCTGGTGCACACTAGCTGGACATATGAACATCTACCACACACTAAAGTTCTCCTGTGCACTTGGATCTACTGCCATTTGGAACAGCAGAACTTTTTAGAAGCAGTAGCAGAGTTCACACAGCAATGTAGCGCACACCGGGCTTGTACACCAGGAAGTCACAGGCCAGCTTGCCATGCACTAATACAGGGTGTAGGCATGCCTATTACTTAAAATGCTAGAACACAGTGCTTCGGAATGGGGCAGAACCCAGGGGTGGTATATATAGTGTCCCAGGTTTCTGGGTGGAGGCTTGATGTAATATGGTTTCAGAAGGAACTCCAAGAAAGCTGAAGCTAGTCCTTGCGGCTGACAACACCTAGCAGTTGGGTTACATAAGATATCTGAGAAGTTGTACACCAAAACTTGAGTTCTGTGTAGCCTGTCAGGGCTAACAGAGGGGCTCTACCCCCTCCAGGTCAGGGTGCATCTAGACTGCAGGATTTTTTCGGAAAAATGGCCGTTTTTCCAAAAAAAATTCACTTATGTCCACACTGCTATTGCATTCTTTCGAAAGAAAATTAAAAGAATGCAGGGGTTTTTCCGACGTTGGTAAACTTCATTCTGCGAGGAAGAACGCCTTTTCCAAAAGAGCTCTTTCGCAAAAAGGTGTGTGTGGACACAGAAGAGGGAGTTTTTTTCAAAAGAAGAGGCCTCCAGGAAAAACCACAGGTGCCCTGGTGGCTACTCCATCCATAGTAATCACAGCTTACATGCGAGAGTGAGTCCAATGAGTGTGGACGCTCTCTTTCAAAAAAGCAGATCACTTTTTTGATGCGCTTTTGAAGTGTGGACGCTCTTTCACAAGTTTTTTTGGAAGATCTCTTCCAAAAAAGCCTGCAGTCTAGATGTACCCTCTGTGGGCAGCCATTCCGCCTCACTACATTCTGGTACACAGGTCTGCAGCATGATCCAGCCAGTCACCTCTGTACTACCCCAGCTTTCTAAAGGAATATGCCCAACACATGTGCTTCACAACCCTGTCCATAGCTGGTGGACCAAGACATGGAGCTAAGGGCACAGACTCAGGACCTGTAGTGCTGTGAGCAGCCCAGTAACAGAGCTTGAGTAGGGAAGGAGGAATTTCCCCTGCCATTTTGTTGTCACACAACAAAAATGAAGCCCCCCCCCCCAAAAAAAAACCATACCATTAGAAGGCAGTAAAATCTTTGTCTTGGCTACATATCAGGGCCCTAGCAGCATGTTCAGCTACAGTTAGGTTGTAGATACCCAGCCGGCCTGGGCATCGCAGACTGAAACCAGCCAGGGAAGAGCGGTTGCTTAGAGTCTCTGACATGAGTTTATCATGTTCCTGCTACTGTGATGCCTGGGTAAATAACCACCCCAGGAAACAGAACAAATTGGTTGCTTAGTAGAGAACAAAGAACAACAAATCTGTGCTGGAAGTTTCGGGGGTACTTCTGAAGGGAAATGTCATAACAAGGGGTGGGAGGTGGACCTCAGGACAGGTTTTACTCTATTTTTTGTAGCACTGATGAGTTTCTGAAGAACTCAAAAGCAGCATAAAAATGCAGTAGTGGCATGCCCTCATGTCTCAAGGAAGAGCAGACTGATGTGTGGGAGGGTCTGCGTTGGACACTGACCTTGAGAGAATGAAAATCCAGTCAGTACTGGACTTACCCGACGTGCTCTTCATCTTCACAACTCTCCAGCCTGATTTATCCACTTCTGACAGAGTGAGTGCTGTGAACAGTCTGGGTAAGAAATATAAGCTCGTTAAACCTTGCTGAAAGGTTCAGAGAAGCTCTGCAGTCTTCAGTGAGCACACGCTATGTCTCACAAACAGCAGGCTGCATGCTGGGGCCATATATCACAAGCCATGGCGAGGGGTCTGGCATGGAACAATGGATAGGCTTTTGCTGCTGAAGAGACAACTTCCCTTTACACCATATGGAAGACAGATTGGAGCTTGGTAAAGGACCTGTTCATATGGGGGTAGTATTCAGAGAGGAGGACAGCTGAGTGATATTGGGACCCTCAGAATCAATATTACAAGACACCCGGCCCCTCACACATATTCAGGGCTGGGCCTCTCTTCCTCAGGGAGCTTCTTCTTTTACAGCAGTTTTCAGCTCCCCTCCCTTATGTCCCTTTTAGTTATCTTTTGGGATGATTCTCAGAGGCTTCTCCTCCCCTATGCCTCCCTCGCAGGATGTTCAGGGGCAATTGGCTGGCCTGCTCTGCCATCTGGATTGTTTAGATTGGCCGGCAGTAGCAATTGGCACCCAAAATAAAGGGTAGAGCTGCTAACACTCCCAATTTCACACTTCTCCCTTCTCCCTGAGGTATGTACACATTTTCCAAGTTAAGTGTGGCCAGTGATACTGATGGTCACTGGGAAAGGATTTGGTGAGGGATGAATCATAGAAAGATGGAGGGAGAGGGAGATGAAAAAAAGGATAGCCCTTTTCCCACTCGGATCAATTCCCCCTTTCAGAATGAACAACTAGAACACTTTACACCACAAAGTCAAGTGGGAAAAAACATTATTTGTCCCTCTGATGAACACTTTCTTCCCAGTCACAGTTTCCATTCCTATCCCCTTCAAGCTTAATACAGAGAGCACTGTGAATTTGGTATCAGTAGCAAAGACATATAAGAGATCATGTGGAAGTTAGGATTTTGAACAAAGGAGGATAAGATAAATTACAGTTCATGTGTTAGCTAACTGTAGTAGAAGTGGTGGAACTAGTCTTAGGGTATGTCTACACAGCAATATTATTTCTAAATAACTAGCGCTATTCTGAAATAACTTAGTCCGTGTCTACACAGCAGGCAGTTATTTTGAAATAATGTAGAAATATTGTCAAGCTGGAGGACTTCTTACTCCAACTCCTGTAACCCTCATTGTACGAGGAGTAAGGGAAGTCAGAGGAAGAATGCTCTATTTTGAAATAAGTGCTGTGCACATACTCCCAATTTCAAAATAACCTACGCAATTGATGTAGCTCAATTTGCGTAGCTTATTTCGAGTTAAGTCCTGCTGTGTAGACACACCCTAAGAGGAAAAAGGTAGCACCACCAGCCTCATGCTAAAGCTACCTATAGTCGGCTGCATTTGGCTTTCAGGCTGTGCTTTGACCACACTCATGTGAGAGCGAATGCACCGAATATTTGCCTCTGTGAATTCATCTTTGCCTTCCCTCCTCTTTTGCCCTCTAGTGCTTTATCATGCTTCCTCCCTCATTCTTCCCAGCTCTCTTTCCATGCCCAAATCCCTTTTCTGTCCCCATTCAGCCTTTGCCTCCCCCTTACGTTCCCTCCATCCCCTTCCACCCATAGCTCCAAAGTATATAGGTCCCTGCCACCTTCCAGCTCCCCTTTCCTCCTAGCATCTGCTACCCACACTTTCCCTATCTCCTACTCTCCCAACTACCCAGTCTCCCTGTCTCAGCTCCATTCACTTGTATCCAGTCAGTTCCCTGTGCTCCCACAAGAGTGTGCCTTCCAAGGGTTCCCCCCAACGTTCTAACTGTGTGAATTAATAACATATGGACACTGTACACTAACATGGTTATTGGGATGTTTTCTTATGAACACATTGGTTTAATAGATGGCCATAGGGAAGAACAAGCAGCAAAGGATAAAAAAGGCTCAGGATAAGCCACCTCTCATCAGACACTTGGAGATGGTTCTGGGACAATGTCTTTTGAGATTTCTCTTCCTCCATGGCCAACCCACAAAACTGCTTTTGTCCAGAAGAGCCAAAGCCTGGGAATCCAGTACAAAGAGGGGAGGGGAGGTGTTTGGGAGAACCAGACTGACACACAGGCACCTGTGGGGGTGTCTGAAGAAGTTACTGTAGGGAATAATTCTTGGACACACTGGGTGCAGGTGAAAACAAGCAGAGGATTTATTGAACACACAGCGCTGGTGGAGTGCGGACCAGGTGGTTAGCCCGGAGAGCACTGACTTAACCAAAACATACATTAGATTATATAGGTAGCAGATGGACGGAGGAGAAGTGATGCGGGTTGTGGGGGTGGTATTGCCTTGGCGCAATCTTTGGGATACAAGCTTATTTTCTAGGAACAAAGCAGACAACGAAAAACAATCCCGCGCGGTTGTTTGGTTGTTTGGTACCAGCCTTATCAAAGTGAGGCCCTTTTGGAATGTGGTTGCCAGGACAACCAGGGTCAAGTTAACAAGTTAACTGCTGTCTGGGTGCTTCCCAGGCCTGGCCTAATGATTTGAGATTTGAATTTGTCAGTTCTCAGCAAGATACCATGGGCTGCCTCCATTTACCCTACAGTTACATCTGCCTGTTTCATCATCAAAGGATGGTGGGCCTTAGGTAAGATGGACATGCATATGCTGATTGCCATTGTAAAATCCTTTTTCTCGAAATGCTTTGTTCCTGCTGTAAGACGAAACAATGTTTTTGTTTTAAGAAGGCTGTCTGGTCACTGTGTATGCCACTGATCATAGACCCCTGATGGGACAAACCAGAGGTACCTGAACATATTTGGACTAGGGGGGTAAGCATGGTGGAGGGATAAGGTACAGTAACTCAGGGCCCAGTCTAAGAGTGGGAGACTTGTGGAAATCCACCTCAACAAAAGTAAAGACCCATTGTTATCAGTTTTTACTGAAAAATTCCCAGTTTTTACAAAAACTGCCATTTGTTTTTGACGGGTTTTCTCTCAAAAATCTGGATCGATCAAATTCATGAAAATATTGATTGTTAACAAATAATTGTGTTACATTAGCTAGATGTATGTAGGTTTATAAATAAAATTATCTCGAATCATAGAATCCTAGGGCTGGAAGAGATCTCAGGAGCCATTGAGTCCAGCCCCCTGCCCAAAGCTGGACCAACCCCAACTAAATCATCCCAGCCAGGACTTTGTCAAGCTGAGACTTAAAAACCTCTAGGGATGAAGATTCCACCGCCTCCTAGGTAACCCATTCCAGTACTTCACCACACTCCTAGTGAAATAGTTTTTCCTAATATCAAACCTAGATCTCCCGCACTGTAATTTGAGACCATTGCTCTAAGTGTAAATGCAAAGCTGTCTCATTAAAATAAGGCCCTTTAGTGGAAAATACATACACATGCATGTGGTTGTTTATGTTTACTTACATTTGTACAATTCATGGAATATATCACAGCATTAAACTTACAGTTAATGAAATAAGCTGCTGCATTAAATTGCTTTACTTTCTTCTTTTTGTTGCTTTTTTCCCCGGTCTTCCCATCTCTCTATATTTATCTTCAAAAACAAGGAGGAGTCCAGTGGTACCTTAGGGTATGTCTACACTAGCCCCCTAGTTCGAACTAGGGAGGCTAATGTAGGCATTTGAAATTGCAAATCAAGCCCAGGATTTAAATATCCCGCGCTTGATTTGCATCTTCCCGGCCAGTCGCCATTTTTTGAAATTTACAAATCCGAACTAACTGCCCACATCTACACGCAGCAGGGATCCGGTAGTTCAAAATAAAGCACTAGTTCGAACTACCTGTTATTCCTCCTGGAATGAGGTTTAACAGGTAGTTCGAACTAGGGCTTTATTTCGAACTCCCGGCTCCTCCCGCATGTAGACGCGGGCAGTTAGTCTAGACTTGTAAATTTCAAAAAAGTGGCGACCCGCCGGGAAGATGCAAATCAAGCGTGGGATATTTAAATCCCGGGCTTGATTTGCAATTTCGAATGCCTACATTAGCCTCCCTAGTTCGAACTAGGGGGCTAGTGTAGACATACTCTTAAAGACTATGGGCATGTCTACACTAGGAAATTATTTCAAAATAACTTATTTTGAAATAATACCTCCTCCCGAAATAACTATTTCAAAATAGCATGTCCACGCTACAGGGAAGCCTCAAAATTAGTCTGAGACACGCTCCCTTAATGTGGACGTGCTACCTCGACTTAGAGCCCCAGGAAGCACTGGGGAGTAATTACTTTGAATGACTCTGGGGCAAGGCAAAATATGACCCGGGGCCAGATCCAGTCCGCCAAGCCACCAGATCCGGCCTGCAGACCACCCCGTTGGGTCCCTCAGGCACACAGCTGCCGTGGTTGAGAGCACAGTCCGTGCAGCTCTAGGCTCTGCAGGGAGTGGGAGGCTTTGTGTTATCCCCCCACCCTCAACCAATCCTCAGCTCCTATTGGCTGGAAACAGCCATCCAATAGGAACTGACCTCAGCCAATCTTTCAGCTTCTATTGGCTGGAAACAGCCAGCCAATAGGAACTGAGAGATTGGCCTGGGGCTTGGAGGCAGCAAAAGCCTCTTCCCCCTCACAGAGCTGAGAGTTACATGGAGGGAGCAGCCTGCAATTTGAAGTAATCTGGGGCTGCAGCAGGCAGGGATCCCAGCCTACCTTGGGGGTGCTGCAGAGCAGCTGGCCAGGAGACACTTTGGCAAGTTTCTCCCAGCCAGAGACTGCCTCTGGCACCCCTGCCCCTCCTGCACCACAACTCCCTCCCCCAGGTCACCATCCAAACCCTCTGCACGCCCCTGCCTCAGGTCACATCTCCCTCCTAGACTCTGTACTCCCTCCTACACCCCTCCCCCAGGCCAGAATCCTCTCCTGCACCCATACGCCCTCCCTGACCCTGCACCTGAATCCCCTGACCCAGGTCACAATCCCCTTCTTCACCCAAACACCCTCTCAGACCTCACACTGTCTCCTGCACCCCAGCCCTTACCCCATGCACATTTCTGTGCCCAACCTCCACCCTAGACCCCGCACCCCCTCCACAGAAAAGTGCGGCCTTTGACCACATTCCAAAAACTTAGAGTGGCTCCCCACCAAAAATTCTTGCCCACCCCTGCTCTGAGGAGTAGTTATGTCAAAATAACTGCAGTGGAGCATCCACACGACCGCTGTTTCGAAATAACTATTTCGAGATAAGCATTATTCCTGGTGGCAAGCAGGAGTTATAATTTCGAAATAATGGGCTTGATAGTACGGACGCTCTGCTTGTTATTTTGAAATAAGAGGAATGATTTCAAAATAACTCCTTAGTGTAGACCAGGGCTAACAGATTTATTGGGGCACAGCTGATGAAGTGGGTCTTTGCCCATGAAAGCTGATATGCAAATAAATCTGCTAGTCTTTAAGGTGCTACAGGACTCCTCTTTGTTTTTTGTGGCTACAGACTAACACAGCTACCCTTCTGATATATTTATCCTGATGTTCACCTAGAGAACTGTGTAGATAATTTTTGCATCTATTAATGTTTGTAATAAATACCAATAGATTCACCAAAATTTTAAACAAAATAGTAATTGAAAATGATGGACTTTGGGCACCAACCAGAACACTAAGGATTCATCTACACAGCACCCTAAGCACTAAAAAAGATACACAATTTGCGCTATGCAAATTTGCGCTATGCAAATTGTGTATCTTATTTCAAAACTATTTTGAAATTGCTTATTTTGAAATTTGGCACGTCTACACAGTGCGTAATTTCAAAATAACATGCTATTTCAAGCCGTCCCTTAACCCTCGTGCAACAAGATTTACCGGGATGGTGAAATAGCGCGCCTGTTATTTCAAAAAATATTTTGAAATAAGGGGTGGCTTGTATAGACGTGGGGTCACTATTTCAGGATACCGAAATCCAGTATCCCAAAATAGCCGTTCAGTGTGGAGGTACCCTAAGAGGGTGCCCTCAGAGATACCAGATTGGGAACAAAGGTCTGCCCAGTTCTGTAACCAGGAGAAGGCAAACAAAATATTTCTTCACCACCATAGGATACAAAGACTGACTTTTAAAGCTAAGAGTCTGAAGAACAAGGTAGCATCTTGTGAGACGTTCCAGTACCGCAACCTACTGGCCCAGTCTGAGCCTGACTGTTCTTCCCTATAATTCCTACTGTGGGGATACGTTGTATGGGCTCCTAAAATCCCGTTCTTTTTGCCATCTCAAAAAAAAAAGTTGTTTATTTCTCTGACCCCAATCCTACAATTCTTTGTAGTCAGATTCCCCCAATCTGTTGCATTTGCACTGGTGTCACAGCAAGGAAATGCAACTGATTTGGGGGCTGGGGGCTAGGAGATATTGATTGCATAAACATGCTTTATGGAATAAGGCCTCAATCCTAGACTGAGGCTCTTGGAGCAGGATTGGATCCAGAAGGAGCATTATCAAGGATGCAGGATTTGGAAAAGTGCTGCCTGTGAAAATGACAATTAACATTAAATAGAGACTGTACCTAACTAAATGCATAGGGCAACGGAAAAATAAGGGGATTGTATCTGGTGCTATTTTCATCTCCATTTCTGATTGGTTCTCTCAGGTATTTGGTGACTGGGTGATGATTCCTCTGGGATGTTGTCTCCTTGGCCTAGGAAGAAGGGACCTGCCTTCCAGTGAGCGGTTTGTTCTTTTACATGATGGTGTGTTATCTGGGAATGTGGATCCTGCCGTGGAGTGTATAATTACAACACCATGTCCTGAGTCAGAGAGAACTCAGACACTAAATTGTCCATGTCATCGCCTGAATCTGACCATGAAATATAGCACAGAGGGACCGAGAACACAGCCATGGAGGAGGTGAGGACTGAATGGGCATTGTGGTGCACTGGGCAAATGCAGTCTGCTCAATCCATTGCTGTAGTCCCACTGTGGCCATTTAATATTATTACCCTCTCCTTGCCCTTGAAATTGTGTATTCACTTCTCTTTCCCTGAAGTGTGTCCGAATGGAGAAGGTCAGGGACTCATATTACATGGGTGATCAGAGTCATATTAACTTGCAAAGGAGTATTTTTTAGGAATGTCACTTGTCTGGGTCATTTTTCCAAGGGACAGATAGATGCTGAAAGCTGGGGGAGGAGCTACTTCTACTGCTCCGGCTGCTGAGAGGTGCTCCAATGTTGATATTAAACCTTTTAAAACTGCTTTGTAGGGAAAGCCTTAATTTTCTTGTTTGGGGCATTTAATTCCTATAGTGAGCTATGGTTCTCTTCTGCTACACACAAGAGCAGAAGATTTGAAATGTCACCTCTGTTTCCCAGCATTGAATCTATGTCTGACTTGTGATAATGCGTGTACTCTGTACTCTGAAAACAGTGGACTCAACAATTCATATTTTTTTTAATATCAACTGGAAAAGAAACTGTTTCGTGTTAAGGAGGGGGCATGTTGCAATGTGCAGTGCAAGATCTGGATCTATGTCCACTCTTTGGCTTTCATTAAAGGGAATATTTGATGTGAGTCAGAGATTGCTAGCTGCCACAAAGGGAGCTCGCTTTACTAATGAATTGGTGAAAGTAGAGAAGAAAGGACAAGGTTTTATAAGAATCACAGAAGGCCAAGTTGGCCTGGCCTTGTAGCAGGCTTTTCTCCTGTGTAAACCAGGTTGTGATTCTTAAACCCTGGCCTGCACTGGAGGTGTTATGGAGGTCCCATGCAGTGAATGGGCCAGGGCAACAGCTGTGTCAACTTACTGCTGGTATGTTTAAGGGAAGACAACACAGCATCTCTCCTTTTCTCTCCCTCTTTCCATCTCCTCCTGCAGATGTACTAACATGGAGATGTGCTTCAGGGATTCTGCTTCTGCTCATCTGAGGAAGTGGGTTTTGCCCACGAAAGCTCATGATACCATATATATATTGTTAGTCTCTAAAGTGCCACAGGACTACTCATTGTTTTTAAAGTTACAGGCTAACATGGCTACTCCTCTGAGACTTCTGGGATTCTTGTCTTTGTGTAGGGGCAGAAGGGGTGAGGCGAAGAATTTGTGCTTCCTCCGAGGGACAGCAGGAACCAGAATGTATGACAGATGACCACAGTAAACAACCCCATAAAAAAAGAGCTTGACACCAATGACAGAACATGAGGGATGTCAAAGACTGACCATGAAAACTGAGGAGCAAAAACAAAACATGAAACCCACAGGTTCAATTTTCCATTTTCCAGGGTCTCACAAAAACTGTTATAGAAAAAATTGTGTGAAAAATTCAAATTGACTTCTCAGACATTTTTATTTTAAAAAAGGGCCATTTTTTCAACAAACAAAATGTTTGTTTAAAAAATCAGCCAGTTCTATTTCTAATTTGCAGTATCTCCTCATCACTGTATTCCCATTCACTCTATCCCTCACACAGAATCCCCCTTTCAATGTCCCAGACAAATATTCCCTTACTCATACCCATTGTGTGTTATTAATCTTTCTTACTTGTAAAATCTTGGTAATTCAACCAGAATAAAGTAAGGTGTGAATTTAAAGTGGATTCAATGTGCCTGATTAACTCCACTTATGGATGCTGTTATTCCAGAATAGGAGTGCCTTATTCTGAATTATCTCAGTTCACTTTGGCCTGGTCTACATGAAAGGGGAAGGTTGACTTAAGATACACAACTCCAGCTACGTTAATTTTGTAGCCGGAGTCGACATATCTTAAATTGCGTTTTCGTGCCACCCCTACAGTGGGAGGTCAATGGAAGCAAATGCTCCTATCAGTTTCCCTTACTCTTCGCGAGGAGCAGGACTATTGGCACCAACAAGGGAGGCTTCTCAGTTCAAATTAGCGGGTCTTCACTAGACTGGCTAATTCGAACCCCGGGAGATCAACTGTGGCAGCATCAATCTTCCCCGTAGTGTAGACATGGCCTTGGAAGTTAGTACGGTTAATCAGGCACAACTATTCCAGAATAAGTCTCTGTGTAGACAAGCCTTAATTTTCATTTCTATCAATTACATAGTTTGTAATTTATTAAAAGATTTTGGCCTTTACCTTGTATCTGCTTTCTTTTTCTTAGTAGGCTCATAAGGAATGTAAGAAAAGCCTTTGAAAATCTAAGATGTTCAGTGAATCACTGATGTCTGCAATGTTATTTTAATCCATCAAAAAACTATTAACTGAACATCAAATGTGCATGATGAAACACTCTGAAGTCAGGTAATATCAGCGATAAGGTTGTAACTCTGCCCTTCTGTGCGTATATGTAGCCCCATGAAAACGAACCATATATAAGGCAACATTGGCATGGGAAGCAGACATGTGGGGGGTCCTGTAGCATCTAGACCCTACACCCTGGCTCCTAGGCCTGGTGCTGTGCAAGAGGGTTCTGCTGCCAGCTCCACCACATCTGTTGGCCCCAGGGCCCGCTCGTCTGCAGGTCCCGCTTGGCCACTGGCCCCACGTCTGATGGCTCCGTTGCCAGCCTGGGGTCCTGCTTGGCTGACAGTCCCAGGACCTCCACAGCCAGCTCCAGAGTCCCCAGCTGTTGGCCCTTCACCTGGGGGCTCTGCCACTGGCTCTGTGGTCCTGGCTGCCAGCTCTGCATGTAAGATCAGAGCCATGGGCCCCAGCTCTAGGGAGTGGTGAGGGGTGCAGACCAAGGTGAGGAGGGGGGCTGCTCGGAACCCCTATTCCAAAAATTGTTCCAGCGCCACTGCAAGGCAAGGATCAAGCAGAGGGCAGGAGCAGTGTAAGAACTGGGAATGAAAGCAGGGGAGAAGCAGGAGCCAGGAGCAGTGATGTGATCTCAGGAGACAGAGTTCAGTGCAACAGGGAGTCTGCACAGTTGTTGGACAGCCTGTCTCCTGATTGGAGCGGTAGATGAAATCCAGTCAGGAAATTATTATCAGAGACCCAGCGTCCCACAATCCTGGGTTCTGAACCAAAGACTCAGGTCCTTAAAAGGAAAGTTGACAGTAAAGTATATAAATTAAAAGCTAGGAACTGTAGAAAATTAATAAGAAAAGCAAAGGGCCAAGGAGAACTCTATGGCCAGCAGAATATAAGAAGGAAGTTTATAACATGAATAAAGGATTGGAAAATATGCCTAATGGTGATAGAGCCATGCTGCTCAATCTATTTAGTTTAACAAAAGCAAGATTAAGAGCTGACTTGATCACCAGAAGTAAAGATCTACGTGGGGAACAAATCTTTGAAAATGGTCTTTTCAGTCTAGCAGACAAAGATCCAGAGGCTAGAAATTAAAGTGGGACAAATTCAGACCAGAAATAAGATACACATTTTTAATGGAGAGGGTAATTAACCAGGGGAACAATTTATTATGGGGAGTGGTGATTTCTTCCTCATTGGCTATGTTAAATCAAGATTGGCTGTTTTTCTAAACTACCAGCTCTAGTTCAAACAGGATATTTTTCAGGGAAGTCCTATGGCCTGTACGAGATCAGACTAGATCATCCCAGTAGTCCCGTCTAGCTGTGCTATGTATTAACTGATGAATGAGGGAGGCTTGAAGGCAGAAAGAGAGGTACAATGACAGTTCAAAAAAGAAAAAAGTTACAGTAACTGAAGAGCCAAACAATAAAAGCAAAAGTACACTAGGCTTAACTCCCCTTATTTCAAAATAACAAGTGGAATGTCCACACTACCAAGCCTGTTATTTCGAAATGAAAGGCTAGTTATTTGGAAATAATAACCCCTGTTTTCCATAAGGAATAATGCTTATTTAGAAATAAAAGTAGCATGGACGCTCCACTGTTGCTATTTCGAAATAACCCCAGAATCATTCAAAGTAATTACTTCCCAGTGCTTCCTGGGGCTCAAAGTTGAGGTAGTGTGTCCATATTAAGGGAGCCTGCGTCCAACTAATTTGGAGGCTTCCCGGTAGTGTGGACACACTATTTCAAAATAGTTATTTCAGGAGTTATTATACAAAATAAGTTATTTCAAAATAACACCCAAACTGATAACCAAACTAGGGAAAACAAAAGTTAAAGCAGTCAAAGCATGTTCAGCTCTGACAGTGTGTGACAGTTTCTGTCCAGAATCCTCTCACCATTACAGTCCCCTTTCTCCTGTTGGAGGACTGGAAAGGTTTTATGGGTTTATGAAAAGGGAGCTCCCCAATGCCTGCTCTTTCACAGGTGCTTTGGATTTGTCAGCCTGGAAAAGAATCCTTCCAGGTACGCATTTGCTATCAGCCTTCCACACAGGTTCACTGGAATTACATTGTCAGCAGCAACCTTTGGGCAAGTATAGACTTGCTTTCACTTTCAAAAGAAGATCATAGAATCATAGAACCATAGAGCTGGAAGACACCTCAGAAGGCCATCAAGTCCAGCCCCCTGCCCAAGGCAGGACCAATTCCAATTAAATCAACCCAGCCAGGGCTTTGTCAAGCCGAGACTTAAACACCTCTACGGACGGAGACTCCACTACTTCCCTAGGTAACCCATTCCAGTGCTTCACCAACCTCCTAGTGAAATAGTTTTTCCTAATATCCAACCTGGACCTCTCGCACCGCAACTTGAGACCATTGTTCCGTGTTCTGCCATCCATCAATACTGTGAACAGCCTTTCTCCAGCCTGTTTGGAACCTCCCTTAAGGAAGTTGAAGGCTGCTATCAAATCCCCCCTCACTCTTCTCTTCTGCAGACTAAATAGATCCAACTCCCCCAGCCTCTCCTGTAGGTCATATGCTCCAGCCTCCTAATCATTTTGGTCGCCCTCCTCTGGACCCTTTCCAGTGTGTCCACATCCTTCCTGTAATTGGGGGCCCAGAACTGGACACAAGACTCCAGATGCGGCCTCACCAAAGCCAAATAAAGAGGAATAATCACATCTCTGGATCTACTGGCAATGCTCCTCTTAATGCAACCTAATACTCCATTCACCGTCTTGGCTACAAGGGCACACTGTTGACTCGTATCCAGCCTCTCATCCACTGTGATCCCCAGGTCCTTTTCTGCAGAACTGCTACTTAGCCAGTCAGTCCCCAGCCTGTAACAATGCTTGGGATTCTTCCGTCCCAAGTGCAGGACTCTACACTTGTCCTTGTTGAACTTCAACAGATTTCTTGTGGCCCAATCCTCCAATTTGTGTAAGTCACTCTGGGTTCTATCCCTGCCCTCCAGCGTATCTACTTCTCCCCCTAGCTTAGTGTCATCCGCAAACTTGCTGAGGGTGCAATCCATCCCCTCATCCAGGTCATTAATAAAGATGTTGAACAAAACCGGTCCCTGAACTGAACCTTGGGGAGCTCCTCTAGAAACCTACTGCCATCCTGACATTGAGCTGTTGATCACTACCCGCTGGGCCCAACCTTCCAGACAGATTTCTATCCATCTTACCATCTATTTATCCAATCCACATTCCTTTAACTTGCTGGCAAGAATATTGTGGGAGACCGTATCAAAAGCCTTGCTAAAGTCAAGGTATATCATATCCACTGACTTTCCCATATCCACAGAGCTAGTTACCTCATCATAGAAGCTAATCAGATTGGTCAGGCACGACTTGCCCTTCATGAATCCATGCTGACTATTCCTGATCACCTTCCCCTCTTCTAAGTGCTTCAAAATGGATTCCTTAAGGATTCCTTCCATGATTTTTCCAGGAATGGAGGTAAGACTGACCGGCTTATAGTTCCCTGGATCGTCCTTCTTCCCTTTTTTGAAGATGGGCACTACATTTGCCTTTTTCCAATCATCCGGGATCTCTCCCGATCTCCACAACTTTTCAAAGATAATGGCCAAAGGCTCCTCAATGACATTTACCAACTCCCTCAGTACCCTCGGATGTATTAAGTCTGGACCCATGGATTTATGTACTGTTAGCTTTTTTAAATAGTTCCTAACCTGTTCTTTCCCCACCAAGGGCTGTCCACCTTTGTCCCATATTGCATCACTTAGCATATTAGTCTGGGAGCTGACCTTGTCCGTGAAGACAGAGGCAAAGAAAGCATTAAGGACTTCAGCTTTCCCCACATCATCTGTCACTAGGTTACCGCCCTCATACAGTAGGGTACCACACCCTCTCTGATCACCTTATTCTTTCTAACATGCCTGTAGAAACCTTTCTTGTTATCCTTCACATCCCTTGCGAGTTGCAATTCCAGTTGCGCTTTCGCCATCCTGATAACTCCCGTGCATTCTCGAGCTATATGTTTATACCCCTCCCTAGTCATCTGTCCAAGTTTCCACTTTTTGTAAGCTCCCTTTTTGTGCTTAAGTTCACCAAGGATTTCCCCAGTAAGCCAATCCAATCTCCTACCGTATTTGCTTCTCTTGTTATGCATTGGAATGGTTTCTTTCTGTGCCTTCAATAAGGCTTCTTTAAAATACTGCCAGCTCTCCTGGGCTCCTTTCCCCTTCATGTTAGCATCCCAGGGGATTCCGCCCATCAGGTCTCTGAGGGAGTTGAAGTCTGCTTTTCTGAAGTCCAAGGTGTGTATTTTACTATTCTCTCTTCTTCCTTTGGTCAGGATCCTAAAATCTACCATCTTATGATCACTGCTTCCCAGGTTGTCACCCACCTCTACTTCCCCTATTAGTTCCTCCCTGTTTGTGAGCAGCAGGTCAAGCTGCACACGGCCCCTGGTCGGATCCTTCAGCGCTTGTACCAAGAAGTTATCCCCAACATTCTCCAAAAACTTCCTGGATTGTCTGTGTACTGCCATATTGGTCTCTCAACAGATGTCAGGGTGATTAGCATCCCCCATGAGAACCAGGGCCTGTGATCTGGAAACTTCTCTCAGTTGTCCGAAAAAAGCCTCATCTATCTCATCTGGCAGCCTGTAGCAGACACCAACCACAACATCACTGCTGTTGCTTACACCTCTAAACTTGACCCATAGACTCTCAACAGGCTTTTCTTCCTCTAAATACTGGAGTTCTGAGCAATCATAGTGCTCTCTTACATACAGTGCAACTCCTACTCCTTTTCTCCCCTGCCTGTTCTTCCTGAACAGTTTGTACCCTTCCATGACAGTGCTCCAGTCATGCGAGTTGTCCCACCAAGTCTCTGTTATCCCAATCAAATTATAGTTCTTGGACTGGGACAGGGCCTCCAATTCTTCCTGTTTGTTACCCAGGCTTCTCGCATTGGTGTACAAACACCTTAGAAAACCAGTTGATCGCCCTACCCTCCCCATTCGAATCAGGGGTCCTCCTTTGTTGCTCATTCCTCTTTGCATTTCTTCCTGGTATCTGACTTCCCCACTCCCCTCAGGGTTTTGGTCACCGTCCCCCAACAAACCTAGTTTAAAGTCCTCCTCACTAGGTTTGCAAGCCTGCCCGCGAAGATGCTCCTTCCTCTCTTTGTTAACAATCCTTGCGCCCAGAACAGAGTCCCATGGTCAAAGAAACCAAAGCCCTCTCTCCGACACCACCTGCGCAACCACGTTTTTACTTCCTCAATTCGATGATCCATACCCAGTCCTTTTCCTTCAACAGGGAGGATGGACAGGAACACCACTTGTGCTCCGAATTCTTTGATCCTTCTTCCCAACTCTACGTAATCCACAGTAACCCACTCAAGGTCATTCTTGGCTGTATCGTTAGTTCCCACATGGAGAAGCAGGAAGGGATAGTGATCTGAAGGTTTGATCAGTTTTGTAAGACTCTCAGTCACATCCTGAATTCGAGCTCCCAGTAAGCAGCACTCCTCTCGAGATTCCAGGTCTGGACAGAAGATGGATGGCTCAGTCCCTCTTAGGAGGGAATCCCCAACCACCACAACCCGGCTTCTTCTTTTGGGGGTGGTTGTCGTGGAACCTCCCATCCCTAGGACTATGCATCCCATTCCTTCCAGTAGAAGTGGTTCCCTTTTGATTTCTTCCTTGTGAGGTCCCTTCCAAAGCATTCACCATCGCAGAGCCTGTGGAGAGAGCCTGAAAGCGATTACTTACCTCTGTAGGAATGGGGGATTCCTGTGCTGGCTTTTTTTTCCATCTAGAAGTTACATGCTGCCAGTTCTCTTCCTTGTCCTGTATTGCCCTCTCTGGCTCTTCCGCCTGCCTTGCTTGCAGGATTAAACGCTGCCTTCTATTGATGAAGTCTTCATCCTCTCTGATCGAGCGTAGGGTCGTGACACTTGGGCCTCCAGTCGTCTAATTTTTTCCTCCAAAATGGCGACGAGCTTGCACTTAGTGCAGATGAAATCCCTTCTTTCTTCCGGGAGAAAGACAAACATGGCACATGCTGTGCAGGTAACAACAGCAGACCTATCACCTTCCATACTGCTGTCCTAAAAAGGCGTTTAAAGGAAAGGCAAGAGTACCTCGCCCCCTTCCCTCTCCCCTTCCAAACTCTCTCTCTAAACTCCCTGTTTGCAATCACCAGTTCACAAGCTCCCTGGTTGCTGACTCACTCCTTTATAAAGCGCTGGACTGCCTGATAGTCCCTCCCCCTACCAAGGCTCAGCCAATCAGCAGAGGCTTCTAGATTTCAAACTTTAATTAGAAGCCAACAGTTTCCTGCTGCCAGTCACAGAACACACTGCCTGGGGGTGGGGACGCAGGGAAAGGAGAGAAAAAACAAAAACCACACCACACTCACAAACACAAACTCAGCACACAGCAAGAAAGCCCCAAACACAACACACACTACAGACAACCACTTCCCTCAAGATTCCTGAGTTTGGCGTGAATTTGCATATCTTCTTCCGATTGCGTTTTCAAAAGAGGTTCATTCGAAAAAGAAAGTAGTCTAGATGCAGTTCTTTTGAGAAAAAAACCCTTTTCCGAAAGAACCGTTCTTCCTAAAAAAATGAGGTTTATGTGGTTCTTTCAAAAAAGGGTTTTTTTCTCGAAAGAACTGCATCTAGACTACTTTCTGTTTCGAAAGAACCTCTTTCAAAAAAGCCAACTAAAAAAAATATGCAAATTCACACCAAATTTGCATATCTTCTTTCGAAAGTGAAAGCAAATCTAGACGTGACCCTAGCAACGTTGAATAAGATTTCCACACTATTTTGTATGGCCCCTGCTGTCCACAGGCCTCTGTAGCAGTTGCTCCTTGTGAAAGAAATAGCCATCACAACCTAATTGCCTCTGTACAAATAATATTTATCTGCTCATGCGGTTGCTCTGGAAGGTATTATCCTTATACTCTTCACTTCTCAAGATGTTCAAGGATTTTTTTGACACAGCAGTTTATGTCATTTCCTTTGGGGCTTGGTTTGCCCTGTTGAAGTCTGTGACAAGGAGCTGAGTTTCTTTGGAGAGAGCTGATAGGAACATTGATAGATTGAAACGGGAAAATAAATAAAAACTAAAGAAGCGTTGCTGTGCAGTACTCCCTGCTTATGTCCTGTAGTGTCCTTTGCAGTGGAGAAAAAAAACGGACTTGGATGCAATGAATATAAAGGGGATTTTGTTGTTGGTACTGTGTTTTTGTAGCTCCCAGACTGATTAACACAGACCATGTTGCCTTGTGTCTCCATCTTAAATGCTGGCCTGGGCTAAGCAGTCATGGGACATACTGCTCACTATTTTACAAGTTCTGTGCCCCTTGCACATATGGGAGAATGCACCTTAATTTTTCCTGAGATGCACCAAACCCCTGCACTCCCACCCCACTCCTTCCTTCATATGGCACCCCTGCAGTCCCCATTAAAAGGCCTTTTCTAAAACTTGTTTGGATCACTGAGACCTGCCCGGGAATTGATGTCTGGAGCTGGTAATTAGCTGCTGTAGAGAACTTCTGGTCAGCCTGAGCGGCTTGTGACTTACACTCTCATGGCAGCGCTGTGGCTCTCCTGGAAGTCAGAACTGACTCTCTGCTGTTCACAGATGCATCGCTGCTGCTGTCAAGAGCCAAAATAATATTTTACAGGCCACCCCCATTTCCAATCTGCCCCATACTGAGAATTCTTCTAGTCTACGATACAAAGCACCATGAGGAAAAGTCCACCTCTCCACTCCAGCTCCTCCAAAGAGGACATTAAAGTGACAGATTTAGAGGACGTTTACAGCCCCATTGAGCCAGAAGGACCCGATTATAATTTTCCATATAGGAGGGAGCCGTTGTTTGTGCGTGTGTGTTCTGGGATGATATGTGGCTGTTGCCTTCATTTCCAGATGGCCTGTGATGTCATTGCTGAAGATCTTGAAATCTGGCACATGAGGAAAATAGTTTCATGGCCTCTTAACACTTTGAAAAAGGGCTGGGCCATAAATTAAGAGACAAGGGTGTAGCTGAAGCCTGGTGGAGAAAGACAGTGATTGCTTTGTAGGGCTTTTGATTCTATGAATGTTCAGGAAAGGCACAAAACTGAGTCTAACTCGTACAAACCATGATCTTAAGAACTCCAAAATATTTGCTGGTCAGAAGGGGATTGGTTCCAAGGGCATTCCCTTTGTTTTGGGAGTAGCAATCTTGTGTGACGAGAAGTCCAGGATCATTGAAATATTTTCTGCAGGACTGTGCAGTTCACGCCTTCTGGGCTTCCCAGAAAGCAAGAATTCTGGGAAAAGATGTGTGCTCAAGGAGCTTGTATCATCATGCTCATCCTCCTAGCAGGTGGACTAGTGCTGAAAATACCAGACACATCTGGCAAAGGCATGTACAACTGGATGGGTGTGGTGAGACGAGTTGGTTCTCTCAGAACACTGAGGAACAGCCATGTCCATGACATTATAATAATTTCACAGTAAAACCTTGATTAGAGTAGACCCCCTCCCCTCATCACATAAAAGCGGGTCATGTCCCTAAAATATTAATTACTCCAAAGATTCTCTTGATTTAATTGAAAATTCCCTGGCATTTGCATCAGTTTTATTGTGCTGGGTCCATTTTGATGGAAATGGGCCATCTCCACAGGCAGGCTGAGTGCTGCTGGGACTGCTACAGAGGGTCTGTCCAAATCAGGGCAGATTCACATTGGCAGAGCAGCGTGTGATGCTTTTACTGCTCAGGCTGCTTTACGATGGCTAATAGAGCTCTTCAGTATCCAGGGCTGTCAATCCACTTCCCAGCAGAGCTAAACTCACCTGCACTTTGAAAGCAAGCAACTCCTCAGAAAACACAGACTGATACAAATCACCAAATATCCTAACCGCCCCTCGACCCATGCGTGCCTTCTTCCTCACTGCGACGGCAATCCTGCTGTTCGACTGGGGGAGGGGAATGCTTGTGGTGCCATGTGACCCTGAGGAGAGATGATGGTTTGGCGGAAGCATGTGAGAGGTTGTCCGTCCCGGAACAGCCCTGCTGTCAGCAAAGGAGTTGGATGCTGCTGCTCAACAGCAGGTTCCGTTGCCTGGCTTCATCTGGAAAACAGAAGTTATTTCTGTATGTGACTGCGATGGGCGCAGAGACAATGAACAGCGCTCAAGTGGCCTTACATCAACTGCAGTTGGTATCTAGGCGCCCAACATTTGTTAGGCATTTCCAGCCATTTCGAGGGCTTACTGACAGCAGTACTGATTTGGATAGGGTCAATGAACAAGCTGAGCCTTATTGTGTCCTTGAGAATGAAACATGAACAAGTCTTTTTGCTCACAGGAGTGCAAGAGATGCAAGCAAGCACTGAGGAATACTCCACAGACATGTAGCCCACGAGCCATTTGATGGGGAAGTAGGTGAGCATTTACTGAGAGATTGTAAAAGTCCCATAACTACCAGCAAAGGCACAGAACAGGCAAAACTGCTTGAAACAGAGATAAGTTTTTTAAAAAATCAAGGATTTGTTCCGCAGCAGGACTTACAGGATGCAAGAGAACAGAGCCACATAAAATAGTCTTTAAAGAAAGATGCACAACCCAGGAGATGTGCAGTTAGGAATGAAAATACACAGAAACTGAGAAGGAAATTCCTGGAATTACTTTTGGCTGTGAAGCTTTTCCCTGTTACATCTAGTGAAAAGCTTTTGGGCTAGGTTTACACAGAAATATTGGTGTGGTGATGCGAAGCAAATTAGCCAGCGGCTAGGGTTGCCAACTTTCTAATCACAGAAAACTGAGCACTCTTGCCTTATCCCCTCCTGCCCTTTCTCTGAGGCCCCGCCCTGCTCACTTCATTCCCCCTGCCTGTCACTCGCTTGCTCATTTTCAAGAGTGTCGGCTCCAGGGTTGGGGCCAGAAATGAGGGGCTTAGGTTATGGGAGAAGGGCTGGATTATCCATTAGGCACAATAGGCACAGTGCCTAGCGCCCAGAAAAAACTTAGGGCCTACAAAAAATTTAGGGCCTAAAAAATTCATAACTGACTTGAAAATAAGAAAAGAAAACTGCTAAATCAAACTTCCTAATTTGCTATCTTTAGTCAACAAACAACATACAGGTATAACGTACAATTAACTGTTAGGCATATAGGCAACAGGGCATTTCTCCGTTATATATTTACTAGGGAGCTGCGCCCACTGCTCGCTATGCTCACCAACCCCCCTCTGTCTGGCTGCGTAAGCCTGATGATGTCATTCTACTGTGCGTCAGGAAAAACTTTTTTATATATAGAGAGAGATGCCACTTCCAGGAGTCACATGGAGCTAAGTAGGGAGCCTGTCTGCCCTGCCAACTGGGCTTTTAATGTTCTGGTCAGTGCCCCTTTTTGACCAGACGTTCTGGTCAATAACTGGACACATGGCAACGCTAGCAGAGGAGTGGATTGCTTTAGAGCTTAGCCATCCGGACACCTGCCATGGGGCTGCACTGCACTAGGTGTTCAGAGACAGAAATACAAGTACCTAGGGATCTTTTACTTCATGAATGTAGATGCTGAGTGATTTTAGGTGCTTACAGGTTTCGGGGGCCACTGAGGGTATGTCTACACTACAGAGAAGATAGACGCTGCCGCTGTCGCTCCTCCAGGGTTCAAATTAACGGGTTTAGTGAAGACAGCTAATTCAATCCTGCTTCCATGAGGACTAAGGGAAATTGAAGGGAGAATGTGCTCCCTTCAACTTTCTGCAGTGTGCATGGCATCACAAGTTAAAGTACTTCGACTTCAGCTAGTCAATTAACATTGCTGAAGTTTCCCTTAATTTACTCTTATTCTGTAGTGTAGACAAGCCCTGCGTGATGGTTTTGTGATTCCTAGTGGGGCCTGATTCTGGAATGTAAATGGCTAACGTGGCAGTTAGTTTCCTAAATCTAACTCTGTGCGACTCATAACCCTTTAATGAGCACGTTAGAGTGGGGGCCACTATAAATTCAAAGGCAGATATTTAAGTTTCAGCAGCATGGCTACACCTTTGCAATCATTCCAGGCAAAAAGTCATCGAATTGTTGGAGACTTTGACTAGGACCTTATGTAAGACTTAAAGAATCAAGTATCCATAAAATATATCTGACATTAATATCCACCTCACTAACTATAAAATAGTCAGGTGCTGTTTCACCTAAGAAGTGAGTACGTGCAGTACATTCCACACAACGCCCCCCCTCCCCCAGTCTGTGCTTCCAATATTTATGCCACAAGCGTTAGGTCTCTTCTGCACATGTTGTTCTCCTTCAACGCATGTGCATTGAAATCCTCTTTGTACTGTGTCCCCTGTATGCGCCAGACAGAATGAATCCATGCAGTAACGTATAGGACAGATTCAGTGGTCACCCTGAACAACTTACCAACCGCCTTAGCTAATATCTTTGATATTGCCTTAATATATGAGATAGTCTAGATTTTCCCTGTAATAAATATGATGTTAACATACGTAGACAAAGGAGGGACCACTCTACACTTTGACCTCTACCTATGCAGTAGGGTACAGATTAAATATAACAGCACAGAGGTTTGAGTGCCTTGTTTCGAAAGATTC
This sequence comes from Pelochelys cantorii, assembly GCA_032595735.1. Taxonomy (NCBI): domain Eukaryota; kingdom Metazoa; phylum Chordata; order Testudines; family Trionychidae; genus Pelochelys; species Pelochelys cantorii. Next base: position 208,235,811 of record CM064326.1, read on the forward strand.
ATAAATGTAGGAGTATAGGAACTGTTATAACAGGTCATAGTGGTGGTCCATCTGTCCCAGTATGTTATCTCTGGGACTAATAAGAATCATGTTTCTTCCAGATTGGTGTGTAGGGTCAGCAAATTGCAATAGAATAAAACGTTTCTTTGGGGCCCATTCTGTGACACCATACACTGGGGGAGACACAGAGTGCTGGGGGGCTTGGAAAAAAACACTTGGAGCAGAGGGATGCGAGTGGGCCAACACTGCAGGGAGATACAAAGAGACATATGCACAGTCACACCGAGACATGTTGACTTTTTAGGGTGTATCTATAGGACATGGTCCTACTGAGGGGCTTTTCGGGGGGAGAGAAAGTGACCAGATTCATGGCAGCAGCTTCCTCCCCGACTGTTGTGAAAAAGAATTCTTTCCCCCAATTTAATGTGGGTGGTTGCACCTATCGGTGCTGGGGGGAATGCACATTTTGCCTGTGAAATCCTTTGCTTTGGTAATGGCTGTTGCAGCCTGTTGTGATGTGCCGGTAAGAGCAATTACTCAAAGGCGAGTCTGTTCCAAATTAGAAAAACTTTGCTGCTAAGAAGGTCCTGGGGGGACTGGAAGGGAAAGATTGCAGATGGGCTCAGTGTGGCCAGCCCTCCGTAGATAATGAATGAGAAACCTGCACGGTCGTGTACACAGAAAGAAAAACACTTCAGTCTCCTGATGAAAGGCCAGATGAAAAAGGAAAGTGTTATAATTCAACAGACTATAAAAGACAGCAGCAGGCCATCCTTTTTTCTGGGGAGACAGGTTACTATATCACTTTCCTGAAATCACAGCAGGGATGATGGATTAGCTGGAAGGGAAAATTGGAGCCTGAGGCGCTTCTGACTTCAGTACTTCAAGTTGTCCGTAATCCCTTGTAGCCTTTACCCAAACACGAAACCCTGAAACGAGCATGGGGAATTACTAGGGGCAAAAAGTTCTCTCCCCCGTTATTTCCTGAAACCCAAGCCTGAAAGAAAGTGCTGGCTTTCAGGTGTGCACCAGAGACTGCCAATTCATTACCTCTTCAAACAGAAGATGCCGTTGGATTAGATAGAAGTCAAGCCAGAGTGGAAGTCTTTATCACATTGCAAATGCTCCTGGTGAGTTTCCTCTATGGTGGACGCTTCACTCAGGGAATAGTCCGGAATGTTTCTTGCCAGTTCATAGACCTTTCAGTTTAACGGCCCGTCACGAGCTGAAGATGGAGGGCTGGTTTTTTTAATTCCCTTTCTCCCATCGGCGAAAGACATTTTGTGTGTGGCTTTCTCAGGAAAGTATGGGTCATTTCTGGCCTATGTGGACATGTTTCTCATGTGCGGCCCTTGCTCAAGCTCTGATTACTCATGTTCCTGCACAAGTACTCAGGCCCAGCCAAAGAGTTTGCAGGGCCCAAGGTGGCATGTTGTGCTTGGCTGTACCACATGGCTGGGTGGCTGCCAGCCAGGGCAGCGAGCGAGCAGCTGGGCAGGCCTGCGCCGGGCAGCACGGGGCCCTGAAGACACGGGGCCCTAAGGCCGGGCCTGCAAGTGTACAGGTGAGCAATGAGCACCATAAAGAATGTTTGGCTTAAAAGTAGGGCCTCACGAGACAGGGTATAGTAACATAACTTGCAGATTTGTCTTCAGAATGTCCCCCCATGGAAATGCAAACCCTTTTTGTTGACATGTGTGTGCATGTGTATTTGTGTGTGTGTGTGTTGGGATGAGGCGGCACAGAAGGGAGTGGCGGCTGGTCCTTCTTGAAGTTTGAAGGGAAGTTCTAATGGTGAGAGAAGAAAACTAGTATTCTGGACTCCTGGGGTACGTCTAGATTACATGCCTCTGCCGACAGAGGCATGTAAAATAGGCTACCCGACATAGTCAATGAAGCGGGGATTTAAATATCCCCAGCTTCATTAAAATAAAAATGGCCGCCGCGCTGTGCCGGCTCAGCTGATCGTCGGCACAGCGCGCGAGTCAAGATGCAGATCGGTTGACAAGGGAAGCCTTTGTTGACCACTCCTGTAAACCTCGTTTCATGAGGCATAAGGGAGCGGTTGACAAAGGCTTTCCTTGTCGACTGATCCACGTCTTGACTCGCACGCTGTGCCGACGATCAGCTGAGCCGGCACAGCGCGGCAGCCATTTTTATTTGAATGAAGCCGGGGATATTTAAATCCCCGCTTCATTGACTACGTCGGGTAGCCTATTTTACATGCCTCTGTCGGCAGAGGCATGTAGTCTAGACATATCCCTGGATTCCACTCCAACTCTTCCACATAGATGCTGTGTGAACTTGGGTCAGTTTATCCATATCTCTATATATATTTTAGAGGCATCTGTCCATCTGTGAGTCCGTCTGTTTGCTCAAGAACTCCTTCCAAACGGTAAGAGCTAGGACCACCGAATTTGGCATACAGCTTCCCCAACTCCTAACTTAAAGCAAGGTCAGGGTTTGGTTCTGATAGGAAAATGGGATGTGCCTGGAATTTGATTGTTTTCCATCACATGGAAAGGGAGGAGGCTGATCAGAGGGACATAATACTGCATAGTCAGCACTGGGGGCAGTGAGAGCAGGGGACAGCTATGCTGCAGGGTGACCACTGGGGGCAGCTGCACCAGGACAGGAGTGGCCAGTGGGAATGGGGCTCACCATCTTGTTGGCTATCAGCCCAGGTAAGTGGCCCCCCTTCCCTGAACCATTCCCCCCGGCTCTTGGCCCCACTGCAATGCCCCCCTTCTGGAGCACCACTGGGCCAGGCAGCACAGCTCTGCCCCCCGACTCCTCCCAGGAATCACAGGTGGCACCCCAGCACCACCAGGTTGCCCAGCATTGCTGCACCAGCAGGCCAGTTCATCGCCTCCTCCCTGCTTCCTGGACCAACCGGAGAGTGCTGCCGGAACTGGCCTGCATGCCCCCCCCACCTCCATTCCCAGCCCCGGGCCTGCAAGCACCACTGTAGGCCACTGTGCTCCCCCCCCCCCAGCTCCAGGCCCACCTATTCCTTGGTCCTGGGGCAGCCTTCCACCCCCCCAAGCTCTGTGTGCCTCCCCCCCCCGCTCTGGATAGGGCCCAGGGAGCACCAGCAGGAAGACTGTGCAGCCCCACTCCCACCCCCATGCCGGACCCTGGCAACTCTTGGTAAGTCTTCTAGTTTCTCTCTATAGATATAGATATAGATATAGATATAGATATGACTGCATTTGTCTGTCTGTGAATCCATCTGTCTCTGCATCTGTGAGTCTGTTTGTTCAAGAACTCCTCCTAAACGGTATGAGCTGGGACCACCACATTTGGCATCCAGCTTCCTCTTCTCCTAACTTAAGCCAGGATCGGGGTTCGGTTGTGCCAGGACAATGCGAAGTGCTGGGAATGGGACTATTCCCATAACATGGAAAGGAAGTGGACAGAGTGAGGAGGAATGGTAAAGGGAGGGGCACAGAGATGGGGGGGGAGCACAGGGGCACCATACTGAGTGTGGCCACTTAGGGAAGCTGCAGCACCAAGGGAGTGGCCAGCAGGGCTGAGGCTCCACCATCCCTGCCAGCACACTGGTAAGGAGCCGCCCTGCCCCCGCCTGGAGCCTGCCCCCTGTGGAGAGACTGCAGGCCATGGGGAGGAGGGTCACTGGATGAGGGCAGCTGGTGGGGGAAACCACCAGAGCCTAGCCCCTCGCCAGAGAGCCTGCAGAATGTGTGTGTGTGGGGGGGGGGGGGCTCTGAAGGGAGGCAGCTGTAGGGGGAAGTCCCTGGAGCCTGGCTTCCCCCAGACAGTCTGCAGGCTTGGGGGGAGCAGCTGTAGGGGGGTACAGCCCCTGGAGCCTGGCCTTCCCTAGACAGCCTACAGGACATGGGGGAGGACCCACTGGAAGAGGGGGGAGGCCCAGAACCTCGCCCTCCCCAGACAGGCTGCAGATTGCGGAGGGGCTGCAGGAGGCCACGGGCAGCTCTTGGAGCCTCTTCCCCACCCCCAACTGCAGGATGGGTGCCACAGCCCCAAGCAAGCTCCTGCAGCAGGCCACAGGAGGCCATAGGATGGAGGCAGCTGGAAGGGCCACACCCAGAGTCTGGCTCTGCCTAGTTTGCCTGCAGGCTGAGGTGGAGCCGATGGATGGGGGAAGCCCCCAGAACCTCATCCCCTGAAGGCTGTGAAGGGCCAGTGGAGGCTGGGAGCAACCCATGGAGCCTGGCCAGCCCCCGGAGCACCTAGGGTTGCCAGACAGTTGAAACAAAAATACCGAACACCCCTCCCCCCCGAAAACAAAAATCACCCGGAAAAAATTCTGTTGAAGGAAAAAAAAAAGGGGGGGAGACCAAAGTTGTTGAGCAAAATAAATAAATAAATAAAGGACTCCAAGACTTGTTAAGCAAAAAAAAAAAAAATTAAATTAAAACAGCATGTCCCCTTTAAGAGTGAATGCAGGGATAGGAACAGGGGAGTGGTTGAGCACTAAGACCCAGGGGAAGCATTGCCCTGGTGGGGGAGGCTGGGCGCAGAGTGTTTGTAGGGTTGCCAGGTGCCCGGCATTTTTGCCTCCTTGCCGGGGAAAAATATCAGAAAATACCCGACATCTCAGGTGTCCGGTATTCTCTGAATTTTTTTACCGGACAGGAGGCGAAAATACTGGACTGTCCGGGTGAATACCGGACACCTGGCAACCCTAGGAGCACCTCCTGAAACAGGCTGCAGGATGGCTGGGGCTACTGGAGGCCAGCCAGGGGTAGTCCCTGAAGTGCCCGACCCCACACACCAGCTGCAGGGCAGAGGGGCAGCTGGAGGCTGGGGCTGGGGCCAGTCCACAGAGCGCCAACCCTCCCTAGACTGCAGGACGGGGGCTACAACCCCAAGCAAGGCCTCCCTGAAGCAGCTGCAGGATGGGGGACAGCAGCAGTTTGGGGTCTGCCTCCTGATGGTTTGCATGCCGGGGGGAGGCAGGCAGCTGGAAATGGGGGCTGGCCCACAGAGCCTCAGCTCCTACCCAACAAGTGCACAGACCCAGATCTCCCCCCTTTCAGGAGGAGCCGCCCTTCGGGGAGAGCAGGCCGGACTCCTCGGGAGGAGCCACTGGCTGGTGATCACCGCAATGGTCTCCCAGAAGGAGCTACCAAGGGAGCAGTGCCACCCCTGCCACCATGGTAAGTCCCCCACCTTCCAGCCCCCTGTCCTGAGCTCCCTTCCCCGAGTCCTGCATCACGCTCTTGCCTTGACTACAGCACCTCCAGCTCCTTCTCCCTCCCCTGAGGCCCCCACACCTCTCAACCCTCTGCCCTAAGCCATCTATCCCCTGCCTCTCCTTAACTCTGAACCCTCACTCCAGCCTTCATTTTCCTTCATTTTCAAACAATACAATCAATTACATTTTGCACGTGTATTTTTCATTTGTTTTTTGAAAAAATTACTTAAGTTAAAGACCCAAGGAATGCCGGGTACATCTGCTAGTGTAAATAGAAGTGTAGACTAAACCTGAGGTAAATGGGGCAGTTTACCTCTCTCAGGCTGTGTCTAGACTACACCTCTCTGTCGACAGAGAGATGTAGATTAGGCACGTCGAAATTGCTAATGAAGTAGAGATTTAAATATCCTGCGCTTCATTAGCATAAACATGGACACCGCTTTTTTTCAAAACGGAGATTTTTCGGAAAAAAGCAGCAGTCTAGAGGCAGATCTGTCAAAAATAAACCCTTTGTCGACAGATCCTGTAAACCTCATATTTAAATCCCTGCTTCATTAGCAATTTCAATGTGCTTGATTTGCATCCCTTTGTAGTCAGAGGGATTCAGTCTAGATGTAGCCACAGAGCTATTGTTCCAGGCTATTGATAGACTCAGCTAGATATCTCTGCACCCTTTACACTCAACACTCCAAACACTTTTCTTCTCAACCATGATATATTTTCTTATTGTTGCAGATGTTTAAGGCTTCATTAATGTTCATAAAGTGCTTGTGCACCTCCCAATGCATTATATAAACTATGAATTCAGAATTTAGCCAGGCGGTAGCCCAGATAGCTTCCAATTTGCAGTGTACTGCTTTTAGATTATGGTTTCTGAATTTGCCTTTTTATATCCATAATATTTAAAAGAAAAGAGGCTTTACAGTGTTTATGTGATGTACCTTTCCAATGAGAATGAAGGGTTGCTATTAGGCAGAGAGGAGGTGTCATGAAAAGGTTATCTGAAAACACCTTTTCCATTATATTTTAATGTTCTAACACTTATCATTTCCTAAATAACTTTTTCTCATTGCTAAGGTTCACTGCACTCCTTGGGACACCAAGAAGAATAGAGTAGTAAATGAGTTTTTCTATCCATATTTCATCCAGCAAAAACTGATTGAAAAGTTAAAAAAAAAAAAACTCTTGACCCAGTGCTGGGCTCTGCAGCTGGGTAGGACCAGTCATCCTGAGGGCTGCTTGTAAAGTAAAAAATATCTCCCTTTGCCCTTGCATTGATTACCAGACACTTAATGAAAATACTGCTACAGATGAATGTCAGATACCCCAAAGAAATGAAACTCTGGATGCAATAGTTGGATTTAGCCAAAGGCTTCTGAAAAGTAGAGATTTGCATCTCTCTCTCTCTCTCAAAGAGAGCGAGCGACCAAGAGAGTGCGCACACACACACACACACACACACGCACGCACGCACGCATGCACACACACACACACACACACACACACAGTGTGTGCAATGTGATGCCATTTGGTCTTTATAATTCCCCCAGTACCTGTCAAAGATTAATGTGTTTGATTTTGGCAGATTTGCAGAGGACCACATGTTCAGTTATCTGCATGATGTGATTGTTTTTAGGAGGACTTCCCAGGAATATTTAAATTGCTTAAATGTTTTCATCTGGCTGCAGCAGGCTGGTTTAAAACTTAAGCTATCCAAATGTAACATGTTAAGGTCCCAGGAGCAGTACTTGAGTCATATAATATCTGAGGATGATGGTCCATTGATCTTGCCAAGACAGATACTACTAGCACATGGCTGGCTGCAAAAAACAGTAACCAAAGTAAGAAACTTTCTGGGCCTTGCCTCATACTATAGAAAGTTCATTTTTGGCTCACTTTCCATATTTGAGCTCATGTATCATCTTCCATAAAAGAGGGGGCAGTTTGATTAGAGAAGAGATTTTCAGGAGGTTTTTGTTGAGTTTAAGTCTAGACTGACAAGCTCATCTGTACTAGGGTATCTTTTTCCCACACAGTTTTCTAGGCTTACTCTCTAGAGGGATCAACACACCAAGTTCAGAACCAGAACTAGATCCTCGTCCAAATGGTTATACACTTTGGGAATGTTAATACCCGGGGGTTTTGTTTGTGCTTATCGCAAAAGCATTAAAGAGGCTGAAAGATTGGTGCTGTATATCAGCTGCACACTAGTGTGATGTGGGAAAACATCCAGCTATAACCAAATTAATTGCATCTTGCAGCACTTCTGATGTTATTTTCTCAAAAAAGAAAGTTATGCTGAGAACTGGAGACAATTCAGGGTTGATTACACAACCAGAACACCAAATTGCCAAATAGCTAAAACTATTAGTCAAAATTAACTGAAAATTGGCACAGCTCACTTACATAGAAATGCAGCTGATATGACTAGGTACCATGATGACTTGGATCCTTAGAAAATGGAAGGTATCTGAAACAAAAAAAGGCACTTTCTTGTAAGTATAGAAGCACTGTTCAGCTGTATAGACCCGATCACAGGTATATTTGATAGCCTAGGAAAAAGCCAGTGCCAGAAAACACTATTTGTGGTGCCAGTGCTAGAAATACCTTAAGAAAAAGGTTCTTTAATTGTTAATCTTAAAGTTTTGGCAATTGAAAGGTGGGATTGAACTCTCAGAAGAGCTAAAACTGAACCTAGTGTTCATACTCTAAAAAATACATAGGTTTAATTGGAAATAGTATGCCAAATTCTCTGCGTGTGCAAACTGTGTAAACTGGTGCAGTTCCAGAGAATTTGGACCAATGCCTTGGATCCTTGGCCTGGACATCAGGTATCCTGAGGTGAATGAAAATAAGATTCTTGCACCTTGAGAAGAGAGGAACAGAACTGGGGTTGGAAAAGGGACTGAACTGGGAACTACGAAGAGAGGCAGGCAGGAGGGAAATTGTAAAGACGGAAAATGAGTCACAGAAAGAAGGAAATACTGAGGGGTTCAGAGAGAAAATAAAAGGACGAGGAAGAGGAGAGAAAACAAATGCAGGCAAGAGAGGATGGAGAATGAATCAATATTGCAAAGATGAGGTGCTGGATACATGGGCCATTGTACCATGGACTATCAAGTTCAGAAACACACATGGACATCCAAGTTTACTTATTCTTTAACAAAATGAGGCACTTGCATCTCTGCCTAATTATATTAACAGGTAAAGGACATTCATTAACAGGAATTCTCTGTTTGCATTCTGTCAGATTTATCTGGACTCATGAGAAGAGATGGATCAGTTGTTGACTAGGCCTTTTTGTGACTAATTTACTTAACAACTTGAAGGTCCAAAACTATATTTTAATAGAGCAGAACAAAAAGGCAACTTTGAAACTTACCTCATAGCTCCTTTTATAATTTCCAAAATCCAGGGGCTGGGAGGGTAAGACATTCAGCCCATTCAGTTGCTTCAGGTTTAACTCTTTGTTTCATCTCTTGAGCTGCACAGGCTCTGGTGTTTGTGTCTTTAGTTACTTCTTCCAGGATCATGGAGCAGATTTTTAGTGTCCTGGTGCTTGTACAGTTGAGAGAATGTACATGGCATTAGTACCTTTCTACAACTCAGTCTAGGGAATCTTAGGGGAATGCTCCTCTCTGTCTACCCACCAAACTCCTGGGAATCTGGTTTTGGTCTCTAGCCTGCTTTCACAATTGCCTTCCCTACTGTACCAGTAGATGGCACTGGTTTATTGTACATAATCCATAGCTGTGCTTTTCCTCGGAGGGTGTAGTGGCTGGGAGCTATACAAAACCAAATTAATTTTAACTGTTCAGATTTTCTTTTAAAATTCTATGTTATTTTTTAAAAACTAAAAAAAACTCATGAGAAAATGTTTTTAAAACAAGTGGATGTATTAAATGTTTTTAGCTCTTTTTAATATAGCAAAATATGTAATCCAGACATAACTCTTAGTAACATATGACCAGCTAATTCCACAAGTCTATTTAAGCTAATACAATTTTTTTAAAGTATTATGGTTTTCAGGTTTCCACTCGTACCTGAAACCGGGTTCCAGATCTGGATGTTTAAAGAAAGATTAAAGATAAACTTAAAATAAATCAACTGTCTTTTACAGACATCAGGAATAAACCTAATTCAGTCATCTCCTAAGAACTGTCGTAAACTGGGCGAGAGCAGTTATGGGATGTTGAAAGGAAGTATACTACAATATTCAAAGTATCTCTCCTGAACACATGGCTCTCTGGAGAAGCCAGTGGGGAGAAGGAACTAGTTTAGGTCAGAACTTGCTCTGCTCGGTAATAGGAATGGAGATCCTAGAAAGAAACCTTTCTTTCTCTCCAGGCAAATCTGCTTGGGAAAATGGACAGGATGTTGTTGGGAGAATATAGTTTTGGCCCAAAGGTGCTAAACCCTAGTAAAACATCTTGTAATTGGACCTCGTTTACATACAAAAGTTACATCAGTTTCACTAATTTAGATCTATCCGCGTTAGTTAAATTAGTGCAGTCTCCTTCTGTGGACACATTTAAATGATTTTAATGTATCTTATATCTGTTTTGTTGGTGTAAAACCCTGGCTGATTAAACTTAATCAATATCAGGGACTCTTAAGGATTGCATTCATTTAGCAACATTGGCTTCTAAATTGATGTTGTTAACTTGGTAAAACTGTCATGTGCAGGAAAGGCCTTAGACACAAAAGCAGGTGAAGGGAGAAAGCAGATGGATTGCTCAGTCTTTTGAGTGTAAAATAGAAGAAGAGTGGGGAAGATCTGGTGTGCAGCTTCACGGGATAGGGGATGGTACATTTTACCCCATACAGAGCGTTTTAATTTTGGTTCAAAAGTTAATAGCATATTTCACTTCATGAAGCCTTTCATGCTTACAAAGTAAATCACACCCCATTCAAAGCTGTGTGTATGTGTGTGCAGGAGGCACATTTCCCTGCCACTAATGAAATTCATCCCGGACTCTGGATACTGCTTAAACCAGCCTTTTCACGAGTGAATTGCATCTGTTAATTTATCTATTTTAAAAAGCAGCTGAATTATTTTGCCTTTGAAAAGCACCAGATTGCATCAAATAGCAGGCATGGTTAGGAAAGTCTTTGGGGAGAACAATCTTAGACTCTTTCCATGGGATTGATCCTTTCCCTTAATTACTCTATCATGGAGGCTGGTCAAAAGCACCATACAGAGCAGTTTGGAACTTCCAACATAAAGCCCCAAGCTCCAGTGGATACACGCTTTGTCAGAGCTGAAGGTATCACATCAGCAAATCTTGAAGCAGAAGAGAAAACCCAGTTTGATTATAATTAAAGAGTGAGGGAGTGGGTAGGTGGGTGTGCATGTGCGTTGTGGAAATAATTGCAAAGGAGTTTGCAGGATCACGAAGTTTGTGGGCCACTACTCTAATGTGGGCATCCTTGTGTAGCTAGAGCAGGAGACTGGAAGATAGCTTACTATAGAGCTCTAAGGACCTCAGTTTCTCTGTACACAAAATGGGAATAATGATACTTAGTACAGTGCTTTGAGATCCTCTGGCACTGCATAATACAAAATATTAATTACAAAAATTAATGATACTGACAATGTTGAACTATTCTATGACACGGCAACTTTCTGAATGCTGCACCAAGAGAAATGTTAAACGTTTGTTTCTTTGTACGCTCTCTCACTCTTTTTTCTGTTTCCAGATGGCTGGGCTGGAGTCACCGATTAAAAACAAAGAGAACATTACGGAAAGGAAAGAGGGGAAAAAAAGAGATATACAGAGCTGCAATTAGAGAAGAGACAGCTAAAATCGGTTCATGATGGCAGAGATTCCTTCATCTCTGAAGAATGTGTCTAAGGTGAGGTCTTTTTACAGTAAAAGCAATTTTGTGTTAATAAATTGCTGCCAAAATTCTTTCCTTCTGAATCCAATGTGATGAAGAGTGGGGATCTGAAACAGGCAGGAAACAAAAAAGGATCAATAGGCGTATTGAGCTGGTGTGTGTTGATTGTGTGTAACCCAAGGAGGAAGGCTTTGTTTTGTTTCACTAAAAAGAATCTCCTGCAGAGAAATAAATAAGTGTTTATACAACATGGAAGAGCTTCAGCAAGAGAGACTGGGAAACCTCCCTCCTCCTTTAAACTGTCTGCTTCCACCCAACATGCCCAACAGCCTGGTGGTTAGGCCACACCCCCGGGGAGAGCAGAGTCTGGGTACCTGCTGGAAATCAGCTGGAGTGGAGATTTAGAGCTGGGTCATGAGTATCCTAGTGGAGTGCTCCAACCTTCTGTCTGAGAAGACGACTCTGCCAGTACCCACTTTCCACATCGAATCTGGTTGCCCCAGCTGGCTTTTGTGCGGTTATGTGAATGCAGATCGTACCGCATGGACTGGTCTTTCAGGCAAGATAGGCAGGGACTGCATATTTTTCAAATCTCACCCAGGCTTAGGGGTAGCTCAGCTGTGCCAGGACTTAGTTGGCATACTCATCAGCAGAACCTCAGGATACCTAGGGGGAATTAGGGCCTTGCATGATCAGGTGGCAGCTAAGCAGTGTTACTGTGAATATTAGCAGTGCCTAAATATTGAATTTAGGAACCTATGTGGTAGCTAGGTGTGCAAGTTGATTGCATATCCAACCCCTCTTATCAACTTCAGTGGCAACCTAGAAAATCTCTCACAATATCCCTCAGAACTTGCCTATGGAAGAAAGTTGCACACTTTAATTTAAACCAATTTAGAAACAGTTACTTAGACTGATGCAAACCTTTGTATAGATACAGGTCAAACCTCTCTTGTCCAGGATTCTCTGGTCCGGCAACATCCTGGACCAGAGGGCTGGGTAGCCAGGGGGTTGGCTGCAGCATCCCTGGGACAGCAGAGCCGCGGCAGCCCTCACAGCCCCGAGGAGCAGAGCTCCGGTGGCTCCAGAGCCGTGGATCCACAGCAGCTCTGGTGGCCCTAGAGAAGCGAATCTGCGGAAGCCCTGGCAGCCCCAAGGAGTGGAGCAATAGTTGCCATGGCAACCCTGATGCCCTGAGCCCTGGCAGTGCTAGAGCTGGGAGGCCGTGGGATAATGGTGTCCAGCAGCCCCAGGGAGTGGAGCCCCGGCAGCCCCAGAGCCATAGCAGCCCAGCACCCTGGAGCTGTGGCAGTGTCGATGCCTGAGAGCCACAGCAGCCCAGCCGCAGTGGCCCTGGGACAGTGGAGTCTCAGCAGTCTCTGGGCACTGGAGCTGTAGCAGCCCTAGGGTGAGCGGAGCCTGATGGCCAGGGCAGCAGAGCTGCGGCAGCAGGGACTGGCCAGCGGAGCTTGGAGCTGGCAGCTTGGGGGCAAGTGAGCTCTACTAGGTCTGCTGAGAGACCCCGGGAGAGCCCGTAGTCCCATGAGCAGAGGGATGAATTGACCTCCCCTGGTCTGGCAAACTCCCACAAGGGTGCCAGACCAGGGAGGTCCAACCTGTGCTGTTTAGAGTCTCAGGCCGGAAGGGACCATTGTGGTCAATTGGTCTGACATCCTACACAACACAGGACACAGCCCCAGATCATTCATAGAGCAGATCTTGTAGTAAAACAGCAAGTTAAGTGAGTTTAGCTCAGTAAGGAGCTTAATTCCAAAATGTGTCTCCACACAAACACAGTTAAACAAGTGCAAACACCCTTTAGACCCTTTTAACTTGGTTTAGAAATGGCATACATTGATTTAATGTCAGTTAAACTGATACTGCACACACAAAAACGACATTAACACAATATGGTTGCTAAGTCTAGCACTTAAAAGTAAGGAAATACCAGTGGTTGCCTGAGGCTCTAGTGCTTCTCAATGAAATGGTTGTAAGCATTTTTTAACATGGGCAAAACAATGTATTTTCCCCTAAACTCTTTCTTGGAAATAGCTGAACAGCAGCCAGAGGCAGGCAGCCAAGATGGAAAATTTCATCCCAAAGGGTTACACTTTTGCAAATTTATTAGCAACTGAAAACAGTCTTACAATAGGAAGTGTCAGGCAACCTAGAATAAGCCATTAAAATAAGCTCTGCCTGTAATAAGCAATTTCTAAATCAGTGTAAGAGAGTTCACGGAAAGGTGTCCACTGGTTTAACTGAACTGGATTAACTGCACTGGTTTAATTAAACTGGTGCATATTTGTCTGTAGAAAATACCTTAAGGGTATATGCTACCTTCCATTATAATTAGAGTGAGTACACGGGGCTTTTCGCTGGTTTCACTAAACTGGTTTCAGAGCAGTGGCGGGAGGGTTCTGCTATGGAGTTCATTACCATGGGAGTCCAATCAGCGCCTGAGCCACCCAACCCATAAGGCAGGAAACCAAAAATGTCTCTTTTGCCCAGACTGCACCTAAGAACAGAAATGTGAATGCCCACACCTGTGGCTCTAGGAATTAAATCCCCTCCATTTGCTCCCCCCTAAGTAAGCAGCTTTAATTTATGGAACAGGGCAGGGGATATTTGTTATTCTTTCTTCAAGGAACTAACATTCTTCTAAAACATATGTACTAGCCCCCGTGTGTCATGGTATAACAGTACCACCTTATATTGCCCGCTGATATCCAGCTTGCTGTGCACTTTCACCATTCTGAGGGACGTACATTGCGTTGGGTAATAGGACTGGCAAAAGGTACTTTCTCCAGGCTCCCTTGGCAGAGGACCACAGGAAACAATGCTCCTGGGTAACCAGAATTATGTGCTATGCCAAGCACAAGCCTTATAGCAAAGCCACCACTGTAATTAGTAAAACACCATATCCCATGTTTGAATGGGCTATAGATGTGTCATTTGGCTTTTGTGTTTCCTGCACCCACAAATCTGTAATAAAATCCAAAAAAGTGGCCCTGTGTGTTTTGCACGATTTAGTCTTTATAAATCAATGCTGTTTGTTTCTCTATTTCTCTAATTATGCTCCAGATACTGGCCATTTTCTCTCCTTATATATACTCCATTATTTTCCATGAATATGAATTCGTGGCAGGCATTCCAGCATCCAAGTGAAAGATATGGTATAAAACTATGAGTAGAACAGAATAATAAGGATCATATAGAATGATTCTTTATTCCCCCTTTCTGATGTTTGAGATTATATTCGCTTGGCTCCAGGCCTTTGATTGCACTCCCCTTCTCTATGACTTTGTCAAATGGGTGGCTCGGTATATCTGTTAGCCAATTTAATGCTTACTGTGTCATATACTCCACCCAACCTGCTGAAGTTTGTATATGCTCAAATGTTCCAAGTAGTCTCTGTCTGGCTCTTTTCCTGTGTTAGACACTTGGGGTGTGTCTAGACTACTTGGCTTCTTCGACGAAGCCATGTAAAGTAGTTTACTTGACATAGTCAATGAAGCGGGGATTTAAATAATCCCCGCTTCATTAAAATAAAAATGGCCGCCACGCTGTGCCGACAATCAGCTGATCCGGCACAGCCCGGCAGTCTAGACGCAGCGCGGTCGACAAGGGAAACCTTTGTCAACCACTCCGGTAAACCTCGTTGGTGTCCTTTTAGCTGATTTGACAGCAGCTCAACAGAGTATTGTAGGCTCCAGGCAAACAGTGCTCTGTTTTTCTGGCAGGAGGAGTCTGTTTTTTTCTAATTTCTCAATGACAGTGTGGTGAATTAATCCATATCTCTGTGTGATGCTTGTGATCAGACTATATTCTCTTTAAGGAATGAGAGGACATGCTCTTTTTTCAGAATACATTACAGTCTTCAGCAACATTTAGAGGAGTCTATTGATACAGAATTCAGTGACTGGCATGTATGTGAAAGCCTGTGGCAGATGTAGCCAGAGATGGGAACTCCTGCTCCTGCAATGGGCTCACTCTGCTGTCACCCTGTAACTCTGTGAAAATATCTTTCTCTTACATTCCATATAGAACTGCAGATATCTGGGTTTGCACCTGGCCAAGTGTTTTGAGCAGATTTGCCTTCACCAAGAGATAGAAAGGAGAAAAACTCTTCTTCTCCTATTCACCTGGGGCACTTTATTCACTGGGTTGTTGCTGTTCCCCATGTTTCAGTGTGCGGGTTTGCTCTGAGTGACTGTGAATGCCTATAATATATGCATGTATGTACATGTGATTGGACATGCAAATGTGTGCATGTGATAGCATTCAGATGCTGTGCCTCACTACGTTGGATTATGTCAATGTCACCCAGTCAAATACTCTGGTTTAATGCTAATAATTAAGAGCTAATGACCATACACTAGAAGATCAATTCAGAATAAGATATGATTTCCCCCAAGTGTTGTTGGACTGTGTGGCGATTTTTCTGTCTACCCCATTGTCCCTTATTAATATTAGAAGCAGCTGAAAGCCCATGTATTTGCACAGGTATAATTCCTAAGATCACTTGTGTAAAAACATCAAGGATCATCTGAGAACTTAAAAATCAGAAGGTGATAGACTACAAATCCCAGTCAAGCTTGACTCTCATGGTGTTCTAAACAAAAGAGCTTTCAGACATGTTTGTAGCTGTTTCCATCACTTCACACTGACTCAACAGACATTCCAGGCTTCCACGTGGTATTGGGGTGATTGTGTGTGCTGGTTATGTAGCTGTGTGAGCGGTTTTATTGATTTGTGTCCAGGAGATTGGGCTGGTTTGTGTGGGTGGTGAATGAGGGTGTGAGCTGCAGTAAGGAGCTATGTTTGTGTGTGGTTATTGTGTGTGATGCTTGTGGTATTGTATGGGTGGTTTTGAAGAACTGGCAACTGAACAAAGTAATCCATTATCTGTGCAGTCTCCCTCCTAAAGTCAATGAAATTGCTGCAGGTAAATTAGCTGTAGAATAAAGGTGGGGTTTTTAAAGCAAATCTGCTATCACTATGGTCTAGGAAAGCGGTTGTCAAACTTTAGCGACCCAAAGACCCCCATTTTGATTTAATTTTTTTCATGGACCCCCAAGCTTCCTGCTAAGCCCCAGGCCCTTCCCCCACTCCATTCCTTCCCAGAAGGCCCCATCCCTGCCCTGCCTCTTCCTGCCTCTGCTTCACACTTTCCCCTCCTCTTTCCTACCTCTTTCCACCCCCCTCCCCTCTACCAAACACACCCTGCCCCTATTCCTCTTCCTCCTTGCCAGCTGTTCTGCAGGAAGTACTTGGAGGGAGAGGGAGGAGCTGAGGGAGGGAGGGAAAGGAGTGGCTGGAGGGAGGGGGAGGAGTTGAGGAGAGAAGGGGAGTTGACCAATGGGGCCAGCAGACCCCCTGAAATACCCTTGTGGACCCCTATTTGAGAAACACTGGTCTAGTACTCTGGGGTTACATCTACACTGGCAGGTTCTTCCGGAAGAACAGCCGTTCTTACGCAAAAACTTGCTGGCTGTCTACACTACATGAGCTTTCTTCCAGAAGTAAATTTACAGTATAGCGTTGTAAAACTCTTCTGGAAGAGTTATTCCTCTCCCCACGAGGAATAAGCCCTCTTGTGCAAGAGCTCTTCCAGAAGAGGCCAGTGTAGACAGGCAACATGAATTTCTTGCACAAGAAGCCCCTATGGTTAAAATGGCCATCAGAGCTTTCTTGCAGAAGAGAGCGTCTACACTGGCATGGATGCTCTTGCGCAAAAGCACATCTCTTGCGCAAAAGCACATGTCAGTGTAGACGCACTCTTGTGGAAGAGTTTTTGCAGAAGAACTCTTCCACAAAAGAGTTCTTGCGCAAGAAGCTGCCAGTGTAGACATAGCCTGGGTGTGGCCCAAGTACATGGCTTGCTGTAGCTGTACACTATAAAGCTACTTGCTGTAGCTGTATGCTATGCACTCTCAAAATGGCTGAGAGCTTAAAAAAAACTGTATGGCAACTAAGCACAAAAGAGCTCTCAGCCATGCTTGTGGCTGCTTCCATCACTTCACACTGACTCAACAGACATTTTAGGATTCAGAATGACACACACAAGTGAAAATCTTGGAACCTCATTATATATGCAAATATCTGAGAGCCCATTGACCTTTAGTAATTCATGCGTGTAAAAAAGCCAAAGAAGGCTGAAAATTTAAAAACTGGACAGTAATTGAGCAAGGATCTCAGTGATGACGGAACCTAGTGATAGTCTATACCACTGGCTCTCAATCTCCCCAGACTGCTGTACCTCTTTCAGCAGGCTGATTTGCCTCATATATCCCCAGGTTTCACCTTACTGAAAAGCTACTTGCTTATAAAACCAGACATAAAAATACAAAAGTATCACAGCACATCAATTCTGAAAAATTGCTCACATTCTCATTTTTACCATATAATTATAAAATAAGTTAACTGGAATATAATATAGAGGAGTATACACATCATTGTCTGTATGAAATTGTAATTTGTACTGATTTCACTAGTGCTTTTTATCAGCAGGCTAGCCATGTTATTCTGTATCTACAAAAACAACAAGGAGTCCTGTGGCAAATTAAAAACTAACAGATTTATTTGGGCAGAAATGTTTGTGGACAAAAACCCACTTTATCAGATGCACCTGACAAAGTGGGTTTTTGCCCACAGAAGTTATTGTGATATTTTGTTAGTGCTTTTCATGTAGCTTGCTGTAAAACCAGGCAAATATCTAGAAGAGTTGATGTACATCCTGCAAGATCTATGCGTTTCTCCTCTCCCGCCCCCCAAAGGTACACATATTCCTTATTGAGAACCATTGGTCTAAACAAATTGAGCTCTCAGCTCTACTTGAAGCTGTTTGCACCCCTTCAAACTGATGCTAGGTTTCATAGTGATGCTTCAGATTATTGTGTATTGTGGTTTTGTTGATTTCTGTGTGGGTGAAGTTGTTTGGAGACTGTTGTGTTGATTTGTGTGGGTAGTGAATGAGGGATGTGTCTATGGTGAATGGGCAATATGTGTTTGATACAGTGCAGTGAGCTAGGCACAAATGCATGTTCAGGAATTGTAGAGATAATGTATGAGAGTGAGATTTGAGATGGGGTTGGCAGAAGAAGACACTCAAAAGGGATAAAGTCTTACAACAAAATGGGGAAAGTGACAGTTTATGGCAGAGTTGGAAACTTTATAGAGGAAAAGGAAGGCTGGAAAGTTAAGGAGGTTTCTTAGCGCAAATTTACCATGAAAAAACCCTATTTTTCCCAGTTCCCCAAATATTAAAGTCCCCCCAGGAATTAAGCTATCTATCCGACAAACAGCTGTCAGCCTTATTTATGAAGTTGAGAGGGCCAGCAAGAATCTGGTTGTAGATGTTCTATAGCTATGGCTAGAGGTAAGAAAGCCCAGCTCAGAGCTAAAGCTTACATGTCAGCAGTAAATTACCTGTGAACATAAAAAGCCACCCTTTTATCCTATTGGAGTGCATGACCCCCTCAATCCCAGTGGAAGTGCTCTGAGCTGCTATGGAGGCAGCAAATCCCAATTTCATTCTTTATTGCTAGATACCTTCACTGACTCTGGACTTTTTAGAGTGTCATGTTTACTGCTACAGGGATGTCTGTCCTCACTGGAGGAGTTATTTCACTCACTTGCAGTGTGGTCATTTTCTGAGACTTTGGGTCTTAGATTAATAGAATTTAAAGGCAGAATGGGCTCTTACGGTCTTCTAGTCCAGCGGTTTTCAACTTTTTTTTTGTTTGCTAACCACTACAAAATTTCAAATGGAGACATGGACTCCTTTGGAAATGGTAGACAGATTGAAAATCACTTTTCTGCAGTAAAATCAGCCTTTCACAAACTTCTTAGACATGGTCTGCGGGCCCCCATTGGTTGGTGGGACTCTACATTGAAAACCACGGAACTAATTGACCTCCCATGTAGCACAGGCTGAAGAATTTCACAAAGTAACCCCCCCACACAAAAAAAAAGCCTAACAAGTTGTGGCTGAACTAAAGCATATCTTTTTTAAAGCCATCTGGTCTTGATTTAATGACTCCAAATGTTGAAGAATTTACCACAACCCTGGTAATCTGTTCCAATGGTTAATTACCCTAATTGTTAAAAATTTGCATCTTATTTCCAGTTAGAACTTTTTTTACTTCAACTTTCATCCTGGGGTGTTGTTATAACTTTGTCTACTAGATTAAGAAGCCCACTAATGTCTGGTATCTTCTCCATACGTAGATAATTAAACATTACAATCAAGTCATTTCTTTAAATAAAACAGATTGAGATTCTTTAGTATCTCATTGTGAGGGAGATTTTCCAGACTTCAGATAATTGTTGTGGTTCTTCTCTGAGACCACTACAATTTTTGACAACCTTTGTAAAGTGTGGACACCACAAATTCATAGATTCCAAAGCCAGAAGGGACCACTGTGGTCATCTAGTCTGACCTCCTGTATAACACAGGCCAGAGAACTTCTACAGAATAATTCCTAGAGCATATCTTTAGAAAAACAGCCAAACTTGGTTTAAAAATTGTCAACCTGGGAGAATCTACCATAGCCCTTTATACACTGTTCCAGTGTGTAACTACTTTCACTATTATCTCTCATTTCCAGTCTGAATTTGTCTAGCTTCAACTTCCAGCCATTGGATTGTGTTGTACTTTTCTCTGCTGAACTGAATATTTGTTCCCCACGTAGATACTTACAGACTGTAATCAAGTCACCTCTTAAGCTTCTCTTTGTAAAACTAAATAGATGGACTCTTTGAGTCTGTCAGTATAAAGCATGTTTTCTAACCATTACATCATTGTGGTGGCTCTTCTCTGAACCCTCTCCAATTTATTGACATCCTTTTTGTATTATGGGCACCATAACTGGACGAACTATTCTACTAGAGGTCTCGCCATTGCTGTTTATAGATGCAGTGTCATCTCCTTACTCCTGCTTGGCATTCTCTTTAGAGTACACTAAGTATTGTGTTAACTCTTTCTTGCCACAGTCTAGGAAGTCATGTTCCATTGGCCATGTATAATGAACACTAAGGCTATGTCTAGACTACATGGCTCCGTCGACGGAGCCATGTAAAATAGTTTATTCGGCATAGTCAAAGAAGCAGGGATTTAAATAATCCCCGCTTCATTAAAATAAAAATGGCCGCCGCGCTGTGCCGACGATCAGCTGATCTGGCACAGCGCGGCAGTCTAGACGCGGTGTGGTCGACAAAGGTAGCCTTTGTCGATCGCTCCAGTACGCTTCGTTTCACGCCATGCCATTTTTATTTTAATGAAGCGGGGATTATTTAAATCCCCGCTTCTTTGACTATGCCGAATAAACTATTTTACATGGAAGTATGAATTGGATAAATGGACTGTAAAGTGGATAGAAAGCTGGCTAGATTATTGGGCCCAACGGGTAGTGATCAATGGCTTGATGTCAGGTTGGTGGTCGGTTTCAAGTGGAATGCTCCAACGACTGGTTCTAGGGCCAGTTTTGTTCAACATCTTTATTAATTACCTGGATGAAGGGATGGATTGTATCCTCAGCAAGTTTGCAGATGATACTAAACTAGGGGGAGAAGTAGATACGTTGGAGGGCAGGGATAGGGTCCAGAGTGACCTAGAGTGATTAGAGGATTGGGCCAAAAGAAATCTGATGAGGTTCAACAAGGACAAGTGCAGAGTCCTGCACTTGGGATGGAAGAATCCCAAGCATCGTTACAGGCTGGGGACCGACTGGCTAAGTAGCAGTTTAGCAGAAAAGGCCCTGGGGATTACAGTGGATGAGAAGCTGAATATAAGTCAACAATGTGTCCTTGTAGCCAAGAAGGCGAATGGAATATTAGGTTGCATTAGGAGGAGCATTGCCAGCAGATCTAGAGAAGTGATTATTCCCTTTTATTTGGCACTGGTGAGGACACATCTAGAGTATTGCGTTCAGTTCTGAGCCCCGCACTGCAGAAAGAATGTGGACGCATTGGAGAGGGTCCAGCAGAGGGCAACCAAAATTATTAGGGTGCTGGAGCACATGACCTGCGAGGAGAGGCTGAGGGATTTGGGCCTATTTAGTCTGCAGAAGAGAAGAGTGAGGAGGGATTTGATAGCAGCCTTCAACTTCCTGAAGGGAGATTCCAAAGAGGATGGAGAGAGGCTGTTCTCAGTAGTGAAGGATGGCAGAACAAGGAGCAATGGTCTCAAGTTACAGTGGAGGGAGGGCTAGGTTGGATATTAGGAAAAACTATTTCACTAGGAGGGTGGTGAAGCACTGGAATGGGTTCCCTAGGGAGATGGTGGACTCTCCATCCCTAGAGATCTTTAAGTCTCAGCTTGACAAAGCCCTGGCTGGGATGATTTAGTTGGGGCTGGTTCTGCTTTGGCAGGGGGCTGGACTCAATGATCTCCTGCGGTCTCCTCCAGCCCTAGCATTCTATGATTCAATGAATTTGAGCTACGCAAACTGCATATCTTATTTTGATCTAATTTCAAAATAGCTTATTTTGAAATTGGTGCTGTCTATACAGCGCCAAATTTTGAAATAAAGCCCTATTCTGAAACGTCCCTTAACTCTTGTGGAACAAGGGTTACAGGGATGCCAGAATAGTGAGCCCGTTATTTTGAAATCTATTTTGAAATAACGGGTGCATGTAAAGACGTGGAATAGCTATTTCGGGATACTTCTGGTATCCCAAAATGGTGGCGCTGTCTAGACATAGCTTTGGTTCTTCAGAAAATGGTTCTGATGAATCCGTAGGATGCACTCTCCACTCTAAGTCTGTGCTGCTTGACTGCCACAGCACCAGCATGTTGATAAGTTGGAGCTTTTGGGTGAGACATAAAACCAAGGAATTACATATTTTGGTTATGAAATTTTTCTTGACTTTTTTTTAAAGGGTGAAGATTTTCATTCTTTTATCCTTGTCAAATGCCAACTCAGGTAATTCTATTTGGCTTCATTAAATTCCTTTGTAGTTTTACCTGGGTACAGTATTTGTTTCATAAACAATTGTTGAGTGCCATCCTTTTTTCCTCCTAATCTTCATGTTGTGTGTCTGTATATTCTGTCATACAAGAACGGACTTCAAGTTCTGGATGCCCTTGGCTGATTGCAAACAAACATTAACCCAGAGAATTCACTTACTTTGAAATGAGTCTTTACCACAGGAAATTTGTTGCATGTACAAAAAATTATCCCACATCTTTCTAAGAGCCACTGTTGATGTGAACCCCTAACTCATGACATGAGTCTTAAGTCAACCACAAACAGGAGTCTGAAATAGGGGGTGAAAAAAGAAAAGACAAGTCTGTTAATCCACTGTGACACATACACCTTGATTTTATTTTATTGAAGGGATTTTATAAGAGCTATTATCTCCTGGTTTACATAATCCTACACTTCCCTTAGGGCAATTGGAATTGAGATTCATATGACTCTGAGTTTACAATCCAGTGCAGCTGGCAATGGGATTCAAATTCATGACCACAAATGCAAGCCAACCGGATACATACTTAAAAAGAAAAAAAACAACCTCTTCTGTGATGTGATCTATGATATTGCCTGAGCTGGAGTGTTTGAGAACTGATATCACTAAGCCAGTCTAAATTTCAGCTAATTTGATTCAAGGGTTCTGTGACCTCTGTTAAGTGAGGGACTCCATCTTTGTCTGTTCCTAATAATTTAGCCAGGAACAAGGTATGTTCTAAGATACACTTTTTCTGCTATACTCATGACTTCAGTCCAAGTATTTTAGCACCTGAACTCAAGTGAGGATAATAAATGTCAAAGAAATATTTATAGCTTGGTATATGGAGAATTTCCAGTTCCCAGTACTGCAATAACACACATCCATCTGCTAACAGCATTAGAGCTGCATTTTTAAAACAGATAGGATCTGAAAATAGAAAACTGCAGCGTACACAGATAGCTGTTGTACTTAACTGTTTACTATTAAGCTGATAATTAAATTAAAAACTAATTACCTAGCCAGGAGTCATTGGGATACTATTTTTTATACTCCTACTCATATGGAAATTCAGACTGCTCTCGTATTGAGTCTCCTAAATGACTGTGTCTACTTTTAGCTAAAATATTCCCTGGCAATATATAGTCCAGTGTTATGTAAATAGTGGGAAACCAATCAGAATCCATTCCACATTTCAATCAGAATCATTGAAATGTAGAAGGGAAAAGACCTCTGAACCTATTTAATAACTTTTTTAAACCAGTACAAGATTATTATTCTCCAAAATTTTGTCCAGTCTAGTTCCAAGTGAATGTAGTGTGGGGCTGCCAAACAGTTCAGAGTGTCTTGTGAACATGAGTACCAGTCACAGGGCAGATTCTTACAAATCAGGGCCCAAATCAAAAACTGGTTGTTGGTTCTATACTTAGATTTCACCAACCAAATATCAAGTATGAACTCCTCAAGCACTAGAAGAGCTTTAACATGGTGTTACTCTATCTTGCCACCTAGGCAAGTCTAACTTTGTGATAAATGGTCCCTTTTGTGAAAACATCACAACAACAGGTTACTCCCAATCATGAAGAACCAGTCACTTGCCTGAGACTAATTGCACTCTCGATCTTTCACAAAAGACAACTTGTGTAGCCAGCTCTAAAAATTGATTAGCTAGAAAAAAGAAATGAGAGAGTTATTTGCAAGGTTAAAGCAGGTAAACATACACACCCAAATGAGCTACGGTCTTAGGTTCTAAATCTAAAAGGTAATAGAAGCTGCTGTAAATCCTCCAGGGATAATCCAGGCCAAGCAGCCTTGCCTATGTGTAAGCATCTTTGCTCCTCAGAGTTCAAATAACAGATATACAGCTCCTTCTTGACTGGAATTTTTAATTCCCTTCCTCCAGAATCCAAGCTGATGGGACAAATCCACCTGTGTGCCTCCACTTCATGGATGTGGGAGGCGCAATCAACAAAGTCTTTTGTCCTCAATGGCTTGTTTCATGTCTACAGGCCTTCTTTTGTTGGGCAGGAGATGACACTTTTTGTGGTTAACTAGTATTTCACAGTTGGTAACGTTTCTCTCACTTGACTGTGGAGGGTTTATAGTTTTAGAACAAAAAACTTAAAAAAAACAACAAATGGTACTGCAGCACCTTAGTGACTAACAAAAAATGTAGATGGTATCATGAACTTTCATGGGCACAACCCACTTCTTCAGATGAATGGAGCAAGGGTCCAGAGGTACAAATAAATAGCAGAGAAAGAGGGGAGATGGGGAGGGAAAGAAAAAAAAACTTGTCAATTGAAGTGTCTGTGCTAAATGAGGCTAATAGAGTGGGCTGAAAGTGCCCAATACTTAGCGTTTGATGTCATTTGGGTGTTGAATATAACGGCCCATCCAGTTCACGTCCTTTGTTCAATCCCTGGTTAAATGCATCACATTTGCATATAAAGGCAAGTTCCGCAGTTTCTCTCTCTAGCTGGTTTCTGAAATTGCTTTGTAAGAGACTAGTCACTTTTAGAACCATTAATAAGTGTCCAGGCCTGGGGTGCTTGACATGAGCTGGCACCTGGCTTGCCATCACTTCCTTGTGGAGACCATTCACATTTGAATAAAGCCCACTTTTAGCAAATATTTCCTGACATGACACCTGCATTTTCCTATGTTAAAATGCGATCTGTTTAATGGTTGTTTTAGCCAACGGTTATTTTTCCTGTTCAACTCAGCTGTTTGGGACCTGCGATGTTTAAAGGAACATGACTCTTTTCACTCCTGGATTGCTGGCTGAAATTCAGCTGAAGCTGATAGTGACTGAAAGCTATCACCATAGAGTAGCTGTATAGAAATCCTTGTGAAGTGGGCTAATGGGTTTCAGACCAGTTCCTAAAATACAAATATCCACATGACAAAACCAGCTCACAAATTTGGCTCCATGTCGCATTCTCAGTCATGAGACCAAGGCCCAAATGAGCCATGACAGTTTAATACCTTCTTATCCCTTGAAGGGGTGTCTGCAGGTCAGGGGGTGACGTACACTGCAAGGGGAGTCTGAGGAAACTTACACTGTTGCTCCCTTGCCTGTGGATATCAAAGGTCTTCCATTCTCAGGGCTGTTCACCTGGGCATTTGTTCCCAGAGCTGAAATTGCAGGTGATCTGAGGGAAAATAAAGGAGCTGGCAGAGTCTGGGTCTGTTATATATAGAAAGAATGTCTGAAGATTTGTTTTCATTTTCGGACCAAAGACACATCATAACTTCCACACTAATGAAAGGCTCAGCATTTTAGTTGCAGTAGGCAGTCAGATACTTTGGTGCCGAGGGCCATATGTGCAGCTAGATCAATGAAATGGGCAGAGTTTTCCTAAAGGCAGATGTTAACTCTTAAAGTACACACCTGACTTGCCACACAGAGCTGTGACTAAGGAAAGTAAGGGATAATGATAGGACTGGGACAGGGAACTTAACTCTGTGACCTAGATTCTGAGTGCCATGAGACCTCTACTCAGCATAGTTGAGGTGACTGGGCACAAAAGAGCCTCTTGTGGCTGTATGATCCTAAGACCAGCTCTCCACCAGCCCTGGTCTCTGCCTACTTTATAGCAGCCAAGGTGCTGCCCTAGATTATACTGGCTAGTAAGGGTACCCAGGGGACCAATTACAGCTGGGGATTCTTGAGTTCAGCACTATGTGGCCGTGCTGTGACTCGCTATAAAGGGTTCTACAGTTGGTCTCATAGTCAAAGGTGAAAGGTTTACAAGTCTGGGGTCAGATTGTAACTTTCTTCTGCTCTCTGCTCCAACCTTCCTATGCCACCGAAAGTCAGGTCTAGTGCCTGCCCTTCGCAGTGAGAGAGAGAGAATTTGGAGATTTGGATAGAATTCAAAGTTTCCAGCCTGTCAAATGATAAGACCCCATGCAATATGTCAGGGCTTGTGTACAGTGCTCTTTCAGGACACAGGTTTGGAGTTCCAGCTGGGTGATTCAGTGATTGTCTTTTCATCATGTGGCTTTCATCAAGTCAGGAAATCTTTGGTACTCTTCTTGAGGTCCTGGTGATTTGTATTGGGGGTGCAGGGGATAGGAGGTGTCTTTTAATTGGGCTAGCATTTGTATCTTTTATCTCTCTTCCTCCTTTCGGAGTTTTCTCACCATGATGAACTTTGTCAGTCATGTCCGATGTATAGATTGTAGGGCTGCTGCTTGTCTGCTGTCTTAAGGACTCATTCCCTAGGAAATAACTTAGTAGTACACTACACAGTTTGATTGCAAGGATCTTGAAGTGGTTGGAGGTCTAATTGCAGAAGTAACAGCTACCTTTGTCTCTCCCCCTTCCCCTCATCACCAGAAAAAAATCATGCAATATGTGGTTGTTTAAAGGAAGTTTGCAATCTTCCTGGCCCTACTCGATCCTCCTGCTTTTCTTGTCATTACTGTCAGAAAAGTTTCCAGCCACTGACACCATACAGTGATTTTTTAAAAAGTGAATCGGAATCACCAGAATAGCCCATACAAATATTTCACTGTTATAAACTAGAGCGGAGTAAGTAATGTAGAGTAGATAATATATCACTAATTTTTTTCTCTTTTTCCATTTGTGGAATATCTTGTAGAAGTGATTTCCTGAAATGCATTTATTATTCCAATCTACTCAGCTCTTTTTTTCTGAATACTTGTCTACTTTCTGGAGCGATTATGTACCGTTTCCCTATTGGAAATTCAAGGTTTGTTAATGAGTTGTGATTGGTTCCTGATCTTATGATATTGTTTCTGTTCCCTGAGTAAATGAAAGTAAACCCTATCATTAGGAGGCCTTGAAGAAGCCACTGGGTTTAAAATCTCAGGGACTAAATAGCAGAGCAGCAAAATTAGAGAACTGAAGAATATTTTAAACTTTTTCTCCTCTAGGTGACCCAAGCCATGCCCGGAAAAATCAGTCTAATGTGAACCTTGTTAATTGAGGGCAGGATTTCAATTTATTTTTGAGCATCACAGTCACACAGTGTAAAAGTAATTGCGTGTCCTAGTTACAGACAAATTCTGAATCTGGCTCACTTAATTCCTTCAGAACCAGTGCTCAGCATTCGCCAGCCCCCAGGATTTAGCCCAGCACAGGGGCCATGGGGAACCTCTTTCAACTGCATTCAAGTAGCACTCCACTTCCAGCAGCAGCAGTCATCCTCCTGCCCCGCAAGGTTCAAAGGAAGGTGGGAAAGAATTCTGGGGCTTCTCTCCCTGAAGGAGTAGGAGCCCGCTGGGAAGGGATTGCATGCAGACGTCCCACCCACCCTCCCTGTCTGAGTGGTTGGGGGGGGACGACTGTGCCACATGGGCTGCCAGGTCCTGGAAGCATGCAGTCCAAGTTGGACTCACAACCAGGGCTCCTCCTGCTTGTTGTGGAGGAGTCTGGATAGGGATGTTAACTAATGAGCAATTTACTAGTCGACAGGCACATCCGCCTTCCTCCATTTCAAAAGAGGAATGCAGAACTCCGGGGGCTCTTGCGCATTTCAAAGCGTAAGCGCCCTTGTGGAGCCTGGAGTCAGTGGGACTTCCCGCTGGCCCTGGACTACACGTAGGTGCCAGCTTTGAAATGTACAAGAGTCCCCAGTGCGGGCTCTTGTGCATTTCAAAGAGGAAGCGCCCTCATGGAGCCTGGGGTCAGTGGGGGACTCAAAGTCCCATGCTGACCCCGGGCTCCATGCTGCACTGCTGCTTTGAAATGCTGTGCTGGAGCCCAGGATAAGCTGGGGAGTCACCAGCTGACTCTGGGTTCCGTGGAAATGCTGCAGGGAGCCCGGGGTCAGCTAAGGAGTCCCCAGCTGATCCCGGGCTCCATATGGTGCTGCTGCTTTGAAATGCCAAGGCTGCTGTTTTGAAGTATCCTTCCCCCCCCCCATTCTAAAGAATCCTTTCTTCTTCCCCCACCTTGTTGATAGAGGCAGCAAGGTGGGGGGGGGATTGATTAGTCAACTAGTCCTTAACATCCCACAACATTTTGGCACCTGAGGCGGGGAGCTCAAATGACGCCCCCATGCCCCCTCGGTTGGGCCAAAACTTTGAAAGGTCTCAATTCTCTGGGTCCTAGTTGTGGCCCCCCCCAGTCTGGCACCTGAGGCGGCTGCCTCAGTTCACCTCATGGTAAGACCAGCCTTTTCTGTGACAATTTAGCGGGGTCCCTGGGTGGCCCTGCCTAAGCTGGGTCTGTGGCCTTAGCCCCCTCCTCTCCTTTCCACACTGGGGAGGGGGGAAAGGGTAACATGATGCTGCTACAGCAGCTGGGGGAGAGGTTAGGGTTCCCAGGCAGTCCTGATGGAGTCAAGCCCCTGCTTCCGTCCCCAACACCCCCCTCTGCATGTGGAAGAGAGGTTGTGAGCGTACTGCGGCTGCTGCAGGGGTGCATTGCACCTGGGATCATGCATGCTGCCCCCATCCCCATGTCTGATTCCTGGTGGGGGGAAGGGAGGACTTGTGGGGCTTTGATCCAGAGTATGGCCTGCAGATGCCCACCTCAGGATCTGCTCTCCAGGAGCCACACAAGATGCACCTCCCTGCTGCCCTCGATGCAAGGCACAGGAGTGGTGCATCAACAGCAGACACAGGAGGGACCACACCTGCCCTAGTGGAGGCACCACATGTGCTGACCTCAGAGCCTTTGTTGGGGAATTGTGGGCTTGGGAGCACAGTCCCGCGTGGCAGGATGTACTCAGTATTTGCAGGACTGGAGCTCTGGCAAGGACCAATGGCCTGCAGCAGGGAGCTGCACGTTGGGAGGAGCAGCTGAGCAGGAGCTGGGATCTCAGCAGGGACAGTTCACTTTTCAGATGGTGCTGAGTCCAATGTGGTTGGGACCCAGAACCCCTCAGACAGGAGGTTCACGAGATGGATTCTGGGTCTGAGTTTGAGGATAGCGAGAGTCTGAGCCTTATCGAGGTGGCCCTGTGGATGGGTCTCACTCCTATAACTTGCCAGGAGTCTAGCAGGCAAACTCAGGATGCGGCAGTGGGGTTCATGAGCAGCCCTAAGACACCGAAGGAGGGGCTTGCCAACCTCAGCTCTCCAAGGCAAAGCTGGCAGCTCTGCCCTCCTCCCTTGGACATACCCCTCCAGGGGTATGAGCAAAGCGAGAGTCTGAGCCTTATCGAGGTGGCCCTGTGGATGGGTCTCACTCCTATAACTTGCCAGGAGTCTAGCAGGCAAACTCAGGATGCGGCAGTGGGGTTCATGAGCAGCCCTAAGACACCGAAGGAGGGGCTTGCCAACCTCAGCTCTCCAAGGCAAAGCTGGCAGCTCTGCCCTCCTCCCTTGGACATACCCCTCCAGGGGTATGAGCAAAGCTGGCAATATCATTGGCTTTGGTGGCCCATAGATGGGGCAGGCTGCCAGATAAGAGTGGGCCCCTCTCAGACAAGGGGGTAGCACTGTCACAGCTTTGGAATTGGACTGATGTCCTGCACAGGCAGATGGAGCAATTAGGGAGGGACTTCCTGTTGCCAGGTGGCATCATGCCGAATGAAATGAAGGCAGGAGAGTTAACAGCTAATGTCCCTGAGATTATGGGATCTGATTGCCCACTTGGGACAAGGGATTAAAGTAAAGATTTGGAAGAGGGAATTTGTGGATTTATTTACCTTGCTGTTCAGGGAAATGCAGATAGAAGAAGGGAGCAAAAAAGCATGAATCGAGGAAGGACGAATCCCGCAGACCTGAGGTGCCTCAAACTCTTAAGAACCTCTGTGCTGCCTTCCATGTTGATGCGAGTATAATTTGTGTGGTGAGCTCTGACAGATATGTTTCCATGTGGAAATATGAAGACTGAATAATGAGGGCTCATGCAGCATATGGGGGGCAAGGTCTGACAGAGAATTTCAGAAGATAGTGACAGGAGAGCCTGATTTACCTTGGTATACAATAGACTAGGAACTTTGGCTGGAGGGTGAGACTTCTTATCACTCTGCCCTGCTGGCATTCACAGATAGCAAGATGCCAGTGCCAAAACCTCCATTTCAAAATCCAACTATAAAGGACAATATGTGTGCTGCATTTAATGACAGGAAATGTTAAGCTATGTTAAAACACATGCTGTTTGCTTGTGCCCATTTTACTAAGCAATCCAGAATGTTCTGTATCAATGACCTCTCAATTTACCATTCCCCCAATTTGCAAACTCTATCAGTGATGATTTTGTGTTTTCTTGTAGGTCATTACCTCAAAATGTTAAATCGAGTAGGTCCAAGATCCAGTCCCGATGGACCCCAATAGAAACACGCCCATTTAATGACAATTCCCATTTACAGTTTTGAGACCTATCACTTAGCCAACTTTTAATACATCTACTGTATATCATATGGATTTCACATCATTCTAGTTTTTTTAATCAAAATGTCATGTGGTACAAAGTCAAATGCTGAACAGATATCGAAATATGTTACATCAGCACTGTTACCTTTGTCAGCCAAACTTGTAAACATAACAAAAAAAGATATCAAGATGGGTTACAGGGTTTGCAATAATTGTATTCCCCTACTTTAAATATGTGTGTGCAGGATTTAAAGCAGGGGGACTCCGACTAGGGGGCTCAGGGCAGGGGGCTAGGAGACCTGGAGGGCTTACCAGGACCATCTGTGGCAGTTACAGTGGAGCTGCTCTGATGGTAGCTACTCTCAGGGGGAGCTGCCCAGCCACCCTAGCTAGCAGCTCCTACCAGGGTAGGGGGGACAGGGGCTGGGCTGTCCAGTCCACCTGTAGGCTCCTCCCAGAGGTGGGGCCAATGCTGGGCTGTCCAGCCCCCTTGACAGCTACTCGCAGGGCTAGGGCAGAGTTGTCTGCCCCCTCTCCCAGTGGCTCCTCACAGAGGGGAGCAGAACTGGGCTGTCTGGCAGGACTTCCCTCCCCCCAATCAGGCGCTGTGGCTGAGGAACAGGGGAAGGGCTTTGAGGATAGGGAGGCCACTTACGTGGACCAGTGGCTGGCAATGTGGAGAGTCCCAGCCCCAGCTGGCCATTCTTTCCTGGTGTGGCCACCCCACTGTGATCACGCTGCAGTATAACTGTCCCCCACACTAGCTGCCCCCTGTGCTCATTGTGGAGCATAACTGTCCCTGCTTTCAGACCCCTCCTTTTTCCATGTTATGGAAAACAGTCCCATTCCAGGCACATCTCATTTTCCTGGCACAACCAAACCCTGACCTTGCTTTAAGTTAGGATAAGAGGAACCTGAATGCCAAATGTGGTGCTCCTAGCTCTTGCCATTTAGGAGGAGTTCTTGAACAAATGGACTCACAGATGGATGGACAGACTCATGGAAAGACAGACAGACAGATGTACAAACTCTCATATACTCTTTACTTCACTTAGCAGGCACCGACTAATATCTCATCTGTTGCTTTCATCTGTTAGGATATTGATTCACCAGCATTCAAGAACATTTTCTTCTGAAACAGCTAATCTTTGACTTAGGGTGCCATTCCACCTCTCTTTTGCTAAATAGGTCATAGCTGTTGATTTTAATATTTTAATCATGGGACTTGTTTCACCAGGTTCCAATGGAGAATGGAGGACAGCATTTGACCCATGCACAGCACAATATGACACAGCTTGAGTAGGAGGCTGTATCTGAGAAAATGGAAGAAAACTTCACCAGGGACATTAAGGGAAAGTTGAGCTCTAACCATTAGCATTAAGAGTTCTTCGTTCTACACAGACCAATGTTGTGGTCATTTTCAAGCTCTTATCTATATGAGTCACACACAAATGCTACATGCTACACATTTTATCTACCCAAAGAAAAACTACATATTAAGTTCTGGGGAGATTTGGACCTGCAGGTCTTTGAAGGTGTAGAGGTATTAAATCTATTTCATATACTATGAAACTGCCCTCAATAGCTGGCTGGGCTGCTGGGGAAAGCAGTGTGCTCTCTTCTTGTGCAGAGTTCCCACCATAAAACCATGAGTCAGAATACATACTTGTGATGGGAGGTAGGTATCCCCAGTTTGTTTAAGTACCTGTAAGCGTGGGGCCACTGGTCTGTGCAACTTCCTTTCCTATTTGCTCAGACTCCTTTGGTTCTGGCAAAGGCGAAGGAGCATTTCTCTCCTTTCCAAATGCTGGTGGTATTTTTCCACAGTTGCTACTTATAGAGTTTAATGTTTCATGGATTGGAAAGCATCCAAGGGATGAAAAAGAAGGACCTTTCCCCTCAACCTCCAAGAGGAGGAAATTCTTTAACAACAAGAATGTCAAGGGCATTTTATGGTGGTAGCCCATGACCGAAGGTCAAACTGTGTTTGTCAGGCCATCCCAAGCTTTTGAGCCACAGAAAAGAAACTCGCGGCTCCTAATCTGAGTTTGAATGTTGTTCATCTGCTGCCTGGTCTCTTAGCTCACTCACTTGCTCCAGCTTGTTCTGCTCAGGGGTCTGTCTATCAATCTTGGCCTGAGGGAAATGCAGTCATATGTGGTGTGCATAGTGGGTAATTCGTATGTCTCAGGCTCTGACGCCTCCACCTTTGAGAAGCCTGTCTCTGCAACAACAACAATAACAGAAGATCTCCTTTCCAGCTTGGTGCTGGTTGGAAGCTGAGCTCATGTTTGTATATCCTGGCTGCGGAGATGGAAAGTGTGAATTTTACAGAAAATTAAATCTCCAGAAAAAAAAGGATAGTGGGCAGGACAAGGGAAGAGGGGGTCACATTGGAGAAAGAGATTTGCAGATGGAGATCCTATTATGTCCAGACCTCACAGTGTCTTCCCATGCACACATGGCAACTGCAATGTGTACAGAGTATGAAGCAAAATGGTTCAGACTTAGCCAAAGAGAGAGGCCCCACCATATGTTGCTGTGTTTAGCGCTAAAGTCAGTATAGGCCCTGATTCCCAGCCAGGCACATTGGCATTACTGTTATTAGATACAATGATGTTAAGCATAGCGTTTTTTTGCAAGCCAGCAAAATTCCTTGTGCGTTTTCCTACACTCCTCTACATTTACAAGGGCTTTGACTTCAGAGAGGAAAAGACTTAGCTGGTATAAACACCCCTCCTCCACCATGTAAATAGTGGGAGCCTGTGGGGACGGTGAAGTAAAGTAAGTCCTGCAGCACACACTGGATTGCAGCTCATTAACAATTGGGTTTGGGACGAAATTGTATAAATAATTATGGAGGGAAAAGACATCCCTCCCCACTCCTCCGAATCGCCTTTTTGCTATTATATCACTTGCAAACACTGGACAGAGAAGCAGTTAATTAGAGCTACAGGGAGCCGTGCAGTAGCTGTGCCAATTGGCTCGTTTTGACCTGTTTGTGACTGGAAAGTCAATTTGGATTAATTTTTTGGTGCTTTGGGATTTTTTCCCTTTTGAATGACATGATTTCTGGCCTACAAAAAGCTAGAAACAGTGGAAGAAAAGAAATAATAAGTGTGAGTTCTTTCCAGCATTCCTAAACAAGATCACCCTGCCCTGTCCCAGCCTGGAGCCCTGAGCTTCATGCTAGCCAGCTGTGAGCTCACTTCTCAAACCATATTCTGAGCTCTTATAATGGGCACTGCCAGCTCCTAGATCATGGCCTTCTTGGTAATCTGGTCTACCATATTCTGAATCCTGGCAAACCATCCTTTTCTACAAAAATCTGAGGTAAATAGGTTGGGAAACAAGAACCCAGACACCAGTCACATGATGTAATTATTTGTGTGGTTTATGCAGCATCAGCCTGCAGAACAACAACAGAAAGGAGTAGGACCACGATAATAACAGGTTGAACCTGTCAAAATCTCAGCCACTTCTAGAAGCCACTGTGCATTAACACCAGTGGAACATCCCAACATGATTTCGTATCCATGCAAGAAAGGAGCATGTGGGTACCAGAGTATAATGCTAGTTATGAGAGTTACACATTTACCGGGTGCACCAGAGGAATTTGAGACATCCAGCTCTGCATTTGTGTTCAACTGGTACGTTAATTATCCCAAAAGCAAGCCCCTGTAGGTGGGATGGTTTGAAATCCTTGCTTGTTATCATAACCATCCCCATAGTATTACCACCTCTCTTGAAATCCTCATCTCTACCTTCCTTTCTCATGGAAACAATCTACTTTTTACCCCTCCACATCCCAGTTTTCCAAACTCCAGCACATGTACAACACTGCTACCCAGCTCCTTGTCAAAGAAACATGGTAACATCATCCACTCCTCAGACAAGTACACTGTCTTTCCCTTCCCTTTTAAAAGTGCTACCTGTGCACTCTGTCATTAACAATCAGGGTAGGTCTACACAGTATCACGTACCTCAAAATAAGTTACACAATTTGAGCTATGCAAATTGCGTAGCTTATTTCAAAATAGCTTATTTCAAAATTTGGCACTGTCTACACAGCGCTAATTTAGAAATAAATTGCTATTCCGTCGACTTCCTTAATTCTCATGCAACAAGGTTTACAGGAAGCCGAAAGAAGAAACCCATTATTTTGAATGTATTTTGAAATAATGGGTGTGCTGTTAAGACACAAAGAACTCAATTTCAGGATAACAGGCGTTATCCCGAAATAGCGCCGCTGTGTAGACGTTCCCTCACCGACCTCACATCAGTGTCTGGGAAAGTATAAAACAACTCACTCCTGGGTGACCCTGGTGACTCCAAAACATGCCCAGAAAAAGGAAATTTCCAAATTGTTCATTTTGACATTTTCAGAATAAAAGATTTTGATTTTTCCATCTAGATGCACAAGGGGACTTGGGTGTCACTCACAAAACAAAACAAAAATAAGGTGGTGGGTCTCTGATGCTGACTAGTTAGAGCACTTATCTGGGACATGGGAAACCTCTGGAACATGGGACTCAGGTGTTCCATTCCCCCTCCTCCTAGATGAGTGCCCAAACCATGAGGCTATACAGTCGTTCTTACTTTCTAGCCCAATAAATGGTATGAAATACAAAGTGGAACAGCTTCAACAGGAGGAGCTTTCAACAGGAGGTGAACAGCACCCATGCCAGAATGCCCGACAGCCTGCTCTTTAGAACATTCAGCTGAGATGTGGCAGAGGTTCAAGGCCCTATTCCAGAGGGAGGATTGGAACCTGGACCTCCTACGGCTCAGCAGTGTGTCCTAGAGCTGTTGGCTACGTCTACATTGGCATGATCTTGTGCAAATACTTTAACGCAAGAACTCTTGCGTTAAAGAGTATTTGCGCAAGAGAGCGTCTACACTGGCATGTACCTTTGCGCAAGAGATGTGCTTTTGCGCAAGAGCATCTGTGCCAGTATAGACGTTCTCTTGTGCAAGAAAGCTCTGATGGCCATTTTAACCATCAGGCTTTCTTGTGCAAGAAATTCATGTTGCCTGTCTACACTGGCCTCTTGCGCAAGAACAGTTGTGCAAGAGAGCTTATTCCTGAGTGGGAGCATCATAGTTCTTGCGCAAGAAGCACTGATTTCACACATTAAAATGTCAGTGTTCTTGTGCAAGAACTCCCTGCCACTGTTGACAGGCAGCATGTTTTTGCGCAAAAGCGGCCGCTCTGGCGCAAGATCGCGCCAATGTAGACACAGCCATTAGTATAAGGAGACCATCACTGCCTTTTCCAGTTTGAGAAAGATACAAGTTTCCTTGTGAATCTAGCCCTTTATTTCCAAATGCCCTTTGCTTGCATTTGAAAAACTATTATTAAGGATGTCCACAATTAAAGTGTTTCATTTTATTGACCCAAAATGATTTTCTTCTGATTTTTTGAAATGTCCAGTGAATCAGAGAATCAGCGTATGTCTAGACTGCAGAATTTTCCTGGGATACCGGTGGTATCCCAGAAAAACTCGGCCATGTCCAAAGAACATGTCTGCTTTTTTGGAACAGTTTTCAAAAAAACGGGCGCAACAGTTTTGAAACAGTTTCCACTTTTTCGGAACAGTTTCTGAAAAAGTGGGCGCATTCTTTTGGGAGCTCTGTATTCTCATTTTATGAGTAATAAGGAATCTTCAGAAAGAGGAGGTTTTTCCCACATTTGGCCCTGTATAGGTGGGCCAAATGTCAGAAAAGCCTCTTCCGGAAAAAAAAAAAAGCAGAAAAAGGTACGCAAATTATGATTCGCAATTTGCATATCTTTTTCCGGAAAAAGAATGCGGTGTAGACATAGCCTCAGTTATTTACACAGCTGTACAGAGAAGTCCTCCCATGCTCCCCAGGTAACAAAGAAGCTTCCTCCACATGGAGTATTACCTATACCACAACTTCTACAAACTTCTCTGTGACAGCAGTAAGGCACAGTACTCTGGTAAATCTACCTCAGCAATTTGAAAGCAAACTAGACAACCCCATGTCAACAATTGACTGACCCAGTAAACAAGCTGTCCGAATGCTTTCCACCTGTCCCCTCCCCATTGCATAGCATGCTTGTATACCAGCCCTGCCATTGCAAGTGCCAGCATGCACATTCTCTGGAACAAAAGACAGCACAACATTGCCAGATCTTGGAGCTTAGAGAAATTAAACTCCAGGTTTCAGTGTAACAAAAATAGACCTTAGGCTACAAAATCTCAGCTGTCACTGGAATGGGGGACATCATCAGAGAGTGACATGTCACAGGTATTTTCCTAAGGCCCAGCACTAGCATCAGCAACCAGGGCAGCAGAAGATGACTTCTTCAGACTCATGGTAATGAATGTCAGGCTGATCACCAACAACACCAGTGCCAGTCGTAACATGATTTTGGGTGTGACTCCCAAACTTTCAATGCACCACAGAGACACAGTTTAAAATTGCCTCTCATCTGATGGTAACCCAACTATCCCCCTCTAGCTACTCTATGCAGTGCAAACCCAGCAACATCTCCCAGAGAAGCAAAAGGAAGAAAAAGGGAGGAAGAATTCTCCTTCATGTACCCTGTCATCCTCAGGTGCAGAAGGCACCTTATACCAGAAACCAAACATTCTGAATGCATCATGTGACAAGGCGTGCAAGGCCTTGGTGGCCCCCTGCTTGAGGCCCCTCAGTCCTACTACTGCGTACTGCAGGAAAGGAGCGATCAGCATGGATCCTCCTGGCCTGAGTGGAAAGGACAGGGTAGGGTAAAGTTGCTTCCTGGCTGGGACCAGAGGGGCTAGGCAGAGAGCTTCTCCCTGGCTAAAGAAGCTGAAGGGCTAACAGAATTTGATTCTGGTTGTATTTTCTTAAGCTGGGGGAGAAAGGACTTGAGAACTTTAGCCTTGAGGAATGGGATGAAGATAAAGGTGAGAAGAGGCCTGTGGAAGAAGTAACAAAGACCTGAAATGAGTGGCATGTGGCTGCTATTTATAGGGTCTCTGGAGCAGTGGGTGTATTAGGAGAGAACTTGAGCGCTTAGCTCCCATGAACTGGAAGCAAGGACACTACAGAGTCAGGAAAATCTGGCGTTGTCTTATGCCAGCAGAATATAAACATCTGTCCAAGTGCAGTGTGTTACTTACAATGACCAATTTGGGGGGAGAGAGGAGCTGAATGTCACTACCACTTTTGCTCTTCTCGGATCAGCAGGGCCACCTCTCGGGAGGCCCAGAAGAGGCAGCTGCCCTGGGACCCAGCAATTTAAAAGGGCACAGGGTTCCCAGTCCCCTCCGCCACAGCAGTGGTGGTCAGAGCACTGATGGGATCCCCAGTCCCTTCAAAACACCCGCCGCAGCCCCAGGACACACAGAAAAGGAAAAAAAGAATTGACTATAGACCAAGCCAGGGGCCCAGGTAACAGACCAGAAGCATTGGAATTGCTCACTTATAAGCATAAATTAGATCTTGTCAGCATTACTGAAATCTGTTGGAAGAGTTCACACAACTGGAATGTTAAAAACAATGGTTATCCCCTATTTATAAAGGTGGGCTACAATGGAGGGGAAGTGGCACCCTATGTCAGTTTCTGCATCACTGCTAACTCAGAAGAAAATTATCTTGATCACTTATGAATCAGAGTCTTAACAGATCACTGAATTTGTCTAGCATGGAGCCACCTAGCATCATTATACAATATATGGAAACAGTTAATTACCTGAGAAATGGCTGTTCAGAAACCAGCAAACTGTCATTGTTAAACTACAACGTATTTCCATGCTGAATTTATCTAACTCAACATTCCAGCTCTTGGATTGTGTTATACATTTCTCTGGTAGACTGAGGAGCCCATTATCAAATGTTTGTTTTGCATTTAAGTATTTATAAACTGTAATTAAATTACCTTCTATCTATCAGTCTAACTAGATTAAGTTCCTTGAATCTGTCACTGAAAGGCAGGGGAGGGCAATAATTTCTGATGAGGGGCCACTTCAAGAATTTGGTAAGTGGTCAAGGGCTGCACTCCTCCATGATGTTAATGAGGTGCAGGATCTGGGATAGAGGTTGGGTGCAGAAGGAACCTTGGGGTAGAGGACTGGGGTTCAAGGTAGGTGGGATCTGAGAGGGAGTTTGGGTGAAGGAGGGGGTTGTGACCTTGGGCAGGGCACTGGGGTGCAGGAGGGCATTCAAGGGTTTGGGTTGTGACCTAAGGCAGGAGGGGGTTGTGACCTGGGGCAGGAGATTGGAGTGGAGGGTCTGGGAGAGGGTATGGGCTCAGGATGGGGCAGATTGTTTTGGTTATGTGGAATACGGTGGCAGGAGTGGGGGAGAGGGATGGAGGGAGGGGCTGAGGTGCCAGAGGCAGGCTCTGGCTGGGAGACATTTACCTGGGCGACTCCCAGCAGCAGCTCAGCAGGTTCCCTGCCTTCCATGCCCTGGCAGGCCACTCAGAGGAGCTGCTGTGGGGCTATGTGCGTCTGTGAACAGCTGCCAGCTCGAGGGGAAGAGGAGGAGGGATACTTCATTCACTGCCTGTTCTTCAAACAGGCAACTCCTATTGGTCAGAAACTGGCCAATGGGAGCTGCAAGATTGTACTGGGGGTGGAGGCAGTGCACGAAGTCTCTCCCTCTCCTCCCCCCGGGTTCACAGATGTTCTCAGACAAATAAGGCCCTGTAGCCGGTTTTTCTGAGAGGTGTGTGTGTGTGTGTGTGTGTGTGTGTGTGTGTGTGTGTGTAGGGGGGGTAGGGCAGGCACGGAACCTGACTAAGGCTCCCACTGCACTCATGGACCAGATCCAGCAGTTTGGTGGGCTAGATCCAGCCTGCGGGCTGCATTTTGCCTACTCCTGCTATCATTATTATGACTCTTCTCTGAATCTTCTCCACTTTATCAATATCATGTTTGCATTGTAGGCATCAGAACTGGACACACTATTCAAGACACGAGAAGTCACTCT
This sequence comes from Pelochelys cantorii, assembly GCA_032595735.1. Taxonomy (NCBI): domain Eukaryota; kingdom Metazoa; phylum Chordata; order Testudines; family Trionychidae; genus Pelochelys; species Pelochelys cantorii. Next base: position 208,275,028 of record CM064326.1, read on the forward strand.
TACGCTCTACTCTGTGCTGATTAGTCCTCAGTTGGAGTATTGTGTCCAGTTCTGGGCACCACATTTCAAGAAAGATGTGGAGAAATTGGAGAAGGTCCAGAGAAGAGCAACAAGAATGATGAAAAGTCTAGTGAACATGACCTATGAAGGAAGACTGAAAGAATTGGGCTTGTTTAGTTTGGAAAGGAGAAGACTGAGAGGGGACATGATAGCAGTTTTCAGGTATCTAAAAGGGTGTCACAAGGAGAAGGGAGACAAATTGTTCTCCTTGGCCTCTGAGGATAGGACAAGAAGCAATAGGCTTAAACTGCAGCAAGAGAGGTTTAGGTTGGGCATTAGGAAAAACTTCCTAACAGCCAGGGTGATTACACACTGGAATAAGTTGCCTGGGGAGATTGCGGAATCTCCATCTCTGGAGATATTTAAGAGCAGGTTAGATAGACATCTATCAGGAATGGTAGACAGTACTGGGTCCTGTGGTGAGGGCAGGGGACTGGACTCGATCTCTCGAGGTCCCTTCTGGTTCTAGTGTTCTATGATTCTATCAGTGATTGCACCAGTGCCAAAGAATGAGGTAAAATAACCTCTCTAATGCCTCCTGAGATTCCGGCTTACGCATCCCAGGATCACAGTAACCTGTTTGGTTGCAGCATTGCTTTCCAAGATAGAGTCCAACATTCTATATGCAAGACCTACATTTTTGTATATATTTGTGGCAGTGCCCCGGAGGGGATGAACCCGATGTCCCGAGTCCGGCACCGTCCCCTTCAGTCCGGCCGGCCAACTCCTCCTCAGCTGGCGGCGTAACTAGCTTGTCAGGCGTCTCACAGAGGTTTGCCTCCACCAGAGAAGGAGGAGAGAGGGGGGCCTGGGCCCGCCCTCACTCGCAGGCCCCAGCCCAGGGCCCTAAGGACTTGGACCAGACTGTGGTCCCAGTCTGGCTAACGGGGTTGTAACCCTAAATGCGTCAGCCCGCGGGCTAGTTCACCACCCTGCCCTGGGCTACTTCCTCTCTCCTCCTCGCTGTCCTCCCCTTCTCCTCCACCTCTCCATCTGGGTGGTCCCTCCAGCCTTACCACTCACCTCCTGCTGAGTCTCCTCAGGCGCTTTCTGCCCTTCTCCCTGGGCCCCTTTTCCCCGCTCTCCGCGTCCGCCTTCCCTATGCTCCGTCCGGGCAGCTTTTAAATCTCCCGCCACCCCCGGACGTCAGGCTGGATGTTGCCCTGACGTCATCGGCCTCTTCCCGACCCCACGCCATCTTGCTGTGGGATCGGCTCCTCCCCCTCTCCGCAGCCGCGCCGGTGCTCTCCCAGCCATGCCACGGCAAGTGCTCCCCGGCAGCGCCAACAGGGCGCTTACCTCCCAGGGTCCAGTGCGGGGCCTCGGCGCCCCGTCACAATATTTATAGTTAGCTGTATTAAAATGCATATTGTTTGCTTGCACCAGGTTTATGAAACAAACCAAATCATTCTGTAACAATGACCTATTATGTTTATTATTTACCACTCCCTCAATTTTTGTGGTATCTACAAACATTATCAATGATAACTTTGTTTTCTTCTTGGTCATTAACAAAAAATGTGTAAACTAGAGTAGATCCAAGAACCAATCCCTGCAGGACCCAACTAGAAACATACTCATTTGTTGGTGACTCTCCATTTACAACTACAATTACTTAACCAGTTTTTAATCCGTTTAATGTGCACCATGTTAATTTTATATCATTCTAGCTTTTAATCAAAATCCTATTCAGTACAAAATCAAATACTTTACAGTAGTCCAAATATATTACATAGACACAACTGTCTTTATCAGCCAAACTTAATCTCAAAGAAAGATTTCAAGTTAGTTTGACAGGATCTGTTTTCCATTAATTCATACTGATTCGCATTAATCAGTCAAATCCTGTTTCAGCCTCTCCATTATCATGCCAAAAGCAATAGCAGACTACTGGCTCTATAATTACTTGGGTCATCCCATTTATCCTTTTTAAATATTGACAACACAATATCTATTTTCCAGTCTTTTGAAACCTCCCCGGTGTTCCCAGAGTTTTTGAATATCATCATGACTGGTCCAGTGAGCATGTCAGCCAATGTCCTTAAAACTCTTCGATGCAAACTTTCCAAACCTGTTGATTTAAAAATGTCCATCTTTAGTTGCTGCTGTTTAACATCCTTCTGAAATACCTGTGGAATGGAAAGAATGTTATATGATATGACTTCATCATCTGTTTATTTCCCAAATACTGAAAATACTTATTGAATACTTCTGCCTTTCTACATTTTTACTCAGAATTTTACCAATTCTAGTAATAGATAAATATCTTTATTATAATTCTTTTTTTCTTCCCATTATACTTCAAAAACTCCTTATTTTTCTTCATTCAACTGGCCATAGAACTCTACTTGTGTCCCTTTGCTTCCTTTATCAATTTTCTACAGTTCCTAGCTTCTGATTAATATTGATTACCATCATCTTTCTTCATTTTGTTATGTATATGTTACCACTGCGTTCACTTGCTCTCTAAATCGGGTCCTCTTTTAATCAATATGGCTTTCTTCTATGATTTTTGGGTTTGTGTCTTTTTGGAAATCTAGAAATATATTCTTAAACAATTCCCAATATCATTAATATTTTTCAGATTAAATTTTTCCTCAGCTGATTTGGCTTGAAATTGTTTATAGCTTTATAAAATTGACCCCTTTAAAGCATCTGATATATATATATTACTGATCTGGACTTTATTCTATTTGCCCATTATAAATGTGAGCAAATACCTAAACTGACATTTTAATTTTGTGATCAGTTCCTCTTTATCTGTCAAGATGAGGTCTACTATAGAATTCCCCCCTACTGAATGCAACACTTTTAGCATTAGAAAATAGTAATCAATAATATGTAGAAGTGCCAAGGATGTTTTAGTACTGGCAGCATATGCCACTTAAATTAAAGTTCCCTATGATGACACAGGTTTTTTTTCCCCTCTTGCATTATAGATATAAATGCATAGGGAGCTGCTTCCATTTCCTAGTTTGATCTGGCAGTCTGTAATAGACACTGACTAATATACTGCTTTATCTGTTAGGATATGATCTTCAGAGTTCTTAGTGACTCAGAAATGGATAAACGCATTTGATGTGGCCATGGGGATGACAGAATTGCCGGGTGCCTGGGCAAGGTGGAAGGATGGCTTTGTGCTTTCTGGAAGGGCGGGGTCTTGGGCTGAAGGGGCGGGGCTGGGGCATCACTCCACAACAGCGTTCTGTCAGAAATTCAAAGGACCCGGGGCCCTGCCTGCCACCTCAGCCTTTTTGTATCATTGAGTCCCAGGGCCCTTTGCTTCCCTCCCCACACCGGTGAGCCTTGACATAGGGTCTACCTCATCTCCTGCTTAACCCACTCAAGCCCTTTTTAAATAGGCTATAACCATTGTTTTTAACATTCCAGTTATATGACTTATCCTGCCCCCTCCCCCCTCACCGATTTCAACAAATGCAAACAAGATTTAATTTATGCTTATACAATCTGAAATGCTCTTAACCAGGAGTCTCTGCTCTGGCAAATCCATGGTCCTCCTGGACCATGGATGTTCCAGGACCAGAGAGTCCCAGTGGCAAGCTAGCACTGGGAGCCCTGCAAGCTGGAAGGGCAGTGGGAACCAGATGTGCACCAGCAGGGCTTCTGGCAGTGGGAGTCCCATGTGTGATAGTGGGGCTACCCAGTAGAGCAGTGGGAGCCAGGGGCACAGAGGCTGCAGGACTGCCTGGCATAACATTAGGAGCTGGGCGCTGTAGCGAGAACCCGGTGCAGCAGCAAGAGCCTAGCGAGCAGAGGCATCGGAGCTGCCCACTGGGCAGAGGGGGCCAGAGAGAGGGGGGAGCTAGCTGAGAGGCCAAAGGTGGGGCCAGGGCTGGAGGGAGCTAGTGGCAGAGGGGCCAGAAATAATGTCCCTTGGTCCGGCAAAATCCCCCATCCGGGACTGGTCAGGTCCCAAGGGTGCCAGACCAGAGAGATCCAGCCTGTACTTGAGCAATTTCAATGACTCTCGTTTGTTACCCAGGCTTTTAACAGTAGTGTATAGGTGATTTAAAAACTTCTTTTCTTTGGCTTCGTTAGATCCTTAATGATTTTTTGCTTAATGAGTATGCAGATCTTTCTCTTCATCCTCTCCCATTGTTGAACAACCTCCAGACTATTCTAACAGCCTGCCCCCCAGTCTATTTTTTCCCCTTCTACTGAAATGGAGACCATCCAAACTGTACAGCCCCCAGTCTGCATAGAAGGTGGACCACAAAACCAAAAATCCCACTGTCAGGCTGTTCTCCACTCTGGCACTCGAATGCAGAAGGTGGGGGGCCTGCAAGAGACCTTAAAAATAGCCTTGCCTCTATAGGCTCTGCTTAAAGAAACTCCCCAGAGTCACAGATTCCTGGCCCTGAGAAATAGGCTGCCTCCATAAAGTGAATTAAATAAAACCCTGAAAACCAGGAAGAAACACTTGAACTTCTTCCCAAGGGTTACCCCAAGCTCTTTTGCCACAAGAGAGTTTGAAAAAAGAAACAGAACCCATGGAAAACAAACTGTATCTCTGATAGCTGACCGCTGAGCCTAGGCAGGCACACACACAGATCTCCTGTCACCTTCCAGGACACAAGAATCAAATCATCACCTTAAAAAAGTTGATTTTATTAACAAAACAAAAAGGTATACTTGTTAAGGCATACTTGGTTGCTAGGTGTTACAAAGCACCTGAGGAAAGAGCAGATTAAAACAGAAAAAATGGATATCTCTGGGCACAGCTTAGGTATACTGAACAGGGGGAGGGAGGCACATGGATTTCACACAGAGAAGTTTAACCAAACACCAAAATAAAGAAAAATAAACTGGTCATGACTAAATACACATTTTCCCTTGACTCACGATCTGTACTGATCTGTACTTCAAGGCCCAGTCCATTCCCATGCCCAATATTCCTTGCAGGCATGGTAACTCTGATTATTTCATCTTGCTTCCTCCAGCTGCTAACTTAGAACTCCCACACAAAGAGAGACGGCAAATATATATTTACAATTTAAATGTCAGCACTGTACCCCATTGGTTCTTCTGGCTTCCTCTCAACCCCCTTAGCTACCTGAATTTAACCCTGTAGTCACCAAATGCAGGCCAGCACTCCTCCTATCCATCACACCCATACCCTACATTTATCTAACTAGTGGTTCATTTCCAGAATCTTCTCCCTCCATCTTCCTTCACTTGTGGGACAGGTAGGCTCTCAGAAGACAGCTTGGGCATTCCCTTTCAGCATATTTCTGGGTTCCTTAAAGTAATCTATATATCTGCAAGATATCCTACAGTGCAGTGCCATCAGTGCCAATATGAATCATCACCAGCGGATCTTTGCTTATTGACTTCAGAAGCCTCTCCAGTCTTACTTACATCTCGTGTCTTGGCTCCAGGAAGGAAACACAGCATCCTGTTGTTCATCCCTCTCTTGCATAATGTTCTTTGCATTCTTCTGAGAATTTAATCCCCAGCAAGGATTATCTGTCTTCCTTGGATAGTTGGAGAACTCTTTGTGGTCAAGCTTGATATATTTATTTTTTACAGGTGTGTCTTATACATCTCTGTGTTCCCCTAACTATCCAGATCTTGAGAGGTATCTTCCATGGTTTCTACTCTGGGGGCCTAGTATCAATTGGTAACTTCTAGCTGTTTGGAATTCTTGTTTGTCCTTTTCTCTCTGATAGTCACAACCTGCCCTTCCTTGTCTGTTTCCAGCCATGTAGAGTTGTTGCCATGATCTTTCACCTCTGGTGGTTATGAACTAAAAGACCTCCTCTCTGACTTTGTCACTCTCTGAGTCCTTGGTGACCATCTCCTTTCTTCCTTGAGACTGTGGTCCTGATATTTCCTGAGCCCAGCTGTCTAGGAACTCTTCAGATCTTCTAAATCTCAGTAGCCTCTCTAGATGCGAGCCCAAGCCATGAATGTTTTCTTCAGCATAGTCACAACCTTGCACTTCATGAAAAGAAAGTACCTTCTGGCCTCAGTCAGGAAAGAAAATGTGGCACACCCATTACAGGTCACTGCCACTGTTCCATCTCCGGCCATTTTGAAATCGTATGTAGAATGGAATCTGGAAGGAAAGCTTCTCACACTTCTCCTCCAAGCTGTCTTTGAAACGCTCCTGTTGGCTGCTTCTGCTAGCAGTTTCCCTGCTGCTAGGGAGTGATCAACCACTCAGATGTCAAAGAGCAGGGCTGATCAAAGCTCCCAGGGTCAAAGCTTCATGACCCTCCCCAAGACACCAATAACCAGACCTGCTTATTCGGGGAACCACATCAGCTGCATAGCCCATGCATAGAGAACTAGCAGTCAAATAGCCAACCCACACATGGACTCAAGGCATCAATCCCCAAATCCCACTTTGTGCCTTCCCGTTCTGCCAGCCCCAGTGAAGATCCCTCTGCTGTTGTGTTCTGTTTGTGTGTTTTAGGGGCAGACACTATGCATGGGAGCTGAACTCACACTTGACTGGCGTGCTTGACTTCACGCTGGTAGAACCGCTAGCATGCGGCTGCTTATGTAGGGGAGGGAGGGCTGGGTTGGAGCAGTTCCATGACCCGAGTCTTTCACTGACCTGACTGGTTTGTTCTCATTTCTATTGGACAGACGAGGAGCTGGCCAACTCTGATGGCAACAAATAAATTCTCGGCAGAGTCAGACAGCATGAATGGGGGTGGCGCCACAGGGGCATGCACCGAAAAGGGAAAGAGAGGGAAAGTCTGAGAGTGAAAGCTAGAGAGAGGATATCAGAATATGGGTGCCTGGAGCAGAGGCTCACTTTGGAACAGAGAAAGGGCCTTTGCGGTCTCTAAAATGACCATAAATGTCTGTTTCTAGGAAATGGTTGATCAAGCAGATAAACGTAGGACACCTGAGGGTCTTAGACTCTGAGCAGTCCTGCATTTCAGAGGCAAGAGGGGAACTGGTGAAAGCTGGGAACATCAAAGATGGCGGTGAACAGATTGGCTTCAGCCAACCAAGGTTCTGGGAAAATAAAGCCTGGCAGATGCTTACCTTGACCGTTCTCCAGACCAGCATCTGCCACACAAAATATATGCTGTCCATGGGCAGCTTAATCTTCTTGGAAAAGAGATGGGGAAATATCCCCACCGGGGAAAGATTATGTGTACTCAAGAGCTTAATTCTTGATGCAGTGAGTGCTCCCTGAGCTGTGGTGCTAGTTCTCTGAGTGATTGAACAAGAGTGATCTAGGACAAAAGGGTTTACCACGTCATCTGACTCCAAGCTGTTTCCCGTCATCTGGATAAATGAGATGGGGGGGGGGGGAAGGAGCATGGATGGAAAGAGGGGAACAAGAAAAATGGAGCTCCCAATTACTGGCATGCACATCTCCACATGGACTCAGCAGTTAGGACTTGGACTTTGCAAGTTGCTCATTAGAGCCAAAGCATTAAGTCATTTCCCCAGGGAGGAATAAGATTGAACTGAGAGTCCAGAACTCTGCCAGAAAGTGCAAGGTCGTGGGGGGGTGAGGAGCGGAGAAGCGACATGGGGTGGGGTGTGTGGAAGAGATGGGAGAAACATGGGGGAGGGAGAGAGAAAGTGAAAGGCTGGAGAGGGTGGGGAAAAGGGAGAGAGAGAGGGGGAAAAGTGATGAAGTAAAGACAAGGAGAAGGGGGAGAAGAGCAAAGTTATGGGATAGCTAAGGTGTTAGAAAGCTTCGGTGATCTCTCACACGCTGCTCTAGCTGGGCTGTGTCCTTGGGTAATTGCTGTCCTGATGGAGAAAACAGCAAGCACTTACACTGCCATGTGGGCACGGCGCCTGTCAGCATGCTGTTCCTAGATCTGACGTTGCTTGTGAAAGCAGGCCCCAAAGTAACACTTCAGGGAGCAGCAGCAACAAAGTGAGGCACAGCGCAGACTTGAGTTCCTTCTCTGAAATGCTTCAGGATAGATCATTTGCCCAGCTTTGTTTTTCAGAGATTCCCAGGCCAGAAGGGACGGCTGCTTCTGTAGAGCACCGGCCAAGGAACTTCCCCAAGGTAACTCCTGGAGCTGCTCTTTCACATGACATCCGACCTTTACATGACTTAAAAATGGTCAGTGATGAAGAATCATCCACGACACCTGGTGAATTGTTCCAAAGGTTAATTACTCACAATTAAACATCTAGGCCTTATTTCCTGTCCCAATTTGTCTAATTTCAACTCCTCGCCATTGGATCCCGTTACATTCTTTTGCTGCTAGAGCCCAGTATTTGTTCCCCATGTAGATTGCAATCAAATCACCCCTTCACTTCCTCTGTATTAAACCAAATAATGAGACTTCAGGAGCTCAATGACTACCCACCATGCTTTCCACTCCTTTACTCATCTTTGTGGCTCTTGTTTGAACACTCTCCAATTCATCAACTTCCTCACTGAGTTACGGGCACCAGGACTGGACACAGTAGGCCAAATACTGAGCTAAAATAACCTCTCTGCTCCTACTTGAGATTCCCCTGCTGATGTACCCTATGATCACATTAGCTCTCTTGGCCAAAGCATCGCACTGGGAGCTCATATCCAGCTGATTGTTCGTCATGACGGCCAAATCTTTTTCAGAGTTACTGCTTCCCAGGATGGAGCCCGCTATCCTGTAGTATAGTCTACATTCTTTGTTCCTAGGTGTGTGCATTTGCACCTAGCCATATGAAAACACTTGTTTTTGCTTGCACTCAGATTGCTCTGAATCAGTGACCTGTCTTCCTCATTATGTATCATTTCTCCCAATTTATAATTACATTTTGAGATCTATCACTTAGCCAGCTTTTAAGACACTTGATTAATAATGATATGTTTTCTTCTAGGTCATTAACAAATATGTTAGAGCATAGCCCAGAACCAGTCCCAGTGGTATCCAATTAAAAACACACCTATTTCATGATGATTCCCCATGTACAATGACATTTTGAGACCTATCAGTTAGCCAGTTTTTAATCAGTTTTATATGTTCCATGTCAATTTTATATCATCGTGTTTTTAATCAAAATATAATTCAGTACCAGATCAATTGCTTTATAGAAGTCTAAGCATATTACATCAACACTCTTACATTTATCAACCAAACTTGTAATCTCTCCAAAAAAGATATTGGATCAGTTTGATGGAATCTATTTTCCATAGACCCAGGTTGATTTGTATTAATTACATTACCCTCCTTTAATTTATTAAATAGTATATCAACCACTCCATTATCTTGCCTAAGGTCAATGTCAGGCTGACAGGATTCCAGTTACCCAGGTCAATCTGTTTATCCTTTAAAAAAAGGCATATTTGTTTTCTTTCAGTCTTCGGGAACTTCCTCAGTGCTCCAGTGCTTATTGAAGATCAATTTTAACAGGTCAGTGAGCTACTCAGCCAGCTCTTTTAAAACTTTGAATGCATGTTATCTGAACCTGCTGATTTTTAAAATATCTCACTTTACTAGATTCATTTTAATATCCTCCAGAAACGCTAGTGGAATGGAAAGAGGTTATTTTGAAATAAAACACTATTCCAACAAGTCCCTTAATGTGGAATGAGGGTTACAGGGACAACGAAATAGCATGCCTGTTATTTCGAAATATATTTCAAAATAACAGGCACGTTTAAAGATACAAAATTGCTACTTTGGGATACTTCCAGTATCCCGAAATAGCCCCGCTGTCTAGACCTAGCCTCAGTGTGCTTGCTCAGATATGCATGCATGCAAGCAAAAGAGAGAGTACTGGGGAAATTTTCTACTCCAATCAGCTTGGCTTACTAAAGGCTATTCCACAATCCATAGTGTGGTCTCTGACTATACTGGGTGATATTTTTCAGATGAAACTTTTTGAAACCAAAGAATACAGATTTGGCTCACCAACATATTTCGTTAATTCATGTTGATTTCAGCAAATTGTTTCATTCTAAATTTAAAAAAAATCAGAAATGTCAAAACAAACCAGAGTTGTTGTAGCCATGTTGGTCCCAGGATATTAAAGTAACAAGGCAGTTGAGGTAATAACTTTTATTGGACCACCTTCTGTTGGTGAGAGAGACAAACTTTTGAACTACAGAGCACTGTTCTTCAGGTCATAGTGTCACAACCAAGATGGAACAGTTAGTTTAACACAAGTAGTTAACATATAATGGAAGAGATTATTCAACATAAAGTGGCCAACTAGCACCTTTGCAGTCATAGGATAAAAAGGAGGATTAGTGGGTTAAAATTGTTGTCACAAACCATACATTCAGTGTTTTAAATCCACAATTTTTACTATCTAGCAAAGTAATAAATTTAAGTTCCCAGGCTCATCCTTCGAAAGTGTTGTGAATGTGTCTTTTGAGGATGAGAACTGAGAGCTCAGCTATGAACTAATTGTTTTTTGAAAAGTGATAAACCATGGGTGCTATGTTGTTTTTAATCATTTATCATTTTTCTGTGAGTTTGTTAGAGAGCATAGTGATTGTGTGCACTAAGAACACTAGGAGGCTATGCCCCCTGATCGCTATGCTCACCAACTGCCCTCTCTCTGGCGGCTTTCTCAGGTGGAGAATGTGAGAGGTACACTGGCTGGCACCCCTTTCTCTGGGGGTTGGTGTCTGGCCAAGCAGGAGGGTGCAGGAGTGGGCTGGGGGCAGGGTGCTGTCCAGGGTGGAGGGGCAGGAGCAGGCTGGGTGTAAATGTCTTGTCATGGGGAGGAGGCAGGAGCAGGAAGTGGGTGCGGGGTGTCTGTAGAAGGGGTGAGAGAGGGGGTTGGAGGTGCGGGGTCTCGGCTTGGGAGAGTATGAGTGAGTGGGCTGGGGATGTGGTGTCTCAGCGGAGGGGGTGTGTGAGGGGAGTGGGGGTGCAGGGTCTTGGCAGGGTGGTGAGTGAGTGGTCTGAGGCCATGCCGGGAGCCTAGACTGGCACTCCAGCCTTGCCCCACCCCAAGCCAAGACCCTGCATCCCCATCCCCTCATTGACCACCCTGCCAAGACTCTGTATCCCCAGCCCCCTCATTCACCAGCTCCAGCTCAGTTCCCCACCCCTCTGCTACTCCTGCAGCAGGGAGCCCATGCTGGTGCTCCAGCCTCCCCTACCCCACCCTCCCGTGAGGTTGAAGCACCAGTGCCAGCTTCCTGCAGGGGAGGGTAAGAAAGAACGATGGTGTGTGAGGCTGCTGGGGGTGCACAGTCTCATCTGGGCATTAAGTGAGGAGGCTGCGGATGTGTGAGTGAGGGGGCTGGAGGTGTGGGGTCTTGGCTTGGGGGCAAGTGAGGGGGCTGGGGGTGTGGTCTTGGCAGGGCAGTGATTGAGCAGGGTGGGGGTGTGAAGTCTTGGCTTGGGGGTGTGTGAGTGAAGAACACTTTCCACTTCCCTTACTCCTTGTGAAATGAGAGTTACAGAAGTCAGAGTAAGACGTCCTCCAGCTTGACATTAGGTCGACATAAAGGCTTGCTGCATAGACACACACTATGTTATTTTGGAATAACACCAGTTATTCCAAAATAACGCTGCTGTGTAGACATAGCCTGGCTTATTTGAGGTCCATGTTTGACTGTATTGGTTACCTAACATGTATCTGCAAAGTTTAGTCATCTGGGGTATGTCTACACTACAAAGTTAATTCAAACTAACAGCCGTTAGTTCGAATTAACTTTCATAGCGTCTATACATACAAACCGCTAGTTCGAACTTAATTCGAACTAGCGGAGCGCTTAATTCAAACTAGGTAAACCTCATTCTACGAGGACTAACGCCTAGTTCGAATTAAGTAGTTCGAATTAAGGGCTGTGTAGCCACTTAATTCAAACTAGTTGGAGGCTAGCCCTTCTCAGGTTGCCCTGGTGGCCACTCTTAAAGGGGCACGGTCTGGCTACAGTGCTCGTGCCAGTTGCAAGCCTGCCAGCACCCAGCCAGCAGACCCTGCACCTGGCACGGCATGAGCCAGCCACCCGCTGCCACCCAGCCCTCCGCCTCTTCCCAGGACCAGGCTGGCAGCTCCCAGGAGCCTGCCCAGGGCCGCAAGAGTCAGGCACCCGCCTGGTCTAGTGCGGAGATCGTGGACCTCATCAAGGTTTGGGGAGAGGCCTCCAACGTCCACGACCTCCACACTAGGCACAGGAATGCGGCCGTCTAGGGCAGGATAGCTGCCAGCCTGGCCACCAAAGGCCACATGCGAACCCAGGAGCAGGTTTGCATGAAAATCAAGTTGGTCCAGTGAGACCCCTGACCCTGAGCCCTGAGCTTAGAACATAAGAACATAAGAACGGCCGTACTGGGTCAGACCAAAGGTCCATCTAGCCCAGTAGCTTGTCTGCTGACAGCGGCCAGCACCAGGTACCCTGGAGGGGATGGACCGAAGACAATGACCAAGCGATTTGTCTCGTGCCATCCATCTCCAGCCTTCCACAAACAGAGACCAGGGACACCATTCCTACCCCCTGGCAAATAGCACTCCATGGACCCAACCTCCATGAATTTATCTAACTTCTCTTTAAACTCTGTTAGAGTTCTAGCCTTCACAACCTCCTGTGGCAAGGAGTTTCACAGGTTGACTATGTGCTGTGTGAAGAAGAACTTTCGCTTATTAGTTTTAAACCTGCTGTCCATTCATTTCATTTGGTGTCCTCTAGTCCTTCTATTAAGGGAACTAATGAAGAACTTTTCTTTATTCACCCTCTACACACCACTCATGCTTTTATAGACCTCTATCATATCCCCCCCTCAATCTCCTCTTTTCTAAGCTGAAAAGTCCCAGTCTCTTTAGCCTCTCTTCATATGGGACCTGTTCCAAATCCCTATTTTTGAACACGTGTCCTTTATTTTTTACATCAAGAAGGGCGGGTAGGGAGGGATGGGTCACGAGCCCCCGATGGGGAGGACTGGGGTGGCTCTGCGGGCTCCTCGGGGTGGAAGCTCTCCTGCAGGGCCTCCTGGATCCTGACAGTCCCCCGATTGACACCCCCCCCGGATGGCAGCCTGCGGCAAGTGCAGCCGGGCTGATGGCCTAGTGCTGTGATGTGCCGAGTGTGGGCACTCAGGGCACTCCAAGACAGGACTGCTTTGCTGTCCCTCATTGAGGTTGACAAGCAAGCGGGGAACCCTGAGAACTCTCTGTCCGGGGATCGGGTCCCTTTAAGAACAGCCCTCGGCTAGCCTGAGGCAGCAGCTCCACGCTCTAAGTCCTAAGCTGATGCCCTGCCGGCACTGGTTCCGGCCAGCCTTAACTTCGGTTCAGGGTCCACTCAATGTGGACATGCTATTTCGAATTAGCAAAACGCTAATTCGAATTAGTTTTTAGGTCTAGATGCACAAATTCGAATTAGCTTAGTTCGAATTAGTGCTGTCGTGTAGACATACCCTTACAGAGTAGAACTGTGTAAATAGCTGATATTTTCTATTTGATTGCTGAACTGGAAAGAAAAAAAGTTTTTTGTTTTGTTTATTTTGCTTTTTCAATTTCCCAAAAAAGTTTTAAAAAAACCCATTTGAAACAACAATGTTAAAATTAAACATTTTGGTTTTAAGGAGGGTTTTTTCCTATTTCTCTTTCCAAAATAATTTGCAAATATGGTCGGAGACTGGATTGGCTTACCAGGGAAATCCTTGGTGAACTTAAGCACAAAAAGAGAGCTTACAAAAAATGGAAACTTGGAGAGATGACTAGGGAGGGGTATAAATGTATAGCTCAAGAATGCAGGGGAGTTATCAGGATGGCGAAAGCGCAATTGGAACTGCGACTCGCAAGGGAAGTGAAGGATAACAAGAAAGGTTTCTACAGGCATGTTAGCAAGAAGACGGTGATTAGAGAGGGTGTGGGTCCCCTACTGGATGAGGGCGGTAACCTAGTGACAGATGATGTGGGGAAAGCTGAAGTACTTAATGCTTTCTTTGCCTCTCTCTTCACGGACAAGGTCAGCTCCCAGACTAATACACTAAGTGATGCAATATGGGACAAAGGTAGACAGCCCTTGGTGGGGAAAGAACAGGTTAGGAACTATTTAAAAAAGCTAACGGTACATAAATCCATGGGTCCAGACTTAATACATCCGAGGGTACTGAGAGAGTTGGCACATGTCATTGCAGAGCCTTTGGCCATTATCTTTGAAAAGTTGTGGAGATCGGGAGAGATCCTGGATGATTGGAAAAAGGCAAATGTAGTGCCTATCTTTAAGAAAGGGAAGAAGGACGATCCAGGGAACTATAGGCCGGTCAGTCTTACCTCAGTCCCTGGAAAAATCATGGAGGGGATCCTCGAGGAATCCATTTTGAAGCACTTGGAAGAGGGGAAGGTGATCAGGAATAGTCAGCATGGATTCATGAAGGGCAGGTCGTGCCTGACCAATCTGATTAGCTTCTATGACAAGGTAACTGGCTCTGTGGATATGGGAAAGTCAGTGGATGTGATATACCTTGACTTTAGCAAGGCTTTTGATACGGTCTCCCACAATATTCTTGCCAGCAAGTTAAGGGAACGTGGATTGGATAAATGAATGGTAAGATGGATAGAAAGCTGGCTAGAAGGTCGGGCCCAGTGGGTAGTGATCAACGGCTCGATGGCGGTCAGTTTCTAGTGGAGTGCCCCAAGGTTCAGGTCTGGGACCGGTTTTGTTCAACATCTTTATTAATGACCTGGATGAGGGGATGGATTGCACCCTCAGCAAGTTTGTGGATGACACTAAGCTAGGGGGAGAGGTAGATACACTGGAGGGCAGAGTGACTTAGACAAATGGAAGGATTGGGCCACAAGAAATCTGATGAGGTTCCACAAGGACAAGTGTAGAATCCTGCACTTGGGACGGAAGAATCCCAAGCACCAGGGACGGCAGGTTTGTATAATTTTTGGTGGTGCCCAGAATGGGTCTAGTCCCCCCCCCCCACCTCCTGCCCACCCTATAAGCCAATATATATTTTATTAAATAATGTAAAAATGCACCCTTTTTTCCTGGGCTATCCACACAAACACCATAGTAGCATAAGCATGGAGTGAACCCCCTTGTGGATTCCATTGTGCATCAAATATATTATATTATATTTTGTTGTACCTGTTGTGATGAAGTGGGAATGTTCTTAATGTTTTCTCTGATGGACACATGACCAGAAGTAAAGTCCCCTCTATAAGGACTTTTCCCTCCATCCTCTTACCAATAGGGATTAGTCTGGCCCCCACCAAACCCCCCTCATGCAACTATCCTGCAATTGCATTAACCCAATGTGTGTGACATTAACTCAGGGGTGGAGAGGCTGGGGGAAGTGTTCCCTCTCAGAGTTTCCTCCCAGGAGCAGAATGAATTTTGTGTTGTGCACCAGTACTGAGTTCATGTGGCTTGTTTGGATGCGCCACTGTGGCACCCAAGTTATTAATAAATATCTTATAAACCTCTACCCTTTCCCTCTGCTGCCATGTCTCCTCCCCTTGCTCCATCAGCTCCCCTAGTGCCTCACTGCCCCTGCCCCCTTTTTCCCTGATGCCCACCCCCTCCTCACCCTCTGCCCCCCATTCTCCTCATGCCCCTCTGAGCCCTCACACATGACTTGCTCCATCCCCGCCTTCCTCATGCCCACCCCTTCTTTCAAACCTTCTCCCAGCAGCACCCCCTCCCCCCTCTAGCCCCCAATGCCCTTACCCTCTCCTCTCCCAGCATCACCCTGTCCCCCCTCCCACTGACACCTCCCCTCCTTCCCTTTTCCTCAGTCTCCACTTGTCCACCTGGCATTTGTCTCTCCTCCACCCTGTCCCTTGGTACCTTCCCCTTTCTTCTCCTGTCCTGCCCCCCTCCCCTCAGCACAAGCCCCTTCCTCTCCCACACCTTCCCCCTCCCCACCCCATCCACTCCACCCTACCCCACCTTCTTCCTTCCAGTTTGCAGCGCTGGAGTCTGTGATCGGGCCCCAGCTGCTTCCAGGGCTCCAGACCACTTGCTGGGCCTGGAGCTGGGTCACACAGTGCAACTCTGGGCCGCGTGGTTTTAAAGTCCTGGGCCGTGACATCATGCCATGCCCGGGCATCGCCCCTCTCAGCTGTTGCGCAGCGTTTCAGCACGCTGCGCATGCGCAGCTTTCATTTCGGCAGGGACACTCCAGGGCTGGGGGGGATGCTCTGGGGCTGGGGGGGAGGACGCACGGGGGGGTCAGCAGGTGGGGGCCAGGGCCCACTCCAGGCAGGGCCAGGGGAGAGACCCAGCTCCAAATATTGGTGGAGCAGGGCCCCCGGCTCTGAATATTGCTGGAGCATGGGTACCACGAGCCCATAAAACTCACCGCCTATGCCAAGCACTGTTACAGGCTGCGGACTGAATGGCTAAGTAGCAGTTCTGCAGAAAAAGAACTAGGGATTACAGTGGATGAGAAGCTGGATATGAGTCAACAGTGTGCCCTTGTAGCCAAGAAGGCTAATGGCATATTAGGTTGCATTAAGAGGAGCATTGCCAGTAGATCCAGAGATGTGATTATTCCTCTTCATTCAGCTCTGGTGAGGCCACATCTGGAGTCTTGTGTCAAGTTCTGGGCCCCCAATTACAGGAAGGATGTGGACGCATTGGAGAGGGTCCAGCGGAGGGCGACCAAAATGATTAGGAGGCTGGAGCATATGACCTACGAGGAGAGGCTGGGAGAGTTGGGTCTATTTAGTTTGCAGAAGAGAAGAGTGAGGGGGGATTTGATAGCAGCCTTCAACTTCCTTAAGGGAGGTTCCAAACAGGCTGGAGAAAGGCTGTTCACAGTAGTGACGGATGGCAGAACACAGAACAATGGTCTCAAGTTGCGGTGAGAGAGGTCCAGGTTGGATATTAGGAAAAACTATTTCACTAGGAGGTTGGTGAAGCACTGGAATGGGTTACCTAGGGAAGTAGTGGAGTCTCCATCCCTAGAGGTATTTAAGTCTTGGCTTGACAAAGCCCTGGCTGGGTTGATTTAATTGGGATTGGTCCTGCCTTGGGCAGGGGGCTGGACTTGGTGGCCTTCTGAGGTCTCTTCCAGCCCTATGGTTCTGTGATTCTATGATGAATTCACCTCGAAGGCTATGTCTACACTACAGGGTTTTTTCGCAAAGCCCACCATTTTTGCGCAAAAACCCGCAGAGTGTCCACATCTCAAGCGCGTTTTTGCACAAGTAAATTTACAGTAAATCAAAAAAATGGAGGGTTTTTTGTGATATAGGTATTCCTCTTTCTATGAGGAATAACTCCTTTATGCGCAAGGGTTCTTGCACAAAAAGGTGTGTATGGACAGGCAACAGGAGTTTTTTTGCACAAAAAGAGCCAATCGAAAAAAGCATAGGTGCTCTGGTGGCTATTCTGAGAATAGCAATCAGAGCTTTCTTTCGAGAGAGTGTCCATGCAGTCTGGATGCTCCCTTGCACAAGAAGTTTTTGCGGAAGATCTCTTCCTCAAAAAGCTTCTTGCACAAGAAGCCCGCAGTGTAGATGTAGCCAAATTCAATAAGTTTGATTACCTGGACCTATATTCTTCAGATACCTACATGGCAAACAAATTTTTAATAATGGCTTCTTTGATCTCCCAGAAAAAGGTATAAGAAAATCCGCTGGCTGGAAGTTGAAGCTAGACAAATTCAGACTATAACAATAGGAGTAATTGACCATTATATTAAGTTACCGAAGGTGGAGCTGGTGGATTCTTCATCACTGACAATCTTTAAAATGAGATTGGCTGTTTTTCTACTCTAAAAGATCTGCTCTAGGAACTATTTTGAAGAAGTTCTATGGCCTGTATTTTACAGGAGGATAGACTACATAATCACAATGGTCCCTTCTAGCTGTAAGACTCTATGAATTTAGAATCTATGAACAAAACAAAAAAAGTTTATCATGAAAAACTGCAGTTTTACGCCTGATTATCTGTAGAAGGAAAGAAAGAACTGATTTAGCCAAATTCAGAACCATTACAAAAAGAATTGGTTTGAAATTTAGAAAAGAACATTAATATTTTGCATTATATTTTAGTTCAAATGGTCTCTAGAAGAACTTGGTGTTCTGGAGTGCTACAGAGGGTTTTTTGTAGTTTCGTTTTCGGGTGGGACAGGGAGGTACTTACTGTGCAGGGCATGAATTACTTTAAGCAAGTATCTTTATGGTTGAGTTGCTCAGCACAGGCTGACATTTAGTTAGTAAACATGTTTTAAATTAATTTCCTTTTTAAAACCATCAGACATTAAAGGAACAAATGTTTCATGATATTCACAACTTACACAAGATCTTTAAAGTTTTGTAGATTTTTCCATCTTGTGGCCAGCCAGCATTCCTTTGATTTTGCCTAGCATTGATGTCAGGGTGCCCAGTCTAGAATTACATAGGAAATCACATTTGCTCTTTCTTAAAGACTTAATTTTTTCCTAGTCCTCTGGAACTTCCGCAGTATTCCAGGAACTACTGAAAATTAAAATAAATTATTTTACCTCAAGCAACTCTGCCTAAACTCTTGAGATGAGCTATTCAAACCTATTGATTTTAAATATTTTAAATTTTAGAATAAACTTAAAAAACAACGAATAGTCCTGCAGCACCTTAGAAACTAAATGTCTAGACTACATCCCTCTGTCGAAAGAGGGATGTAAATTAGGCAAATCGAAAGTGCAAATGAAGCAGGGATTTAAATATCCTGCACTTCATTTGTATAATTGCGTCACAGCAATCTTTCGAAAAAGGGTATTTCAAAAGTGAAACCACAGTCTAGACACAGTTCTTTCGAAAAAAGCCACCCTTTTTCGAAAGATCCCATGCATCTAGACTGCGGTTTCACTTTCGAAATACCCTTTCTTGAAAGACCACTGTGATGCAATTATGCAAATGAAGCATGGGATATTTAAATCCCCACTTCATATGCATTTTTGATTTGCCTAATTTACATCCCTCTTTCAATAGAGGAATGTAATTTAAACATACCCTAACAAAACATATAGATGGGATCATGAGCTTTCGCGGGCACAACCCACTTTTTCAGATGAATGCCATTAAGAAGTCCAAGGGACAAATAAATAGCAGAGAAAGGCTACATCTAGATTGCATTGCTCTTCTGGGATACCGGGGGTGTCCCAGAAAAACAACGCTGTGTCCAAGGAAAAAAAATTTCAAAAAAGCGGATGCGCTCTTTCACCATCCCCTGTAAACTTCATTCTGTGAGGAATAAGGGATGTATCGAAAGAGCACTTTTTTCCAAAATTTGGCACTGTGTAGATGCGCCAAATTTTGGAAAAGCCTCTTTAAAAAGTAAATTGGAAAAAGATACGTTTCTTTTTCCCATTTAACATTGCAGCGTAGAACTAATCAAAGAGAGGGGAAAGAGAAGGAAAAAAAAATATTGCCAATTAGAGGGTATGTCTAGGCTACATCCTTCTATCGCCAGAGGGATGTAAATTAGACATACCGACATTGCAAATGAAGCGGGGATTTAAATCTCCCATGCTTCATTTGAATAAAAATGACCACCAGGTTTTGCCGAGTCAGCAGTTTGTCGGCAAAAAGCGGCTGTCAAGACGGGGATCGGGCGACAAAGAAAGCCTTTGTCAGCCGATCCCTTATGCCTCGTAAAATGAGATTTATAGAATCGGGCGACAAAGGCTTTCTTTGTCGCCCGATCCCCGTCTTGACAGCTGCTTTTTGCCAACAAACTGCTGACTTTGCAAAACACGGTGGCCATTTTTATTCAAATGAAGTGCAGGAGATTTAAATCCCTGTTTCATTTGCAATGTCGGTATGTCTAATTTACATCCCTCTGGCAACAGAGGGATGTAGTCTAGACATACCCAGAATGTCCATGGTAAATGAAGCTGATAGAGTGGGTTCTAAGTACTCTAAGTACCCAGTGCTTGGCTTTTCATGTCATTAGGATGTGGAATGTAGTGGGCCATTCAGTTAAGGTCTTTGTTTAAACCTCTATTGGAGGTGTCAAACTTGTAAATGAAATCAGGTTCTGCAGCTTCTCTCTCCAGCTGGTTTTTGAAATTGCCTTGTAATATATTATCACCTTTAGATCCATTAGTGAATGCCCAGGCAAGTTTAACTGTTCCCCAACAGGTTTCTGTGTGTTACCATTTCAGATATCTGATTTGTGTCCATTAATCCTTTGTCACAGAGACTGTCCAGTTTGGCCAATGTACATGGCAGAGGGGCGCTGCTGGCACTGAACCTCTGATGTGGTGGCTGATGTGGTTGGGTCCAGTGATGTTGTTGCTTGTATAGATGTGTGGACAGAGTTGGCACCGGGGTTGATTGCAGGGGTGGGTTTCTGGATGAGTATGATAGAGGTGTGCTGCATGGTTGCTGGGGAAAAAAGGG
This sequence comes from Pelochelys cantorii, assembly GCA_032595735.1. Lineage (NCBI taxonomy): Eukaryota > Metazoa > Chordata > Testudines > Trionychidae > Pelochelys > Pelochelys cantorii. The sequence goes on from CM064326.1 coordinate 208,295,338, forward strand.
AAAAAGGACAATCCAGGGAACTACAGACCAGTCAGCCTCACCTCAGTCCCTGGAAAAATCATGGAGGGGATCCTCAAGGAATCCATTTTGAAGCACTTGGGAGAGGGGAAAGTGATCAGGAATAGTCAACATGAATTCATGAAGGGCAAGTCATGCCTGACCAATCTGATTAGCTTCTATGATGAGGTAACTGGCTCTGTGGAGAAAGGGAAGTCGGTGGATGTGATATACCTGGACTTTAGCAAAGCTTTTGATCTGGTCTCCCACGGTCTTCTTGCTAGCAAGTTAAGGAGGTATGGATTGGATAAATGGACTGTAAGGTGGCTGGGAAGCTGGCTAGATTGTTGAGCTCAATGGGTAGTGCTCAATGGCTCGATGTCTGGCTGGTGATCAGTTTCAAGCAGAGTGCCCTAAGGATCAGTTCTAGGGCCGGTTTTGTTCAACATCTTTATTAATGACCTAGATGAGGGGATGGATTGCACCTTCAGCACGGTACATCCACGGGGATGCCACTACAGTGAACTGAAAGTCCTGAGGGTGGTTTGGCATATTGGGACTTTTAGCGTGTTGTAGCAGCATGCACATGGGGAGTTACTGCAAAGCAGACTGGTGCACTCTGGATTCACATCTTGGCTTGCCTCAGAGTAACCTCTTGTGTCGACAAGCACTTATCCATGGTGGTGCTTACTTCCCACTGGTCACTTGTGCCGAGAGCCCTGGGCTACATTACTTGAGGCTGTGTGTCCCCTTTCAGCTACAGAGCCAGCAGATTATGGCTCCAGACCCAGGAGCACCACCCCACTGCAGCAGGCCATCCTCCAGTGTCCTGGTCGATGAGAGTATTAATAGCCGGGGTAAGCTGGAACAGTTTTCAGCCTGCCCTGGGCCTGCCCTGCCCAAAAGGAGCAGCCCTGCACCGTGACCCCAGCATTATGTGATCTTTGCACTACCTCCTCCCCTCCCCACTCACACTGTGACCTCCTCAGGCGGGCCCTAAGACCTGGAGCCCACTCAAAAGACGACTCCTTTGTATTCATATTTGTCCTTGGCCCCTTCTTGTGGGTTTGAGTCCCCCCATCACCGATGCTGGAATACCAGCCTCATCTGGGACAGGGCCCGTTAGGGCAGTGTTGGAAAAAGGGCAGTGTTAAGGTTAGGTGGGCCACCTTCACTGCGCATCACCTAGGGAGCTGCAGGTGGGTGGGAGAATGGGCACTGATTCCACGGCATCCCAGGCGCTGCACAGTTAGGCAGCTGGAGTGCAATTGTCCTACTATCAGGTTTGGAGCGGGGGAGGCAGAGAGGGCAACTGCTTTGGGGCCTTGATATTCAAAAGGACCTGGGGCTTCTGGCCGCCACTACAGTGGCAGCCAGAGACCCCAGCCCTTTGAATCTCCACCACAGCCCCCATGACACACTCCAGGAAGCATAGAGGGCTGGAGGTGGGAGGGAAATGGCACGGCGTGCTCTGAGCGGCACTGAGGTCTGGCTGCCCCAACCCTATGCCTTCTGCCCAAGGACCCACAGAGGGGACCAGCAAGTCTGTCAGCCCCCCTACCTACTATCAAAAGTATGAGATCTGTCCAGCTCAGCTCATCCATCTTATTCCATTGGCCTGCAGGGCAAATGAGGTGTCATGAGTTATGGGATTAGAATTCACTTAAAAGCTGCTAATCTTATTCCACCTCCAGCTCTGAGAGAGATGTGCAGCCCTGTCTGGGAAGAGAGAAATTTTAACTCCTGGCTTGCAAACTCCTTCCTAGTAACAAATTAGAAAGAAAAGAGGATATTCATAAGTGGCCCCAGCAATCAGGATTTATTTACATTTCCCATTGAAGCAAACCTTCCCTGCCCAGCACTGGCTAGGCTGGGCTGTGTGGAGACCCTACAAGAAGACAAGTGGCTCCCAGCTCACATGATGCAATGGAAAATCAGCAGGCAGGGACGAGAAACGGCTGAACTTTATTTGTACAAAGTGTGGCTCTTTGGTGGGCTGCAGACTAGGCTGGAAATCAAACCCTTCACCCCAGGTTCCTGCAGCTGTCCCTCTCCCCTCTAATTTTTCTCTGTCAGATTTCAGAGCTATAATTAACTCCAAGACCTTCATGATACCACGTGAGTATGTGTGCCGCCTCGAGAGACGATGGACAGATTTTTGTGGCAAATAACATTTTTAACCAAATCACTTCTAAAAGTCACCTCTTTCTCCCCACGCCTCAAATCTGTTGCTGAGCCTCAGCCTTGACCTGAAACACTCCTAGTGCAGCTCCGGAGATAAAGGTCACATGTGGTAGGGGGTCTTATCGGTTTCCAGAGAGGTGGGCTCCCCTCACTGCTTTGCCAATGCCTCTTAGCCCATTAATGTGCTGGAAGAGGGCTATTGGCCTTCCGCAACCACACGTTGAAATTCTGCCACTCAGCCAAAAGAAGGCCATGTTGATTTTCCAGCCTCTGAGGAACTCACACCTTTCTGGAAACTGGTAAGACACCCTATCACATGCAGCCTTTATCTCAGGAGATGCACCTTACGGCACCAAGTGGTGAAGACAAACTCTTCATAGGGGAGGTTCCACTGGGCTGCTATTCGTGTAATCCACCCTTTCCCGCTCTGGGCAGACTCCAATATTGTGCTTTGCTACCTGCATGCTTTGCAAGGAGAAAGATAAACATTGCCAGGGCTGGACAGCTCAGTTGAAACGTTTTTGCCAAAATGCTGTTGCTTCCCTTCATAGCTGGGGGAGGAGGGAGAATAGCTTTTGTGGCAGCCTTTTGTTAATGTGTGGGCAGCATCTCATGGCCTCAGTCCTGACCTCCCGTACTGCTTGCTCTGTTGCTGGGCTCCTCAGCCAGCTCTGCTAATGTATTTTTCTATTGCAGTGGTGCGCCATTAACCTCACTGGCAGGGATTTTCCTACACCCCCCTATCAAATGGTGAAACATAATGTAGACAAGGCCCTAGTGGTGGTGTTTATGATCAGACAATGAAACAGCAGGAAACCTGGAAGGCAAACACGGGTCTTCTGACTTCTAGTGTTATGTCCTGCCCGCTGCCTGACACCACTGCCCCAGAATGCTTCCGAACTGGAGACCAGAGCACAAGAGCAGCCCCTCAAATTCCTCAAATTGGACTGTCACCTTTGGCAATGTGGGAACGACCATTTCAGCCTCTGGGCTGGGGGGATAACTGCATTATAGAGCCCCTGAGTAGCAATGCAACACACTCAAAGCTGTCGGTTCTTTTGACCTCAGGATGTCTCCACTGTTGCAGCCCCAATTGTGAGTAGGCAACGTGTAGAAAGAAGAGCTAATGCATAGACAGCTGTTTGAGCTGCATGGTAAGGCTTCGAATGGTGATCTTGTGCCTTCGCTTGTAAGATCCTCCCTGCTAGAAAGTCAGAGAGTGGGTTGAAATAGTTTGGCAACAAAAAAGGAAGAGGGGGTTTTGTTTGTTATTTAAACTCAGCATATTCATTGCTGACCCAGGCTAATCTATCTAGGTTCTTATACCATATGAATCACTGAGATATATTAGCACCTAACACTGTCATGTCTGCACTGCAGAATGCTGCAGATACCACCGTCAGCACAATCATTCTAATGACTTGTCACTAGATTTTATTGAAGCCACAAAACACCGAACAAGCCAAAATCAACCCTGTTGTAACTCTAGTGACTGCTGTGTAGTGACACCGGGGTAAATTTAGCACCTCAGTTTATAAAGAGATCTACAAGCACACAAAAACATGATTTCAAATGTTAGTGGTAAATAGAACTAAGTAAATATTGTCCAAAACGGCTTGTCAACATTTGTTTAAAATTGTAAACCAATTTACATTGACTGGCTTTGTATCACTTTTGGTGTTTTGCTTCCTGCAAATGTTCTAGATGAATAGTTTATACTGGCAGGAATGTTTAATGAAATCACAGACTTTCAAAGAATATTGCAGAATATTCCAGAAAACACATTTCAAATACGTGATCCAAATCATTTGTACCAGGAATCTTTTTCTAAGAGCTACACTAATCATCTAATCAGAGAACAGATACACACAAAGTGACCTCTGTGCCCCTTGAGGCAAACTCAAATATTAGATTATGAATATCAAATACTTGAGTCAGTATTTATAGCAATCAGTTTATAAACTGTAATATGTTTGTCCAAAACAGTAGTTGAGCAATTTCTAATCACAAATACATTAGTGCAAATTGTAATTTCCTTGCAGAAAATTCAGGAACAGGAAAAGAGACTAAATTTGATAAATTAATTGTCCATATCACAAATTGTTTGTCCATCATTAGCTGCAAAGATTGAAGAAATGGGTCTGTATGAAGTGAAAAGGCATATAGTATTAGTGTTACCTAAAAGTATAACTAGATATCTGGCCACTTTTATAGTCTTGGCATGAATCCCCAGCCAATAAACAAGTTTAGAAATCATTTAAAGTTGTTAAAAAATTTAAGTGACTTTACATTAAACATAGCATAGTATTTTGGAAATGTCTTGACTTAAAAAACAAACAAAACCCTATTTATATTCCTAACATACTTAACATTCAGCACAGAGTGAATAACGTACAGGGTTATGCAGCTGGTGTACTTGAAACATAAATACTGGACACAGAGTTCAATTAGATACACTGTACAGTGAGATATTCGGTAGGAAAACTACAACTCTGAATATTATCTAAGATCACATATGTATGTTTTTCTATATGGCCTTACACTACTTTTATGTTCCATTCAGGGAACTAAAAACAAAAATGAGTTTAAAACCTTTCTCTTGAACTTAGCAGCAAAATTAGTATGGGGCAGAAAATGCCAGCTCTCTGATTGATGGGTTCATATGGGGCGACCTTCATGTTAGCAACGCGACTTTGGTTGCTAGGTAAACATGGGCAGATGGATCTAGCTCTAGTGATTTTCAGCCGTGGCGGGTGGCAAAGGTATTTCTGAACCACATTACGCCATACAGATCCCATGAAAATGACTTGGCATGGGGCAGAAAGTATTACATTTGCGTGACGAATAATTACCTGATACCAGCTGAGGTTTTTTTTTTTAGAAAGGTTATGCCACAAATAACGCATTTACATAACTTAATTTTTGCAAAGTGATCAAAAAATTAAATAGCTATTTTACTAAAATTCCGCCCTGCCACTGAGGATATGTCTAGACTACATGGCTCCATCGATGGAGTTTACTAGACATTTTACGAGGCATAACGGAGCGGTCGACAAAGGCTTCCCTTGTCGACCGCGGTGCGTCCAGACTGACCCACTGTGCCGCCAAACAGCTGATCGGCACAGCGCGGCGGCCATTTTGATGTAAATGAAATGGCGATTATTTAAATCGCCACTTCATTTTCCTATGTCTAGTAAACTCATCTACATGGCTCTGTCGACGGAGCCATGTAGTCTAGACATATGCTGACTGAGGAAAGCCAGTCATCATGAATGGGTTTCCTAGCAAGTGCATTGCAACTGCCACATGGATTTGTTTGGAAGTATAATGGGCAGGGCTTGCCAAGCAGCGGTGAGCCCCGCTCACCAGCCGCGCGGTTTGGCACGCTGCGCATGTGCAGACCGTGCTGTGCATGCACTTACCGCGCTGCATGGCTGTGCCAGCTTGTAATCTATTCGCCACGGTGAGTAGATTACACTAATTGTTGAGCCCTGATAATGGGTATATTTTTCTTTTTCTTTTTCTGTTGCACATATTTATTCTCCCAATGGCAAACATGTAGCATTCAGGCAGGGTATTGACCATAGCTATTCTAGTTTCAAGGAGGCACCTTGGCCTATGAAGGACTTCAAATAAGAAGTTATTATCTATTCCCCTCTTCATGTTGTTCTCCCTTTTTTCCCTCCCCCTTTGGTCTAGTACTTTGCAGTAAACCCCAAAACTTTAAATGGTATATGCCCAATTTAGACACGACAGCAATCTTTTTCTTCAATGGGAAATATTTCGCTCATGGAAAACATTCTTGCAGATGTGCATAGAGGAAACTTGAATGAACAAAAACTTTCTACCAGTGGTTTTCAAACCCGAAGCCCACAGTTTTGCACCCTTTTTGACACTGCATCAAATGCTATGCCAAGCATGTGGAAGATTTATAACTGAATTCTGCTCAGTCTGTTTGCAGTCTAAGGCTTCTATGATAGGTGTCTGCAGACCACAGGTTGAGTTTCCAAAGAAGTCTGCACCTCCATTCCAAACTTTTTAAAGGTCTGCAAATGAAAAAAGGTTGAAAACCATTGCTTTGTACAATCACACTCAATGCTTTGCCAGGGTAATGTCATCATCATCAGTGTGTGTGACGGGGTGGAGGGGTGGGTATGTTGTTGTGAGAGAGAAAGAGATTTTCAGTTTTATCCTCTTTGTGGTTTATCACCTCCTTAAGATGATGTGCCTTGTGTATGACTGTGTGGGAGTATAAAGTTTCTGTCGCTGTTCAAACCCTCTTCCCTAGTGGCAACAGCATTTCAGTGGTGGTTGAAACTGTTCCCTTTATTTGTAGGGTTATATCATTCCCTTTACTCTGAAACATAAAAGAAAACAAATGAGCACAAATACTGGCTATAGGATACTGGTTAGTTCAGAGGAGGAGGCGTGCGTCTACTTTCTTTTGGGGGTGATCTATCTTATGCCATGCTTGTCCATGTGATAGAGAATCTGAGCTCTCTTCCAAGATTGAGAGTTGAATCTAGTTTCTTCTATCTTTTCCCACATGCTTGCCAGATTTTTAATCTTATTCTGTGGTGTTGTGACAGAGAGAAGCCAGAGAAGGGAGTTTTACTTTGAAGGTGGTGGTGAGGTCTGGGGCCATTACCAGTGTTTAAAATAACAGACATACTCACCTTTTGACCAAAAATGAACATCTGAATGAAAACAAGAACAAGAAATTCTGCAGGCAGACAGGACATCATTGTTCAGGCCTCAACAGACCGTAGTTATTTGGTGCCCCAAAACAGAAAGAATAAACAGTTACACATTAGCCTCAAATCTCCAATTGTTGAGCAAACATTGAAGCCACATACCCATTATAAGCATCTAGGAATGATTCCATTAAATTGTGGGAAGACATGAGTTTTCAATCAGTTCTAAGTCTTCCATAGCCTCTTCATTCTCATCAAATAGAGCTGAAGAAATTGGACTCAAAAGAAGGGAATTACATGCCTCATCAAAATCAGTAAAGTCATATTTCCTTCCTTCTGCAAGACACAGAACCCAACAGGAAAATACATAGCAAAAGTGGATATAATTGTAGATGCATTTAATCTTTTAAACAAAATATTTTCTGTGGACTTGTGGGTTCTTTCACAAAGTTCAGAAATTAAGTATTGATTATATTTATCAATATCATTTTGCAATACAAAAATCAGAAGAATTTTTAAAAATCAAGTAATTTACTTTTAATTCTTTGTAATACAATGAAAAGAGACTGGTCAGTTTTGTTCATGCTTCTAATCAGTTTCTATGAAATTTTACTTTTGGGTTCTCATGTACTATCAGAGTGCTACAGTGTTTTTGTGGCAATAATGCAAAAGAATGTCTATTCATTTTTTAATAATTATATCTATGGAAGTTTTTAAAATGTCAAAACTTTTGTCTGCTTTAGTAAATGCAAATTAAAATCTTTTTTTCTGCAAAACCTAAGTTCTGTGCTGTTCATCCTGACAGAATCACTTAATATTTCACAGTAAATTTATACATTTTTCAAGAGTATCATTAAGTGAATAGGACTATGTCCCTGAAATCTGCAAGTGGAATTTGCTCTGAATTCTGCCAGAATTCTTCTTTGCCTCTATTTCTCTGAGAAGCAATCTGAGAGACACTGCAGTAATAAATTAAGTACATATGTTTCCCGGAGAAAACAAAAAATATCTAGAAAAATGTAGAGAGCAATGTATGAATGTGCAAATGCATGAATGTTGACAAAATTAATTAATATAGATCATGGATGAAAGAGAACTTATATATGAAGTTTATTTAATTTGAAAATGCTGAACTTTTATGGCAATGAAATTAGTGTAAGTTTACTAAAAAGGAGTGAAAAAACCCCTATCTGGGCATTACATGTGTATCTTAAGGTTTTTTTTAAATTGTATGATACTATTTAATTACACAGGTTGAACCTCTCAAGTCCAGCACTCTTGGGACCTGACTGGTGCCAAACCAGAGAATTTGCTAAGGTCAATATTGTATAGCAGCATTGCCAATACATCCACAGCTTACTGGGCTCTTAGAAGACATTTAGGAGTAAATTAGAGCTAAATAACAGCACAGAACACTGAGAGCCAGGATTGGCGGCTGTAAACAAACTTTATGGGACTTTAGGAAACTTGGCCACACCCATAAGTGGACAGCCAGCTAACTAAAATAATACTGGACCTCAGATTTTGCCAATCAGAGAGTGCTGGACTAGAGAGGTTCAACCTGTAGAATAGAATAGAATATGTGATCACATAGTCCAAGGCTGGGTTGTGATGAATGTATAGGCTCAAAGGTGCAATGTTAATGTTCCCCACGCAAGGATTCAGTGGTTTGTCATTTACTAAGAATGCTGTTATTTGAAAAGGACAGTTATTAATCTAAAGTTCTCTCCTTCCATCTACAGTTTCTGATTTGTTCAGGTTTCTAGACTAACTCTTAGGCCTCATTCATGATCCCTTACAACAAGCAGTACCTTACTATGCAAGTAGGCACATTGGTGTCAGTGGGACTTTTGGGATAATAAGGTGCTTCTTAGTGTCAGTAAAGGTATCAAGGTCTGGGACTTAGAGTATATCTACATAGCAAAGTTATTTCAGAATAAAGGCTGTTATTCCGAAATAACTATGTGAGGGTCTACACAGCAATTCCATTATTTCGAAATAATTTTGAAATAACAGATGGCTTATTCTGACTTCTGTAAACCTCATTCTAGGAAGAATAATGCCTTTTCTGAAATAGCTATTTCGAAATAAGACATCATTGAGAGATACAGAAGTGCAGGGTTACCTGAATGTTCCTGGTGAGCTTTCAGAGCGCTTCCCGAGCACAGCTGGGTCAGAGCAGTGATGTGTTATACATACTCCATCATCCCTTGCTTTACCCCCGCCCCCCACAGAGGCATCGATGGCATTTCCCTGGATGAAACCAAAGGCTGATTCCCTTGAGTCTGGATGCTAATTTCCATTGTTGCACAATGCTGCTCCACGACCTCATCTCCCCAGGCAGGCAGAACGGGAGTTCTAGCATGAGGAGAGTTAGACTCTCCAGATTCCTGGAATCTGCCTTTGGGTGGCAAAGAGTTCTCCTGTGCTATTCTACTGAGTTCTTGTAGGCGCCTTGCCCTACAATGATCGTAAATCTTGATACTGACCCTCATTTAATCCTTGCTACAGTTTAAACCACTTGTCACTGGTCATCTCTGGCCACCCAGATCAATTACTTCTTTTCTGCCCTAAAACATCCTTGCAAATCGTTGTCACATTGTGCAGGTGCAACTGTGATATTGCTGAGTGTTATTATTCTGTTTGGAGATGTTTTATAAATGGGGAAGGAGATGTGGGGCTATTTTTTAGACAGCTTGATATGATGCCATGCAAAAGTTTGCTCATAATTTCCCATCACTGAGCTATTCTCTATCTGGATGTGTCTAGACTGCAGGCTTCTTTCAGAAGCTTTTCTGGAAGAGATCTTCCAAAAAAATGTCTTCCAAAAGAGAGCGTCCATACTGCCAAAGTGCATCAAAAAAGCAACCTGCTTTTTCGAAAGATAGCGTCCACACAGAATGGACGCTATCTCGCATTTCAGCTGTGATTACTATGGGCGGAGTGGCCACCAGGGCACCTGTGCTTTTCCCTCTTTCCTCTTCTTCCGAAAGAACTCCCTCTTCCCTATCCACACACACCTTTTTCTGAAAAAGCTCTTTTGGAAAAAGGCTTCTTCCTCATAGAAAGAGGTTTACCAATGTCAGAAAAATCCCTCTGTTCTTTTGATTTTCTTTTGAAAGAACACGATTGCAGTGTGGACATAATTGAAGTTTTTTTGGAAAAACGGCCGTTTTTCTGAAAAAAAACCTCTGTAGTGTAGATATACCCTCTGACCATTAGCCCAATACCATTTTCTGTGGCCTTTTCCACCCTGTCACCATAGGTGAGGTTCCAAGGAGTGACGTATGACCGAGTAAAATGAATGGAGAAGGATTGCACCCATATTTCCCCGTGCAGCTGTCAGGAAATGGTGTTTGCTGTCCAGCTTTTTAAATTTATTTTATGATGTGTATTATCCTGCCCCCTTCAGAAAATCCCACTCTAAATAGAGAAGACAAAGAGTGGAAAAAGCAAAACATTATTATTAGAGAGGTAAAGCGTGGGGAGAGTAAGCTATTTTCCCAGAGAATCTGAAGCAGAGGTTAGAACACAACCCATATCTGTGGGGTCCCAGCCCATTTCCTTAATCACACAACTACTTTTCCTCTCCTGGTAAGTTTAAACCCCAGAAAGGGATTGAGAACCTAGCCCTTCTCCTACTGAAGTGACAACGAGAGCTTTTCCCATGGACATCAGACCATCCAGGATAGTCACAAGAGGCTGCAATAATAGGCCACATCATTCCAGCACAATCTTCCCCCACCTCTCCATCATATGGAATAAATATAAATATATTGCACATTTGCAGAAGAAGATGAAAACAAGGTGTCTCCTCAGGTTGGCATTACTGGAGCTTCCTCCTGGGCTCTAAAAATACTTCTTCTCCTCATATATTTCAGTGCTAATTAAGTTTTCACTGTCCTTCCCACAGAGGGTTATCAACATAGTTTACAAAGTGTCATCTTTTAGCAACTGCTCAAGAGCTGGCTATTTCCCATCTCATCCCCCATATAGCCTCTGACATGTGTACAGGTCCTCTGTACATAAACACAGAGACCAAAAATATAGACAGATAGATCCCTGATGTATCTCGAATATTTTCAACCAAAGAGGAAAAAAAATCTCTTGCCAACTTGTTCAGTAGCGGGAAATGACTTCTCACATCCACAGACCAGTCACTCTTTTTATTTTTAAAGGACTAACCATATTGTGATTAATGGCTCACATAAATGGGCTCAAAATAAATCTGGCACAAATGCAGGGAAGGAGGAGGGCAGATGGGATAGTAGCTAGTTGGGACCACAGCAGGACATAGGTAGCGTGAATGGCATAGCGGGCACTGAGACAGGAAAAAATGTTTTGTGCTATTTGTGGCTAGGATTGCAACTGCAGATGGTTTCGCTGTCATGTAGCAAGGCTCAAAGCCCAGAGAAATGGAAGCGTACATTAAATACTCTCTCATCTCTCCCAGATCACTGTCATGAGTACCTCTCTCGCAGACTCATGCAGGATTTGGTAATAATTCTCTGTACTGAAATGCTAATGGAACTTTTGGCTGAGTACACAAACAATATAAATTTACCGTACACAGTATCTGTTTTATACTTCATGCAGCAGACTGCCCTGTCTCAGTGCTAAACAACTATTTTTTCAGAGGTTACCAAACTGGATAAGGGGTTGGGCGGTGGTGACAATTGTGGATGAAAGTGCTGGATAGTCTGACCTGGTGACTTAAGGCTTCCATTTATTCCCAAAACAGGTGCCGTGTGAGCAGTTGAAGTTGCATTGCTGATACGATTGGAAAATAACCCAAAGACTGGTAGAATGGTAAATAATGACAACAGGGCAGTCATACAGAACGCACGTGGATCACTTGGTAACTAAGGCCTAGCCCAGGATAGGGAAACTGCTGCCCCCAGCTTGCCTGGATCTGGCCCTGAGGCTTGGGGCTCCCCCCACCCAGCATTGGGGAGCCTGCACTGGCACTCCAGCCCCCACCACACACACACACTATCCCACAGTGGGGCTGGAGCACACAAAATCTACTTGCCTGGGAGTCAGCACCCCTTGACCCAAAAAAGGTTCCCCACCCCTGGCCTAGTCAAACAAATAAAAGATCATACATCAGGTCTGTAGGTGAGAATTTCAGGAGGAGGGGGTGACCGTGTGAGGGGCTGGTGGCTGCCCCACCCCTACCACAGTGGCCCAGCCCCACCCCCAGCCTTGCTCCTGAGGGAGTGGGGAAATCAGCCCCAGCCGTCTCCCGGCCAGCATGGGGGAGGGAGGCTGACTGCCCCAGTCTCACGCTTACTTGGAGGACCACGAGGTTGGGGAGGGTGCATTCACACACACACACACACACACACACACACTGCATACAGGCCTGTACATGTAGGAGTAAGGGATGCAGGTCATATCTCTGGAATAGGAAGGCTGTATCCTGGAAAGCAGAGACTCTGAAAAGCATTTATGGGACATAGTTGAAGAACACTTGAACATGAATTCCCAGTCATGGCAAAAAGGACTGAACATGACATTTTGCTTTGACAAACTGAATCAAAGTATTTTGTTTTGGGTCCGTTCAACATTTGCCTGATGGAATCTGTAGTTCAGGTGCCTCGTGCCTCATTTGCTGGGCTTTGTGCTCACATAATTAGGGTCCTACATATATTTAATGGACTGCACAGAAATTTAGCCCAATGCAGCGACTTTTTTTTTAACAGCCGGCTGATGGAAATGGGCACCCATGCATGTCTTGTGCTCAGTGCAGTTTATAGTACATGTTCTGGGCAGTGGAGGTGCTGGCTACGGTACCTTTCATGAAACCAGCTGCTGAGTACACCCTCTCCCCACAAACCACTGCCTTGATTTGTTGATGCTGCCACACATTATGAGCTGCACTCAGCACGACACTGACATGCCGGGATGCCTTCTTCCACCTCCCCACAGTTGAGGAAATTGCAGCATTTTGAGGTGGAGGCATTAACCATACATAGTCCACAAAATTCTGTGCTTTACAAATGACACTGCTGTGAATTTTCCAAAAAATTCTATAGTTTTCCCAGGGGTTTTACCCAGATAACGCCACAAAGTCTCCTCTCATTGAACAGTTATGGTGCGCCATGGCAGTCAAATGACCAGAGAGCAGGATGAATAAAAATCAATGATTATTTTTTCAGTTAAAATTATTAAAATTATATTTTTAAAAATTAAATGCATTTTCCTTTTAAAAATTTGAATCTAAATAATAATAATTAAATTGCATTATAAAATGACATATTCAAACTGTATCGGTTTGCTGCCAAAGTTTTAAAGAAAGGTAAATCACTGAACTGGTGAAAGTCATTGGCTAAGCATCATCTAACCCAGTTTTTTATGGCAGTAGCCTCTTCTGCAGGTGCAGAGAGAATATTTTCTTCATTTCAGTTTATTCAACTAGTTCAATTCAAGTATAAGTTAATTTAAAGATGAGAAACTAAATGGACATTGAAAAAACAGGAAAGCAGTGAATAAAATCAAGATGTCAGAATCTTGAAGGACATGGTGATCAGAAATAATCAGTTCACTTTTGTAATCATAGATAATATTTTCTTTATGTCATAAATCAATTAGTTTAAATGCATGTCTTGATAAACTTACTTTTTTATATATTCAGCATTTTAAGGTAATTTTACTTGACTATTAAGAGAAATCTTAATGCTGATTTTGTGCATTTTAATTTAATCCGTATTCCCATCCAAATGCAGCTTTCACAAATCATGCATTTTTTAAAAAAAATCTAGTAAATAAGAATGCATCATAATAAAAGTAGAAACATTAACAATTTGCACAAATATTAATTAAGCTATGGAGAATGAGGGCATGGAGTACTCACACTACAACTCCCATGAGGCCTTGATCTATATTTAGGCTTGGCAGGATTCTGGTTTTTTCTGTAATTAAAATGGATATCAGTGTTTATTTTTAATCACTTTTTTTTATCAATTTACATTTTCACAGTTGCACAAAATTATGGGGTTCAAGCACTGAGGGACAAAAAGTTAAAGCTTTGTAACCATTAATACACAAATTGGCATCATCATATATCAAACTATACTGTAAATATCCTGAAATCAAACTCTAAAGGTACATCTACACTACACACCGCTTACTACTTCTAATGGAATTCTTCATCCCTGTGTGGACACAGAATTCTTATGGTCTGCACATATCTTTGCCTCCCCTGCAGATAAATGCAGCAGAACTCTGCCGGGGGCATGCACCTCTGTCCCAGCAGCCCAGGTGGGCAGGGCTGTTCCAGCGCCTAAGAGATGCAAATGCTAGATGCAAATATGTGGGAGATGTTAATTACCATTGGTGGCCGGTCTGGACTTGCATGCTCACGAACAAGCGTTTTACCCAGCATGGAGGGATAGAGCTTCAGCTTATTAGGCATGAGACAGACTCCCTCCCCTGAGGCAGAAATGTAGCAGTCTGCATGCCTATGCTTCTTCATTGCAAGGAAGCAAGCAGCTGTTTTTCCAGGGTTGGAAATTTAGTCAGCTGAGCCAGTGTTAACCTTTAAAATCCCTGGAGGCTCATTTTATAGCAGATAACAAGGACTGGATTGAAACAAAATTCAGTCCATTTTTGCTTGAGAGGGGCTAAGACGTGGGAGAAGTGTCTGCTCTATGCATTCCCACAAAACGGTTTCAGTGGGCTTGAAATAAAACATTGTTCTTGATGTGTGTGGGGGGGTATGTGTGAAGCATTGTTAATGTTGCTATTAGTTGTTAATTGAACCCATTCTCTGAGGCAGAAATGTAGCAGCTTGCCTGTGTAGTAACTTTGTTAATGTTCCTATTGTTAGTTAATAGTTCCCATTCTCAAGTCAATTCCCCCAGGAGTATAAAACCTGTAAAAGTTTTAAGGCTCCTTTCTATTGCCAGAGTGATGTAAAAGAAACTTATTATAAATGGCAGTAGGGGAATCCTCAGCTAAGCTGATCTATGTGCTTTCTCACTTTTTCCCCTGTGCCAAAGTGGCATAAAGGGATTAGATCAGAGTTCAGGATTTATTTTACTTATCCATTAAAAAAAAAAAGACTCTGAGGCCAAATAGAACATTTCTCAAGCAGTCAATAAAATGTCAGGTCAATCAGAACCAAGCACTTCCCAACGTACCCAGCCAGGCCCAGATGAAGTTACCAAAAGGCAAGGAGCTATTGGTTCTTTTGTAAGACATTTGAACAGCCCTCATATCATGCATCAAAACAGCTATACAAGCTTCTTACACTCAAGAATTCCCTACAAAACTGCATGAGAATGGGGTCAAATTATTTTGCATATCCTGCAATGTTGCTCTCAGTCATGACAGATGGCTTATTATTGTGGATCATTTTGCATCAAAACTTCATTATTTGGACAAATAAAATAGGCAGAATTTTTCAGAATTTAAAATGTTGTATGTAGAATAGATAATATTTTGGTACAACATTTTTAACTTTTCTAGTGCAGAATTCCCCCAGGAGTAAATAGTGTGTTGGGTACATGTAGCTACATGCCAGAGTTAGGGTTGCCAGGTGTCCAGTATTGAACCAGACAGTCTGTTATTTTCACCTCCTGTCCGGTAAAAAAATTGAGAAAATACCAGACACCTAAAATGTCTGGTATTTTCTGTTTTTTTCCCGGCCAGGAGGAAAAAATCCTGGGCTGTCCGGTTCAATACGGAGGTAGCCTGGCAACCCTAGTGCTTACCGGGGAGCTGTCTGACAGGGAGGCAAGATGGCGGGTGGCTGCCAGCAGCCTGTTAGGGCCAAAAAGCCTCACCAAGCGCATTTTGTTTGTTTTTGTTTTGTTTTGCTTAACAACTCTTGGGGTCCTTTTTTTTTTGCTCAACAAACTTTTTCCTGGCGTGTTTTTGTTGTTGTTGTTGTTGTTGTTCAGTATTTTTTCTGAAACCATCTGGCAACCCTAGCCAGAGTGTTGTACCCACAGTACAGAGTGTAGCTGCATGTGGCCATGAAAGATTCTGATAGGGGAAGGTAGCAGGGAAGGGTGGGGAGTTTGCTGGAGCGATAAGGAGTATGTAGTGGAGATGTACCTTATCTTTTCCAGCAGTGTTTTTCTTCCTTTGCCCATCTATGCATTCTGATTATTATTCATGAAAATATGCTGCCATCAATTTGTGTGTGTATGGTGAAATCAGTATTAATTGATAAAACTCTAATTCTTCCCAAGCCTATTTATTATATCAAATCAAACTGCAACAAAAATGTTTAGAATCAATTAAATAAATCAATGTGGTTTGATTCAAGTTTGTGTTCTGGAAAAAATATCGATATTTTAACTTTTGGGGGAGATTTGTGACAAAAACACATTTTGAAATATTACACCAGAAATTGTGTTATACATTGTCCAACATTTTAAGTATTCAAATATATTCTGCAATATCTTACACAGAAGCACAATATATGTGTTAAACATACAGTATAGTCACATACATATGACATTATTTGATACTGTCTGGGAATTTCAAAGGGAAAGAAAGAGAGAAAGAGTCAAAGGGATGCTGGGGAATTTCAAGTAGGGTTTGAAACCTACAAATATGTCAGTAGTATCAACAATGAGCAAAAAGGTGAAAGTTGAGAAGAACTGAAGTGATAATTTAGAAAGATTTTTCCAGCAATATTTAAAAAATTAACAATATGGCTAAGAGTTTATCGCGTGAAGTCAGGCAATTCAGAGTTACTGTTCCCATAGCAGCTCTAAGTCTGCCAATTGTACATGTTCATTCCATAAAGGTCTTTCATTACATCAGCACACAACCCAAGGCCTATTAGAACTTAGAAAATATTTATTTTACAGCTCTGGGTTAACTCTACTCAAGCATAGAAATGTGACATACCATAGGGTGATGCTGAAGGAATGCAGAGAGCATTATGAAGTGGGTGCTAGGGTGATGATAGAGCATATAGTTAGTTATGGACTGTGTGTTGGAGGGAATGTCATAAAAATTTAAGGCAGAACTTAAGAATCTTGTATCCAGTTGAAATTATATGGAAAAGTAGGAAAGCAGTATGCAATCCCTTGAATGGGAATTTGGCCAGGACACACTGTTAACGCCCTCACTTTTATTAAAAGTGCTCTGGGATGTGAAAGGCCAGGTTTTCACAACTGCTTTTGCCAACATTAGCACCAGCTGCTGCGAGAGAGAGTGAAAAGAACAACCAGTACCATCGGGAAGTATCACAGAACAACAAACAAGCATGAATTCTGGATTTGGCAAATGCAGTAAGCAATACAGAAATAATAGGATATAGGCTGGGGTTTTGTTGTTGTTGTTGTTGTTTGTTTTGTTGGTTTTTTGTTTTTTGTTCTTATGGGGCTTTTTTAATTAAATGAGTTTGCTCCATCATGAGGATACCTGAAGCATGAGGGTCACACAACTAAGAAGCTATGGACAGAAATGCTTTGATGAAAAGAAAACGAAGAAGTAAATGTTGTTACCTGTCAAAGGAAAATGTTAATGTTGAGTTACAGAGGGTAGCCCAAGATGAAAATACAGTGGGCTAATTTCTGCTCTCAGTTGGGCCTGACTCTCCTCTCAGTTACACCCAGACTTTCAATGGGATAACCTGAGAGGAGATTTGGACCAACTGTGTTATTAAAATTTCTCAGGTCGTTTCTAGCAGGCTGCAACCCTATGTTTGAAGGGGTTCACAGCAGCGCTCAGTTTCTGTGTGTCCCATTGCATATAATTTTGGAGGGTACCATAACAAAATTTGTAGACATTCTTTATACTATCTCCAGATGGTGAAAAAACGGTGCCCCTGTCTTTGTTAATAATGACCTGGAACAACAATAGCTGCTTTCATCACTTTCTATCTAAATTATTGCAAAGACAGCAGGAGTGAGGTAAATGGAAGAATTCTTACACTGAACTAGTTGTGTCTATGATGCTCAGCCTAACTACAGTGCTCAGGATGCAAAGCTTTTCACAGCTCTGAGCAAAGAAGCTAGATTTTGACGTGTAGACTAGGCCTCAGTACCTTTGTTAATCTGGGCAGTAGGCTCAACCTCTTTCTTCTGCTTTTCAGTCTTGGTTAGGTTAGGCAGCTCACCACTCGGCTGGCTGGCTTCTGAGGATCTTCCTGAGGAGTCTAAATCTCCCCATGAGTCATGGGGGAGCCTGCCTTGGGGCTGAGTATTTTATATTTCATTAGCCAGGGGGGAACCCAGTAGTTAGGCATTGCTGTGCCACAGTCCCTCTGGCTATGTCTACACAGCAGTGTTATTTCAGAATAACATCAGTTATTCCAAAATAATGTAGTGCACATCTACACAGCAAGCCCGTTATTTTGAAATAAATTCAAAGTAACGGGCTTCTTACTCTGACTCCTGTGACCCTCATTGTACGAGGAGTAAGGGAAGTCAGAGGAAGAGTGCTCTATTTCGAAATAACTGTTGTGTAGACAGCACCAAAAGTTGAAATAAGCTACACAATTAGTGTAGCTCAAGTTGCGTAGCTTATTTCGAGTGTAGCCCTGCTGTGTAGACATACCCT
The DNA here is from genome assembly GCA_032595735.1 of Pelochelys cantorii. Taxonomy (NCBI): domain Eukaryota; kingdom Metazoa; phylum Chordata; order Testudines; family Trionychidae; genus Pelochelys; species Pelochelys cantorii. Next base: position 208,313,739 of record CM064326.1, read on the forward strand.
TTGTGAATCCAGCATAGTAACTCCAACAAAACCACATAGCTTTGTGTGTGTGTGTGTATGTGTAGGGGAGCATATTTTGGCCATTGTGGCACAAAGCTCACAGAAAAATGAGACACCGCATAGTACAGGCATCCAAGCCTGGTTATTGCTGTCTATCAAATCTATCTGTTCATTTAGGACCTGTCACTGGTATTTACTGAATATTTCATAGGTATAGATCAATGTGCTACTGGCTAACAAAGCACCTGCCTTCTTTGTGCACAATGTTGGTCAACATTGTTCATTTCCTATTTCATTACTCATCATAGCATGTAAGATCAAATATTGTATTGTATTGCATTGTATTGTATTGTATTGTATTGTATGAAATCTATGGCAGCATTTCCAAAGAAGCATGTGAGGGAGGAAGGTGTGCACTATACTAGCCCGAATGAGTGGAGGATGTATAACTTAGAATGTATAAGCATTTCACAAGATCTGAGAGGGACAGTGCTGGTTCATTTTCTTGATGGGAGGCTCAGCTCCTAAGGACTGAGAAAGCTGACTCTTTAACGAAGATACCCTTACAGCAAAGTGTTCATTAGGCTTCGGTGTTAAAAAGATGTTAACGAAAGCAAACAAAAATAAGGGGACCACTTCTTCACTACTTTGCTTTCTGCTCAGCAAACCAGAGAAGGGGTCATCAGAAAGACAGACATGGCTCCTTGAGTCTGTGCCCATCTTTGGCACGTTAGTTCGGCCCTCAGGACGTTCTGTTGAAATTTTTAATGAAGGCAAAATTGCAAGAAAACATGAATATATTACATCTTGCGCTACTTAATTATTTCTTCGGGAGCAAGGTACTAGTGGAAGAACCCACGCAAAGATACTCGCATGCTGCCTGGAGAACCCTCCTCCAAGTTAAACCACATTTCTAAATACCTGTCCTCTCTTCTGGTTGCTTTTCCTGTGTATGTGTTTCATGTGAAAGCTTTGTATTTACAAGGACATTCAAAATGTTACTATTCCAGTACTCCCATAGGAAGAGAAGAGTAGTGGTGCGGTAGCCCGCTCCAAAACGGGAAGGGTGAAAACAGCTAGAGGGGAGAGAAGGAGGGCAGTGTATGGCTGCTGCTAGAGAGTCCCTAGGTTAGGACCCAGAGTAGTGGGCAGGCCGGGGTCTCCCACTTTCCCCATGCACGGCACTTGCCATGGAGGAGCATGGCTGAGACAGACTGTAGTTTTCCCTGATGCAAGGGGCTAGACTTTGAGATTGCAGTTGGCCAAGCAGGCAGGTGCACAGACTGTTGACTGCCAATTCCTCTGGTAGGGGGGAGGATGGAGTTGGAGTCACAGAGGGAGGGCCGTGCCATAAAGCGGACACTGTGCAGTCCAGGGAGAGACATGAGGCCAGCTCTGGATTGTGGAAACGGCAGAGTAGATAACAGGAAGGACACCAGCCGAGGGTGGTGCATGCAGTAACTGGACTGTGCTAATTCCTGAGCTGACCAGCAGGAGGCACTCTGGTGGTGAGTCTCCCCCCCCTTCCAAGAAGCCACCTTTTTCCAGGATTGCGCAATCCAAAGTTTGCTGCTAACAAATAACAAGAAATTGCAGTTGAGAATACCTGGATAAGTATGTTAGTCATGCCCCTTGTCTGTCCTCTGGACAGGGAGGCGGTAGGGTATGGTAACACGAGAGAAATCTGTGCCAACTACTGGGGGCCACCCTGTGCCAGAGATAGGGTCAATCTCCATTCCATTTGTCTCACACCACAAAGAAATAAACAGGAGCAGAACATCTGGCCCAAAAAGTTATAAATAATCTGACAAAAAATCCCTTCTCCTCTCAAGCTTTCAGCCTCATGTGAGGGCCTCACTTACTGGTTCTGCAGTCACCAGAGAGCCTTTAGGGTGAACCGGATCTGAATGATCCATTTTTTATTGTTACTTTGTAGTTTATACATTTGGAAATGCTGGAAAAGAACACAAGCTTTACAGATACATTTCTATATGAATTTACACCATCTGGGTACGTGTGTCACTGTATTTGGCAGATGACGGGGAAGCTCACTACTGTCTTCTCCCAGGAGGTGACCTCCATCCTCCAGGAACATAGGGATTAGCTGAGCATGTGCATAATGCTGATGCGGAGAATGGAAAGTCTTAGACTGCTTTAGTGGAGTCCTGTTACAGACACAACATGGACAACTGTAAAAAGAAAGGAGGAGGGGGACGCAGTACAAGACGGATTGAAATTATAATATCCTGTCACTACTAATGAACAACACAGTTCAGGTTTAAAGTCATTGCATCCTGTACTTTTATTTTCAGTCCTTTAGAACATTTTCATGGCTGTTCCATTTGAGCTACAATGTTGCAACCTTGATTTGATGACACATGCATTTTTTGAAAAGTTCCAACACAACATATTTCTCTATCTTTGAAAAGGAGAACATTAAAATACAGTTTTCAGATTTGGTCTATGTAGAGGGACAGTATGGTCCTGCTCTCTATGCCTCAGTTTTCTCCTCTGTAAAAGGCGGGGGGGAGGCGGGGGGGGGGGCAAGACTCCATCTTTTCTTCCTCCTTTGAAGAGGGACTGTTTTGCACCACGTGAAGGGACTGCGCCTAGCATGATGGAGCCTTGATCCTGGCTGAGGCCTATAGGCACTATTCTAATCCAAATAAATAAATACATAATATCTAGCTTCAGGGAGAATAGTGATCGTAAGCAAATTTGAAATCAAATCACTAAGGACTCATGAAAGTATAAATGATCAGTGTGGGAAAAAGAGATGATGCAGGTGCTCGCAGATCAGGGTGACGTGTAATATAAGACTGATAAATAGATAGGACAACAAGAACAGTTGATTTTTTGTGGCTGGGCTCTCCTATCCAAGCTAGTTTTTTTACACTGATAAATACAATAGGGAGTGAAATTAATTATACTGTATTGGCCGAGATACCTAACTGATATTTAAATCTGTTTTTAATAATCCCTCCTAGGTTTTAGCATAATAGCACCATGGTATGTTAGTAAAGAGAAAAATAAGGAAACCATGATCAATCAGAAAGCAATGCAAACTGCATCAGGATAGCTACTGATAAAGAGCAGGTAACAAATTAATGTGAATAAGAGGTAAATAAACATATAAATTATCACACCTAGAACATATAGATCTTAGATTATATGCGAAACCAATACAAATTTTTAATAACTAGTTTGTCCTAACAAATTGTAGTCTGAGTAATCAACTTACATAGGCTTATTAACCTATTTGGTCTGATCATTAGTAGCAAACACATGCTGCATTATGTGCTGGTTTACACAACAGAAAAAAAAATCAAGAAAAACAACAAAAAGTGAAGAGAAGGAAAAGACCATCTCTTAGATCAGCCAAGAGCTAAACACACTCACGCTCTGAAGGGCTGCAAAGGCAATGCATTTCAGAGTTTGAGGGGATTCTGCTCCTAACCCCCCAACACTACATACTATGGAACTGTCATTAGAAGTGTCACAGTGAACCGTTGGCATCACAGTGACAGAACATAGTGTCACTGGGGGCCTCCTTTGCCTTCTTGCATCAGCCTTTCTCCCTGAGGCCTGAAGGAAACCAAGGAGGCATTTTTTCCCCCTTCAGTTGGGTTTTATTTTCCCTTATTTACATGATGGGCCTCAGAGGAGGACCAGGAAATTCCTTTAAGCAAAACAAAAGAATCCCCCAAAGCAAATATAAATACTTTTCTCTGTCCCCTCTTCTGGGGTGTTAAACTACTGCACTGGCTCCTAACTGGCAATGTTTCCACAAGCAGCTGCTATCCTAGTTTCTTTCCCTGTAGAGAGGGGTAACAGTTTGCCACCCAGGAAAGCCTTCTTTCCTGTTACCACTGCCCCATTGCAGCCTGTCACTTACCCCTCCCCTCTCCCTTCTCTCTCCACAACCTATCCCTAGTGCCCCATCTACTCCCACTTCCTGCTGTCCTGCCCTACTCCAGGACCCCTGCTCCTCAGCCTGGCACCTGACTCTAGCTCTGGCTTTGACCACTGGCCTGGCACCCGCCTCCATCTCTGACACCGACGGTGGGCCTCGTATTTGATGTTGTCTTTGGTTCTGACCCTCTGTTCTGATCATTAGGGCCGAACACCCATGCCCTAGTCATTGCCGAAATACGCTCTTGAACTTCCCTGCCCTGAGCTCATTGTTGTCTCATTGCTAGAGCAGATTCATCCCCTCTGTCTCTCTCCTTGTAAACTGATATGGCCTTCTGCACACATGGGCTTGGCAGATCACAGAGATGTTTGGGGATCCCTCGCTTCAGTGACAGTGTGCAGCACTTGTGAATAGTCCTTGTGACATACTACAGTCACTGTGCTGAAATATTTCAACAGGGCAGGAGTCTCTCTGAGGGAGACTGCCTTATGTTTGGGAGGGAAAGGGCAGCATGAGTCAGGCAAGGAAAGCACACTAGAACATAGGAAATAGCCTGCCTTTAACAAGAGAAGAGGGAGAAGGCAATAGAAACTTCCAATAATACTTTGAGGCCAGCCATCTCACTCATCCTAATGCCAGGCACCAGTGGATCCACAGGAAAGAGCAGATGGCTTATTTGGAAAGACTTAAAGCAGCGTCTTTCTTGAGTGTTATTTTCTGTCTGTGTTCCTAGGACTTCAGAGAAAGTTAGAGACCCTTTTTTAGATTTGATGTTGGGAGAGCTATAAAGCAAAAGCCAGTATGGAAAACAATCATGTTTCTTTCTAAAGTCTAATGATCGACCTCTTTGTCAGTTCCAGGGACTGTTCCAGTCATTTCCTTGTGGTTCAGCTATTTCACATACACATAATAAATCTGCAGTCATGTGGATGTATAATAGCATTTCCTCTCTCTCCCTCTTTCTTTTTCCACCCTTGAGTGGGTCTACTGCTTTTTGGGAAGGTTTTGTTTTTGTGGAACATCGATCCCTATTGTATGCACAGAAGGGGATGTATGCTTTGGATGCCTCTTCCTCAGTAGAAGGGAAACCAATTTTCTAAGGCAGTTCAACAACTGATCCCTGGATCGGCACCGGTCTATGGTAGCCTCCTTGCCAGTCCCTGAGAGTTCCCTGACACAGAATATTCATATTTAACATGTAACGTTTATTTTTGTACTTCTATTTTACAGCACTGCATTCATTCAATTATTTCTGACCATTAAACAATAATAAACAAATGGACTGACTGGGTTCTCACTGAGTGTCATGGTGCTGACATGCAAAGGACGTTCACATGCATTTATTGGAAAGTAGTAGTTAGGAGAAAGCGACTAGTACAGTTGTTTCTAAAGTTGCTAACAGGCTGCTCCGCTTTGTTTATCTAAAAGCTCTGCGGCCATGGAGCCTCACAGCTCCCATTGGTTCCAGTTTACTCTTTCCAGCCAAGGGGTGCCGCAGGAAGCAGCACGGCCTGCAGACTTGGCTAAACTGGACAATGTCATCGTCAAAGCACTTACCTCTGCTTTGTTTGTTTGTTTGTTTGTTTGTTTGTTAAAGAACTAACAAAAGTTCAGAAAAACATAATAAAGATGTCAGTGATTCCAAACATGATAGCAAAAGGGGTTTGGAAACATAAGATCAGCCATACTGGGTCAGACCAAAGGTCCATCTAGCCCAGTATCCTGTTTGCCAACAGTGGCCAATGCCAGGTGCCCCAGAGAGAAAGAACAGAAATGATTATTATCAAATAATTATCCTCTGAGTAACCAGACAGCAAGTGGGAAAAGGTGTGAAGGATTAAAAGGAGCCTATATAAGACAAACAGTGGGATTGACCCTATAAAACAGAGACATTTGGTCACCCTACCTGTTGCCCGTTCCCAACTTCTGGCAAACAGAGGCCAAGGACACTTCAGAGCATGGTGTTACATCCCTGCCCATCTTGGCTAATAGCCAGGACCCTACCAAATTTGTCATGGACTGTGAAATCTTGTCTCCCCCTGTGAAATCTGGCCTTACATGGGCTTTGACCCTATACTATACAAGTTTCATGGGAAGACCAGCATTTCTCAAATTGGGGGTCCTGACACAAAAGGGAGTTGCATGGGGGTCCCAAGGTTATTGGAGGGGGTTTTGGTATTGTCACCCTTACTTCTGCGCTGCTTTCAGAGCTGGGAGTCCGGACAGCAGTGGCTGTTGGCCAGGTGCTGTGCCAGCAGCAGTGTAAATATAAAGGTGGTGGTACCATAGGATGCCACCCTTATGACTGGGTTGCTGCTTTCAGAGCTGGATGGACAGAGAGTAGTAACTGCTGGCTAAAGGCCCACCTCTGCAGGTAGCAACACAGAAGTAAGGGTAGCAGTACTGCAACCAGTGTTCCCTGGGAGCTGAATGCTTGGGTGGCCACCCAGGAGAGATTCAAATGCCGCCCAGCCAATTGGCAGAGTACCCACCGCCAGCAGCATGTGTTTCTACTGGTGGTGCACATCCTCACATGCCTCAGTGCACTTAACAAAATTTATTCCACCCATGGATGGAAAAATTAGAGTGAACATTGATTGAAACCCTCTGTACCATAATCTTGTGACTGTCCTCTCAGTGCCTTTTGGGCTCAGGATCTCTACAACTGGAACACCATGACATTTCAGTTTTAAATGGTTAAAATAATGAAATTTAGGATTTTTTAAATCCTATGACTAGGAAATTGACTAAAATAGACTAAAAATTAGATAAGGCCCTCCTAATAGCAATTGATGGACCTATCTTCCATGAATGTATTTAGTTCTTTTTTAACCTTGTTATAGTCTTGGCCTTCAAAGCATCCTCTTGCAAAGAGTTCTACAGATTGACTGTGTGTTATGTGCAGAAATGTTTCCTTTTGTTTAGTTATTGTATTATGAGAAGGAGTAAATATCATTTCCTTATTTACTTTCTATACAGCAGTCATGATTTTAATAGATCTCTATCATATTTCCCCTCCCCCCCTTAGTAATCTCATTTCCAAATTGAAAAACCCCAGTCTTTTTAATCTCTCCTCATATGGAAGCTGTTGCTTACCCCAATCATTTTTGTTGTTCTTTTCTGTACCGTTGCCAGTTCCAATAACTTTTTTGAGATGGAGCAAGCAGATCTGCTCACAATATCCAAAATGTGGGTGTGCCATGGATTTATATTGAGGCAATATGGTTTTTTTCTGTCTTGCTATCTATCTATTTCCTAATGATTCCCAACGTTTGAGTCCTGTTTTGACTGCTGCTGCATACTGAACAAATATTTTCAGAGCTCTCTCCACAATGATTCCACGATCTCTTGAGTGGGAACAGATAATTTAGACCCCCATTATTTTATATGTACATTTCAGGACTATTTTTTTTTTCCAATGTCCATTACTTTGCATTTGTCAACAAAGAAAAGAAAATGTTCGACCTTCAGTTGAAAATAGGATTTGTTTTACATTAAGTTTTGGTTTTGTTGCAAGTGAGGATGTAGAATGCCTTCAACCTCTCTCTGCTGAGCCATTATGCTACAAAACTTTTAAAAATGATTCAGCATCTTGAAACCAACCCCCAAATTTCAAGGAAAAGCTAGTGGAACTCTTCCAACATAAGTGAGATGAAGTGAAAGAGCAAACGAAACTACTGCACGCTGCTATGACATCGAAAGCAACTATGTTAAAAGTGTCATGTATGCTGTCTCTGTGCATTGCTAAATACAAATTGCCTTTGACAGATGGTGGAGAAGTAACTATGACTTTGGTAATAGAGGCCAGTCTTTGGGTGATGCGGCTGCTGCCAAAAATGTGAGTGGCATTCCGCTATCAGACAATACTGTCTCGTGATGAATCCCTAATATTGCAGAAGATATTGAAGTTCAGGTGATAAAGCAGGTTAGAGGGTCAAGGTGGATGAGTTGATGGACACTTTTAAAGTACTGGTTCTTATTGCTGATGTGCTCTATGCCTATGGAGGCATGCTTCCCAAAGATCTACTCTGTTGTGAGGAACTGCCTGCCACAAAACACAGCCTGCCCTGAAATCTTCTGGGTCCTAAACGAGTACGCCACAGTGTGAGGACTTCAGTGGGATTGCGGCACTGGCCTTTACAGCCATGGAATGGCCACAGGAACAAGCAGGTGTCATGGCAATAGTGGTGGAAGATGCACCGACTGCTCATCGAGAGGTCTGGGCAGCCAAGACGTTGCCTCCAGAGCTTAATGATGCCTTGGTAGAGTCGATAAAATTGTGAATTTTGGGAAAACAAAGGGGCTGAATTCTCGCATCTTTGCTACAATGGGTGAAGAAATGGGGCCCAAAGCCCGTCACTTATTCCTACACACTGAATTGTGGTGACTATCCCCTGGCAACGCATTCAACCCAGAGTCTGAATTGCAGTGTGAAATGGAAAGGCTTTCTGTCCCTCTGGCAGCACGCTTTCAGGATTTACACTGGCTCACCAAACTTGCATGTTTGGCAGACATATTTGATCACTTCAATCAGCTCAGTCTCTCTATGCAGGGAAGAATGTTGAGTGTCTTTGTATTGGCCAATCACAGCCTTTAGGAAAATGCTCCAAGTGGGTCTGGCCCACGAAAGCTCATCACCTAATAAACCATCTTGTTAGTCTTTAAAGTGCTGCATAGTCCTGTCTTTTGTTTCAGCAAGTCTGCAAAGACTGAGTCAGGCGCAACTGTTCTGACGTTCCCAGTTTTCGCATTTCTGGCTATTGATGACATTAAATATGTGAGTCTGCCTCTTCCACCTTTAATATTGCATCTCACCTAACATCCACTCTCTAATGTACCATCAACCTGTGGAACTCCACGCCAGAGGATGTTGTGAAGGTCAGGACTTTTAACAGGGTTCCAAAAAGAGCTAGATAAATTCCTGGAGGTTAGGTCCATCAATGGCTATTAGCCAGGATGGGTAGGAATGGTGTCCCTAGCCTCTCTTTGTCAGAAGCTGGGAATGGGCAACAGGGGTGGGGTCACTCGATGATTACCTGTTCTGTTCATTCCCTCTAGAGGCACCTGGCATTGGCCACTGTTGGAAGACAGGATACTTGGCGAGATGGAGCTTTGGTGTGACCCAGTATGGCCATTCTTATGTTCTTGTGTTATCCTGACCTTATCTGTAAGATGGTTCAGGATGTTCCTGTTGTCTTTGGGGTATGTGATTGGTATTGAGGTGTTCTGGTACCACCTTTCTGGAATGTGTTTGATGGCATATATAGTCTTGTGCCCAGACAAGCCAACAGACTCTCCAGGCACCTGGGGATGGGAGGAGCTCTCTGTTCCCAGAAGAGGCAGGGTCTCAGATGAAAGGTGCAGAGGTAGGGCAGCCAGCCTTTAACACCACCCCAATTGCTGACCTCCCTCCAGTGCCATCCAGAGCATGCTGCTCAGGGCTCTGGTGGTGTTTTAAAGGGTCTGTGGTGGCGATGCCAGCCAGGAGCTCTGGACCCGTTTGAATTGCTGGGCCCAGGGGCAGTTGCCCTCTTTGCCCCTCTTTTGGCGGGCCTGCTTGTGCCTAGCACTGCCCAGAAATGTGTATTTCAACATCAGCCCTATTCTTGCCAGGTTCTGTGGGATTCTCTTGCTCACAGATTAACTTTGTTTTATAGTAGCCTGCTCTGACCACTATTTTAGTTCAGGCCTCAGGCCTCTGATACAAGGGCTTGTGTTTCAGGACCTCTTCCTACTACAGCTAGCAATATTGAAAAGCAGCAAGAAATACCAGTGAAACACTAGTTATTTATTTTCTCTCAAGTGGTCCATGGCAATTTAGGTAGGCAGCAAGCCAGTCCCTGATATCAAAATGGTTGAGAAATACCATTGTAAGGCTCAGGCAAGCTAGAGTAGTCAGGAGGGCAATAAACTAATAACAAAAGGCGAGGGTGAAAAGAGGGAACAAATGAACACTTGTTTAGACAAAAATCAAGTTATAGACAACAAAGTTAAGCAAGAAACCAAAGGGCATATACTCCAATGCTAGGGGCCTGGACATAGAACAAGAAGAATTGGAATTGCTCATTTATTAGCATAAATTCAACCTAGTTAGTGTTTCTAAAACCTGATGGCAAGATATGGCTGACTAGAATGTTAAAATACCTGATAAGCTATTTAGGAAGTATTCAGTAGGCAAAAGGGGCTTGGAAGAAGATGATCTTGAATGTTTATGAATCAAGAGTTTAACTGATAAAGCACAAGATGAGGAATTAGTGTCTGCTACAGCCCACCAAGTCACACTATAGAGCAGGATGATTGGCTCCTTATCCACCTATCTATGTGTTGGAAAAAGTCTGTATTATCACCAGGGAATTCAGTCTAAGGGCACATCTACATTTCTGGGAAGATCGACACCCTAGAGATCGATCTTTCAGTGTTTGATTTAGCAGGTCTGTTAAGGACCTGCTAAATTGAATGCTGAGGGCTCAGTCGCGAGGTGTATGGGAAGTTGATGGGGGATGTTTCTCCTCTCAACCTTCTGTTGTGGGGCCACCCCAGAAAATCGATGTAAGGTACGTTGTCTCCAGCAACTCAATGCATGTAGATAGAGTTACATATCCTGCATTGATTTTCTCCACCAGTGTAGACCTGGTCTGAGTGATTTATGCTGGAAGACCAGGGCTGCCAGTACTAAAATATTCTTGGGATTTCTAAAAATTACAGATGACTACTTCCTAATTCAAAAATGTTGCATCCAACATAGGGGAATTCTATATTAGCCCTTGTGTTAACAGATAAAGAAGAATTAATCACAGAATGGTAGCTTAGATACAAGTGATTATGACTTGATTCCATTAACTGTGTTCAAACAGAATAACGTCAAGATGAGCAATATATCTGCTTGGTGCTTTGAAAGGGCCAGTTTCACAAAGTTGAAAACATCTATGAACCAAATCAGCTGGCAAAAAGAATTTAATTGGAAGAAATTGAATGATTACAAGTTTGGTTGATATAGGCAAGGGCTGATAATGTGGATGAAAACATAAGTTACTTTAAGACACAAAGAATGGGAGAGTGGTAAATAATGAAGGGGACAGATCACTGATAAAATGCAATGTGGAGCACTTGGTTAGCTGGGTGCAAGCAAATGCTATGTGTGTTAATACAGCCAAAACGTAAAATCATAGACCTGGGAACAAAAATTATAAGCCATTCTATATGGTCACATAATTTACCATAAAAAGGTGGGGCGGAAGTGAAGTGCACAGTTGGAGGGAGAAATTCAATGCAGGAAATAGAAGAATTATTTTTCTGTGAGACAGAGAGGTTGAGAGAATGTTTTCAAGATGGTAAGAACTGCAGAAGAGAAGATGATGTGGTGGGACCAAATGAAGTCTGATGTTATATAAGTAGATGGCACAGGTGTCTTAAGTTAGGAACTCTGTGGTCAATTTGGCTGAGTCCATGGACAGTTTTGAACCTGATTTTGAACTAGATCCTGAAATATATAGGGGAATAGATGTAGTTCTCTGGGAATGGCGTTATATGGTCACAATTCTCTGGATGTGTGACTAGATGGGCAGTGACATTCTGCATGGGTTGGTATTTGGAACCTGGGATTTGGGGATGCCATGCAGAAGGAAGATATGGTAGACGAGGTGAAAGAAGACTAAGGTAGGGATGAGCATTTCTGTGGAGAAAATGTAGGAAGTGAGAAGAACAATGCAGGACTGGAAAATGCAGGATGGGTAATCGGTCATCTAGGATGCATCAACCTCAACTTAATGGAAGATCCCCATAGCTGCTCCAGAGGAGTTCCCAACTTGCTTGACTCCTGAATGTTCTTGTCCACTTGCTATGGGAGAAAAATATAGCATCAACTCCTTTCCTGTAGGCATGGGGTAATGATGGCACAATTAACTGCACATAGGTTGATGTGACATACACAACTCCCCAGATTTCTTGTGGGTCATCACAGTACTTGTTATCTATAGAGATGTGTCAGTAGGGTCAGCTGTAGCAGCCTCAGTGTCCTGACACTTGTACCCATTTTAGGGGTTGATTAGCAATCATAACACCGGGGGGTGGTGATACACACATTTTCTATCAAGCCAATGCTATGATACCTAGCAGGAAAACAAGCTACTCGGGGCAGCTCAACTGGTTGGGTGGCCTAGTTCTGATATTCAGAGGATCTGAATTTTAAAGAACAGAATGGATTGAGGCTGCTCCAATTTGGCCCTACATTTTTTAACACGGAAAACAGGGCATTTCTGTAGCTCGGTTTATCCAGAGCAAGCTCACATCAATGAACAGGGAGACATGTCAGCTGTTAGTAGTTTGGAGACATTTGATGTGCGCTAGCAGTGTAATGATATATTAGCCATCCTGTCCACATTGAGAATCAGGATTACCTCCATTGCCAATGCAGTTACAAGAGCAACAGCACACTGGACGATTATACTAACAGATTTGATTGATATTGACTAATTGTCTGCTGTAATACTCATGGGTGTATTCTCCTGAACTTCCTGACCTACTGCTGAGAAAAAGCTGAGAGAAAATGATTATGAATGGCACAGCATTGAAGCCACTGGGAATGGCAGCGTCCCTTGCCAAGCATGCCATAGGGTTGCCAGGCGGCCGGTATTGGCCCCTGCTTCTGTCCAGTAAAAAAACCCCAGAATATATGGGTAAAATGTCCAGTATTTTCTGTTTCTCGGATGGAAGTCCGCTTGGGATATTCTTTCCCTGCTGCGTCTGGTGGAGGTGGGGGGAAGCATGGGGATTTAAAGGCGCAGTTACTCTTTTTGTTTTGGTGCGGCTTTTCTTTTTTTTTCCTCTTAACAACTTTGGTCCCCGTGTCTTTTTTTTTTTCTTCTCAATCAATTATTTTCCTGCCATGTTTGTTTGTTTTTTTTTAACTATCTGGCACGTGCATACTGAAACCCCTGTCCTTTCATCTCAATCACCTAGATGGACAATAGTCACAACTGGATGTTATCAAAGGACCTCGCAGAGGCCTAGTAAGAGGCCACTACCTGTTCTTCATGCAACAGGTGGCTCACACTGTAGGTTTGATTAATAGTCATCTGTGGATGCCTGAATCTATCAGTTAGAGGGAAGTGTATCCTGCAAGTCACATGAGTTACAAATGGTAAGGAGTCCCATGTACAGTCCCAAGTCAGTAGCACGCAGTGGGCTCACCAATTTGCTGACCGTACTCTCTGATGCCTATTAATATGTGTAGAGGTAACACTTATGTAGAGGGAAATGGACCCCTTTGTTCTTTTCTTCTAATGGGGCTTAGAGAGCTGATCTGTTTCTTTGAGGCAGTGTCAGTTGTGACCCTAACACCTACACCATTTTCTCTTCTGCTCTCCCTGCTTCTGAGGCGACTCGAGGCCTCCCGCCCTCAAGCTGCGGTGTTCGAAAGCTCCTGCACAATGCTGCAGCCCCTTTAAATCATTTCTGACACCCAACACCTCTCTGTTTTCTCAGCCTGCCTGCCCCAAATATTTCCCTGAAGCCTTGACAGAACGTGTATTCACAGGGCAGCTCTGGAGCAACAAGTTTTCATTTTTGAGACGGTTGTATGGGGAGCTTTGTGGTGTGGCAGCCTGCCAGAGGGTGATCATTTAGCCAGGAGAGCTCACTATTGGGTAGTTAATTTGACATGCAGAACAGAGTGATTAGGCTCTCTCCAAAGGCCAGCCAGACACTTGCCGGTTCTCAGTACTAAATTATACCTGACGTTTAACTCAAAGCTTTAAGGCGTTTCAGTGTGACACTGGACTTCAGTGAAAGCGATCAGCCACACAGCCGCTCATTCACTTTGACACAATCAGTTTTCTCCAGTGGATTGTGTGACCATTAACTGCTTTAAAGAGAAGTGTGAGTCTCACAAAGCTTTCCACAACCTCTGCATTACACAGCTGGCAACAAAGATGAAAAATTAGTGCTGGCAAATAGAGGTCCCCTTGATTAATGCCATAAATATAAGGTTAGGAGGACCAGGACCTCCTTACATGTAAAAATTTGAGGGTGTGGGTGCTTCTCTTTTACTCAAATGATGGCATTTCTAGGAAGGAACAAATCTGTTTGAAAAATTAATTTCTCCCTCCCTTCCCCCACACTGGTGGTGTTAAGAAAGACTGGGATTCGGTGGCTATGTCTACATTTGAGCTGGAAGTTGTGGTTCCCAGGTTGCTTAGCTCTGCACAAGCTCATGTGCAAAAAATAGCACTGTAGCTGGGGTGGCACAGGGGGGCAACTCTGGCTAGCTGCCTGAGGGCATACCTGCAAGGTACATAATCGGGCTCTAGCTCAGACCGCTGCCTGCATTATCCTGGCTACATTGCTAGTTGTAGCGCACTAGGTCAAGTAGAGCACACCTCTCAGGTCATATGCAGAGGTAGCAAAAGATGTGATGTTAACACATGCTCACTGACACACGCTAACTAATGTTATAAATATTTAGTGCTACTAAGGCATACTGCCTATAACACATGCTGTACTGGTTGCATTCCAACTAAGTTTCCTTCTGTACCTTAAAATGTTCAGTCACCTTTTTTTTTCTTTATGAGTCCCAGCTGGCACCTAAATACTTTGCCAAAATACTTTGAGAAAGACTATTCTTCTAGTATTTGTACCGGTGATAAGAACCATAAGTGGTGGACATCTGGACAGCCTGTCTATGGGGAAAGTTAGTTCAGTGTTGCACATTTAAAGGGTCTATGGATGGAGCTTTAGGACACTTACCCAAATGGATCCTGTACCCTGCGGTTTTTGAACAACTCCGTTCTGCATCCAACCTCCATCCCAGGCCCCTGCACCTCCTCCATTAATATGGAAGTGTGCGGCCCTTGACCACTTTCCAAATTCTTGGAGTGTCCCGCCATCAGCAATTATTGCCCAGCCCTGTTATTGAGCCAGTCCCTCCCCCTGCCTCATTCTTTGGATAGCCACCTCCAGCACTCTCTGTCCTTTCATAAGAACATTCCCCCAGACCTAGCTGTTTCCAGTCACCCACCAGCTCTAAGCAGAAATGGTTTCCAACCCACACAGTGGCCCCTCTCTGTTTGGAGACACAGCTGTGCCGTGGGTCATGCATGCAGGGACAAAGTGCAAGCAGAAATCAATCACGGGAGAAGGTGGGACAAGGTCAAGTTTGGAAGCAACTGTCCTGCTCTCTTCAGGGTAATGCCATGCTATGGCTGTAGCAGTGACAAATACCATGATGGCTCTACCATGCATATAACATGTTTGCTTAGGACTCCAATAAGTCAATGGAAGTATTTCTACTGGCTTTAATGGGAATTGGGTGGGTCATCATAGCTTATAGTGCATGGAAGAAAAGGATAACATCATTAGAAAGGTGGGAGTAGAGGGGAAATTGGATTTCCCTGTGTCCTAAAGCAGTGTTTCTCAACTTTTTTTATAAAGTACCCCTTTAAAAAAAAAAAAGTTATAAGTACCCCCACTACCTACAGTTTTCAGACACACAATTTTTTTTTCTACCATTGCAACACATTTGTTTAAACTACTTAATCAAAGCCAGGCGGGTGATGAAATTTTTGGGTGTAAAAAGTACAAAAATAATAAAGCGCTGTAAAACTTAAAACAAACATTCAGTTTTCTCCAAATTTCAGTTGTGTTGACGTACCCTCCAGACTTCTCTCAAGTACCCCTAAGGTTATTCGTACCACTGGTTGAGAAACACTGTCCTAAAGGACTGTTTGCAAAGGATTCTCTGCTGAGTTTTAAGTCAAGAACTGAATGTATGCTGGGAGACACAGGAGATGCAAGCTGGAGAGTCTGTCTTGTGCTGAAATGGGTCTTCCCCTTCTCAACTGAAGGCATTCATCACCTCTCTTAAATCTGTGGGTTTTGTGCTGAACACATTTGCAAGTCACTTCCCTGGCTAATTCATTTGTGATTGGCAAATGTAGAGAGACAAGATATTGAGGAATGGGTTTCGGAGGGTAAATCTCTGCACGCCTGAAGTTCTACATTTCTTCTTCATGCACCTACTAAATTATAGTGGGTCAGGGGAAAGAAAAGGCCAGGGCTGGGTATAGGAATAGGCATTGGACTTTGCTGATTGTTTTGTGGTTGCCTGTCAGTGTCCTCCATGCCCCGACAACCCCTCCTTTCCTTTCCCCCATGATTAGTGTAACCACAATGTTAATGTTAGCACCTTCACCCTCTAGTGCATGGGGCATGGGGGCGACACAGAACTCAGTGAAAAACAGCTGTGATTGATGCCATAAATCAGAAGGATTTTAGAATCTGATGACAAACCTAATTCCTGTCAGAAAAGAGCAACGCTGGCCCCTCCCAAACTGTCATCAAAACCGGGCCATAAAAATCACAGCTGCCACCAAAGCATGCCCGGCCTCTGGGGAACATGCCATCTTGGGGACTCATCTGCTGTGTGCATGGCCAAATTCCGAGCCCTCAGGCACATTCCACTGGGCATTTTGTCACATCTATTGCTGGTGCATCTGTTCAGGGGCATTAACTCTTCTTAAATCACTTTATCCCCTTTTTGCTCTGAAAAAACAAAGCTACAAGAGGTGGTGAGAACTGGGCTGGGGCTATTGCAGGAAACATAGCCCATGTGTTTAAGCACAGGCTGCAGGCAACTCTGGGTGTGGCTAATCCCTCTAGGTCACTCAGTTACTATAATAAGGTCAAAAATCAGATCAAGATTCCCTATAAAGGCATAAAGAAATGATTCTCGTTCATATTCAGACCAAATCTTATGAAATCTTCCCCATCCATACGCCTGCCGGAAGTCCACTACCTCCCATTTCCCAATGTCTGAATGCAAAGCTGAACTGCATGTTGGGAGGCTAGCTCTGACAAGCGCAGCTAGAGCTGGGACAAGCTGGTGAAACAGCTAAAACACAATTCTCAAGCCTGTCAATGGAATAAAGTTCTAACTGAACTCAAAGAACATGAATTAAGAAAAAACTCCAGTCATGTGAAGAAGTGGGCTGTGCCCACGAAAGCTCATGATACCACCTAACATGTTTTGTTAGTCTTTAAAGTGCTACCAGACCATTTGTTGTTTTTTTAGTTTATCATGTAAAGACTAACTCGGCTACCCCCTGAAGCTTATGAATTAAATGATCATTCCTTGTACTTCCTTTTTTACGAGGTTATAATCTTGTCCTGGGCTAAGTCAACTTTGAACCAAAGAACAAAGACTTCATAGCAAAGGAACTCAAGAGCTCAAATCTGAGGCAGTTTTCAGACCTAGATATGGTTATGATTATAGGTAAATAGTTTGTAATATAATCATTCATTTGATGACTAACTTTTTTTCCACTCAGATGAGCTTGTACACTCACTCTAGCGGGGACAGGCCCATGGGTCAGGAGTTTGAGACCCCTGCTTTAGCTTCTTTTCCAGTTTGGGAGGTGTCCACAGTTAACTTATGATTTTCCCTAATTTGTTCACCTTGCAAGAATATTCAGTGATTAGTTTCAGTAGCCAGCTCTCCATGTGTAGATAGCCTGTAAGTACTGTGTTGCATAAATATTACGTACTGAAAATTCCATTGCCAGTTATTAGTTCTGATTTGAGATATGGGTCATGTGGTATTTCATCTGTCTCCTGATTAGATTATCATAATGCTGGGTGGTTATTTTTCCCATAGGAATACTCAGTTCAAACTGAACTCAAGTTCAAACTGTGCTTTCTGCAAATATTCATTGCAACTCATTGCTTCTCCAAACTCCTGCCAGTAGCTTTCTTTGCTGGTGTGTTCATGGCGAGCAAATACACAAGGGGACTAAACACAGCAAAAGAAAAATTCAGTTTTCTTTTATGAGGTATTTGTAAAATTCTGGTCATTATTACTGAAAT
The DNA here is from genome assembly GCA_032595735.1 of Pelochelys cantorii. NCBI lineage: Eukaryota > Metazoa > Chordata > Testudines > Trionychidae > Pelochelys > Pelochelys cantorii. Next base: position 208,331,509 of record CM064326.1, read on the forward strand.
TTCTAGTTATTTTCCCTCCTCCCCTTGCTCATTCCGCAATTTCTGTCTTTTCCACTCCAAAACATCTTCACATCCTTAGAGCAGAGGCAGGCCCACATGTCAAGAATAAGGACAGTTGGGGTGTGTTTACACAGCAATTCCATTATTTTGAAATAAATTCAAAATAATGGATGGCTTATTCTAACTTCTGTAAACCGCATTCCACAAGGAATAATACCTATTCCAAAACAGCTATTTCGGAGTATTTCTTCCAGAATAGCTTATTTCAAAATAAGCGTGCAGTGTAGACGTACCCTTGCTGTGCAGTGCTTCAACTTGAATGTAAATCTGAATTTGGCCATCACTTCTTCTCCCAGTTCTGTTGTGTTAAGAACCGGGGAGAGGGAGAGACAAGGATCTGTGTTTGAACTGAGTCTGAAAGTGATCCTGAGGTCAGCCAACTAGAGGGACTTTTAAAAATGCCAGACCAGTATGCTGCAGTTCCTTTGTACTGCTCCAGCACATCACAGCAGCTTCAGATAACAGATGCAAAGTAGGTGGGGGAAAAACAGTGCATTTCAGCTCCTGGGTTCCCCCACAGCTGCCTACAAGCAAACACCCCCTTCTCCCCAGTCTCCTACCTTTAATCCTTACTAAAGCAACTGGGGAAAGCATCTCCTTAATGCAGCTGAAATGCAGTTTAAAGCATAGCATATTATTCCTGTTCTTCCAGCACAAGCCTCCTTCCGTTATAAATTATATGATGATAGATTAGCAGTTATGAAATACAGACTGGTGACAAGGAATTCTAAAGGTATTGATGCAAACATCAGTGGCCAGTTAGGTTGAAGAAAATTAGAAAGCTTTTTAAAAATATATCAGGAACAAAAAGTATAGCTCCAATACATGTCAGGGGTGGTAAAAATCTCAATAATGATGCAGAAAATGCGGAAGTATTCAATAAATATTTCTGATCTGTACAGTATTAGGAAACAAGTTGGATGTGTTGACATTTACAGTGATAATTAAATACTTTCTGTTCCAGGAGGAACTAGAGACAATTTTAAACAACTACGAAAATTAAACAGTTTGAAACCTACAGGCCTGAGTGACTTATACCAAAGTGTTTCAGTTTACTGAGGTGTTCTCTGAGGTATGTCCAGACAGCGGGGCTATTTCGGGATACAGGAGGTTAACCCAAAATAGCTACCCCGCCTCTTTGAAATGCACCCGTTATTTCAAAATATTTTTTGAAATAACAGGCGCGCTATTTCGGCATCCCTGTAACCCTCATTCCACGGGGTTGAAATAGCATGTTATTTCAAAATCTGGCACTGTGTAGATGCACCAAATTTCAAAATAAGCTATTGCAATACAATTGAAATAAGATACACAATTTGTGTAGCACAAATTGCGTCTCTTATTTTGAGTTTAGGGTGCTGTGTAGATGCATTCTCACATATTTAACAAACTTTGGCACACTTGGAAAGTTTCACAGGCATACCTAAAAGCTGATGTGTCAATATTTTAAAAGAGTGAATGGACTGACTCAAGTAACTGTAAGGTGGTTCATCTGACATTGACCCCATACAAAGCTGATATAGGATGAAATACTTAAAGAATTATAGAGCACTAAAGTAAGTAATGTTAATCAGCAAGAGCTTATGGAAAACAGTTCCTGTCAGAAAAACCTTTATTTTTATGTATTTATTGAGATTACAAATTGTATTGATAAAGCAGGGAGCAGAAGTAGGAAGAGGCCTATATACCCATGCCAATCTGGATCACTTGGTTTGAACAAGATGATACAGCCACAGGCAAGATCCTAACTCCAGGCACCAAAGAAAGTAAATCATACTTACAATATGGGGGACGGTTTCTTGTAAAGCAGTGACTCTGATAATAATAATACCTGCATGGGGAGAAGTTATGAGATAGTAGCGGGCTCTTTATTTTACCATGCGAGAGAATAGTGGTTGGAAGCTGAAGCTACATAGATTTGAAATGAAGTGCAAATGTTAACAGTGCGAGTAGTTACACACTTGAGCCACTTAACTAAGGATGTGGTGAATTCGGCAGCACATGACATTTCTAAGACGGGAGGTCTTTCTAGAAAATATGCATTAGTTCAACCACAAGTTATTGGCTTTGATGCCCAAATCCCTGGGCATGCTATGTGTTAAGCAGGAGGTTAGACTTGGTGGTCATAATGATCCCTTCTGGCCTCAATATCTCTGAATCTATAAAGATTACTTTTAAATCTGTCCAGGAGCAAATTGCAGCCTGTGGTTGGTTGCACTGTGCATTATCATGTGTGTATGTCTGAGATGTGTGTGTTTTCTTTGCCAGTCTGCACTCTGAGAACAAAAACTCTGAACCACTCTGTTCAGGGAAAATAATGGAAACATCAAAGGCACGAGATGCAGAAAACACAAAACACCAGTTTCATAGCTATGTGCAGCCAGCAGGGACAGCTTTTATCTCCAGATCATTCCAAGGCAGTGGGGTGCCACCCACTGAGATTCTGTTTCGTAATTTCAATTTGTGCACAGATTCAGAAAGACAACGTCATTTGCTTTAACTCAGTACTTGCTAAAAAGGAAGTTTAGATTCATGATGCAGTCTACCTAATTTTCCTAATAGCTAACATAAGCAAGACACGAGAAGTCATTCTTCCACTCTACTCTGTGCTGTTTAGGCCTCAGTTGGAGTATTGTGTCCAATTCTGGGCACCACATTTTAAGAAAGAGGTGGAGAAATTGGAGAAGGTCCAGAGAAGAGCAACAAGAATGATGAAAGGTATAGAGAACATGACCTATTGAGGGAAGACTGAAAGAACTGGGATTGTTTAGTTTGGAAAGGAGAAGACTGAGAGGGGACATGATAGCGGTTTTCAGGTATCTAAAAGGGTGTCACAAGGAGGAGGGAGAAAAAATGTTCTCCTTGGCCTCTGAGGATAGGATAAGAAGAATGGGCTTAAACTGCAGCAAGGGAGGTCTAGGTTGGACATTAGAAAAAACTTCCTAACTGTCAGGGTGGTTAAACACTGGAATAAATTGCCTCTGGAGGTTGTGGAATCTCTGTCTCTGGAGATATTTAAGAGCAGGTTGGATAGACATCTATCAGGCTACAGCTACACTGATGGTTTTTTCTGGAAGAAGATATGCAAAGTGTGCTCGCATTTGCATATCTTCTTCTAATTCTTTTTGCAAAAGAGGTTTTGCCGCTATTTGGCCCCATGTAGACAGGGCCAAATGTCGGGGGAAAAACCCTCTTTCGCAAGACCCTTATTCCTCGTAAATCGAGGTTTACAGGGTCTTGCTAAAGAGGGTTTTTTTCCGACATTTGGCCCCATCTACATGGAGCCAAATAGTGGCAAAACCTCTTCCGCAAAAAAACGGCAGTGTAGCCGTAGCCTCAGGGATGGTCTAGACAGTACTGGGTCCTGCTATGAGGGCAGAGGACTGGACTTGATGATCTCTCGAGGTCTCCTCCAGTTCTAGTGTTCTATGATTCTATAAATCTGCCTTGCTGCAGATTAAGCCAATTACTTTTTGTCCTGCCTTCAGTGAACAGAGAGAACAATTTATCACTGTCGTCTTTGTTACATCCCTTAACGTATTTGACGTCTCTATGGGTGTGTACACACTGCACCCATAGCTCAAAATAAGCTACACAATTTGAGCTACGCAAATAGCATAACTTATTTTGAGGGTATTTCAAAATAGCTTATTTTGTCAACACAGTGCCAAATTTCAAAATAGAGCGCTATTCCAAAACATCCCTTAATCTTCGTGGAACGAGGTTTACTGGGACATCGGAATAATGCACCCGTTATTTTGAAAATTCTTTCAAACTAAAGGGCGTGCTGTCAAACGTGGAAAATGCTATTTTGGGATATCAAAAGTATCCCGAAATAGCACAGCTATCTAGACACCCTTACATGGTGTGGCGGCGCGTCGGGTTCCCCCGACTCCTGCACCCCCGTAATGGCACGGACAGACTCCACCAGCCAGTAGAATAGAGGGACTTTATTGCTTCTCCAGGATACAGCACAGCACAGATGTCATCTGGTTACAGGAACCAGGCCTAGGATGCCTCAGCCCCCCTTGAGATGGGGGATGCTGGGCCCCTAAATTCCAGCCCCTCTGGGCCCTAGGCTGTCTCCTCCATGATCCCAGACAGAAACTACTCTTCCTTCCAGCCCTGCCCCCAGCTGGGGCTGGCCTCGCCCCCTTCCTTTCCATTGTTCCGCTCCATGGGAGATACCTGTCTGACGAGTTTCGAAGCCCCCTTGCATAATGACTCATCCCCTGCCCTGCTGGGCCGTGCTGCAGACAGCAGCTAGTGGAGGTCACTGACAACCCACTGTCCAGCATAGCAACCAGCAAGGTACCCCCACTACCTCACACATGGTTCCCTGTCAGTCTTCTTTTCTCAAGCCTAAACATACACAGTTTTTTTAACCTTTCCTCACAGGCCAGATTTCTAAATTTATTATTTTTGTCGCTCTCCTTTTCAATTTGTCCACATCTTTCCTGATGTGCAGTACTCAGAACTGGGCACAGTTCTCCAGCTGAGACCTTACCAGTGCTGAGTAGAGGAAGACAGTTACCTCCCATGCCTTACCTTCTACGTTCCTGTTAATACACCCCAGAATGTTAGCCTATTTCACAATCTCATCACACTGTTGGCTCATATTTAATTTGTGATCCACTGTAATCCTCAGATTCTTGTCAGCAGCATCACCACCTAGCCAGTTATTCCTCATTTTATAGTTGTGCATTTGTATAGGACTTTATATTTGTCTTTTTAAAAAATTTCATCTTGTTGATTTCAGATTCTAATCCGGTCCTCCAAAGTGCTTGCAACCCCTCTCAGTGTGGTGTCATCTACAAATGTTATAAGCATACGCTCTACTCTATTATCCAAATCGTTAATGAAAATATTGAACAGTAAACCCAGGACAAATCTCTGCAGGACATGTCTAGACATGGCTCCCCAATTTTAACAGTGAACTACCCTTTTAGTAGGGTCTTCCAACCTGCTATGCACCCACCCTCTAATAACTTCATCTGGAATCCATCTCTCTAATTTGCTTATGAGAATGTCATTTGTGGGACTGTGTCAAAAGCATTATCAAAATCAAGATATAGCACAGCTACAGCTTCTCCCTCTGGCCCATAACTCTGTTAAAGAAGGAAATTAGGTAGCCAGATGATGATGATGATGGCGATTAATAATAATAATAGTAATAATAATAATAAAACTCCTCTGCCTGATTCTTTATTTATTATTTATTATCAACTAACTCAATTGGGTTAGTTAGCTAGTTGTTAAATAACTCCTCTACCTGATTCTCTTCTTCAGCTCCCGATCTGAACAAAGCTATTTCAGACCGTTGCTGAACATTCCCTCTGTCTGAAATGAAAGTTCATGAACCTCAGAAGTCAACCATTTAGCAGGAGAATTCCTCACGTCTGTCCAACTATCCCCATCCTCCTTCAACCTAAAATCTGAGCACCTACTGTCTTGGAGAAATGGAAACCATCACTCTTGCATTCCAACATTTGCTGCAGAGAAAAACAATGTGCCAGTCCCCAAGTCTTTTATGTCCAGCTCCCCAGCTTTCCCAAAAAATGTCCAAACACCTTTAGATTTGGACTCCTTGTTTCATGTTGGAGCAAAAGCAGGATGAGTTGCCAGAGGTTTTGCTTTTTCAGTTTGAGCCAAACAGCCTGCCAGACCTCTTGAGAGGGGATGTAAGATTTTCCAATTTCTGAATAAGCCAATGAAGCATAAAAATATTGAAACATAAAATAAATATGTTTTATGAAAAGATTCTGTGTTGTCAGAGGGGCTGGCAGGCACCAGAGGACTCCGGGATCTTTTCTCCCTTGTGACCCAAAGCTGCAGTGAAATAACCTTTGCCAGCCTGGGAACATAGGAATGCTGTGGTGCCATACTTCCTATTTTCATGCTTGGGAAAACTTGATGAAAAAGTCTGTAACGATTGCAGAATGTTCTGTATTCAGAATGTCGTGAATTGGTTTTACAATGAGTACTAATTTTTTCCAGTTATAGACACAGACTGCATGTTTCATTTTCTATAACTACTTTTTTGTAATAATTACTATAAGTCGAGGTAAGAAAGGCCTGAGGTGTCACACACAGAAGAAGTGAATCAGGCCCCACTGGGGATTCACACAACCCTTGCCCAGCTGCCATTGAACACTGTGGGTTACTAACCTCTCTTGACACCTACATTTTTGCCATAGAAATTCCCTCAGCACCTATGTTTCTGCCTCTGATCATGCTCAGTGCAGCCCCATGCCAGCTGTTCAAATGCCCCAACCCCCAAAGCAATGCAGAAACTGAGGGAAACAGACACTGCTCTGCCTATCTCACCTGTTGGGCTCAGTCTAGTGTGTAGGCATGCAGAACATGCCCCGTATGTGAACTCATACATACAGCCCTCAGAACATCCCCTGGGTTAGGGTATTCTTTTGAGATGTAAGACCCCCACCTGATTCAAGTCCCTTCTCTGTCTCAAGGTGGAGGATGACTGTGAACAGGGACCTGCCATCTTTCAAGAAAGTGCCCTGGCTACTGGTGTGATATTCTGAGGGGGGTCTCACTCTCTCTCTCTCCGATTGTAATTGTTTCTTTGGGAATAAATAATTAAACAGTCAGTGGGAGCAGACTGGAACCTGGCTCTCCCATCAGAGTGTGACAACCTGTGGGCTAGAAGGTCATTTTCATGCTTCTTTGCTTTCCTGCTCTGGTCCACTGACTCTCATTACTGATCCACAGAGGAACAGCTTCAACAGGAGAGACTGAGGTAATCCCTCCCCCCATCTGAGTACCCATTAGTGCAGTGCATTAGCTACTGCACCTGAGAAGCAATTGATCCTTTCTCTCCCTCAGGCAGAGGGGGACTTGAACCAGGTGTCTCCCATTTTCTGAGTGAGTGTCCAGCAGGCAGGAGGTGCTTCCCTGCCCCTGAGAGGAACAGGGTTTGGGACACATGCCTCTCCTTGGCGTCTTCCATTAGCTGGTTTAAGTGAAGAGACATTGAACATGCTGGTTTTTGTGAATCCCATTCACTATACAGGGAACCATTGTACCCAGCTCATGCTAAGTGAAGCACAAGGATTTTCTAGGTGATTTTGTGAATCAAACCCTAAATGCCTGGCCCTAGAGCTTTAACAGCCCCTTACGCTGCTGCTGCAGATCAGATTTGGGCCACTCGAACTTGACTGGCATGAGAACAACGCCCTTTGACAAAGGTGACCTGCGAAATGGCCTTTCATCTCTCCACCCTGAGAGTTGGTGCCAATTGTCCTCCCTCAGCAGGAAGTGAAGGGAGAGACGGTGACATTAAGCTTCTCTCATCTACTCTCTTTCCACACGGAACATGCCTTCAATTAGAGGATTTTAATTAAAATGCTTTGCTGTCGCATCCTGTTTCCAGGCCCTGCTGTAAATTCAACTTGACATTCTCCCTTTAACAGGTGGGCAGGATTATTGTGAAAGCTGCCAGATGGAGGGAAACAGAAACAGGGCTGGCGACTGAGGTGCAGGAATAGAGAGGCAGGTGTGTGTGTGTGTGTGTGTGTGTGTGTGTGTGTGTACATACATACACACATACTCTGGTGCATACCTTTCAATATGTGCTGTGCTACATACTGTCCTTCTCTATTAGGGGTCCGTATTTCCACAGGCCTGTCACTTTCTGCAGTTCTCACTTGTGGCTGAAATGCTCCCCGCCATCAGCCTGGCAGCAAATTGTCTTTCTTCTCTGTTTCATGAGATCAGTGCCATCTAATTAACTAGCAGCCTGGGGCTTACGTTCAGCCAGTTTGGGTGCGGCCTTTCTGCAGGGTGGCCTGACATGGAGACTGTCAGGTGGCAGAACAGCTGCAGAGATCAGCCAGGTAGACTTAGAGACCTTGAGGAGCAACTACAGCTGTATCAGCACCATCCTATTGGTGCACAGGAAATAAAGGGTGAAGCAGTTGGGGATGGTTTGAGGGTAAAGCTCCGGAGAAAGGAGTGAGAAGGGTGGCCAGCCTGGAGAGAGGGGCTGGAAGAAAGCAAGATGGCCAAGAGGCAGAAAGGGAGCCAACAACTGGAGCCCAGGAGAGGGACCATGCTGAAGGAAAAGTAAAAGAGAAACTGAAGAGAGAGAGCAAGGGAGGAGCATGGGAAGTGAGCAAAAAGGAGTGGAAATAAGGAAGTAGCAGAGAGAGACTAGTGAGAAATCACAGGAAGCGAAAAGGGGGAGGGTGAATTCAAGGTGAGAGGATGAGGAAGGAACCATGTTTCTGATTTTCGTTTCTTTCTTTTAAAAACAACAAAATCCAAGGAAATAAGAAATAAAATACTTGTATATGTAAAGATGCACCTTGCATTTTGCCTTGTGGATTGCCTTATACTGCAGACGTAATGTCCGTAGGTGTCTGCTACGTGAGGAAATGACTACGTCCTCCTGTGGTGGAGATATAGGGTATATCTTCTGCATTTGGGTGGTTGCGGGGGGGGGGGTGGTGATTGCAGCGCATGTAGGCATCCCCATGCTAACTTTAGCTACTGTGGCTAAGAATAGCGGTGAAGTGAGGCAGCAGAGACTACCGTATGGGCATTACAAGCTCTCCCCAAGCCTGGGGTAAAGGTTTCCTTTGCCACCTCATGCCACAGGGTCAGAGCCACTGCATTGTCACTGCTATTTTTGGCTAGGCTGGCTGCATCAAAGCTAACGTGGGGATGCCTACCTGAGCTTCGGTCTCACCTCCGCTTGCAGCGTAGAGGCCCCCTAAGAGGCAGTTACAATGAGCATGGGGATGTTTAATTGGAGAAGGAGTATGTGTAAGCAAGGATGCCACTGTGGGCCTTTTCACAGATGGCAGTCAGGCTTCTCAAGTATTTCTCCCCTTTATGGAGAAAAATCTTCGATGTTTCAAGGACATTTTCCTATCTGTCCCAGCCAAGCTAGGAAAGGTCTCAGGGGCTATCATCTATTGCCCCTCGGAATGAGTCTCTGGTCTGCTGCAGGCCTTCAGAAGGCACCACAATATCAATGCTCAGTGATAACGTAAGAGAAATGACCAAGGGATCCCCTGTGAGGCACGGCCTAGTTTGAAACACGTGAGGTAGGACTCTCCTTGACACATCATGCAACCCACTGATGCAGCCAGGGCACCATTCAGGGAGGAGACTAAAGACCCTCGCATCAGCACATTGCTGCTTTTCTTCTCCTTCCCCTGACTATCAGGGAGCGAGGGGAAAGTGCACGGCTTGTGTCACGTATTTCCCTGCACCTCCATTCACCAGGCAAAAGGGAGAGGAATGCACATGAGCTGTGCACTTTTCCCTTGCTCCCTGATAGGGGAAGGGGAAGAAGAGCCAGCAGTATCCCAGTATGAGGGGCTTTGTCCCCTCCCCCCCGCCCTCTTCAATTGGCACCCATGCAGTCCAGCCTCAGTCATGGGCTATGGAAGGGGACTCATTTCCCAGGAACATTGGGATCACTGTGCTGAATCAGACCCTTGTATTCCAGTGGCCCATCTCTGACAATGGCTAGAACCAGCTGCTCTTGTTGAGGAACCCTGCAATAGGCAACTACAAAATAACCTGTAAGTATGGCCTAGGAACAAAGACCGTTGCATTTGCATTTCTGTATTAAAACACATTCTGTTTGACAGTACCCCATTTATCCAGCATTTTGTACCCTTCAGTATCGTAGATGACTAAGGCCAGAAGGGGCAGTTATGATTATGCAGTCTGATTTGCTGTATAGCATAGTCCCTAAAACATCCTCAGGATAATTCCCTGTGAATTAGATGATATTAGTTCAATCCAATTTTGACTGAGAAATGGAGACCCTGCTACAACCGTTGGTGAATAGCTTCAGTGGCTAATTACCCTCACTGTTAAAAAGGCACGCCTTATTTCTAGTCTGAAGTTGTCCAGCTTCAACTTCTAGCCGTTGGATTGGTCTATACCAGCAATAGGCAGCCTAGGCTAATGAGTAAGTGACATATGAGGCTCTCCTTCAGTTCAGTGGGCTGCAAGATGATTGTAACCAAGATGGTCTCCTGGGATAGGGTAGTTTTGATTACTGCATTTGTGTGCCTAGTGTGATGGGGTGCAGTCACAGAAGTCCCCTTGGGATTGTTCCCCAGTGTGCTGATCATGCCACTGACACCTGCCTTCTTGCTCTCTGGGGCTCCCCGCCACCATGTCCTGCTGGGCCAAATCCTCTGGTCTCTCCCAGACAAGGCATAGAATTGGGGCAAATAACCCCTTTCACAGCAATGCAGACAGTGAACCAGCTCAGCTCTGGGAGAATGCAATTCTAGGGCTCAGCACCCAGGAAACCAACCCCCAAATGGAACCAAACACCCCCAGATAAATCCTTCTTTCTCTGGGTAAAAGTTTTACACAGTGAAAGTTCATCAGGTATGCTCTCTTTATCCATGAGAGAGAGATGTGCACAATGGTTGTTCCCCCAGGTACCAATTATTTACACTGGGTCCAATAGTAAACAAAAGTGTTTTTATGAAGTACAAACAGTAGGACTTAAGTGGCTGCAAGTGAAAACAGACGTATTCCAGTAAGTTACTAAATTAAAATGAATAGAAAATGCATTGTTTGTTTTAATCCACTAAAACAGGGATTTTCAAACTCTGAGTCGCAGCTTGTAAGGGCAAGCCGCTAGCTGGCCGTGAGATGCTTTGTTTACCTGAGCATCTGAGGGTACAGGTGATCACAGCTCCTGTTGGCTATGGATTGCCATTCCCAGCCACAGGAGCTGTGGGAAGTGGGATAGCTGAAGAATAAGGCAAAATGTAGCTGCAGACATCGGCATGGTAGGCCCACATAGTATACCAAGAATATCCCTTGTGGCCCAGGCAAATAATCTGACATATAAAAGATACCAACTTGTGTCAGGTATCACAAAGGCTGTTGTTGACAGAGAGTGGCATATATAGATATCAAAGTGATTTTCATTTTAAAGGACTTTTTTTAAAGAACAAAAGGAAGTGAATTGAATGGAAAGTAAGCTGAAAGCTACAAAACATTACACAAAATTACTGATGAGGACTCAGGGGTTTTGATATGGACCAGTTCGGCCAGTTATGGGTTCCAGTGCAGACTCCAGCTAACTCAAACATCTGGAAATAGCCAATGAATCTTTCACATTTAGGTCCTGAGTTAAAGTCCAAATGTATAGGAAATTGGCCAAGGCCCTGCCGCTAGCCTCCCACCCCCCGCAATTTGGTGGCTTATGTAAATTGAAGGGATGGGTCTCAGTTCTTAATGGACATGCTTCCATACCATGTAACTAGCACTACTGCTGGGTTTTTTGGCAGTCTCAGCAGCGAGGCAAATGGTGAAATGGACCATGGAGACTGAATTCACCTCTCATTCAAAAACTAGCCACACCAGGTTAAGCTTGCAGATGAGAGGTGCAGGTTGGGGTGGCATGGAGCGGTGTGGTCAGCTAACACTGCCACCGCTCATGTGGCACCTGCTCTGTAAATAGAGACCTTCTCTTTCCAAAGCTGTTCCCTAGTGCTTTTCACCAGTGCTATATTCCCAGACTATTTTGAAGCACTGTCCATGAGTTGCAAGGACTTCCCAGTGCATAGAACCTAAGTCACTTAGATTAATCTTTTCACTAGTGGCCGATCTGAGAGGTTAAGCAACTGTGAGTCACTGTGTTAGGAAAATTGTTATAATACGTTTGGTGAGAAATGCTTTATATCTTGCAAGTTCAGAGGCTTATTTCTGGACAGACCTGTCTAATGGGAGTGGAAGTTTCTGAGGTTTTGTGTAATCATATTAGTAAGTAGGAACCACAGTATACATTTATGCCAAAAGTTAAATCAAAAATGGCCCATGTAATCACACATGTTCTAAACAATTTGTTTCACACCACTAAATAGTTTCTTTAAAAGTCAAAGTCCACATGCTGAATCTGGATCAGTGCCTCTTGCTAAAGTGTACCAAGGGTTCGTCTACACAGCAAACAAAACAACCTTGAGTTCCAGATCCTGGGTCAATCAACTTGGGCTCACTTTACTGGGCTAAAAACAGGAGTGTAGACATTTGGGCTGTGGCTGAAGTCCAGCTCTAAGACCCTCTCTTTGCTCAGGTTTCACATCCCAGGTTCTGGTTTGAGCCTGAATAGCTACAATGCTTTTTTTAGCCCCAAAGCAAAAGACCCACGTGGCTGAGTCAGTTGACCCAGGCTCTGAGGCTCACTGCTATGTTCTGTTCTGTTTTCTTCTCCATGTACCCTAAGTTGCCGGGGCATTTCTGATGTGCTCAAGCTCTGGAAAGTGAGAACATACTTTACATTACTTTCCAGGCCATCATACTTGTCCCCAAAAGGTAATGGGAGTTCCACGGTGCCACAGGTACCCATTTGACTGCTGTGGGGGGAGGAACCCTGGCTGCCCAGAGATAATCATTGGAGATACAGTAGCCACAAGAACATCCTGAGTTTGGAGACCTGATAATGTAGGGGAGAATCTCAGCTGAAATTTAAAAAAAAAATCATTTTCTAGCTCTTGCAAAATATCACTGATGTAAACTGGCCGTTGGGTGAAAATGTCACCAACTTTTCTTAAAGCTTTAGGTTATTCCCTCTCTCCTCCATTGCTGCCCAGGGCCTGTCAGTCCCAGAGCCACACGTCCCTTGATTTTAGAGAGCATCACAGAGCCATCTATACTGGTGTGGGATAGTGCTGATCTGGGTGCCCCAATGCCAGCTGGTAAGGTCCTTCCAGTTGGCTGTTTGAAGCTGAGCTAGCTCTTTAGCAGTTCAATCAATGTGGCTGGCAGCTCTACAACATGGTTTGAGAACATAAGAATAGACAAACTGAGTTAGACCAAATGTCCGTCTAGCCCAGTATCCTGTCTGCCGACAGAGGCCAGTGGCAGGTGCTTCAGAGGGAATGAACAGAACAGGGCAATTATCAAGCGATCCCTCCCTTTTTATCCACTCCCAGCGTCTGGCAAATAGAAGCTAGGGAAACTCAGAACATAGTGTTCCATCCTTGGCCATCCTGGCTAATAGCCCTTGATGGACCTACCTTACAGGAAACTATCTAGGTCTTTTTAAAACCCTTCACAACATCTCCTGGCAGAGAGTTCCACAGATTGACTGTGTGTTGTTGTGTGACGAAATACTTCTCTTTTTCTGTTTTAAACCTGTTGCCTATTAATTCCTTTGGGTGACCCCTCGTTCTTGTGTTATGTGAAGGAGTAAATAACACTTCCTTTTTTCACTTTCTCCCCACCAGTCAAGATTTTATAGACCTCGATCATATCTCACTTTAGTCATGTCTTTTCCAAACTGGAAAGTTCCAGTCTTTTTAATCTTTCCTCATACAGAAGCTGTTCTATACCATTAATCATTTTTGTTGCCCTTTTCTGTACCTTTGCCAATTCCAATATGTGTTTTATTGAGGTGGGAATACCACATCTGCACACAGTATTCAAAATGTGGGCATACCATGGATTTATATAGAGGAAATATAATATTTTGTCTTGTCATCTATCTTTTTCCTAATGGTTCCTAATGTTGTAGTAGCTTTTTTGAATGCACATGGAGCAGATGTTTTCAGAGAATTATCCACAGTTTCTCCAAGATCTCTTTCTTGAGTGGAAACAGCAAAATTCGACTCCATCATTTGGTATATATAGTTGTGATTATGTTTTGCAATTATCAGCACTGAATTTTAGCTGCCATTTTGTTGCTCGATCATCCAGTTTGGAGCGGACTACCCATGAAACTGAGGGTGGGGGTCTGACTCCCAGCTTGCACAGACATAATATGCTTGAACACTAAATACGGTAGTCCAGCCATGACAGTTTGGTCAGCAGTGAACAGTAGCCTGCACTGAATAGTTGTAAAAAGGTGTTTCATAAGACAGCTCTAATGCCTACTCATGCGCAACAGTTACACTGCCATAGGAGGAGAATGGAAGGTGAGTGGGGAAAGATACCCCATTTTATATCAAATAAGTTAGTTACAGAATCAATGCTCTAAAATTCAAGTGTGAGAGCATGGGTGAATAATAAAAATAGCAAATGTGACTTCAAGGTTGTAGAAGATCTGATGAAGGAAAGATGGACCAACGCCAGTGCAATTCAAGACAACGATGGGAACAGTTTTAGAGAAGAAAGCGACGTCACCAACAGGTGGACAAACTACTGCTTTGATCTATACAACCTCCAGAGAAAGGGAGATCCTAGTGTCCTAGACAGCCCAGATTCAAGAGAGGAGGATGACTTTTCAAAACTGTGTGAAGTGGAGACCACTGTGAAATCCCTTAGAAGTGGAAAGGCTACAGGTATTGACAACATGCCAGCCAAACTGATGAAATTGGGAGAAGAAATAATAATTGATGTGGATCTTGATGGGTGCGACAAGATCTGTCAGATGGGTGAGTGGCCCTCCATGTGGACCCAGTCATCTTCTGCCAAAGAAAAGCAACCTGCAATTGTGTCAAAATTACCAGACCATAGGCTTCATTGGCCATCCAGCAAAATGATGTTGAAAGCCATATTGAAGACACTAAGCCACAAGTGGAGAATTGAATAACAGGCTGACATCTGTGCTGGAAGATGTACCACAGAAGGATTTCAACCTTGGTGTTCAAGTGTGAAGTACTTACAACACCAGCAGGACATCTATTATGTTTCTGTTGATTTTTAAGATGGTGTTTGACAGAGTATGGCACAAAGTTCTCTGGGCAACTATGAAAAAACACAATGTTGGTTATAAGTTTATTCTTACCATTAAACGACTGCATGTCAAGGACAACGGTGCAGTTCTTCTCAATGGCACAATAAAAGAGTGCTTTCACACACTTCTGGAGTCTGGCAAAGCTGCCTTCTATTGCTCTCAATGTTCAACATCTACTTGGAGCATATAATGACTGATGCCCTAGAACATCCCATATGCACAGTCAGCATGGGGTTTGGGGGAGGGAATGGTCTCAATCTTCAGTTTGCTGATGGAAGAGAAGAAGAGACAGAAGAAGAGATGGAACGACAACATAAAAGAGTGGGCAGAAATGGACTTCACAGAGACTCAAGCACGAGCACACAATGGTCAGGGGTGGAGACAACCGGTCGATTGCTAATGTGTGATGGTGGCCCAATGACTAATGTGGTTATGGGAGTGATGATGAATCATGATATTAGTTACATTTGAGAATGCTCTAAAGAATCATCTCCCTGACATGGGATTGGGTTGCATTTAGTCCAGGTACTGGCCTGGTTTAAACCCCCTCTTCCAAGACTCATAAGTTTACTTATGAGCATATGGTCAAGCTGCCATGTAGTCTTTCCAGACTATGAAGTCAAATTAGTGCCAGGGACCAGGCCATAGGCAGTATGACCTAGCCGTCATAGCTGGGCCAGATCAAGGACAGCCATAAGGTCAGCGACCAGGGATCAGAGTATTTGCTAGAACCGAGACCGATAAGCAAGGATGAGAATCCGGTCCCGTTCAGAGACGAGAGAGCCAAGGTATTACCAGGCTGTAATACAGAGGAAAGGGCCAACGCCAGATTCATGCTGGGATCAGAGACTAGTGATCAGAAAGTAAGATGGTCCTGCCTTGGATAGGGGGCTGGACTTGATGACCTCTTGAGGTCTCTTCCAGCTCTATGGTTCTATGATTCTATGAGGTCTGGAATCACAGAAGGCCAAAAATCTGCATGATTGCTCAGACAAATTCCTGGGGTGCTCTCTCGGTTTAAACAGTGAGCATGGTGAATCAAAGAGCCACAGGGTGTGTCACTGTTTACTCTTTCGATTGTATATCCTGCAATGCTTAATCTCCACAGTGCACCTCAGTCGGATACAGCTCTCCATGATCTTGTAGCAATCTGAGAACATTAGGCTCTATTGACCTAGGTTGTATTCTCATGGCTCCTTATAACTAGGGTTGGGACATCTGCACCTTTCAGCACTAAACAACCATCTTTTTCTTCAGAGCAATGCATATACTCTGCTCCAACCCCCAACTCCCCACCTCGGGGCTCTTTTAAAGCTTAGTTAAACTGACCCAATGGCTGAGCCAGCTGGACAGAGTGTACTGAGAGAGATGGGCCTGTAGCCAACCAGGTCAACAAGAAGAAAAAGGCGTATTCATGGCCCACTCTAAGCACTAAAACAGTGTGAGTCAACACCACTCAACCTTTCCCCAGCGTGAAAACTAATCATGACATTGGCTTGAAAATCACAAGAATAAATAGTTTTTCCAGCTGCCTTCTAATTTTTGAGCCTTAAGAGACACGATGCCAACACCTACATTGTGTGTGATTATTTCAGGTTCAAACTTAATCATCAGCACACATGTAAGAATGCAGATTACACTGCTCGAAAGGGAATCCACATACCTTCTCCTACCTACAGGGAGTGGAGAGCTGCCATACTATCCCTTTTCTGTCTCCTGTCCCACCCAGTCTCCTGCCTCACACACATTCTCCCTTCAGACTGAACCCATTTGCTGATCCCTATCTACTCCCTACATTCTCATACCCCCATGTTTCCCTGTCTTTCCATTCAGTCTCTTAGTCACATTCTCCCTGTCTACCAACTCTCTTCCCCTACTGTCCCTTGGCCTCCTACTATCCTTCTCTTTCCCTTGTGGCCCCCTCAGCCTCCCTTCTGCACCCCACACTCCCTTTCAGCTGTCAGTCTCCTCTGGCGTGTTATATTCCCCTGACCCTCTCATGTTGTTCTTTGCATGAAAGCAAGGAGAGCTTTTAGAAATTAAATGATACATTTATTTAACAGAATAACCAAATCCTGATGCTTGCTGCATTCTGCCATTCTCCAATTTCCCTCTAGTCCCGAGGCCTGTTTTCCAACATGGAGGATGAATCCGTGCTGTATCAGCGATGGGCAACCACGAACCGTGAGTGGGCCACATGAGTGCCCCAACCTCCCCTCAGAGGGCTGCAACAGCCCATGGCCCACTGGAATTTCACCTGCAGCCCTCCATCTTCTCCCTTCTCCCACACGCCTCTCACGCCCTGGGACACTGGAGCCCTGCACTTACCTGTTCCTTCCTCTCCCTTCCAGCACTTTCAGAGCACAACTGATTTGTGCTCCATCCCCACTCTTCCCCCGCCCTCCCTCCCTCCTTCCAGAGCTGGGACACTGTGAAGTATGAAGTGCAGGGCTCCAATGCCCCAGTGCACAAGAGACGCATTGGAGAGTGGGGAAGCCAAGCAGTCCATGGGCGTATTCTAATACGGCTTATAACAGACCTTCATTCTTCCTCTTAATGCCAACATACCCCTGACCAGTTTAATAACACATTCTCACTCCCTGCTGCCTTCTCAGTCTCATTGCAGGCTCCTCTGGTGATTAAGGGCCTGTCATCTTCTCTAAGGACAACCTGGTTTCAATCCCATTAGAATCATGGGAATCTGAGGGACATCTTTACTGGGGACAACCTCATTTTTACCATCAAAAGCTATAAGGAAATGGCAGCCATTTTGATGGAAGGCTTCAGCCTTATTAACAGTAATGGGAGGGGCTGGCCATTTTGGAGAAAGACAAAATATTGTGAATTTGAAGACGGAAATCAGCAAAACATGAGCAAAAACTGCAAACTTGTGATATGCAGGTAATGTGAATGTCCTTCCCCTTATTCTCCTTTTAGCTGCTGTTTCAGCTGCCTTCTTCCCCCACCTCACAGGATGCCCATTTCTTACCCTATCGGTGGTGGCTTCCACTTTTCTTCTTCCCTGGTGTCTCCCCATGCCAGCTCCAGCTTATACATAAAAGGACAAGTAGCTGAAATTAAGGAAAAAAATATGACATAGAAAATCAAACATTTGATGATGAGAGTTTTATCATGTTTTGCAAACTCTCCTAAGGAAAGATGTGACAGTTCATTTAGGACAGTGAAGAAAACGTGGTTAGGAACAATCCTTCGTTGATCATAGGGGATATAAAAAATGATCTCATAGGACTTTTCCATCTCTAATTTCTATGATAGCCAACTATAACAGATGAGCATGCTACCATAGTGTTTCTGTTGAAATGATGTTCAGCAACATAATGAACAATGTAGACGTGTAAGTCATCCTCAGTTGGAGTTAGCATTGATACCCATTAGGAGCGATAGAAGTAGTTTATGTCTCTTAGAATTAATGATCAGGCTTTATACAGATCCAGGAAAACAGCCTGCAAATTTCTTTACATTGGGCTCACATTTGGAAATTTTTAGTTGCAATGACAAGGGCTAGACAATTCTTTCTAAATTAAAATTCAGTTTCTTTGGAAACCGATGGAGCCACAAGAAAATTCCAGAACTGCGTTTCTGCCTAGCTCTATGAATTTTGAATCCCAGGCAAACAGGGCAAATGTTCCTTCATGACATCTCTGCCAGGAGTAGGATTTAATTCCCATATTCAGGCTGCATTCTATCTCAGAAGAGAACATTCTGCCTCGCTGCAGATTCTAACGGATGCAGTCTGCTTCTTTTGTATTTTCCACTCTCAATTGCTGGGTAACATTGGTGTGAAACAAGAAATGCTTTCTACTCCAGGAGTGGATGATCACATTTCAGTAAAGTCTGAAATGATCCTCATGTTACGTTTGAATCTTTGGGAATTAATGGTGATATGTTAGTGTAAATTATTGTTGCCATTATGGCTGTTACATTGTTACATTTACTTTACTTGTGTTTTTATTGTGCAAATAGCTACAGCATGGAGAGAGGGTCACAATTCAAACTCAGTACCTTGAACTGATGAAAAGTTGCAAAGAACACAGATAATCCAGTGAGTGTATTTACAGTTCTAAAGCAGCAGACCAATTTAAGTATTTTAGTCCAGATCGTAACGAAGGACTGATACCAAAGTTCTGATGAGAATCCTGGATAAAGAACCCTCAAAACCAACAGGCATGTCTGACTGGGGAAGTGAGGGAGGGGTAAGAGTGGGGAGATGAAGAAGGAGTATGAGAAATCCATGTGAGGAGCGCCAGACAGCTTTTGTCTGCACAGAAATGGTTTTATGGGATTTTCTACAGAAAAAGGAACCAAAAAAAAAGTTTGAGTTCAAAAGATCAAGTTGCATTTTCATTGATCTCAGACTTGTAAGAGCTGCTCCATCAATCACAGTTGTTTAAAAATTCCTATTAATGACTTTGAGAGCTAGGGCTTCCCATATGGTTTGTCTTTATAACATTTGGGCATCTCTCTGGAAGCAGTATGAGAATCCATCAGTGTCAGAACCAGACGCTGTGCATTCAGTCTCACTCCCCTGCCAATGGAATAGGGGAAATGTTATCATGGGAGACCAAAGGCTCCTGTGTTCACTAAAGCACCAAAGAACTTCACATCATTCATGACAAAAGGAAGACGAAAACAAAAGGATGAAGTAGCAGCAGGACATGTCCTTGAAGAATACCAGGGGAATTAGGAAGACAAGGAAAAATTCTGCCACGTCTAGCACCTCAGTGTGCTCATTCTGCAAGGTACAAGATAGAACTTCAAGAACGGGTGGTGTGTGACACTGGAACGAAAGCAAGTACCTGCTTGCTCAGAGGGAACTGATGAAAACATGAAGCAGCAAAGCCTTTCACAAGCAGAAAGGAAATGTAAAGGAAGAAATCTCTTCCTTACTCTTGACAATGTGATACAAGTGTAGGTTGGTGTAAAAAAGAACTCTGTATTACAGTGGAGCCTGATCTTGAAATGAACAATAAAACCAGCGGTGGTAACTCCATTCCATGTGAATGGTGCTTTTTGGAGCCACTGCTTAGGCATTTGTAGAGTCATATTAACGAGTAAGAAACTCGCGCCAAACTATGACTTATCTGTGTAGGAGAAAGGCACACATCTGTGCATCACATTGTGTACTTTTATAGGGGCAAGGATTGATATCTTTACTCAGTCCTTATGCAGGATTTGGCACGTTTATTTACATATTAATATGTACTGAGTATCAACAATGTGCTTCTTGCTGAAGAAATATCTAAGACGACCCACTCCGTAAATCAGATAACATACAATCTTGATCCAGCTAGCCTATACTGGAACATTGGTTCCAAACTCTTATGCTGACCAAACTTGGAAGAAATTCAGATTTGGCTCCAACCTTCACCATTCAAACCCATCGCTGAAATGAGCCAAAATCTCTCTAAAGGGCACTAAATCTCACCCCCGTACTTTGGAGAAGTTTTCATTGGAATACATTTTTGGATCTGATCATCACTACTCAAGTCTATGTCAAGTTCAAACAGAGACAAACAAGTACACACACATGATCGAATGGGTCATGATACCAATTTTGGAAATCTTGGAGACTTGGGTAGATAGGCCAGAGGTGGAAGCTGCAAGAAGGTGTATGATGATGCGTGTGATATTGTATACTGTGTGCAGTACCCCTTTATTACAATGTGTCCTGTCTAATGCAGGACAGGTGTCATTAATACAGAATGTTATTTCTGTGTGGCTAAATTCTAATGGCAGCTACATAATCTATGTCAATGTATTGTCATGAGCTCTAGTCGTGAACTCACTGCCAGCAGCAGATCCAATGCTAAAAGACAATGACTAGCATTCCCTTTCTGCTACTTTGCTTGCAAACCACAACATTTAACTCCAGGTGGGTGGAACCCTAGAATTGTAAGGAAGTTTATGATTTGATTCAGTGCTCGCTGAAATTAAACAGGTGTTTCAGGGATTTCAGTGAGTTTTGGAGCAGAGTCTCTGAGAGGATCTGGCATCCTTCTTCATGTAAACAGGTAGCGAAAGGCTAAAGAATCTCCAAAAGTTTACCTGGGAGTGAAATTAAAGAAACCAGCAGGATTAAACATAGAAACCAACATTGTTTTTTACAACACATAGATTATGCCAGGCTATCCCTAATTACTTGCACTTTTTCTTGTGCACACTCTCTCGCTCTCTCTCTCTCTCTCTCTCGCTCTTGCTCTCGCTCTCTCCCTCTCTTTCTCTCAAAGCGATTTACAAGAGGAATGCACAGGATGTTATCCAAGCCTATTGCTGAAGATCACAATTGTTTCCTCAGAATTATTAAGAAAGGGATAGAAAATAAGACACAGAATATCTTACTGCCCCTGTATAAAACTATGGTACGCCCAAATCTTGAATACTGTGTACAGATGTGGTCTCCTCACCTCAAAAAAGATATTTTGGCCTTGGAAAGGGTTCAGAAAAGGGCAACTAAAATGATTAGGGGTTTGGAACGGGTCCCATATGAGGAGAGGTTAAAGCAACTGGGACTTTTCAGTTTAGAAAAGAGGAGACTGAGGGGGGATATGATAGAGGTATATAAAATCATGAGTGGTGTGGAGAGGGCCGATAAAGAGAAGTTATTTATTAGTTCCCTAAATAGAAGAACTAGAGGACACCAAATGAAATTAATGGGTAGCAGGTTTAAAACTAATAAAAGAAAGTTCTTCTTCACACAGCGTGTAGTCAGCCTGTGGAACTCCTTGCCAGAGGAGGCTGTGAAGGCTAGGACTATAATAGAGTTTAAAGAGAAGCTAGATAATTTCATGGAAGTTAGGTCCATAAAAGGCTATTAGCCAGGGGATAAAATGGTGTCCTTGGCCTCTGTTTGTCAGAGGCTGGAGAGGGATGGCAGGAGACAAATCGCTTGATCACTGTCTTCGGTCCACCCTCTCTGAGGCACCTGGTGCTGGCCACTGTCGGCAGACAGGATACTGGGCTAGATGGACCTTTGGTCTGACCCAGTACGGCCATTCTTATGTTCTTATGTTCTTAAGCTCATGGCTCAGGGATCTCGCTGGACCAACTTGACTTTCATGCTAACCTGCTCCTGGGTTCGCATGTGGCCTTTGGTGGCCAGGCTGGCAGCTATCCTGCCATAGATGGCTGCATTCCTCCATCTAGTGTGGAGATCATGGACGTTGGGGGCATCCCCCCCCAAATCTGAATAAGGTCCATGATCTCCACCCTGGACCAGGAAGGAGCCCACCTTCTCCAGCCCCTTTCAGGCTCCTGGGAGTTGGCAGACTGCTCCTGGGGAGCGGTGGAGGGCTGGCTGCCAGTGGCTTGCTGGCTCATGTTTTGGGGCCACTGGGTCAGGGGTCCCGGTGGCCACTGCTGGCTCCGGGCTGGCAGTATTCAAGATGTGGGCGTACCATAGTTTTATACAGGGGCAGTAAGATATTCTGGGTCTTATTTTCTATCCCTTTCTTAATAATTCCTAGCATCCTATTGGCCTTTTTGACTGCCGCTGCACACTGTGTGGAAGTTTTCAGAGAACTGTCCACGATAACTCCAAGATCTCTTTCCTGATTTGTCGTAGCCAAATTAGCCCCCATCATACTGTACGTATAGTTGGGGTTATTTTTCCCGATGTGCATTACTTTACACTTATCCACATTAAATTTCATTTGCCATTTCGTTGCCCAATCACTCAGTTTGGTGAGATCTTCTTGGAGTCCCTCACAGTCTGCTTCTGTCTTGACTATCCTAAACAGTTTGGTATCATCTGCAAACTTTACCACCTCACTGCTTACCCCTTTCTCCAGATCATTTATGAATAAGTTGAACAGGATTGGTCCTAGGACTGACCCTTGGGGGACACCACTAGTTACCCCTCTCCATTCTGAAAATTTACCATTTATTCCTACCCTTTGTTTCCTGTCTTTTAACCAGTTCTCAATCCAAGAAAGGACCTTCCCGCTTATCCCATGGCCATGTAATTTACACAAGAGCCTTTGGTGAGGGACCTTGTCAAAGGCTTTCTGAAAATCTAAGTATACTATATCTACTGGATCCCCCTTGTCCGCATGTTTGTTAACCCCTTCAAAGAACTCTAATAGATTAGTAAGACAGGATTTCCCTTTACAGAAACCATGCTGACTTTTGTCCAACAAATTATGTTCTTCTACATGCTTCACAATTTTATTCTTTACTATTGTTTCGACTAATTTGCCCGGTACTGAAGTTAGACTTACCGGTCTGTAATTGCCCACATCGCCTCTAGAGCCCTTTTTAAATATTGGTGTCACGTTGGCTACCTTCCAGTCATTAGGTACAGAAGCCGATTTAAGGGATAGGTTACAAACTATAACCTCCCCCTTCTTCCCCTTGCTTCCCCCTTCCAGCTCCCTCATCCAAGGTTTCCCCCTCCCCTCTCCCACCCTCTCTCTTCCCCTCTCCCACCTCCTTTTCCCAGTCTCCCCAGAGGTTCATCCCCCCCCCCCAGTTTTGTTCAATAAACCCAGTTTCTATTTTTGAACATACGTGTCTTTTATTTGACATCAGGAAGAGGGGCTAGAGAGGGGTAAGTGGAAGGATGTGAGGGAGGAATGGGGCACGAGCCCCCAGTGGAGAGGACCGGGGAGGCTCTGAGGGCTTCTCGGGGTGGATGCTCTCCCTCAGGGCCTCCTGGATCTTGACAGCCCCCCGATGGACCCCCCCGGATGGCAGCCTGCAGCAAGTGCAGCCAGGCTGATGGCAACGACCCCACGAGATGCACCGGCATGCCCAGGGACAGCTCTGGCTCCATGTGGCCGAGTGCTGTGGTGTCCCGAGTTCAGGTGCTCAGGGCACTCCAAGACAGGACTGTTTTGCTGTCCCTTATCGAGGTAGACAAGCAAGCGGGGAACCCTGAGAACTGTCTGTCTGGGGTGGGGGTAGGGTCCCTTTAAGCACGGAGCTCAGTTAGCCTCAGGCAGCAGCCCCACACACTAAGTCCTAACCTGATGCCCTGCCGGCACTGGTTCCAGCCAGCCTTAACTTCGGTTCAGGGTCCACTCAGTGTGGACATGCTATTTTGAAATAGTAAAATGTTATTTCAAAATAGTTTTTGTGTATAGATGCGTTATTTCGAATTAGCTTATTTAAGTTAATTCGAAATAGCGCTGTAGTGTAGACATACCCTAACAGATTAATTGGAGCATAACCTTTCATGGGCAAAAACCCACTTCATCAGATGCATGTCTATACTTTGGACTGTACTTTGCTGAATTGAGATCTAGATCATGCTGCCTCTACAGGGATTCTTTTCCTGCTCTTGTTTGCTTTTATTTTTTTAGAATACTAATCTGCAAGCAAAATTTAAATGAAATACAGTAATTTAGCTGTTCACATGTTTCCATGTGAAACATGTTCAGTTTTGGGGATTTTTATGAAAACAATGTTTATGAGTAGGAAATTGTGGAAAAAAGTTGTACAAATTTTTATACCTTTTATTTTTGCCAGTTTTCCACTGGTCTATTTTGTAGCCTTTCGTTAACAGTCAGTTTATTTGGTCCTTGCCAGTTTCAGTATGAAACCCATGTCATCATGGGAGTATGTGCACTTTGGCTGGTGGCTGCCTGGGAAGCTAGCAAGATGCTATGATTTTTGATGTGAGGCTATTTTTGATAAGCCCCTTTGCCCTCATGAGCAAGGGGTCTAGATTTTGGTCTTCTGGTTCTAAATCCCATGAGACTTTGTGTTTTCATCGCAAATTCTCCCCAAATTTTTTTCTTCACAATCTTGCAATTGAAGGGCTTTATGACTTGCCATCTCCGATTCGTGTTCTACACATAAAGACACAATGTCACTGACACCATTTCACGTTCACCAAAAGACCAGACATGAAGGCTAATAGTATGAAGGTGTGAGCTCTTCAGATACAGAGTTAGACATAGGTGCTGGAGCTAGGAGTAACAGAGGTGCCCCTCCAACCACAGACTTGAAGCATTTACAGTTTGGTTGAGTGGCTCTCCGCACATCCACTATACAAATTGTCCCTGGAGTGAGCTGTTTAATTTGGCCAAGCTAAATAAGTCATAAACTGGTTCCTCCTTCACCCCTTCTGAGGGCTTTAAGTGTCAGCTTGTAAACTGCCTGGGTGATCAAGCTGGCCATCATTGTATCTTGTTGTGATTTGACTCTTTCTATAGCTTTCATACTGTTAGCTAAATGCCCTTTTAGTTTTAACCTCTCCTCTTGCAGAGCCCTGTGTATGTTACTGCCTGGATTGGTAGCTCCACCTACGCACACGCTCGGTCATTGGCACACATGCACATAGTGTTGCGTGCAGAAAAAGGGTAAACAATCCAACAAGAGCAAAGACACGTAACACATATTTTAAACGAGAGCGATTGCTGGGGAGGCGGCTCTAATGAGGAACTGGCAATGGCTGTCTCGAGTTTCCTAATAACTAGTAGCATCACAGTTAGTGTGTCTCTGGAGCAGCATAAATTAACAAAAGAGTTCTTCAGTCTGCGCCAGCCACAGCCTTGGCAGACAGAATGGGAAACCTTGGATAGCGGGGAGCAACAAGAAATGCTGCCATGACTCTCTCGTAACACGACAAGCTTAGTGCCACCAATGTTGCATGTCTGACTAATAAAGTAACAGCCGTGTTAAAAATGTGTCCTTTGGTGTCTATTACAAAGTAACATATTACAGTGGCTTATGCAGGAGACTGAGTGACGGGGATTCTAATCTTGGCTCTGACACTTACTCACTGTGTGGCACTGGGCAAATCCCTTTGTCTTTCTTTCTTGCTTCCCCACCTGCAAAGTGCAGATGACAATATTTACCTGCAGGCTTGTGGCGAGGATTAACCAGTTAATGATTGGCTGGTGTTTTGAACATGTAAAGCACTATATGAAAGCTAAGCACTATGAAGATGATGCGTTAGGCCCCTCACAATCAAATGAAGCAGTTGAAATGATCAGTAATATTTCCCCAGCATGTAAGTGACACTGGGTGAAAATATGAAATTTCACTCTACTGCCCCAGGAAAAGACTTTCAGCCAGACACCTCTCAGCATTCTGTTGAAAAGCAGCTAATTCTGCATGTCTGGCCCGGTGGACTAGCATTCCACAGGCACCACACCCCAGAAGAACTAGAAATGTGGATAGGAGGCCGGGGTCCAGTGGGGGTGGGAAAAAAGCCGAGATGGCAGGAACTTCAGATGACAGGACTTGGGGGGCTGGTTGTCTGAAAGTGTCCTCGTTTGTGCAGCGGTGCATTTTGCACCCCCCTCGGCTTTAATCCTCCTGAAGATTTAGTCTTAAGGGCACGCTCCAATAGTCATGTTGCCCCTTCCCCAATACGCTCTGCCGCACTCCTTTTTGGCCTGTGGTTGGGACAGGGCTTGTGATCTATCACACACTGCATAGTTTGTCTAAGGAGAAGGGTCCCAGTATCTATCTTCTGGGATTGAACGCCCACAGACAATAACATCTTGCTTTTTATGATTGCTCTGCTCAAAAAAATCTGGAAGGAAATTTGAAGAGCAAAGTGTGAAGCCAGTGAGTTCAGGAAATGGAAATAAATGGATGGACACTTTGGGATTGTTACAAGCAGCTCCGGTTCATTGAGATTGGCTTGGCTGCTGCTCTGCTAGCCTGGGAGATGCATTAGAAGATGATATTTAGAAATCATAAATAATTGTGTAGTATTACAGCTGTTAGAGCTTTGGGAAACAAGGATAAAAGTAGCAGAGAAGTGAATTAAAGAACCCCCCAGTGGCACAACTGTGGCTGCAAGTGAAGGAAAATAAACCATAGATATTACGGTTGGGTGAACCTAGAGAATTTCTGGATTTTGGATTCAAGCTCAATTGAATCTCAACTATTTTGAGAAATTGTAAACTCCCAAATTTCCATATAAGGGCCGCCCAGTGGGCTCTGTATGCTGCTCCCTCTGTCATGGAATTGTAGAACTTAGAAATGGAAAAGATCATTAAAGTTGGTCAGTCATCTAGGCTGTCTCCCAGGCCATGCACGATGGGTCCCATAGCACACTTTTGAGTGTTTTGTGCAGCTGAGTTTTAAATGTCCCTAAGCATTTTGGGAAACTATTCCACAGTCTAATACAACTCACAGCCTGGAGATTTCCTCTAATTATCAACTTAAATTTCCCTTTTCTTATTCCATCCCCTTCCTACAAGCCTTGTCTTTGATACAAAACTGAACTATTGCTCATAATAGGCATCAGCAACAAGTGCAGCTGGATTGATGCTGCATGAGTGTAAAGTGCCTGTGTATGAGCATTGACATATGCATTGAAATGTGACTAATGAGCCATGAGAAGGGTTTCTGAGAAACAACACATTGAAAAAGCACAGAGATGTAGAGAAATGAATCTGTTACAGATCCATGCTGCTTATTGCTCGTGGTTCCATAACTATTCAGCCAGTTGCTCTCTTCATGTTTGGTCCATTATTGGACGACTGATTAAAATTAAATTGCCCAGATGGCAGCTGCCAGTATTACTGTTTTGATAATCAGGATACTGTTTGCTCTTTTACAAATCTCTGATTTGTCTCTCATTCTCCATGACTTTCCAAAATAAATATCCATAGTTCAAAAATTCCACTGGCTAAATTCCTTTAGCTTCCTACATATCATCCACACCCACGGATGTGTATGTATTATCATTGTCCCCTGTTTCCTTGTCTGTTTTCATATATATGATAGTAGCCCAATGTCTGTGAGTCTGTAACGCTGATGTACACGGTCCCGCACCCTGGCCGTGTACGTCACTGCCCCGCCCCCCTTCCTCTCCCACAAGCGGCCATTTGGGCTCCCTCGTGGCGGCCCGGCTGAGCGCGCAGCACTCAGCTGAGCGCCACGGCGGGAGGGCAAGGGAGGGGCAGGGCAGTGACGTACATGGCCCCACCCGCTGGCCGTGTACATCACCGCCCCGCCCCTCCTTCCCCACGGCGGCCCGGCTGAGCGCACACCACTCAGCCTAGCCGCCACAGAGGGAAGGGAAGGGAAGGGGCGGTGACGTACACGGCCAGGGGGTGGGGCCGTGTATGTCACCACCCCGCCCCCCCTTCCCCTTCCGCCGTGGCGCTCAGCTGAGTGCTGCGCCCCTCAGCCGGGCCGCCGCGGAGGAGCCAGCGGCGCAAGCAGCCGTTTGGGCTCCCCCGTGGCGGCCTGGCTGAGCGCACAGCACTCAGCCAAGCACCACGGCAGGAGGGGAAGGGGGGGCGGGGCGGTGACATACACGGCCCCGCCCCTGGCCGTGTACGTCACCGCCCCGCCTCTCCTCCCCCGCAGTGGCCCGGCTGAGCGCACAGCACTCAGCCGAGCCACCACGGAGGGAGGGGAAGTGGAAGGGGGTGGGGAGAGACGGAGGGGAGAGAGAGGCAGGAGGGGGAGAAGAGAAAGAGAGAGACGGAGAGAGAGGCAGGAGATGGAGGAGAGCTGGCAGAGAGAGCCGGGAAGGCAGTAGGAGGAGGAGAGAGAGAGAGAGAGATGGAGTGAGAGACCGGAGGCTCAGGAGAGAAGACCAACGTGGAGGAGAGACCTGAAAATCCCATCTTATGACAGGCTAATTGGCTAGTCTATAAAGATTTTACATAAACTTCATTATTGTGTTACAGTCCAACCTTTAAAAAAATGTTTACTTGAAAGTCAGGTTTTACAAAACATGCAGATTTTTAATAAAATTGGATTTGATATTGATTTCCTTCCTCTTTTTCTAATTCCCATGCGTTATTGGGCTTATTTTATTTCTATTTTTTCCCTTATATTAATGTTTCATCTTCTCTCGGTGCTTATCTTTTCTTTGACAGCTTTAACTAACTCAGTACTTTTGTTTTCTTGCTTTCTTTTTTCTATTTGCAGTATAACTTTAAAAACATCTTTGAACAGTCTCTTCTGAATCACAGTTGGCACTTCTTGTCAATGGGACTCTGCAAGAGCCCAGCTTCATGATACTTGATCCTGATGAAGTCTGAGAGACTACATTTCTCAATTTCCCAGGATATATTTCTTGAGACCTAATTCTGTGATATTATAACTTTCTCTGATTCTTTATAGTGCTAAATTCAAGTAGCCCATGATGTCTGATTCCAAGTTTTTCTACAGATTTCTCAAACAGTTCCTCACTATCACCAAGAAATAGAGATGTACTTGGCTTACTTATTAAATGAATAGCATTCACATATCTGTCACAGATGGATAAACTCCTGATGATATGGATGAGAGTACTATTCAGTGATTTATGGACCCAAAGTCCCAGGAGAGGTCAAACACATGTGATACTAGTACTAGATTCTGCATTTGGGTCGCAGAGATAAAGACGTGTGGTATTGTATCAAGGCACGTGTCTCGTGGTTACATATCTGACAGCTGCACTTTATTATTGCAGCAAGTACATGATTATGATATTCCATTTTTAGGATTTGCTCCTGCAGTAAGATGCATGAGAGCAGTGACGTGTACCTGCAGAGTTTACTGAAAGTTGCAGTGTGAATACACCCTCCAAATACTCCTATATTGGAAAGGAGTTTGCAAATAAGTAGTACTGTTTATAGGGCCAATCCCTCCTTCCTGTTAAAATCTAAGCATAACCCTTCTTTGACATCTCCAGACAGGCATTTTCGTCCTCGTTCTTCATCCAGAACATGGCAGAACCTCAGCCAATCTGTATTTTTAGTGGCAGATACAGGATACCAGAGTATCAAGATGGTTCTTTTTCAAGGATTCATAGGTAATTTTTATCTTAGCAGCAGACACAAACTATTGGTGTTTCTGCTTCACGAACATTGTCATAGGTGGTAGATGCCTTTTCTTCCATGGTCTGGATATAGGCACATGTAGATTTGAAGTTGGACTCTAGCCATTGATTTTTCTGTTAATGTTCAAGATTATTAAAGAAAATCAGTATTTATTAGTTCTAAACCACTTTTAAATTATTATAAAAATTACAAGATCACTCAGGTGTCTTCACTGGGACCAGCATTATTCAACATATTCATAAATGATCTGGAAAAAAGGGTTAACAGTGAGGTGGTAAAATTTACAGATGATACAAATCTATAAGATAGTTAAGTCCAGAGCAGACTGCAAAGGCCTATAAAGGAGTTCAACAAAACTGGGTCTAAGAGCAACAAAATGGCAAATGAAATTTGATATTGATAGATGCAAAGTAATGCACACTGGGAAACATGATCCCAACTGACATATGAAATAATGAGGTCAAAATTAGCTGTTACCACTCAAGAAGGAGATTGTGGAGTCATTGCAGATATGCTCTGAAAATATCCACTCCATGTGCAACAGCAGTCAAAAGAGTGAACAGAATGTTGGGCATCATCAAGAAAGGGGTAGATGTATATAAATCCATGATACGCCCATAGCCTGAATACTGTGTGCAGATCTGGTTGCCCCATCTGATAAAAGATACATTGGAATTGGAAAAGTTTCAGAAAAGAGCGACGAATTATTAGGGATATGGAACATTTTCCATATGAGGAGAGATTAATAAGACTGGGACTTTTCAGCCTGGAAAAGAGCCGACTGGGCGGGGGGGAGGGATATGACAGCAATCTATAAAATCAAGACTGTTGCGGAGAAAGCAAATAAGGAAGTGTTATTTACTCTTGTGCCATAACACAAGAATTAGGGGATCACCAAATGAAATTAATAGGCAGGTTAAAAACAAACAAGAAGAAGCATTTCTTCACACAGTACATAGTTAAAGTGTGGAGTTCTTTGCCAGAGGATGTTGTGAAGGCCAACACTATAACAGGGTTCAGAAAAGAACTAGATAAATTCATGGAGGATAGATCCATCAATGGCTGTTAGCCAGGATTGGCAGGAGTGAGTGTCCGTAGCTTCTGTTTGTCAGGGGCTGGAAATGGATGATAGGAGAGGGATCACTTAATGATTGCCTGTTCTGTTCACCCTCTCTGGGGCACCTGGCATTGGCCACTGTTGGAAGACAGGATACAGGGCTGGATGGACCTTTGGTCTGACCCAGTATGGCCATTCTGATGTTCTTATGCACTGCAGAAGCCCTGCCTCAAGATGAAAATGAATTAATAACATTCTGCTGCTGCTTGTCAAAGACTTTGAGTTCCTTGAATAAAAGTTTCGCTCTATATTTACAGTAAGTTATTATCCAGTTAAGTATAATAGCTTGGTAAAATACAAAGCAAGATTAGAAAGTTATTTGAATCAGAGTAGCATCTGCAGGAACATTAGCTAGTGTAAAATTACATGCACTATTAATCCTTCTGCTATGGGGCATAAGATGACCCCCAGCTGGGGCCGGAAAAAATCCACACCTCACCAGAGGAATTACTGTTGCACAATTTAAATTATAGAGGCTTTGTGCCTTTCATTTGAAATATCTTACATTGTCCATTGTCCAACGTGAAGACAATATTGATCACTGGTCTGTTACTGTATGGTGCTTCCTCCATTCTTGTAAGTATATTTTCTACTCCATTAGTCAAGTCAGGGATTCTTGATTTTTTTTATAGTTGGATCATATAGTGAAAGAGATATAATCTCATGGAGGCCTCGTTTCCAATTTCTGATCATATATCTGTGTGGCAATGACAGTAATTGTATGATAGAAAAGTGACGTTTGGAAACTATTTCAGGTATCTTTAGTTGTCTTTTAACAGTTGAAAACTCAGAGAAGCACTCAGAACACTATATGCAGGCCACCAGCAAGGGCTTTATGGATGAAAAGTGGTCCACAGAACCTCTTCTGAAACAGAAAATGAACTGTTACGATAGCGTTCTTCATTACAACAGTCCAAAACACACATTTATAACCCTATCTCTTCCAGCCCGAGTGGTTAGCCAATATATTTGTCATCTTGCAGATTGTTTTTCATTAAGAGTAATAGTTGATGATAGTCAGGTATTTCTTGGAAGCAAGCTTGTATATTTACAGAGAATGTACACAAGTCCAGTTTTCCTGAACAGAGAAGGATTCAAACAGCAGAAGGCCATTTCTTTGTTCATATTCCAAAGTTTCACTTTAACCAGCATTCTGCCCCCAAATCACTTTCTCTTGGCTCACTTCTTTTTCTGCTGTCTGCTGGGCCTACTCCCTGCTTCTTTTTGCTTGTTCTCTGGGCTGTTTCTGAGTGCTTATGCTCACAGATCCACATGGCCCTCCAATCAAACAATACTCAGGGAAATCCTTTCACCCACATGTGTCTGTTTCTGACTGCTGTTATATAAGCTGTCAAAAGGACTGGGACATGCTAGACCCAAACCCTTTGGTTCTGTTTTACATAGGTAGTCAGGGGAACCAACTGAAGCTTTCCACCATCTCATCAGGTTGACGATGTGGGATAGCGCAAGTTTTGTTGTTCTTTAGAAACTCACAAACTTATTGAAATACATTGGAGTCTGTGTAACTCATCTGAGGCCACACATCTGGTGAAGAATTCTTAGTTACAGATTTATACATTCAAGGCCAGGAGAAACCACTGTGATTATCTAGTCCAGGGTTCGGGAACATCAATGGCTAACATGTGGCACATGGCCCACCAGGGTAATCCAAGCTGGGCGATGTATTTTTGTGTGTGTTGACCATACCCTGTAGCTCCTGATGGTCATGGTTCGCTGTTCCCAGCTAATGGGAGCTGCAGGAAGTAGCGGCCAGCATGCCCCTGTGGCCTGCACCACTTCCCGCAGCTCTGGTTGTCTGGGAACGGCAAGCTACTACCACTGGGATTTGCAGAGGGTCGTCCCTGTGGAATGTCATCACACACAAAATGTCTCATGGTCAGCCAATGGATTAGCTTGATGGGCCACGTGCCAAAGGTTGCTAACTCCTGATCTAGTCTGACTTCCTGTACAACACAGGTCATAGAATTCCTACCCCCTCCCCAAATTCCTAGAGCAGATATTTTAGAAACAAATATCTAATCTTGATTTCAAAATTGTCTGTGAAAGAGAATCCACCATGCCCTTGGTAAATGGTTCCAATGGGTTCCATCTAATAGTGCACCGGTACCAAGGCTTAATTTAGCCACAGCTGTCTGGAATGGAGCTCTGACAAATAATGTCAGATGCCCTGGAGGCTCCATAGCATGTTGTGAGGGAGCAATGTGGAGGCTCTGAGAAATACTGTATGAGAATTTAAGCCCTGAGCAATACCATTGTTAGGTTTCTTTTTGTTTCTAATACACTTCAAAAAGTCCGGACTGTCCTTAACTCTGTTGGCCATTGATGTTTTTGCCTAGTGTCTCGTTGCTTCCCTTATCAGTTTTCTACAACTCCTAGCTTCAGATTTATATTCTTTAACATTAGCTTCCCTTTTCTTCTATTTGTTATCCATTATTCTTTGTTATATATTATTTCTATACCTGCCATTACTTCCCCTCTATATCAGGGTGTTTTTAACCAATACAGGGAATCCCTGGTATAAGTCTCCCCCTTTATCCATTTTTTTCACAATTCCATCACTCATCAGTAGGGGAACCTGTTCCAATACACATATCAGCCGTTTGTGGGACTGTACTGTAAGTTGTCAATGACGGATATGCAGATCAGGACCCATGTGAATCAGAACATGCTTCCCTACTGATGAGCAACAGATATGCAACAGAGCTATGGGTAGGCCACAGCCCATCCACTTAATATTTTGGCCCATCCCCTACTCCTGGCTCTGCTCCCACCACAGCATTTGCCCCATATGCCCCACCCATACTCCTGCTAGGTGCTCCACCCATGGAGTGGAGTCAGGGGCTTGCTCAGCTCTGCTCACCCAGTCCCCCTGTTGGGGGGCAAGACCAGCTAGAGGGGAAGAAGTGGCTAGATTGCTTTTACCCTCCTCTCCCCTTGTCATTGCCCCCGCCACCTGGGGACCACCCAGGTGTACCCTCCTGCCTCTGCCACTGCTGTACTCACAGATCTCTGGTATGTTGTCATTTGGTATCCATCACCCTTTGCCAGAACACAACCCCGAAGTATACCAGGGACCCACTGGATGGCCTTCTTCCGTGATTATAGGATTGTGGCTTTTGGGCCTTTTGTAAACTATTCACAAACAATTCCCAATTAGCATTCATATTTTTCTGATTAAATTCTTCCTCAAGCTGATCTGGCTCACAATTGTTTTCAGCTTTGTGAAATTGGTCCTTTTATAGCACCAGTTTTATATATGTTTCTGGTCTGGATTTTATTCTATTTGCACATAAATCTGAGTTCTGGATCTTTTCCTCTTCGTCTGTGAACATGAGATTTAATAGAAAATCCACACACACACACACCATTGGATGAAACACTTTTTGAGTTACGAAATTGTCATCTATAATATTGACAACGTGAGACCCCCCCAGCATACATCATTCAAAATGAAATCCCCCATGCTCACAGAATTTTCCCCCTACACATTATAGCTAGATGTGTAAGGAGCTATCATCATATCACCTACATATTTTTTCCTCTCCCTTCTTTTCTGTTCTGAATTCTGAGTTCCCGTGTTTTCCATCCCACTCATCTGAGAAGGTGGGTTTTGCCCACGGAAGCTCATGACACTATATATATATCTATATTTGTTAATCTCTAAAGTGCCATAGGACTACTCGCTTTATCATATTACCTAGTGTTATCTGGGTGTCTGTAGAACATGCCAGCTAACATCCCACATTGTGCTTTAAGAATTCAAGATAATTTCTGTGCCTCAGAAACACGTAATGCCATTTTCTTCAGTTTTGGTATCACTAGGTAGCTTGAATTTATGCTCATACATCAGTAATTCCTCCTTTGTTACACTAGCTCCAAGTAAAGAATGTCTTTTGTTCATGTCCTTGGTTACTTGATTAATATTGTCCTTGGTATCTCAATGTGGTGCTAAATAAGGGTATGTCTACAGTGCAGAGTTTTTCCAGAAAAACAGCCATTTTTCCAGAAAATGTCCACACTGCTATTGCATTCTTTTGACAGAAAGTCAAAAGAATGGAGGGGGTTTTCCGATGGTGATAAACCTCATTCTACGAGGAATACGCTTTTTTCCAAAAAAGCTTTTTCGGAAAAAGGCATGTGTGGACGCGGAAGAGAGTGGTTTTTTGAAAGAAGAGGCCTCCAGGAAAAAGCACAGGTGCCCTGGTGGCCATTCCATCCAAAGTAATCACAACTTAAATGCAAGATAGTATCCAATCAATGTGGATGCTATCTTTCAAAAAAGCAGATCACTTTTTCGTTGCGCTTTTGCTGTGTAGACGCTCTCCTTCGAAAAAAGTTTTTCCGGAAGATCTTTTCCAGAAAAGCTTCTTCCGAAAGAAGCCTGCAGTCTAGAGGTAGCCTCAATGTTCCTCTCTTCCCTCTTTTTACCCTCTTCTTTTGTTATTAATGTATCACCCTCCTGATTACTCTATAACAATCTATCCCTGAAGAGATTGGCTCCTCTTCTACTAAGGTGGATATCATTCATACTCTACAGCCTCCTTTTCCCATAGAAGGTGTGACAATGTTCCACAGAACCCAAACCCTCTGGCCTACACTTTCTGCCTAGCAAGCAGAGCACTTCCAGAATCTACCAGCTCCTGTCTTCCTTCACTCATGGGTCAGAAAGGATGTCAGAGGAAATCACTTGAACTTTCCTCTTCTTCAATGTTCTATGTTTCTGAGTCCCCTGAAGTGACCTATTAGTTGTGAGACAGCCTACAATGCAGTGTCAGTCCTGCTGAAATGAATCATTACCAAGAGATCCATGCCAGTCAGTTTCAGAATTCGAGTCAATCCTAGAGTGAAGGGAGCACACCAGCCTGTTACCTGCCTGTCCCTTGCAGAAGGGGCTTTCAGTTCTTTTGAGTACTGAATGCTCCTTTGGAGTTTGAAGCTAGACGTATTAAGACTGGAAATAAGATCTGCATTTTAACCATGAGAGCAATTAACCACTGATACAATTTACTGGGGGTCATGTCATCACTGACAATATTTTCCAAAAGATATTCTGGGTGTGTCTAGACTACAGGGTTTTTTTTTTTAAAAGTGGCCTTTTTTCGAAAAAACTTCCCCTGCATCTAGACTGCTGCCGAGTTCTTTCGAAAGTAAATCGAAAGAACACGGCAGTTTTTTCGACCATGGAAAACCACATTTTACAAGGAATAATGCCTTTTTTCGAAACTGCTCTTTCGAAAAAAGGTGCTATGTAATGCAAACTGTGCTTTTTCGAAAGAGAGCATCCAGACTACCTGGCTGCTCTCTTTCAAAAAAGCGGCTTGCTTTTTCGAAAGTACTGGATGTAGTCTAGATGCTCTCTTTCAAAAGAGTCTTTTTTAAAAGTATCTTTCGAAAAAGCCTCTTTTGAAAGAGGCTTGCAGTCTAGACGTACCCTGGGACAGGGGTGGGATCCAGCCTGTGGCTTGTCTTGATCCGGCCTGCGAGGCTTAGGGCTTGACTCCCCTCCCCCTGCCTGCGGCAGTGGAGGGGTAGAGGGGCACCATGGCTAGAGCATCAACATCGGCCAGATTGCACTGCTGCGGGCCCGAGCAAAGCAAGCCACTATGGATGCCTCGGTGGTGTATTGTTGCAACAACATGGACCTGAGTGGGAGCCAGTTGCATTTGACTCTTGCATGCTCCCAGAAGCAGAAAAGTGCTATGCACAGATATAAAAGTAGTGTCTGGCCAGTGAATAGACACCTGAGAACTTTTACAAATATTTGTGTGGACTGGATTAATTTACACTGACGTCAAACCATAAAACACTTGCAATCTTCATCAATGGAAAACAACTGGATCAAGCACCAATGAGATACCAATGCCTATTTATAAGATGAATTTGATCTAATGAACTTGCTAAATATTTTCCTGGAAAAAATC
This sequence comes from Pelochelys cantorii, assembly GCA_032595735.1. Lineage (NCBI taxonomy): Eukaryota > Metazoa > Chordata > Testudines > Trionychidae > Pelochelys > Pelochelys cantorii. The sequence continues at coordinate 208,368,070 of CM064326.1, forward strand.
TGGCAGTAGTAAATTCTGTCATGGAGTCCAGCCTCACAACCAACTACCCTTGAGCTTGAAGATGATATGAAGGTGCATGTGAAGCTGAACTCATCTACAGCCCCATGTCAGAAAAAGACTGCTCCAAAGCAACCTCACAGACATGCAACTTCAGGAAGTTCTAAGTTCTAGCCCAGGTCTTGAAAGGGCATGTAGGAAGTGACAAGAGACTACATTGTGGTACATGATTACAGGCAACTGGATCTTAATTCTAAACTTAGGGTGTGTCTAGACAGCACCATAAACTCAAAATAAGATACACAATTTGCGCTATGCAAATTGCGTATCTTATTTTGAATCTATTTCAAAATAGCTTATTTTGAAATTTGGAGCGTCTACACAGCACCAAATTTCGAAATAATGTGATATTTCGAGCCATCCCTTAACCCTTGTGCAACAAGGTTTACTGGGATGCTGAAATAGCGTGCCTGTTATTTTGAAAAATATTTTGAAATAACAGGCGGCTTGTGTAGACAAGGGGTAGCTATTTCAGGATACCTATGGTATCCCAAAATAGCCGTGCAGTGTAAACATACCCTAAGTGAGAGAAATCTTAAACTTCATCCATAAAAGCCATCAAGGGTTAACTAAATGCGCGAATAAGCCAGCCAGTCAGGAAGGTGACCAGGCATCAAAAAGGACATAACCAATAAAGTATCTGCAGGTGAATATTGCAGAACTAACAGACCAACACAAAGAATCTTTAATAACACCCCTACCAAAGAGACGTTGGAAGGAACTAACTGCAGGTTTATGCACATTCGGAGGTATATAGAAATAAAACACAGCACACTGCAGTGTTATCGAGAAACTGAAGTGCATGTTTACTTTCTTTGGTATTCCAAAACAACTAGTGACAGACAACCAACTACAGTTCACCGCACCAGAATTTAATACAATTTTTAGTATATTACTAGCGCTCATAGTACCTACGTGAATCGAGAGGCTCAGAGATAGCCAAGAAAATCCTACAGCTCAAAAATCAATTCCTTGCTCTCCTGAGTTACAGACCAACACCAATAAGACTGAAGGAACGCAAGAACAGCCATACTGGGTCAGACCAATGGTCCATCTTGCCCAGTATCCTGTCTGCCGACAGTGGCCAATACTGGAACAGAACAGGGCAATTATTGAGTCCAGCTCTGTCATCCAGTCCCTGTTTAGGTCAATAAGTGGTCTAGAGACACCCAGAATATGGGATTCCATCCAGGACCATCTTAGCTAATAGCCACTGATGGACCTGTCCTCCAGGAACTCATCTAATTCTTTTTTGAACACTGTTGCAGGTTTGTCCATCACAACATCCCCTTGGCAGATTGTGTTTTGTGAAGAAATATTTGCGTATGTTTGTTTTAAACCTGCTATTAATTTGCTCGGGTGACTTCTGGTTCTTGTGTTCTGAAAAGGGGTGAATAATTCTTCCCTATTTACTTTCTCCACAACAGTCATGATTTTATAGACCTCAGAATCATCTCTTCCCTAAACTGAACAGTCCCAGTCTTTTTAATCTCTCCTCACATGGAAGCTCTTCCATACCCTTAATCGTCTCTGTAATTTTTCCAATTTTAATATATCATTTCTGAGATGGGATGACCAGAACTCTGCACTGTATGTCATGGATTTGTACACAATGATGTTTTCTGTCTTATCATCTATCCCTTTCCTAATGGTTCTTAACAGTCTGTTAGCTATTTTAACTTCTGCTTCACACTGAGCAGATGTTTTCAGGGATCTATCCATGAAAACTCCAAGATCTCTTTCTTGAGTGGTAACATCTAATTTCGATCCCATTATTTTATATGTGTATTTGGGATTATGTTTCCCAATGTGCATTACTTTGCATTTTTCAACATTGAATTTCATCTGCCATTTTGTTGCATGGTCTCTCAGTTTTGTGGCAATCTCTTTGTAATTTTTCACAGTCTGCTTTGGACTTAACTATCTTGAGGAATTTTGCACCATCCGCAAACTTTGCCACTTCACTGTTTACCTTTTTCTCCAGATCATTTGTAAATATGTTGAACAGCACTGGTCCTGATACAGATCCTTGGAGGATCCTGCTATTTACCTTTCTCCATTCTGAAAACTATTCAATAATCCCTACCCTTGGCTTCCTAGCTTTGAACCAGTTACTCAACCACAAAAGGACCTTCCCTCTGACCCCATGACAGGTGACTTTGTTTTAGAGCCTTTGGCAAGGGACCATGCCAAAGGCTTTCTGAAAGTCCGCTGTACCACCTTTGCTCGCATGTTTATTGACCCCAAGAATTCTAAATCAAGTGATGAGACATGATTTCCCTTTACAAAAGCAACACTGACTCTTCCCCAACATATCATTTCATATTCATCAATGTGTCTGATAATTGTTCTTTAGTTCCAACCAATTTGCCTGGTGCTGCAGTCCAGCTTATCTGCCTGAAAATGCCAGGATTATCTCTGGAGCCTTTTAAAAAAATCACATTACATTCACTAGCCTCCGATCATCTGGTACAAAGGCTGACTTAAGTAACAGGTTACAAAGCACTCTTAGGGCATGTCTACACTAGGAAATTATTTCAAAATAACTTTGAAATAATGACTCCCGAAATAACTATTTCAGTATAGTGTGTCCACACTACACGGAAGCCTCAAAATTAGACTGAGGCAGGTTTCCTTAATGTGGATGCACTACCTCGACTTAGAGCCCTGGGGAGTAATTAATTTGAATGACTCGGAGGAGTAGTTATTTTGAAACAGCAGCAGTGGAGCATCCACACTACCACTATTTTTAAATAACTATTTCAAAATAAGTGTTATTCCTCGTGGGAAGCAGGAGTTATTATTTTGAAATAACAGTGTGGATGCTCCACTCATTATTTCAAGTGTAGACTAGGGCTTAGTAGTTCTGCAATTTCATATCTGAGTTGTTTCAAAACTCTCAGACAAATACCTTCTGGTCCTGGTTACTTATTACTGTTGAGTTAATTTGTTCCAAAAACCTTCTTTACTGACACCTCAGTTTGGAACATTTCCTCATATTAGTCACCTAAAAAAGATAACTAAGGTGTGGGAACCTCCCGCACATCCTCTTCAGTGAAGATTAGTGGCCTTCTATGCAGCACAGATATCAGCTATAGTCCAGCACAACTTCTGGAGCGAATATAACTCAGAACTACTATTCCAGCTTGGGAAAAGAATCTCTCTCTGAAGTGGCCAGACATGAAGAGAGCAGCCTAATTGGATACAGAAGCTAAAAGAGCATAGGGACATTTTTACAACAGGTAACTCTGTTACAGAGTGTGCTGGAGGCAGGGGCAACATGCAACCCTTCCCCCCAGAGATGCACATGGTCCCCACAATCGGACACTTTGAGCATCGTGCAGAGAAGAGGCTTCTGCTGAGTCATGGGACAGCGGCAAGCAGGATTTGGTGGCTTGGTGGGCCAGATGCAGCCCTCGGGCATATTTTAGCCACCTTTGACCAGTGTGTGATACTAGGGACAAGTCACCCAGTGGTATGTTGTCTGCACACCTCTCCCGCTGCCCCCCCACACCACTGCCCCATACACGCCCCACACACGCCCCACACCACATACAAACACATATTCATGCACACAACCTCCCTGCACACACCTTTTACCATGCACACAACCTCCCTTGTCACGTACATACACAAACACACATGCAATCACCCCACACCCAGTTCCCCTTTACACACCCCTCGCCACACATACACAATCCCCTTGTGCATACTCCTCAGCACACACACAAACCCTGTGCCCCACACATAATCCCCACACTCACATTAACTTTAATGGCAACTGGATATCCAATTCCTTTATGTGGTTTTTGAAAGACACACCCACATTGCTGTGGTTGTCAGTGACTGTTGCCTGAAAGGTTTATATAATGGTTTTCCGGTGTGATTTTTTTGGTGAAATTAGGTATTCATTTAAATCACATTTTGAAGATACATATTTTAGTTTTTCCAGTTTAATTTTTTTTAAATCAATGTTCCAGGCACTTTCCATTTTTAGCCGTTAAACTCACTGGAGGCTAAAGGGAGCAGTTAAATAAGATAAGGAAATTAGCTTTTGAACAATATGATGTTTTTCCCTCACTCTTAATCACAGAAGATATGGAAGAGATATTTACCCCAGACCTCATATTTTCTGGTAACAGGGGTGCGATGCATTCAGATACTGACATGTAAGACAAAATCCTGCTGGAATAGACTGACAAATCAAAAAATCAGATAATGCATATCCAAGAGTAATGAAGGACTTGAGCAGAGCAGGTAGCACAAATACACAATCTCTCACTGAATACTGTCGCTACAGTGGTGGATTGGTGGGTAGCATATGTCACACCTCTAAGGACGATCCAGGAAACTACAGACCAGTAAGCCTTACATCTGTACTTGGCAAAATGGTCAAAACTATAATGAAAGAATAAAACATCTAGAAGTTCACAATATGACAGAGTCTAACTACTGCTCTTTCTGCAAGGAAAATTATGCCTCACTACTCTGTTAGAATTCTTTGAATGTAAAATAAAAGTAGAGTATAAGCAAGGTCAGGCTGTCATGATTTATACTGATTTTCAAAAGACTTTGGACATGGCTCCTGATAAAAAGCTACTGCAGACGAAGTACCGATGGGGTGAGAGGCAAAAGTATAGTCACTAATGGAAAATTGGGTATGAGAAAGAAAACAAAGAGTATGCATAACTGGCAGCTCAGTGAATCTTGGCACATTGTGCGGCTGCAGTCCAAAAAGCAAACAGGGTGTGAGGATGGATAAGGAATGGGATTGAGAATAACACATAAAATATCATAATGCCATTATATAAATAAATGATTTGCCTTCATCTAGAATGCTGCATGCAATCTTGGTCATGCTTATCTAAAAAAAGATATTACATTATTAGAGACAGCTCATAAATGAGTGATGAAAATGATTAGGAGCCTGGAAAAACTCTCTTGTGAAAAGAGATTAAAGTTGTTTACAGAAGAAATGAAAAGGATGTTTGTGATCAAAGAACACAAAATAACGAATAATATAGAGAAAGTGGATCTATTTTTCCTACTTCATAACATAAGTGCAAGGGGACATTCATTGAAACTTAAAATAGTAATTTGAAAACTGATAAATGGAACTACTTTTTTGTAGACTGTGGAACTCATTGCCACAGGATATCATTGAAGCCAAGAATTCAGCATGATTCAAAGAAAAGATTGGGTATTTTTTGAAATATTTAAGAGTTTTGGAAAGAATCAAAACACCACTAATTTAGTGTTTAATCCAGTAGCTAATTATTAGGGTCAAGAGAAGACACCCAGTGGGATGTAAATTATCCCTCATCTGTCTACTACACAATTTCTTGTACCTTTCTTTGAAGCATTTGGTAGCAGCCGCTGTCAGGGTATGTCTACACTAGCCACCCTAGTTCGAACTAGGGTGGCTAATGTAGTCATTCGAACTTGCAAATGAAGCCCGGGATTAAAATATCCCGGGCTTTATTTTCATGTTCCTGGGCGCCGCCATTTTTAAATGCCCCGTAGTTCGAACTCCCTGCCTGCGGCTACACGCGGCACGGCTAGGTAATTCGAATTAAAGCTCCTAATTCGAACTACCGTTACTCCTCATTGCAATGAGTAATGGTAGTTCAAATTAGGAGCTTTAATTCAAACTACCTAGCCCGTGCCGCGTGTAGCCGCAGGCAGGGAGTCGAACTACGGAGCATTTAAAAATGGCGGCGCCCGGGAACATGCAAATAAAGCCCGGGATATTTTAATCCCGGGCTTCATTTGCAAGTTCGAATGACTACATTAGCCACCCTAGTTCGAACTAGGGTGGCTAGTGTAGACATACCCTTAGAGAAACAATAATACACTAGATTGACCCCAACTCTCACCTAATGTGACAATTCCTATGTTCCTCATTAAAAATGTATAGATATTTAACTTCCAAGTGTTTGCCTCCTTCCAACGAACAATTTGCAATTCAGAAAACACTTTGTATTTAACACTGTAAAAGCTATGAACTGCAAAACTGCACTTTTCAACTTCTTCCATTGCTTGAGGTATTATTTAACTTGCCAACAATATATGTGGGAATATAATTCAACAGAAAAGTTGACAAAAATGGAAAATTCAACATATGTACAATCTGTAATTTTCTGCGTTTATTTAAAAATTTAACCTTAAATAAAGTTAAAACTGGAAACTCTTGTTATGTGTAAGATAACCATCTTTCCAGCACAGATATCTCAGGAATCCTGTATGTTTGACTTTTCAAATCTTTTTGTGGAGCTCCAATGTTTAAAAATAATCTTTGTTGAGAAATTATTTTGTAAAGGAATTGCTGCTGTATTTCTAGCTATCTCCTGAGACTAATACGTTCTTGGGTGAGTTTTAGTAGTTAACAAGAATCTGAGTGTAGCTCTGTTGAGGTTCTCATTTGTATAAAATTTCCTTGTTTGAGTGGAATCTTCCACAGAAATTCTTTATTACAATGACAACTGCACAGCAGTATTCTTAACTTTGCCCACACTTCTACTACATTGGATCAATTCAGAACCAGTCATGCAGATGCGTGTATAATCGCTGAGCCTTCTTTAGACAAACAAAACACAAAAGGAACAATTGCAAAGATTTATTTAGCGCATTCTGTGCTTGGCACTTAGAAACAGAGTTCCGTGCATAGGGCAAACCTTTATACACCTTTTATTCTTCATACATATTTTACATACCCTTTTTATTGCCCTCTTTAATATTCATAATACTGAATCCCCCACTAGGCACATAAATACATTTATACAACACCTCAAAACAAATCTCAGTAATAGCCGTATTCTGTTACTTGGTATTTGCATTATCACACAACTTAAATGCTTAGCTCGCACCAAGCTACAATAGTTTTCTTATTTTTAAAGGATCTGAAGAAAAAGGAGAAAAAAAAACAGAAAAGAAAGAAACTTCACAAGGCAATGATCTATTTGGTAAAACAAAGATCTAATGGCAGGCGGGGTGGAGAACACCTGCCCTTATCATTACTTAAATGCTAAAGGTTTTCTATGGCAACTCTTGCATGCAAGATAGTTGAAGCTGGCCATACTATATATCTCAGGTCTGCAGAAGAGCAGCTCTCTTTTCTTGCCACCATTCACCATGAGCTGAATCTGGAGCTTTTTCTGTTGTTGAATTGAATGCTATGGGGGCATACATGTTCCCAGCACGTGTTTTCTTTTTGACTGTACTACTCTGGGTAATGTCAACAGAAGATGTGCCCAGCTGAGAGACCTCTCCTCTTCTGATTCATTCTGAAAACAGCCCTCAGGATGTGGCAGAGGTTCTACCTCTGCTGCTGAGGGTTTTCGAAGAAATATTTCATGTATGAATTAAAGCGCCTTGCTCTGGCTCTTTCGCTTTGAGCAGGTGGGACACTGTTGTGAGCTAGGCCTATGCAAAGGAAGCTGCCTGCCAGGCAGAGCCAGGCTCAAACGAAAATATTTTTTGCGAGAGAGATCTTCCACTTCAGCCAGAATGTTCCTGTGCCACAGTGGGGAGAGGAGACCACAGGAAGTGTGTTATCTTCAGCTTGACGCTAAACCACTCAGGCATCAAGGAAAAGTCAGGGAAGGGAGAGGCCCTTAATAAAACGGCCTTTCATGGGCAGTGCAGCTTTGTACGATGAAATCTTCGGTGACTTCCTTCCTTTGGTACGGAGGAGACAGCACACATACAAGACTCCTTCAACATCAAGAGTTCGTGCTAACCAAGAGTTAATGTATATACTGCACTGTTTTCTGATTCACTCCAGCTTCATGTAAGTGATGCCCTTCTCCCGAAAAAGTCCATGAGGTGCAGACACCCCATTGCAGATGCCCAGGCCCTGGATTACAATGAGCAGCAGAGGCTGTCAGGCCAAGGGCTTTCCCCTGGATTCTTTGGCGTTTCAGTTGGATGGCTTGTGTTTCCATTTATAATTAAACTACTAGTCCCATCATACGTGTAAAGGCAGACAGGTACTGAGATAGGCTCACCCATGGAGACAGAGAGGGTCTTGCTGCCTTCAGTTCCAAGGAGATAAGTCACCAGTTAAACCATGTGCACAGACATCTGTGAAGACGAGCCTGGCACAGCCCCATACTGTCTGTTATCACAGGCATTGGCTGTTTGCTGGTTGCCAGATGGAGGACTGATCATGTGCATCCCATGATCCACCCCTGCTGAAAGGTATTGCCTCTCTCCAAAAGCCCCATTGGAAGGGGAAGAACAGAGTAAAGTGCTTTGAGGAGTGGTCAGTTTCTCTGGGCTTGCTGCCAGCCTGGGGGAAGCAGGGAAATTGTATCCATACAGGTTGTAAGGGTTGTGAAGGGAGAAGGCATTGTAGGAGCTCTGCTGCATGTGGCCACCACCAAACATGTGTGAAGAAGAGGAGGTGGAGGCAGGGTTGCCTGCTTGCATGACATACTGAAACTGAGAGGCTGGGAATGAGCCCAGCTGGCCACCAAAGGCGTCCATCTTACCATTGTTAGGCAGAGAGGAAGGAGTGGGCATTCCTGAGATCAAGGATGGAGTCCTCTGAGGCATGAAGGTTTCTGAGGGCTGAGTGGCAGAAGCAGTGCCACTTTGGAGTCGGTTGTACCCACTGTCACTTAGCCCTGGGTAGCTCTGTAAGGCAGCCATGTTGCTTCGGGCACAGGGGGGATAATCAGACAGGTTAAGATTGCAGAGCTGGCTCTCCCGGCAGCCAACGTTGAAAGTGTTGGGGGCCAAGTGAAATGTTGGAGGGGAACAGGATGGAGAGAGAAGATGAGAGGAGGCAGAAGGTGATGGGGTCCCGGTGCTGGAGGTTGTTGGGGAGGTGCCTGTGCTGCCCCCTGAAAAACAAAACACAAAAGCGGATTTTAAAGGGCCACAATAAACAAGTAAAACAAGATGGTCCCCTTACAAACTGGCATCTTTTAGTAAGCAAATAGGTACGGCAAAATGCCCAATGTAAAAACTAGCTTCCATTACCTTGGACCTTACTTGCACAAGCAAAATCACTTGCTCCTTCTTATTTGATTTTTAAACATATTTTCTTCCCTTCTACAATAGGAAAAAGAAGCAAAACACCTTACAGCAAATTCCAGATCAGTGAAAACAGCTGCAGGGAAACCCAACGCCATCTGTCAATTGATTTACATTTTAGAAGGATATTAATCTAGTAAGCTCTTATTTAAAGTCTTGTCTCACTCTCTGATGGTTTCCAGGAAGACCATCTAGTTAGTGGTCTGTATTTGTACTGCATTGCTAGAGACATGCTTTCTCATTAGCGCTGTGAGCCCACAGCAGAAAGTGGCTGAGAGCATGTAGGGTTCTTACAGCATTCTGTGATGCTCTGTGATGGCATGAGGTGGAATCCATAGTACAGATTGAAGTCACAGGAAAAGTTACACTAAAAATTCACAATGTTACAAACTACAGTGTGTTCTGCACAACAGACACATGGCATGTGTGAATAAAGTTCTTCCAATTTGGCCTCCAGTGATTCCTGACATCTTCCACGGGTTTACCTTCGGGTAACTGACTGGAACCCTAAGTAAACAATTCTTATCATGATTCATAAAAGGGAGCAGATTCCAGCTTATTCTCTTCAGTTACATCTACACTGCATCGCTATATCCCGTGTCATCACAGCAAGCCCGTCATTTTGAAATATAACGGGCTCGCTATTCCGACATCCCTGCAAACCTCATTCCACGAGGAGTAAGGGACGTTTCGGAATAGTGGGTTATTTCGAAATTTGGCACTGTGTAGACAGCACCAAATTTCAAAATAGACTATCTTGAAATAAGCTTGAAATGTGCTGTGTAGCTCAAATTGCGTAGCTTGTTTCAAGCTAGCGCCGCTGTGTAGACACACCCTTTGAGTATGTTGCCTCTAGAGGACTAATAGGAATAAGAAGCATTCTAGGAATATTCTAGGCCTTGTCCTCAGACCAGTGGCACTGATTAATTATAAAGATTTTGTTAAAAATGTGCAAACTTCTGTGAAGACACTATTATTTTGATAATAAGTGCTTTATTTTGGTTGAGCATAAAGCATCGCTGGTTGATGTATGGCATACTGAAACCTGATTTACTCTGAAATACATGTTTAAACAACTTTTTGCACGGATATCACTAAACTGGTTTCACGTAACACCTTTACAACTTGTGTAAATGGTGAGGGAATGCTCATTACAGGGTTGTGACTGCTAAAAAGCACTAATGTGTTGTACACTCATTGGTGCCTGCAGATCCTGCTAGTGCACCCTGAAGTTCCTAGGGTGCTTTAAAATAGCACTGTTTGAAACAGCATTATGGTAAAATGCACTTGGGAACTTTTAGTGTGTATCAGTAGAGCCTCGCAAATCTGCAGATATCTGCTTTCTATCCACATCAGCAGATGTGTATGTGTATATCCACACTTCATTTTTGCTAATATGGATGTGGATACAAATCTAGAACCCTGAAAATTTGCAGATATCAGCTGTATAGCTATGGATATCTGCATTTGTGGATGTCAGTGTGGATATCCATGGCTCATTTTTGCAGATACAAATTTTGTATCCAAGCAGGGCTCTTTGTATCAGCAGGGTCTACATGGACTAAGTAATGCACAGCTCTTTAGTGTGTTTAGAAGTCACACCCCATAGTGCATATTACTGCACAAATTAGACAAAGCCATCAGTCAAGTTGATACAAATCTGCATGTAGATAAACCCATAGGATAGTATTTTCAGAAACACTGGAGTGACTTAAGTACCTAATTCCCACCTCCAATAAGACACAGACACTTAGGAGTAGAGCTGGGCAAGAGAACATTTTCATGATTAGCCAGTTTGCCAAAAAATGCACATCTCAAGGCACTGCCGCAATTTGTGCATTCAGGTTGAATTTAAAATATTTTATTTTGTTTCAATTTCATTTTGTTTCTGGTGAGTTTTGATCCAAAAAAGGTGTTGGGGTTTTGTTTTGGATTTGCATTATCTACTTCTTAAAGGAGTGCCATATTTAATACTTAGTCAGCATACTCCCCACTGTTCAGAAGCCTTGTTGACTAGTAAGATTCCTTGTTTTAACCATCCATTTATGGAATATAATCATTTATAATACAAGATGCCTGTATTAATCAAACCCCAGTGGAAATCCTGAAGCTAGTAGTTTAATATATGACAGATTTTCACTTGCTGTAACAGAAACTAGATGCTGGGCATAAAAGGTGCTCTCCTCACTTTGTGTTGTCCTTCCAAACTTTGCATTGCAAATATGACTGACAAGCAACAGAGTTCTCCCTCTCATGGCCTCTCTCTATTTCTATCTGCTTTGCCTAATTTTCAAGAACTGAGTTGCCCAGAAATCTAAAAATGGCAGAAAGCTGGGAAGAAGACACCAGGGAGTTCTTCATCACATTAGCCCTGCAGCCTATGAGATTAGTTTCTCCTTTCCGGAGGCACTCTCTCTCCTTCTGTGGAGATGTTCAGAAACAACACAACTTTGATGCCTCTTTCTAGGCATCTCAAACCCAGCAGGTGCAGTGCTGTGTGACCTTCCAATGGAAAAAGAGTCCCCAGTGCTTGGGGTTTTTTTTAAGCAATGCCCAGGGCTAAACAGTTTGTCCAGGCTGTCATTCCTGTGCTGATCAGCCTTACAATGTTCAGTACTGGATCTGTGAGTCACAGCAATCCAAGCCCACATTTCCTGCAAAAGTCAATGGAATTTTCCACCCATGGTTATCAGCAAGCTAAGAATGGAAGCAATACAAATTGATTCCCAAACATGGGCAGTTGGTGAAGGTAAGGCTGGGGGAGGCAAGCCCTCAACCCCACCTCCAGCCCCACCCTTCTGCTGAAGCCCTGCCCCCCTGTCCTCCCCAACCATGGGGAAGGGAGATAAGTGGGGGAGTGTGCTTGCCCCAGCCCTGGAGCACCAGGGGTGGGAGGAGGGTGTGCGGTGCAGCCCCAGCCTCGGAGCACTGGGGAAGGGAGGAGGGTGCACAGTGTGGCCCCAGCACCTGGGGAAGGGTGCATGGTGCAGCCCCAGGCCAGCCTCCTTTCCTCAGAGCATGGGGAGAGCGGGCACTGGGGACAGCAACACTACACCCCCAGAATGCCTACATAGGTGTTCTGGGGTGTGGGGGGTGGGTGGGACCATGCCCGGGGGTTTGGGAAGGCCCTTCCCCTGCCCAGCACACCAGACACCCATGTTCCCAGACTCCATCATTGTTTCTTTCTTGCTTTTGGGAACTAAATCTTCCCCTTTCCTGGGGTGCTGAGCTTGATCTATTTCTCCATAAACATTTTCTCTATAACAATATTTCTGCCTGTTTCCTCCCAACAATGTTTGGCCAGTCATTGAATTATCAGTTCACTGACAGCTCTTCAGAAGGCTAGAGATGGGGCTGAAAGACTGTTTGCTTAGTTGCTGCACTGGCAGGGAAACAGGCAGGATTTCTCAGAAGCACTTTTCAGTCTCCTGTATGATTCTCTGAAAAGGTCAACACTGAAGGGTAACAAAGATGGTCCCAGGGATGGATTTAGGAGGGGAAAGGACTTATCAGAGGACACACAGACAAAGAATTAGAGTTAGAAAGCTAAGCTATCACTTCTTTTAAGATGCCTCCAAATCTGTATCAGAAAATATCAGTAAATTTAGAACTGATTACAACCATAGTTCCCTCTAAGGTGTGCGCCTACGCGGGTGCGCACCAATTATTTGAGTCCTGCCCACCTCCTTAGCAGAGCCGTGCAGTGGCTGCTTAGCTGCTCTGGGGCGGGACTGAGTAGTGGGCGGCTGCCCCTCCCCAGGAGCAGCAGGGCAGCCACTACATGGCCCTGGCCCTAGCTTCAGCTCTTCCTCAGGGCTGGAGCTGCAGCCAGGGAGGGCCATGTGGTGGCTGCTGGAGCTGGAGCCTGGCCCATGGTACTAAAAATAGCATCACAGCCCCGGCACAGGAGCAGCTGCACCACGGCCCCAGCTCCAGTCCCAGCACATGGGGCAGCTACCCATCATGCTGCTGTGCCATGTGTGCCGGGACTGGAGCCGGGGCTGCAGAACTATTTTTAGTACTACAGTCCCAGCCCCAGAAACCACCATGAGCCCCAACTGCACCAGGGGCTGGGACACATGGCAGGCAGCTGTCCCGTGTGCCGGGACTGGAGCTGGGCTGCGGTGCAGCTGCTCCTGAGCCAGCGCTGGGTCCGGGTGTGGGTTCAGGGTACTCAAAATTGCACTCTGGCCCTGGCTCCATGGCACATGGGGCAGCCACCCGCCATGTGGCCCCAACCTACATTTAATAAAAATGTAGGAAATGATACTTTTTTCCTCAATGCAACATTGCCAATATACAGCTTTTCTTTCAACCCTAGAATGCAAAAACAACAATGAAGCTTGCAGAAAAGCACACTCTGCTTGTTAACCTCAGTGTTGAGATGCATCTTTGTTGCTGCACCAAGGTTTCCCGTATCAGAGCAATTTATATAGAACAACTCTCTAGCTAGGCATATGTGATATAGATATTTAAACGCTATTCTTTACACCCAGACTTTATGTTAACACTAGGCAGAAGCTTTCAGCAGACTGACCTTAGCTCAAACAGTCACTATGTTTAATTACACTTTTCCTGTGGCCCCCCTAGGAAACTGGCTACTTTTGAAGATCTGGGGAGGTGGCTTGAGCACCAGGGAAATTTTAGTGGCAGCAGGCTTAGAATCAGAGGCATACAAAGCTCTAACCTACCCAGTCAGCTGTATCAGTGCTTAAGAGACTGAAAGCAAGTGCCACGTTCCAGCCTCAAAGCTGATCTGCCTTCAGTATTGGGGAAGCAATGGGGGTAGCCACTGCACACCTAGCTGCCCCTTCCAGGCCACAGTGATGAATTACATGCGGCCTCGTGAGGCTGTTTCTGCCAGTCCCATCAGAGAAGTATAATTAAGGTGTTGGAATACACAACATTTGGAAACTGCCTTGGAAACAACATTTACAAAACTTCTAAGGAAAGAAACATTCTGGCTCGTTCGCCAGCAGGTTGAAGTTCCCCTTTAAATTTATTTTACTGGGTAGCAAATGGGTGATTAGTTGTTAAAGAACCTTCTGAATTACTACATATGCTGAGAGGTAGCGTAAAGACATCTGACCTCCCTGCAGCCAGTAAGGATGTGTGCCCACCGCTTGCATGAAATCCTGTGTCCAAGAGGTTTGCAGGATTCCAAGGTGTTCCCTGTGGCCATCTGAAGCTCCCATAGTGCTGTGTCTTAACTGGTGGCAGCACATCTGATATGTCAGTGCATTGGGAAGTAGACTAGTGTACAGAGATACAGATGTAATTAAATAGATTTGTATGGAATATGGTTCGCAAATTACTAGCTGTCAGTGTAATGATTGTAGTGCGTTATTTGGGGGTTCACGTATTACTTATTCAGATCACCCGTGCATGTGCGTCTCACAGCAGAGTATTTTCTCTGCCCTACTTTCTGTTGTAAATTCACTGGGATTCAGTAGATCTTAGCTGCTTTTCTTGGAATGATCCAGACCAAATCTTATAAGCATGATGGAATTTGGTTGTGAATTTGTGTGTCCTGCTGCTCGCTCCCCGTAAGCTGTTTTTGCAGGCTGTTTAAATACATACTTCACAGCGTTCTCTAGAGATCTCCAAAAGCCCCATAGATCATTTACCATACAGAGGGCCAATGTATGTTACTCTCAGCTGCCTGCCATGTGGCCCTGCCCCGGCACCAGGGGGCTAGAGGGAGTTGAGAGGTGCAGGTGTTGGGATGGCAGAAGGTGAGGGAAGGAGCAGGGGGAGAACTAAGGGGAGGTGGGAGTGAGGAGAGGAAGGGGCTTGTGCTGAGGGGAGGGGAGAGGGGCAGGGCAGGAGAAGAAAGGGTCAGGCACCAAGGGGCAGGGTGGAGAAGAGACAAATGCCAGGGGGCCAAGAGGAGACAATGAGGAAAAGGGCAGGAGTGGGGAGGGGAGGGAAGGTGTCAGTGGGGGTGTGAGAAGAGAGGGGACAGGGTGATGCTGGGAGAGGGGAGGGTCAAGAGGGAGGAAGAGGAGAGGGGAGGAGTAGGTGCTGGGAGAAGAGGGGTTGAAAGGAGGGATGGGCACGAGGAAGGTAGAGGATGGAGCAAGTCATGTGTGAGAGTGCAGAGGGGCATGAGGGGAACTGGGGCAGAGGGGGCTGAGTACCAGGCAGGAAGAGGGCAAGGGGGGCAGGTGTTGGGAGGGCAGGGGCAGTGAGGGAAGGGGGAGGCACCAGGAGGGTGCAGGGGTAGGGGAAGGTGCAGGTGCCAGGGGATTGTGGGGGTGAAGCAGAAGGGCAGACATGGGGAGAGGAGGGACAGGCACAAGAGGGCAAAGGAGAGAGGTAGGGCAGGTGGGTAGAGGGAGGTGTTAAGAGAGGGGATGGGGAGGGGAACTAGAGGAGGAGTGGGCACAAGGGGAAAGAGCAGGTCACGGGTGCAGGGGTCAAGGAGGATGGGGGGCAGGTCCCAGGAGGTCTGAGGGCAGTGAGAAGGGCAGAAGCCAGGACAGCAGAGGAGGGTGAAGGGTGGGGGGGTAGTGAGAGCAGATGGGGCGAGAGGAGGGTGGGAGACATGGCAGCGAAGGGGACAGGGAGAGGCTTATAACTTGGGTGCCACAGTGGCACACACCAAACAAGCACAGGTGACCTCAATACTGGTGCACAAGACAAAACTCCCTCCGCTCATGTGTGTGGGGGGGGAATCTTAGCGGGAACCCTGGCTACAATTGCCCTCTCCCATTTCTATAGCATAGTTTATCTTGACCAACGGACATGTTAAAGCAACAACTTGCCCTGTTTCCACCAGGATTTTGAAATGCGCTAGCAAGCTGATGTTAAGAAAATGTTGTAGTCCTATTTTGGAGAAGCCAAAAAGGGTCTAAGGCCATGCTTTCTTTTCCATGTGTGTAGCCTGGGTTCCTTTTGACAACCAGATGCTCTTTGCACCAGATTGTCAGCCTTCATCATGGAGAGCAGCAATGTAGTCAGCGACCTCTTTCCTAGACCATACATAAACTACAGAAATTAGTTTCCTACTTCCCCAGTCCAGATATGGACCTATTCATCTGATTAACCCCCGTGGGCTGCTGGATCCAGTGAGCTTTCAGGATATCTAAGAAGAGAAACTGTCTTGCAGCAAGAACAGTGCACTGACCACTACAACCGTCAGTTGGACACTATCATGTATATACTGGCCACAAAATGCCCACTGCCCCAATGAAGGATATCAAACAAAGCGTGGTCTCCAGTAAAGGACACTTGTGGAACACACCCCTCCCTGTCCGATATTGAAATCAGCCAGGGAACCCTGCAATTTTGCTGCTAAGATGAATAAAATCTGAGATCATCTCAGCAGCATGAAAGAAACCAGACTGGGACAATGAGCAGTGGCCCACCATTCTTGACATTATTCAGTCCAGTCCAGTCGAGGCCCTGAAAACTCGAGGCTAGTATATGCTCAGTGGATCCCTGTCCCCAGCCCTACTGCTAAACAAGATTTTTGCATTATGGGGAAAATATAGCAGTACTATCCCAAGTCCAACAGACAGACCGAGCTCCACGCACACTGAAATGAGCTGCCATTCATAGGAGATTCTTCCTAATAAGATTTTCCCTTTTGTGTGATTCTTCCTAATAAGATTTTCCCTTTTCCCCCTTGTGTGATTTCATCAGCAGTGAAATTGTTACCATTTACATTCTATAACAAGGCTTCAGAGGTAACACGAGTGGTTCATCTGGAGGCTCTGCTCAACTTGGGGGCCTCAGGTAACTTTGTGAAACTGGACATGGCTAAGGCCCACACCTCCCTGCTGTGTGTAAGAACTCTCTGGATCTGGTGGAAACCAGAGATGAGTTGCTCCTCGCCTTGGTGTTGGTCACCCACCAGACAACCCATCAGCAGTAATCACTCTCCTGGAGCACCGGGAGACTTTTCAGTTCGGGCTGATTTGGGCCCCCCATGCGCTAGTCTCCCAGGAATGGTCAAGCAGGGAATGTGAAGCAGGTCCGGGAGTAATACCGGTGCTGCTTCCTAAATGACCGCCCGGGCAACTGGCTGGCACTCATTCCGCAGGCAGAATTGGCCTTTAAGTCCATGTGTGCCACAACCCACCAGACCTCTTTCTCCATGGTTGCCCACTGTTGCTGACCTCGCTGCACATATCCACCCAGTACATCAAGAGCTCAGGCACTGGGGTATATACCAAGCCAGCATACAAGCACCAAGCCAACTGATTCACTCAGCTGGCCCCCTAGTATCCAGGTTAAAGGTAAGGGTTTAGGAGTCCACCCAAAACCCTTGCTCCCATTTGTCCATCTGAAAATGGGACCACAATTACTTATGAACAATTTAACCTGGCAACCTTCCAGCCGCAGCCATCAGAATTCCTCAAAGTCCACTTTCTGTTCTCTTTACAGAAACCTTCCACAGATAATCCCTTCCCACAATCCTTACTCCTGCCCCTCTGCCGATAACCACACAGGGCAAAGAGGAACATATGGGCCAGCAGTTCACAGGAAGCCTGGAGAAGACTCCATTATCAGATAACTGACAGGGATGTGGCATTCGTGGGAACCCATGGAATCCATCCATGTCCCACATCCCCTGAGCACCTTCCACCAGATCTACCCAAGAAGCCTGGTTCTAGGTCTCCCGGGAGGTGACCCAAAAGGGGAGGGTGTTGTCAGGCACCAGACCAGCTAGAAGCAGCTGCTGTCTTTCACCCAGACTAACTACGCTGGTAGGCAACCAGTAAGCCCGGCTGCAGTGGCGTAGAGCTCTCAGAGTGGCCACTGGTGTGGCAGTCCTGCTCATAAGCCTGGCCCCTCATCCGGTCCGTGGCTGCTCACCACAAACCACACCTGCAGCTGCACTTGCCCTCGCTCCAGTTCTTGTTCCAGTCCCTACTCCTGCTCTGCCCCAGCCCCTGCTCCCCTCTGGCTTTGACCCTCAGCGCTGCTCTGGTTTATGACTCTTGGTGACCCGCAGGCTCTGGCATTTAGCTCCTGTCTCTCCAGTACTGATCCCTAGGTCTGCCTCCAACTTCTGACTCTGGTTTACCTCCTCCAGCTCTGGCCTTTGGCTTCTCCCCCTCCAGTACTGACTCTCGGCTCATTTCCTGGACCACCCACTCGGACCCAGTAAGCCAAACTCTCACCTTCCCTGCTAGGCCTGCTCGCCTGTGGCTGGGTCAGCAATAGAACCGGGCTGCACGGATGACAGATGGGACATGGAACCCTCCCTGAAAAGCAACAGTTTGCCAAGCAACCAGAAGCGGGCCCAGTTTGTCCTCATTTAAAGGGGGTGGCAGCCCTTCCTTCCAATAATGCTACCAGCAACGGCCCTGTTCTAAAACATCTCTCTCTAGGCCAAAACAACATGGAGATTGAACCCTAACATTGAACCTTTGCAATTATCTGGACCTTTGACAATTGCTTTTCAGGCCAGAGACAGCACCAGGATAGCTGTTGTGACACTTGCTAAAGAAGTTATGGCAGTAGAAGGTAGCAAACATCCAGGCTTAAACATCCATGGATCTCCCAGCTGCCTTTGACATCATCCACTACGTTCATGGGAGAAACTCTCTTGGGGATCTCAGCCAAATCCCAAAGAAACATGACAGGCAACTGCTCCCCCTCCCCGCCCCGGGTGAAGAGCCCTTGTAGCGGGAGCCCTGCAGGGTGCAACCTCTAGCACAAATACCCACAGCCACACCCACATTAACTCACAATCTTTGTTTCAGCAAATGTGGTCATGGCGTTGGCCCAGGATGACCAGGACCTGATAGATATAAGCACATGCATGAACTGTACTGATTAGCACCTGGTTCACTCAGCCTAGGTAAAATGGAGGTGTTGCCTATTGGAAGGGAGGAACACTCAGGGTGCATCTACATTGCACCCTTACCTCGGCATAAGCTACGCAATTGTCTACACAGTGCCACATTTTAAAATAAAGCGCTATTCCAAAATGTCCCTTAATCCTCATGGAACGAGAGTTACAGGGATGCTGGAATAGTGTGCCCATTATTTTGAAATCTATTTAGAAATCACAGGCTGCTTTAAAGACACAGAATAGCTACTTCGGGATACTTCCGGTATCCCAAAATAGCTCCGCGGTGTAGACGTAGCCTCTAAGAAAGACTAGCTAGAAAATCAGCATCACCCCCAATTCAGGGCCTCTCTCTTGCAAGTATCAAGGTATCATGCAGTCTTTGTTTCTGGAGCTACAGCCGTATTCCACTTTGCCAGTAAAACAGCCAGAGCTCATGTGTCTTCTTCTTGGCTGAGGACCTAACCACTTTAGTCCATGCCTTTGTCACTCCAAGTCACACTGCTCTGATACACTCTCCCTCTGGTTGACTGGGAGGGCCACACTGTTTGCACACACACCCTGCTCAGTTCTAGATCTATTTCAAGCTTTCACGCCTAATCTTGAAGGCTATGAAAGGGTTGTGGCATGGGAGAGAGACAGTCTCTCCACCTGTGACACATGAGACAGCTGAGATCAATGGGGATGCCACAGTGAACAGGGCTAAGGAGCAGATGGTACAGTGTTCTCAGCATAGGCCCATTTTGGAGCAAAGACATTCCATTTGAAAAGAATGTTGCCTTAAAATTCATTGCAGGAATTAGCAGTTTGAATTCCTACGGCTGCTTACAGTGAAAGTAGCTCTTTGGTGGAGAAGTGAATTTAGAGGGGTACAACATAGGTAAAACACCAGATTTCACATGAATATTTTGCCAGCTTTGCAATTCTGCTCAGGAGGAAATCCCTCCCGCTAAGTAGAGCAACCCACAACTGGCTGGGTGTGTTAATGTTTACTTAGTGCGTATTGTGTTTGCTTTCATAAGAAGCATCAGATACGCATCATTACCACAGTGCTGGTTGAGATAGGGGATTTAACGGTCTAACCCACTTTGTTTAATCCTGTTTTTACAGGCATTGTAAGAGATCTGCTCCTCTTAGTGTCTTGTGGGGAACAGACTGGGAGAGTGGAGCCAGCAACAACTCTTTCAGTGTTGGAAAGTGACATAGTCCAGAGTTACTGGAACTCCTATTTCATTTATTATTTGTTTTATGGTCTTTGTTAGAGTCAAGAAACCATGCCACATATTTTTTAATAATGAGAAGCTGGATCGGGTTCAGTCTAAATTTCAAAAATATATTCCAATTAAAGAGTTTAATAGATTCTTGGCTTCCCCCCATCTCTTTGCCATATGCATTCAATAACCCCCAGTTCTTTTTTCCCTGGTAATAAGTCGATTTCAGTGATGGTGACATCATGCATCAAATGTGCAGCTGCCCCTGCACCATTATTCCTTCTAAGCATCTGTCGTGTTTTGTTTTTGAAGCTGGAGGGAGAGCTGTTGTCATTGTGGCAAACTCCACTTCCTGTAAAACAAGGACTTGTTTGGACTCTCTGCTCCTCAGGAAACATTCTGTCCTCAGCCCTGAAGGACATGGCGTGCTGGTACTTGGACAGAAGCCACATGCCCCTCACTGGGAGGTCCATGTGGTGACCTCTAAAGCATGAATCCTGCACCAGCTTCCAGACCTGTTTAACTTTCCTAGTGAGTCGTGCCAATGAAGTGTCAGGCAGGCACATGTGTGTTCACAAGGGTGCACACGTGTGCAAGTGTTTGCAGCATCATTTGTGTGATTTCAAATGCAAACAGAAACCTGTTATATTTTTTTTAAACAGCAGAGCTGCTCAGTCCTTGTATAGCACCGCGGCATTTACTGCACTAGATGGTGGACTCTCAGCAAGGTCACCATAGGCTCTGCCAATGTGCAGGTGCAATAAAAAAAAAACTAACAATGGTAGGGTACCAATGGAAAAGCTGTTTCACTGTGGATAAATACTTACAAGAGTCATTGGGAGAAAGAAAGAAAGCTTCATGCTTCAGGCACCCACCTTGGAGATGAGAAACTGAGGCTCCCAACTCCAACGACTCTTCCATTATTTACACAAAGGCTACGTCTACACTACGAGTTTTTTCGGCAAAAAACATGCTAATGAGGGACTCATTTGCATGAGTCGCGATCTCATTTGCACATTTTCTGCCAATCCGTTTTTGCGCTGGGGTTCTTGCGCAAAAACAAGCAGTGTGGATGTTTTCTTTGTGTGCAAAAACCCCTTTTTCCTCAAGATCCTTATGCCCCCAAAAAGGAGGTTTACCAATCTTGCAGAAAAAGGGGGTTTTTGTGCAAAAAGAAAATGTCCACACTGCTTGTTTTTGCTACATCTATAGTGTAGATGTAGCCAAAGTGGAACTTTAGCAGAGGAGAGTCAGAGACTGCGGGCACCCTATATGAGAATATAGAGCAATGGTTCAAGAACGCTAAGAGATGCGGGAGACCCCTGCTCAAACCCTAAGGGAGGGAATTCAGCGCATGTCTCCCACCTTCCACCTGAGTGCTCTAACAGCCAATTACAAGTTATATGGTGGGCAAGAGCAGCACCACCACCTCCTCTTCTAGCCACATTTTGGATTCTGCCCAGTCTCTTAGGCATGCTCAGAAGCCATCTAGCAGATTGGGCTGTGCAGGCAGGAGAGCTAGAGGAATGCCTATTTTCCCCCAAACCATGGATCACTGTGGTGGGAGACAGATGTCCAGACATGAGATGGAGGTTGCACTGTGCATGCTCTGAGGCAGAACCTAGGTGCCACAGGAACCTTTACCGCAAAAACTTGTGTCCCAATTAAGTTTAGGCACCTACAAGGCTGGGCAGCAGCCAAGCAGGAGTTTTGTGGATTGCAGTGGAGCCTAAAGCCAGGAATTAGGGGGCTAAGTACATTTGTGAATCAATTGGGGGCTCTGAATTTGTAGACACATTGAGAAAATAAGCAAATGAGAAGTTAAAAATCATTCTGCAAAAATCTATTTTTAAAAAGCACTGGGACGAGCAGTGATTTTCCAAACGGCTCTCCTGTGCTATTCAGGACCAAGTGAAAACACTGTTTTTAATGGCTTTTATGCTGCCCTCAGTGTATCCGCTGATTGTCACTTTTCCTGTGCTCTGGAAATCATGGCTTTTAACTTCACTGAGCAGTAAGTGAATGCTTCCCTGAAAACTGACTCACTAAAATCCACTCCCGGAATAGACTGCAGGGTTTGGCTAACAGAACTCTGTGGTTTGCATTGCACTGTGATGGCATAGAACAGCCATGTCAGTTGGAGTCACGGGGAGAATCATGACTGGCCTTTATTTCTCACACGAAGCAAACCCTGCCACAGCCACACATTATTGGTACCAGCGTTCATACAACATTCCTTCCACCTTCCTGGGCATCGGACACTCAGAGTTCTGGAATTCATGTGTCTCGGGCTCTTCACCTTATCAGAAAGTGTGCCATTCATTGGCGTCACAAAGGGCCCCTTCCCAACACAGGCAGACATGCGGGGGTGGGAACGACATGGATTCCCGGCTTGTGGGTCTCTCAGTCACAGGTGCCATATAGTGGCAACTGCATGCTCTGGGCACATTTGTTAAAATACCACCCTAAGCGTTCCAAATGATAGCTCTCCAGGTGTATAAAGGAACTATGTTCCGCCCAAAATGTTCAAACTGTTTCAAAACCCTCTCTGCTGCTGCATGATGCTCCCTTCACCTCTAGTGTCCCAGGTGGTCGCGCGGGTAGCCATCCTGTAAGGCAAGCCCTGCCCATTGCCCAGGCTGGAGAGAGAGGCCTGTAGAAACTGCTCCAGAGGCTCTGTGCCACTTGAGGATTCTTTCTGGCAAGGCAAATCTTAGCGAGAGCAGGATTCACCACCTTAAGGGTTGCTCTGTGTTACAGCTCCAGAGAAGCAGGATCTTACACCTTTAAAGTTTTCAATTTTGTTCAAACTCAGCCTGCTTCTTCAAAGTCTTCATGAGAGCCCCACACCAGTCAAGTGTGAAGAGCATCACTTATGTCGTCTTAAAGTTATTTAGATACAGTACCAGATTGGCAAAGCAGAAATGGGGGCAACTTTAGGTCAGGCCATCTCAACCCAGAGATGCTAAGCAGTAAGTGGTGGGCTGCAGGGAGCTGGCCAGTCAAATGGTGCTGGCTCGCTTCCTGTTTTTTCAGCTGCCTAATTGCATTAAAAGAAGCTAAAAATACACTAAATATTTTCCTTTACTAATATTACTTCGCCATGTAAGCAATTGCTGTCACTGCTATGAGGATGTTATTTGATAACCAATGGGAGGGGGGATGGAAAATGCAATCATAAATAGGAAGCAGGTAGTCCAGCCAATCAGCAGTGGCAGAGTGGGCATGGGGGGGAGCCTTTAACGATCATGTGTTGAAGGGGACTGTCTTTTTATTAAAATGTGGTTCATGTGAAAAAAACTGGTTTGCACTCCAGACTGCCTTTGACTACAGGATCCCAAATTGTCTTTGGTTGTAAAAAACACACTCTCTCTTATATTTGTACTGTCTGAGCAATAGTTTGTGGTGGGGAGAGGAGCGTGTACAGGGAGATATAACTGACGGCTTCTGGCTCTGTGCCACTGGAAAGCTGGCCCAATCAGCTACCTGGGGATTATGCTGGTACAACAGGAATTCCTAGGTGATGCACAGCCAGAGTAGCACCTCTCTGCCAGCACCTCTTCCGAGTCTGCCCCAGCAGTGTGCTTTCTGTAAAGGAGGGTATACGGCTGCTGCATCCCTGCAATCCCACAATCCCTACCTATTGGAACAGCCTCTTTTGGCCATAAATAGCAGAGCATACACTCTAGCAGCCCTCAAGATGCTCTAATTTACATTGGAGCCAGGTCTGTCGCTGACCTAGGATCCCTTTTGGTCTTGTGCCAAACACAATTCAGAAGAGAGAAAGTGGCCCTAAGACTGTGCATTCAGTCTCACCATTTGCATTTCCTTCTTTTTGGTTGCTTAATGGCACAACCTGAGCATGAAAAGGAAGCGATTTTTTTGTTTCTTTGTTTTGCATGTATATCTGAACAGAAAGGAGCAGTTTGTGACAGCTTTGCTCACAGTAAGGTGCACCATTTACCATGAGTAGTCCACTGAAGTCAATTGTAAGAAACTACTCAATGTGTAGAGCCCTGCAAATCCATGGATACCCACTTTAAATCTGTGGATATGCATGGATCATGTTTGCAAATGCAGATGTGGATGCCAATTTTGAATCCACACAGAGCTCTATCAACATGACAAAAGGTATCATAATCTGGTTCAAAGCAATGAGAAATGTTCATCATTGCTGTACTTGAAATGGGATTTTCACTCCGCAGCAAACTTTTTATAAGGGAACAGTGATAAAGAAATGTCCATGATTCCTTCTGTTCTGTATTTCTATCACCTTGCATGGAAATTAAGTCACATTCTTGTGTTTGTCACATCCAGGGCTGGCCTTACCATGAGGTGAACTGGGGGGGCACCACTAGAACCCAGAGAATTGAAACCTTTCATAGTTTTGGCCCAAGCGAGGGGGTATGGGGGCGTCATTTGAGCTCCCCGCCTCAGGTGCCAAAATGTTGCAGGCCAGCCCTGGTCACGTCACAGTCTGTTGAGTTTTAATAACTGCAGGTTGCTAGTATTATTATGTCACTGGAGAATTCAGTAAAGACTATGTCTTCACTGAACTCACATGAATGCACACACACAGGCTACATCTACATTGCACTTTCTTGCGCAAGAACATATACAAATGAGCCACCATTTTTGCGCAAGAGCCATTCTGCCCGAAAATAAGCTTGCATAAGAGGGGGGTTTTGCAAAAGCCCCTTGCGCAAAATGGCGGCTCATTAAGTATGCAAATGAGGCGCTGCAATATTTATCGCCGCGCTTCATTTGCATATGTTCTTGTGCAAGAATGCGCAATATAGATGTAGCCACAAGGTGTGTTTTCACATTGAGATAGCTAACTTGGGAGAGCTATCTTAGCTCTGGTCTACACTAGGGAGTTATTTAGAAATGACTCCCCTTATTTCAAAATAACAAGTGGAGCATCCACATTACCAAGCCTGCTATTTCAAAGTAAGGGGCTAGTTATTTCAAAATAATAACTCCTGCTTTCCACGAGGAATAACGCTTATTTCAAAAGAGTTATTTCAAAGTAGTGATAGTGTGGGTGCTCCAGAGCTGCTATTTTGCAATAACTACTCCCGAGTCATTCAGAGTAATTACTCCCCAGTGCTTGTTGGGGCTCTAAGTCGAGGTAACCTGTCTGCATTATGGGTGTGTCTACACAGCACCCTTAACTCAAAATCAGCTATGCAATTTGTGCGATGCAAATTGCATAGCTTATTTCGACTGTATTTCAAAATAGCTTATTTTATAAAGCCAAATTTTGAAATAACTTGCTCTTCTGAAATTGCCCTTAACCCTCATGGAATGAGGATTACCAGAATGTTGGAATAAGCCACCCATTATTTCGAAATCTATTTCAAAATAACATGCTGCTTCAATAGATGCGAAATAGCTATTTCCAGATGCTTCCAGTATCCCCAAATAGGTCTGCAGTGTAGACGTATCCAAAGAGAGTCTGCCTCGGACTAATTTGGAGGCTTCCCCATAGTGGGGGCATGCTATTTCTAAATAGTTATTTCAGGAGTTATTATTTCAAAATAAGTTATTTCAAAATAATTTCCTAGTGTAGACACGCCCTTGGCATAAAATCTGAGCGGAGACAAGGCAGGGGAAAATTTTACCTCAGTGTAGCTAGAGATGAAAGCCCCATTTAACACATCAAGAAATACAGGAAGCAAAAACTGTAGTAAGAAACATTATGAAGAACCTGCAGGAAGGGTATTTCTGTTATACTCGACAATTTCCATCAGTGCCATTTTCGCACAGAGAATTTTCCTGAAAGCAAGTCTGGGTTTCCTGTGAGAGGTGGTGTGATTTTATCGGCATGTACGTGATGATACATGGTCAGGGAATCCTCTGGCTCAGAAAGGGTCCCTAGTGGATCAGGCAGTCCAGTTTTCTTCTTCTCGCCACAACAGAGAATGACTCAAACGGTAAATATGTAACAATGCTCTTCTCCGTCCCCTTCTCCTCAACCAAGTGTGTCTCCCCCACTTCCCTTTCGTACTCTCCTTGTATTTGCTAAACTAATGCATTTATCTGAGTAGTTCTAGTTCCACTCAAAATAAAGGGGATACTCAAGTGGCTACACCACACCTTCTACATTATAAAGCCTCTATTTTTCTGTTTTATATCTTCATGGCAGTCTACAAACTCTGTGACACAGCTGGATACCAGATGCACAACATAACATGCTGTTACCTCCCCACCGCCATTTTGTGCCCTTCATACAATGGCTCACCTTGCTGTTTCTGCATGGTAGTGAAATCTTCAAAGGTGAGGGTGCGCACAGGGGCCTCCAGAATGCATATGTTTCCATGATGGCCTCCAGGCCAGTTCTGTGGAACGAAAATAGAGCAAAGAAAGAAAATGTCAAATAGCTAGTAAGCAGATCAGCTTCAAAAAAGAAAGAGTCTGAACCTCATTTGACAAACTGCCAATGACCACTGCAAGGTCACCTTGACATTTGTGAATTCCTCGAGCAAACCCTACTGCACAGGTGTTGTTCACAAGAATAAAACTGAATTTTCCTAATCCAGGATATGAATAGATTGTATCAGTATTCCAATTATTTTTCTTTTTAACCAGGACCCTAAAATCTATGCCTTCTTTGAGGGAGACAGTTCTGATGGTTAGTTCTTTGCGGCTGACTTTTCCAGGCTGCATAGCATGAAATATGTGTGTGTGTGTGTGTGTGTGTGTGTATGCGTCACTAACACACACACATGCACACAGGGTGGAATTCAGCCAAGTGAGCCTGAAGAAGATGTGAGGAGGGAGGATTTTTTATGAAATTCCACCTTGCCCTTTCCCCCCATATTTTGGACACCTATCTGAACCATTTTAATTCCAAAATCAGTCTAGAAACCTAATCTCAGGAGGCTGTCTCAGGAGAGCCCCAATGCTTTCTAGTTTTGCCTGGATCAGAAATGAAGTGACAGGCCTTTCCATGGGATGTCTGGCATCTCCGCTTTGGGTTCCTAGCCCAAAACAAGTGCGGAAACAGACGGGGAAAAATGTGAGCTGAACGTTCCTTGGCTTCCTAAACTGTTTGGTTTCACGTTGAAAGTTGTCAGGTGGGCTCTAAGTTTACAGCTATCCTTAAATGCCTTGCTTTTAAGTTCTCAGTATACAGCTAGGGCTATAAAGAAGAGTTAGCAGGAAAAGAGCTGTCTGCTCTTTATGGGACCCTTTTCTCCGAATATGTTTTCCTTTCTAGAGTGGAATCTGCTCAACTCATCCCATTACTCCCTCATTTCTGCCTGTCTCTCAGTGGCATGTTGGTTCCTTTGCACTGATGAAGCACAGCTAAGCGATGCTTCATTAAATGTGCAAATGTATCTCATTTCAGTACAAGTGGCTCTAACATCCCCAGAGCCGCTCTGCAGTGTGCTGATACTGTAGCTGGCTTTTGCCTTTAATCATTTCTTCCTGCACGTGCTTCCACTCACTTAGTTAACTTTCCATAGTCGCCCCGGAAGCCTGGATGCTTTAAATATATTGGAGCTGGCAAACTAAACTCTATATTTTAAGAGGAGGTTTAGAGGAAAGATTGTTGCCTGGTGTTTATTAGCTGCTAAGCTGTTAGAAGTAGGAACAGAAGACATCTCGACATAGCAGGCTTGCACCAGCCCTGAATGTATTACAACACAACTATTTAGTTAATACGGAGGCCTTTGGCAGCTCATGAAGCTTAGAGACAACAAGACCAAAAAAAAAATGTGAACCAAAAAGCTAAGCCTAGAACTGTGTGTGGAAGCTGCATGTATGTTGTTCCAGGACCTTACAAATTTCTTCTCTCCTATGCTGAGAAATCGGCTCCCGTGTCAATCCAGTTCATTAGTGCTATCTGTGTCCCACACAGAAAAGTGACACTGTGGAGAGACAGGCACAGTTTCTTGGTCTCATGAAACCACCAACAGCCCCAAACCTGAGGGAGGATTTCATGCCATATGAAAACTAAAGAGAATAAAGTGTCCACAATGAGGTCAGCACAACAGGAACACTGCACAATTCAAAAGAGCAAAACACCAAGAAAAGCAAAAATTTAAGATTCCAGCTACAGTGACACGACGACCCACGTTACTCACTAGACAAGAGGGTCTATGCACAGCTTGGCTGAGTTAATATTGCTCTTTGGCCCTTAGCCTTTGCATAGCCTCACTCCCCTGCACCAGAAGCTGAACTCCGGCTCTATCTCCTTTCCTCCATGTTTGTGGTGCAAAGAAGATGCTGCTCTACCTGTGTCAATGATACAAAGGCAGGGGACATTTCTGGAGACCCTGGGGCATGAAGCGGCAGTCCCTTACAACAGTCAGAAATTATGCTAGTGTAGCCTCCAGTCAGGCTGTGGCTCAGAGAAGCAGAAATGCCCCTGGGTCCGCACCAAGCGCTGTTCAACGTTTCCCTGGCCGATAGCTCTCCAAGTCGAACTGTACAGCCCTTCAGCGTAGTGACACAGGTTTGAGTATTTAATTTTTTTCAAGAAAAAATGGAATAATTTGGAAGAAATGAAAAGCAGAACAGAACTAAAACACAGAGCTCTTTGGTGAGCAGCACTTTCTGTCTCAAGAGTAGACTGTGCCCCGGGGCACCAGAGGAATTCTCACGCTGTAGTGGAAGTGAATCCATTAATACACAGACTCTTCCCACTCTGTGTGCTAGTGGGGGGAGAGGATGGAGGGTAAGGCCAGGGCCCTGCTTCCTCTCTGTCCCTGGTAGTGTGTTCCACTGGGAGCAGGAGTAGTTGCTTATAAATGCTCAAGTCATGCAAGCAGCATGTGGCAGAGATAGGAATGTAACCTAGCTCTCCTGCAGGCTAGTTTACTGCCTGAACCACAAGGCCATCCTTTCTCCTCCTGCAATCCCCTGCTTCATTCACTGCATAACTCCCAACAGCTGCAACGCACGAGATAGGATTCCTCCACACAACAGCCGCATTTACCAAACAACTTTGCCTTATTCGCCTTCCATTCTTTTCACTGAAAGAGATAGGAATCCTGTGGGAAAAGTGCTGTATGATTGTCTAATCAAAGCATGTGTCATGCATACACACAAGGGGGCAGAATTAAAGTCACACAAGCTAATTTCTTTCTTTCTTTTCCTAACTTTTGAGCCCTTGACTTTGCACCCTTAACTATATTGTTTCAGAAGCTTCCAGGGGTAGCCAAGTTAGTCTGTAGAGGTGAACTGAAAAAACAACAAATAGTCTGGTAGCACTTTATAGACTAGCGATTCTCAAATTTTTGGGGCTCTGGAGCCCTTTACATGCGTAAAAATTTATGCGGAGCCCCAGCGGTCCACTGATTGTATGTGTTGTACTTATCGATGTTTCCAGTTTGTCAACCTCGCGGAGCCCCTGGAGATGTTTCGCGGAGTGTTTAGTGTTTGAGAAACACTGTTATAGACTAACAAAACATGTAGATGGTATCATGAGCTTTCATGGGCACAGCCCACTTCTTCAGATGACCGGAGTGTTGGATGTCTAGGACCAAAATAAATAGGGGAGATGGGAGGAGGGGGTGGAAGAAGGAAAAATTGGGAAGGGAGGACAAGAAAAGGCAGTGGGTAAAAAATATATCAAGGGAAAGCCAAGTCTATAAGCACCTAAAGACTAGATAGTCAAAGGGGGCAGATAAGAACCATTAATTAGCAAGCAACAAAGAGTCAGGAAACACTTAAAGACTGATGAAACCTCTTGGTATCATGAGATTCTTCAAAGACGAAGAACCATTGTCACCATTGTTTGATAGGTAGGTAATGACCTAATCATCCAATACCTTTGTTTAATCCAGAGGTGTGGGAATTGAACTTGCGAATGAGCTGAAGCTCCAGCTGTATGGATTTTCTACCATCAGCAACTCTAATGAACTTCCCCACCCCCACCCCCGGAACAGATGATTAACTGGGTTTGATCCCAGGATCTTCAGAGCCATAGCCCTGACCTCTACCGCTGGAGCTAAAGTAGTTACTTCATTAGCTACTATCAATACCAGGTTTCTATTTTGTGCGTGCACCAACCACTAGATGGGGAAGCAACATGCACTTTCTAAGCAGCTTACATTTACTGCAAGAAAGCAGTAAATGTTGAAAATGGGGTTTCCTGGCATCGATGCCTGGGTAGGGGAGTGTTGTCTAGTGATTATAGCAGAGGTGTGAGAGCGCTATTTGTTTGTTGAGGATGCTTTTCTTTTACAAAGTGCCCTTTCACTATTGGGTTGCCATACTCTTTGGCCTTGATTCAGCAATGCTTAATCATATGCCCACATGTTACTGAAGTAAATGGGATTGAGACACACTTAAAATTAAACAGGTGCTTAAGTGCTTTACTGAACTGCTATTCCTCAACATGCTGAGCTTCTCCAAAATATCTAAGCACTTCTTTTGGTGCCTGAAGGAGAGCTACCATGCTCGTTGGAAAACCTGGCCCAGCGAGTGCTGGTTAGTACGCATAATCTCCATTTTCCCCTCACTGGACCCCACAAATCCTCTCCCTCTCACACCATCCTTATAAAGGAGGGGGAAATATATCAGAGGAGGATTCACTGCCAGCTTTATTTTAATAAGGTCAACCCCTTTAATAGGTATCCAGAATTTGCGCTCTCTCTCTTTTTTTTTTTTTATTATTTTCAGTGCTGTAAAGTTTTAATGCTGTGCAATAAATGAAACAATTCCATTGTCTGAAAAATGAAAAAAAGATGTCCCAGTTATCTCTGTGTGTGTCAATAATCCATTCCATATGGCTGGCCCGCCCATGCCTGCTGCACGCAAAATTCATGTCACCATTTCATAGTTCACTCGGGAAGCCAATCCATAGGCTCCAAGTATCTCTCCTTTGTCTCCTTCCCTAGCCAAAGGCTCTGATTGCTCCGGGCACAGCCTCCCCTTGTTCATCTCAGCTGTCAGAGCTCTAGGTAAAGGGGAGAGTCAGTGCTGTGCTTTAGAGTTTTCTTTCCCTTTGCCTTCTCCGCCTGCATTTGCAGATGGCTACTTTCTAATGGGTGAGCCGCCTCCTGCTGGTTGCAGGAATAGCACATCCCAGGGAAGTGAGACGCCCACACAAAGGGGACTCACACAAGCCTCCGAAGTACCTCTGGCAATTTTGTACCCGTAGGTCGGATAGCTAAACGTTCTGCTGCCCAATCTCTGCATGTGCAATTCAGAAGCGATTTTGTGAAACCCGGGTTTCCATGCTGCCGCCACATGTGTTTGCCCTCCCAACATACCAGTGAGGCCAGGCAGTATCACACCATAATGCGACAGACCTGAGGCATAGAGAGACCTGCCCACGATTACACAGGCAGTTTGTGGCAAAGAAAGCAATCCAATGTAGGTTTCCCAAGTATTAGATTAGTCCCCTACCATCACTAGCTACCATCAGCTAACAAGTGTCCATTGCTAACATTTTTATTGCCCAGCTCATCATACCAAGCTATTGGGCACAGCCACGTATCCACCAAACTGTCTGTTCCTCTTCCTCCAAACACAAGCCAGGCATCGCAGGCTGTGGGCTGTGCAGCACTCTGTTCTGTCCTGCAAGGGGCCTAGACCCTGACGGAGGCATGCAAGGGAGAGGAGAAGCAGGGAGTAAGGAGGGATGCTCCAGGTAGGCAGCCATGCTAACCCAAGTTTCACCCCATCCTCATGAGGCCTTGGGTTGGCTGGTTGGTTCATGATTTACAATCTGCCTGGGGTCTCATTGTTTCTGAGCTTCTAGAGCAGCCAGGGGCCACCTTAGAAACCAAAAAGCTTTGCTAAGATGTAATCAGCGTTAGGGTGGGGATTTTATGAGGTGAGATCTTCCTCAGATGGATTTGGAAAGTCACAAAGCCCGTGCCGCATCCCCAAGGCAGCAATGCATTCGGCTTTGCCTTGTACTATCAAGCCAGGTTCTGCCCAAATGGCGAGTCTGGGGGGAAAGTTTTAAGTAAATGAAACCCAAAGGTTGTAAGATGGAGACCGCTTTGCAGGTTTTAACAGCAGTATGCAACCCCAGAGGACGCAGGAGGTTATAACAATGAAACAGGAACAGTGTAAGAAACAAACAAAAAAGTAAAGAGGCAGCTGCTATTTCACAGTCGTGGCTCCCACCACCAAGCAGAAAAGCAGATTCTTAGGGGAAAAGCTCAGACAAAGAAAGCGGAGGCCCAAATATTTTCCTCTCTTCATCTTGTGCTAGTTTTCCCTTCACTTTATTTGTTCTGCATCACCTGCTGGAAAACTTAAGAGAAAGCCATGGGAGCATGATGCAGCAATGCTGACACAGCCCCCCTGAAGCATGCAGAGAGGATCGCAGCTTCACAAACCATGCTGTAGCTCCCACTGCTGTTTGTTTATTTAAAGGGAAAGACGTTTTAATATGAAATCTCCCAGTGAGAAGCTGTGCACATTCCTGCTTCAGAAGTGGGCCTCTCCCAAATTGTGCCAGTTTATCTTTCAAAAACAGACAGCTATCTTGTTTTCCAGCTGCCACTCTGCATGCTATGGCAGACAAAAATTGTTGGGGGCAATGGGAGAAGCCACAGAATAACACATGATAGGTTTTCTTCTCATCCCACTCACAGATGAGGCTGAGGCTGGGGACTGAGAGTTAGCTAGCATAGGTAAGAGTCCCACACACTTAAAGGATCTGTTTCCCACCGTGTTTACTCCAACTCTCTAGTTTTCTCACGGCTCGAACCTGAATCTCTTTTTTCTCTTGTGTGTGGTGGGGGGTGCATACATGCCAGGCATCGCATACATGTGTGGGAGAGGAAGGGGAGCTTGATTTTGGACAAAGGTTCTAAAAATTACAGAAAATTTCCCAACCTGGCTGAGAACTGCCATAAAATCTTGTCTCAGGGGGTAGCCATGTTAGTCTGTCTGCAAAAACAACAAGGTGTCTTATGGTACCTTAGGCTATGTCTACACTACCAGGTTATTTCGAAATAAGTTATTTCAATAGCTATTTCAAAATAAGCTTATTCCTCTTCCCAAGCAGGCGTTATCATTTCAAAAATAACAAGCCCATTATTTCAAAATAACAGGTGTGGGAGTGTGGACGCTTGCCTTGTTCTTTCAAAATAAGGGGAGTTATTTTGAAATAACTCCCCAGTGTAGACATGCCCTTACAGACTAAGGGTACATCTACACAGTAGCGCGTACCTTGAAATAATAGCTTATTTCAAAATTTGGCACTGTCTACACAGCACTTATTTTGAAATAAATTGCTATTTCGCTGACTTCCTTCATCCTCGTACAATGAGGTTTGCAGGAAGTTGGACTAAGAAGCTCATTATTTCAAATTTATTTTGAAATAACAGGCTTCTTGTGTAGACAGCGCATAATGTTATTTCGGAATAACGGATGTTCTTCCAAAATAACTCTGCTGTGTAGACATGCCCTAACAGATTTATTTGGGCATAAGCATTTGTCAGTAAAAACCACTTCCTCAGATGCATTTGCAAAGTGGTTTTTACCCACGAAAACTCATACCACAAAACCTGATGCCCAAATAAGTCTGTTAGTCTTTAGGGTGCCACAGGACTCCTTGTTGTTTTAGTAAAGTCTTGGCAGGACCAGCATTTGTAGGACAGATGCTTTTGTGTTATATGTGCTCTAAAATACCTTCTCCTGCCTCTTCTTTAAAACTCCACACTGCTCTCTTTGACGTGAAATACCTTAAAGATTTTAATTCCTCTTTGCATCAGCAGAGAGCGTTCTGAGCTCTATCCACAGCTGCAGTCAGGTTACAATTTCTTGACCTTCCTTAAGTCAATGAGCCACAAGATTCAGTAGCTCCCAACCTTCTTCGCAAGCTGTTCAAATCCACCAGACTGACACCTCATCACTGCCCTCAGTTTCCCATTCAGGTATGCCTGCTCTTGAACTGTGTCTCGATTCATTTTTGCCACTGTGAGCAACTCAACCTCCACTGATGCTGAGGCATGAAACAAGGATGCAACCAGATGAAGGACAGACACTCAGCATTGTTTGGCTTTTTTCAAAAATGACCCTCTCCTCGTTTAGAAAACTTGGGAACCAAAACTGTCTGGCCAATTGGGAGTGAGGAGGGTGGCTTGTACCTTGTGCTGGCAAATTTACCATGAGACCTGAGATAAGAGCGGCAAGAGAGAGAAGGGTTAGGGTTAGGAAAGGCAAAGTTCAGATGGTCTGACCATGGAATGAGGAGGGCATCACTCTGACGGTGATGTCCGAGGGCTCCTCTGGAACAGTGTATGTTGCACTTCCCATTTATTTCCCCAGGGAGCAAAACTACTCCTCATTACTGAGTTACTTGAAAACCACTCATGATAGACAGCAAAGTGTCTGCTGAAGGTGTTGATCGACATATTCTGAGTCCTTGGAAAATAAACTGCTGATCAACCATGCCACTATTTACCAATTCCCACACATCCTTTGGGAGGTCATCTAGCATTCTTTTTCCACAACTGGTGTACAACAACCACACGACGGGTATGCAATCAAATTCCCGTCCTTGCTTTCCTCCAAAAACCCTCCTCTCCTCTCCTCCTTTTCAGGGGCCATTCTCATGCAGAGAGTCTAAGACAAGAAGCAGGATCTCTCTTCCTGCCAGGTCCACTAGAACCAAAATCTCGTCAACACCAAAGGAAGAGTTTTTACTCATCTTCCAAAAAGGTGAGTAAAAAGCTGGGGGCTGGGATAGAGATGGTGATATTGCTGGGAGACATGACTTTTGAACTCTTTCTCTCCAGTGGGATAGTTTGTAAGGCTGCTGGTTGTAAAATTCTTGAACCATCAGTCTGGATTTGTAGGACGGCCTGCGCAATTTTCTTGGGGACAGCTGTGTGTGTTCCCAGGGAGCAGAGGATGTCCCTAAGGGTATGTCTGCACAGTAAAGTTATTCCGAAATAACTTTCCTACCGTCTACACAGCCATTCCATTATTTCGAAATTAATTCAAAATAGCGGAGGGCTTATTTCAAAAATGGTAAACCTCATTCCACAAGGAATAGCGCCAATTTTGAAATTGCTATTTCGAAATAAGCGCTGTGTAGATGTTTATTTCGAAATAGGGGGCCTCCAGCCCTTCCCAGGGTGCCCTGCTGGCCGCCCTGGCCACAAGGCACCTTCTGATCTGATGCCCTGCCGGAACTGGTTCCAACCAACCTTAAATGCGATTCAACATCCACTCAGTGTGGACGTGCGATTTCAAAATAGAAAAACGCTATTTTGAAATGCATTTTGTGTGTAGACGCATTATTTCAAAATAAGCTATTTCAAATTAACTATTTTGAAATAGCTTATTTCAAAATAACGCTGTAGTGTAGACATACCCTAAGAGTCTGGTAGGGTATACAAGGTCTCATCTGCCTTCTGGTGGAAGTGATAGGTTTAATCAAAGGTCAGATGTTCCAAAGCATTCTGGACCTTCCTCTGAAACCCTGAAGCATGAAGCCATGGCTTATCAAATGGCCACTGACATTGATCTTGTTGATATATTTCCTACATCACTCATTGACCAAAGAAATGTTCTGGTGACCAAATTGCTGGTCTTTCTTCATATCGAAGGCTCTCCATGCCTCTAACCATCTATTTTTAAAAACTCAACAATATTTTTAGTATATCTTTGTATGTTATGGAAACCCTCTATATATTATGGAAGTAATAGATAATATTATAAATGACTTGGAAGAGAAGGTAAAACAACAGCAATTAAATAAGTAAATGATACTCATTTGAAAGGAGGTAAACTTCAGAGAGAACAGAAAAATAATACAAAGGTAAATAAAGAGATTTGACACATTACCAGAATTTTAAAAAGAAGAATGGTCTTCAAAGATTCAGTGCTAATGCAGGTTTTGAAAAATAATGAGAAACAAACAAAATGGAAGAAGGCACTCTTAGAAGCAGTAGCGCTGAAAGAGGCACTGAGGCAAAAGTGAGCAGCAAATTAGACATCAGTCTGAAATCCAATACCTCAGCCAAATACTTTATAGGGATCTTGTGTAACAATGACAAGAACTCTGCACTGAGTTCTGTCCTTCCCACCGCCCCCATTACCAGGGAAATACAGATAAACTGAAATATATTTATTGATAAGCAACAAAATGGAAGACCTGACTTGTGAGGAAAAATGTTGAAGCTGGTTCCTGTGTTTTCTACAGATGCCACCAGCACACAGTGGC
This sequence comes from Pelochelys cantorii, assembly GCA_032595735.1. Classification (NCBI taxonomy): domain Eukaryota; kingdom Metazoa; phylum Chordata; order Testudines; family Trionychidae; genus Pelochelys; species Pelochelys cantorii. The sequence continues at coordinate 208,404,332 of CM064326.1, forward strand.
TGTAGTTAGGCAAATTAAAACAGCCATTCCTAATTTCTGTGATAACAAGTCTACAGCAACTTTCTTCTGATGCAAAACTGAATTACCCAACAACATGATTTCCTGGGGCTTAAAAGGGATAAAAAGAGAGCTTCCAGGGTACAAGGGAAGAATGAGCTAAACAGAAGGAAAGATAAATGGGATCTTACCTGTTTCTCCCAGAATCTCTAAATCCTTTAGCAAAAGGGTTTCGGTCAATTTTTAATCTAGTGATCTGCAAAAGAAAAAGCTGAGAATCAGGAGTTTGAAGAATTTTATTCTGAGAGCAACTAAACTACCCTTAATGCCCTAATATATACTGCCTCTAGTTACCCAACATATTTTTTTATTTTCTACCAGCTAACCTCATCAAAAATGCTAAGGAGAAAAGGCAGCACCGAAAAGCAAGAATGTACCTTCCAGACATTAGGCAGGACAGCAAAACCCAGGATGGTCCCAGTCAAACGGGGGCTGTTGTTAGCTCTGTTTCCTGGTGGTTGGCGATTCATAAGTACTCAGTTGGGTTAATTAGCCTCCCTGGCCATTCTGATAGCAACAGTCCTGTTTGTGTTTGGTGTTTGTTTCAGGATAGAGATATCTTGGGATTACAGAGTATATACATAATAAAACAACAGCACCCCTGAGGCAAACATGTTTGCACTAGGATTATTGATGATGAATATGGCTCCTTCATCCATAGTCAATCTTGTGTAACTCCACTCCTCTGACTTCAACAGAAAAATAACAGGGGTGAAATTGTCCCTTTCATTGTGCAAAATTGGGCTGCAAATCTCACAAGAGCAGGTTATGATTTCTGACACTTCCTCTCCTCAGGGAAAAAAAATACCTTTGTCTCTTTAGGCACTGGTTACCAAAAACTTGCCCCCCAGAATCACATTACATAGATTTTGAGGAATCGCTGCCACCATCAAGTGATTTCTTTCTCCCTAAAACTGGGGGGATGACACTTAAACCCACCCTAAGGGTACCCCAAGCTCTTTTGGCCCAAAACAGCTTGAAAAAAGAAAAGAGAAAAACAAGCTGCAGTCTCTGATAGCTGACCCTGCAGTCAGAGGCATGCAGATACACACAGACAAACCTTCCAGGACCCAAGAATCAAATCATCACCTTAAAAAAATTATTTTTATTACAAAACAAAAAATAAACTTGATAAAGCATACTTGCTTGCTACAGAGCAATTAAGGGAAACAAAAACACAGAGAAAAGTCTCTGGGCACAATGCAAGATAGTAAATGGGGAGGGGAGGCAGAGATTCACACAGAGCAGTTCAAACCAAACCACAAAATAAAGAAAAATACCCTGATTGTGACTAGATCCACTTTTCCTTTACTTACTTCCAATCTTTTCTTTATTCGGTCCACTTCAATGCCCCCAAATTCCTTGGAGGCATGGTAGTCCTGCCTGGGTTTAAATCATTCTCTGTTTCCCAACTCCTGGTTTTTCTCTCCCAGGCTATAGCTACACTGTAGCCTTCTTGCAGAAAAGCTTATGCAAATGAAGCATGGCATGGAATATTGCTGCGCTTCATTTGCATAATTAATGAGAAGCTGTTTTTGCGCAAAAACCCCCTCTTGTGCAAGAGCCATTCTTCCTCGGAATGTCTACACAGCTCCTTTTTGTGCAAAAGCCTCTTGTGCAAAAATGGCTGCTTATTAATTATGCAAATGAAGCGTGGCGATATTCCACGCCGTGTTTCATTTGCATAAGTTTTTCCGCAAGTTGGCTACAGTGTGGCTGTAGCCCCACACAAAGAAAGCAGGCAAGGAATTTATATCCAATTCAAATTTAAACCCTCTATTTCGAATGGTTCTCTTGGCTCCCTGGCCAACACCTTTGCTATCTACCTGAGTTTAACCCCTTAGTCACAGGGTGCTCATCAGCACTTCTCCTATCTATTACAGCCTTCTGCATTGTATTTTGAGCATTTCCCAGCTTGGCTGGAAAATGAAAATCACAGAAACTTACCTTCTCACATCAGACCCTCGAAAAAGCTTTGGGGTGAGCTCAAATGTCAGATGATGAAGATTCAAAGGGATAGGGTAGAGCTGATTTCTAAACCAGTTCTTTGGTCCCGACCTCAGACCAATTAATCAGACTCTTTTAGAAATTATTCAGATGTGTGTCCTGAGGAAGTTATTGTTACTTATATACTGCTACAATGTATGTGGCACTGTACAACTGATTGGAGGAGTCAAAGTTCAGAGACCTGCCCCTATGACCGAAAGCACCCTATATTCACACCCTATACATTTATGTAATAATCTTTGTACAAAATATGCCTTGTGAAGCATCATTTTAAAACTAATAACTCACTGTAACCAATAGTATAACCAATATTATTGCATAATGTATGTATGAAATGCATATCAAGAATTAATAAATATAATGTTAATGAACATAATATTAATAAAATAAGATGAAATTATGACTACAATGGGTTTACCAGACAAGTCTGGGGAGTGGGTATGCTGGTTTCCTGAAGACAAATGACAAGATGACCTCTCTAGCCAGGTGTCATCAAAGTTGATTGGCAATAACTTGTCAAAGTTAATTGGCAATGAAGAAGGGCAGGGATAAATTGATCTGCATTTTAGCAAACCACAACATGGAACCTCTTCCACCATCAGACCCCAGGTTTTCATCCTCACCACTGAAATGAGCTTTAGCTCAGGGTAACCTCAGGAAAATGCATTTAAAAAGTTGACTGGACTATAAAAGTGAGAAGCAAAACCACCCTAGGCTCGCTCTCTCTCTTTCTCTTGCTTATCTAACATGCCAAGGGAACCACCCTGTGACTCTGGGGGGAGAGCCTAATCTGACAACTTGGTCAGTTATGTTGCTGGGAACAAGTGGTAAAGATTTAACCTTGAACCACGTCTAGCTTAAATGTGAGCTACTAGGAAGAGGTTTACCATTTTGTAACCATTTCTTACTTTAATACCTTATATTTGTACTCCTGTAAAACCTCTCTCTTTGTAGTTAAATCAACTTGTTTTATTTTTAATAGGAACTAATCCAGTGCTGTGTTTAAACTGAACTCTTTGGTAACTGAAGTTAAAGTAGCAAATTGTTGAATATTTACCCGTTCCACAGGCAATGGACCTTTAATATCTGACCTGCCCAAGAGATGGCTAGACACTGCAGAATACATGACTGGGAGTGGGTTGGAGTCACCCAGCAAGTAGTAACCAAGGCTGGTGGAAGCCAGAGTGTGACTGGAGTGTTGAGCACAGGCTGCTGGATTAGGGCTGCAGCTACTAGTCATGGAGGAGTTCTGCATCACTGCTCAAGGCCGAACTTTGCAGAAATGTTAGTTGTGCAGAACTTCCTTTCTCCCCCTTCCACCAGAAATGGGCTGCAGAGCCGCTAGCAGCCATGAGGGATCTCAGGACCTGGCAAAGCCCAGTTTGCAAGTAGAAGTCACTGCTGGGAGGAGGGGAGGAAGAGCTGGAGGAAGGTTCCTGGCAGCCACAGTTCACAGCATGCCCTGAAGAAAGGCAGCAGCTCACATGAAACCCCATGTAAGCCCAGGACCCAGTATTGTACTGTTTCTTCCTCTGAATCTCTGGTCTCTGGAGGGAGGGGTGTGAGTATCTGGGTTGAGGGCCATGTTTGGGGGCACGTGATGTGTGGTTATCTGGGCTGGTAGGGGGCCTACAGCTGGTGTGAGTGTCTGGTCCAAAGGGTGCATGGCTGGGCTCTGAGGAGAGGGGTGTGAGTGTCTGGCCACCCAGCTGATGTCGGGGAAAGGGAGGTTAGTAGGTTGTGGCAGGGGTTTCTTTAACTCTGTATTCCTAGAAGAACTTTTGTTTGTGTCTGTATTGTTACAGACATGCCTGCTGACAGATATTTTTAAATCAATTACCGACATAATTTAAACTGATGTGACTATTTTAACAAATTTGCAGAGTTTTGCAGAATTTTAACATATCATGTGCAGGATTTTTAAATTTTTGGCACAGAATTCCCTCCAGAATAAACAGCTACATACAGTCACTCAGGGTGTGACCTGCATACTGGGAGGCTGTCAGCAACCCTGACTGGGAGGTACCACAGCAAAGCACTGTGAGGCACCCCAAGTCTCAGTGACACAGTTTCTCACTGGACTGGGTTGCACCCCACAATGTGACACACCCAAAAGGTTCATAATTGAAAGGGGTGTAACAGCACACACAACCGTTTAGATCCTTAAATCGTCAGGCCAGAAGGACTCGTTATGGGTATGTCTACACTAGCTCGTTAGTTCGAGCTAGGTAGGCAAATGAGGGCAACCGGAGTTGCAAAAGAAGCCCGGGATTTAAATATCCCGGGCTTCATTTGCATGTTCCCGGGCGCTGCCATTTTTAAATCCCCCTTAGTCTGAACTCCGTGCCCGCGGAGTTCGAATTAGGATCCACGAGAAGTAACAGTAGTTCGAATTAGGATCTCTAATTCGAACTACCTACTCCGTGCCGCGTGTAGCCGCGGGCACAGAGTTCGGACTAAGGGGGATTTAAAAATGGCGGCGCCTGGGAACATGCAAATGAAACCCGGGATATTTAAATCCCGGGCTTCATTTGCTACTCCGGTTGCCCTCATTTGCCTACCTAGCTCGAACTAACGAGCTAGTGTAGACGTACCCTATGAGAGTCTAATCTGACCTCCTGTATAGCACAGGGCATAGAAGCTCATGCAGGAAAAAAATCAAAGGTTCAACAGTTGTGAATTGTAGGGCTAGGCCCTGCCTTGGATTTGAATCAATGATCTCTCTCACCATAAGTGAGAAGCCGACCCATAAGCTACTAATGTACCCTGCAACTGGTTAGGAACTGAGCCTATCTCCTCCTGCACTCCAAGGCACTATCTTAGGCTGAGCATACATCCTCTTTTGTCTGGGAGAGTCCCTTTTTTAAGCCCTGTTCTGGATGTACTGACTTTTTTTGGCAGACCTGGGCATTTGTCCCATTTGCTGTTGCTTTTGATGAGCAATTGATGAGAGCAAATAGGACAAATGTCCAGTTTTGCCAAAGAAGTGGGGCACGCCCCCTAACAGGGTGTAGAAGAATGGCCAAGGGGGTGCATAATGGGAGAATCTGGGTGAGTGGCTTGGGCCAGCCCCACACAGAGATGGGGGGGGACCTCAGGTGAACAGCTGGGACCAGCCCCACATGGTGTCCCATTTTCATTTTAAGAAATATAGTTACCCTACGCTCTCTAATCGTACATTAACCAGGCCACAGTACCGACACTTACCATTTAAATAGAGTGACTGTGGACCTGACATCTATTTGTCTAATCTATACTGGATCCTACACCACACACCTCATCTTGTAGCTGGAAGGCTTCAGAGAAGAGAGTGGGTTTTGAGGAGGGATTTGGGAATGAAAGGAAAATAGCCAATTTTATAGTAGGAAACCTCTTATTCTGAAGTTTTCTCTATGTCTCCCCTGTTTTTTAGATTTCTCAACACACACAATTTTCAGGTGGCATAAAAGCTTGACAAGATTGAAAGCTCTTTGCAGAAGGGAATGTGTCTTATGTTCTATAAAGTTCCATGGTGCTTGTATAAACATTTTGTAATAATTAATTAAATGTGTCAAATTCTCTGAAATTGTTTTGACATGACATTGTCCCTTATTTCAAAGTTAACATTTCAATATGACTATATTTCATTGAAAAGATGAGCGATTCCTAAAGACTGAGGTTACAATGCTATTGTCTGCAAAATACCTAAGATGAGAAATGTCTCTTCCTTTCCATTTGTATTTACAAAAAACTTGTTCATCCCGGCAATCTATAGCAACAAACTGCAGACCATATTTTCCTTTCAAGTCAGGCTACAATATCAGATTCTTCCTTTCATGCTGGTTCATGTTGTCATTCTGGTTTATGTTGCTGTTTATGACATATAACTGGACCACCATAGTATTGGCACACTGCATAGGACTTTTTCTGTTATGACATCTTACCTCACATGCTGTTATAAATGCTGAGAAATGACATTAACACTGACATTTTGATCCCAGCACAAATTATTGTTTTCATACCAAGATGAATGGAAAATCCTTTTACTGAACTAAGGATCCAAATTAATACTCTCCTAAGCATGCAAAGTATAAGAAGTGCTCTCCCAAATCAAAGCATTGGAGAACCACTGTTCTATCACCCTGCTTCTGTGAGGGCTGTGTGTCCCCTCTCTGTGGCTTTCAGACTTCCCTGATTCTTCAGGAATTGAGGTCACATTCAACTCATTGTATCCAGCTTCCCAGAATCAGGACAACTGCTCCAACCCCCTTTAAAGTGGTGGGGGTTGTCCTCACCACCAAATGATAATGGCAATTAGTGTAATTTTCATCTCCTTTCCTGCCCCCAGCTGACCCTCCTGCCCCTCTGATATGTCCAAGAATTAATACTGACACCGGTTCTCCCTTGGGATTTCCATCTGGGAAGAGTAGCATTAATTTACAGTTGGGACACTACAGTGATCAGGACATTATCATCCTGACCTGACCTGACCTGATAGCAATGCTCAGTAAAGATTTCATGGCAGCCACTCAGTAAAGATTTCATGGCAGCCACTCTCCACTTTCTGCCTTATGGGCCGTGTGCTTGACCTGATGGTAGAAACTGCCACTGAATCCATCCCTATAAAGGTACAGAAGCTTCAGGGGATAGCCGAGTTAGTCTGTACAGGATAAACTTAAAAAAACAACAAATAATCTGGTAGCACTTTAAAGACTAACAAAACATATAGATGGTCTCATGAGCTTTTGTGGGCAAAACCCACTTCTTCAGATGAAGTGTGCCCATGAAAGCTCATGATACCAGCTACATGTTTTGTTAGTCTTTAAAGTGCTACCAGAGTATTCGTTGTTTTTTTAAGTTTATAAAGGTATATTCATTAGAAAGCAAAGTTGCCGTTGGTTTTCTGATTTCTGAACCAGCTCTCTCTTCTTCCTTTTACCTCTGGACAATTGGACTTTTCTTTTTAAGCCCAACCCACATCTCTCAAGCACTGACTCAGACCAGAGTTCTGTAGTTATAGAAAAAGGACCAATTGCTTGCTGCAAAGACACGTAAGAATCAAAAAGTGAACCAGACTTTCATCAGGGTGTGTTTTGGGTAATGCGGCACTGGAAAGTCTACTCCAAAACTTTCTGTCTTGGTTAAAACCTCAACTGCTTGCACAGCCTTTTTTTTGGGCGGGGTTTTTTTTTTGGTCTTAGGAAATTTGTATCCTTTCAAAACATTCCTAAGTAGGAGAGGTATGGAATGCTATAAAACAATTTATCATAATTTCCTTAGTGAATCTAGAATGCTCATTTACTCAGGTGCATAAACACAGCTCTCCATGGTAAGCTCTCTGGGGCAGGGACCATCTTTGTTTCTGTGTTTGTACATCTCCTCTGTTATGGCTGCTACAACACAAATAAATGGGCTTAGATGTTAATTCTGGATGTTTAGTCCCTAATCAAAGAGTTAGCTATTCCAGGAATAACTAGTTCTCCATATTGTACTTTCATCCTGGCATTGCCCTTTTCTGATGGCATACGTGCCTTCCTGTGGAAAGTGGTCAGGTCCTGCATCAAGCATGAAATACTTGTGCGTGTATTGTACTTGTAAGTAAGTTATTAAGCCATTAAGATTTGCTATGCGCAGTGGCCCCTTTCTCTCATCTGACTATTTTTGTTGTCACTGCCAACAAACTGTGTGTTTTCACCAGGGGATAGCTATGAGTATGTCTGCACTGCAAAGAAAAACTCACAGCCCGTAGCCTGGGACAAGTGACCTGGGCTCATGCAGGACTAAAAATAGCCGTGTGGATGTCTGGGCTCAAGCTGGAATCCAGGAGCTGAGAGGTGGTGAGGATCTAGCCCGAGAAGGAATGCCTGCACTGCTATTTTTAGCTCCACAGCCCAAGTCCTATGAGCCTGAGTCAATTGACCTGGACTCTGATGAGAGTTGGTGCCAGGAGGTTTTCTTTGCAGTGTAGGCATTCCCTAAGATGTGCTAGCCAGCCCACTGTAGGTGAGGTCAACAGTATCCTCCTTCTCTCCTCTCCACCCCGACTGACCTTGTCAAGGCTGGCAATGGATCACCAAGCCCTAGGCCATGGGGCTCCAGGCCCCCCCAACAAGGGGAAGGGCCTTGGGTGAAAGGGACAGGGCTAGGGGCTAGCCACCCCAGCCAGCTCTCAGTGCCTCTAGGACTGCACCGCCTGGACCACACTGCACAGGACTTTGACAGCTATGTAAAGCGCCCAGGGCTCTGGCTGCTGCTGGTAGCAGCAGAGGTAGGCCAGAGGCCTGGGACCTTTGAAATCACCGGACCCCTTTGCCCTCACTGCCAGCTACCTGGGACCTTTCCAACTACCTCAGAATAAAACTACAATGCCCCGTCACCATTCGAGTTTTGCAGCAAGATATCTAGTAATCTTTTTTTTGGGGGGGAAGGGGTGAAAACACAGCTTAACTGCCCATAAAGTGCCTCTATTCTTTGAGCTTTCCCTAGGTTTAATTCTCACCGAGTCACAGCATCTGCCACTCTTTTTATAAACACAAGGAAAAACACTGCAGGGCCAGGGACACTGTTTTACCTGCTGGTTTTGATAGGCTGTCACTGTGGTGAAGACAGTTTCAGGGAAGTTGAAGGTTTTCACTCCATCGCCCGCGGGGACTGGTTTTGTGGGAGACAGATCACTGCTGAAGTCCTTGCGGATCACATGGACTCGAGGCTGGTACTTGTGCATTGAATGTAGGATTATCTTTAAAGAAAGAAGAGAGGGGAAAATGATTTGCCTTCGAGGCCCCTGTGCTAGGCCCATAACTTCTCCATGGGGGTGGAGGCAGGCTAACGAGTTCCAAGCCTTAGCCTGTTGTGATACAACTGCACAGTCTTTACCCTGGACTGACAACTGAGTGAGATTCTGTGGCATGGGTAGAGCTGCAGCAACCCCAGCAAAACTGAGTTCCTATCCGAAGGGAGCCCTGGGACTGGGGGAACATGGGTTTATACATCAGTGAGGTGAGGCAGTGTCCCGGGGGGAAGGCAAGGGGGTGGGCAAGATACGTTTAGCTGTCTGACTTACATGGCCTTGATCGTCAAGCTCGTTGTTGGTCAGTTTGAGTTTGTCAAAACTGACAACCTGCCTCATCCAAGTGTCCCCAGAAGCCAGCGAGTCGGGATGGATGTAGACCCTGGGAGGCACCGGGGAGTCAGCATTGCCTGCCACCATCCACTTGGAGCTGTGATACACGTACCTGTGACGGAAGGGTAAATCTTTACCGCTAAGGAGCCCAAGACCCAGCGAAGAAGGAACAGTGCCAGGGCTCCCCTGCCCTGCCACCCAGCCATACACATGTCAAGGCCTCGTGGACAGATGGGGGAATGTGCTTTACTGCAACCTTTCACCTTGCAAATGCAAACCAGACAATCCAACTGGCCGAGTGGCCGAGGGAGTCCTTATTAAAACCACCTTCCCAGTTGCTCTCAGCTCTAGAGCTCTGCCACATGTGCTGTCCTGGCTTCTTAACCCTCTCTGTGCTGGACTACGAGTCTATGAAAACACAGCTGAACACTTCCTTATTGCTAGAAGACAGACTGGGGAGTGTCTCTCCCACTGGGCTGTTCAGCACATACAGTCAAGGTGGACTGATCTGACGCAAAATGATTTGAATCACTGGTTTTAATCATGTTTTAAATCAGTGAGCAGGAGATCTTGATTTAAATCATCTCCCTCAGTCTTGTTTTGCATTTATACTTTTATATTCTTTTCCTAAAGAAAAGATGATTCCCACTGGCTGGTATCCATTAGAACATGTTGATAGGCAACTAAATATAGCCTTTACACTAAATTGCACACCTGTTTTTGCTGCCAGAGCATGAAGTATATCTGCAGGCATTTATTTAAGCAATTATATTGCTTCACATATGTTTATTCGGATTCTTATTGACTAGACGGTGATAATTTTTTCAGCTTGTGCTTTGTATCAAACTGTGTTTGGATGGAAATTCAAATGCCCCAGAGGCTCAGTGCCTGTGTCACCTGCTACTCAATCCTAAACACAGATCTGCAAATGGAGCGCGGTCCTGACCTGCAGCACTCCCTGCTGTTTCAGTCACAGGTTGCCCATACCGAGGCTCTCTTGGGGCACGATCGCTCATCTAGGCTAATTGTGAAATGCACACGGGCCAACAGAGACTAAAGAGAGGAACACTAAAGAGTATTACTTGAATCAGAAAGCAGGGTTTGAATCCTGGTCTCCAGAAATGCAAGGGAGGGAATGTATCGATCCCCTGACTCAGTGAAACCCTCCATACAATCCACCAGATGTTCGGATGTGGTAAATCAGCATAGCGCTAATGATGTCAATGAAACAACACCAATTTACACTAGATGGGGATCTGACCCAATCTCTCTCTGATCCAAGCATACACCTTTACACTTGTCTATACGCGTGAATGTTTTTCCCAGGCTCTTATACTGTTGAACTCTGAGTCAAGATCTCATGGTGCTCCTCATTCTGCCCTTGAAAATCTTACCTGTATCTCTTGTTATCCACAGGCACAATGTCCATGGCTATGTAATACTGCTGGTGAGGGTCTAAGCCTGTAATTTTCACTCTCATGGCTGGAAACATTCTCCTAGAAAAGCAAAAGTAGAAATGAAGAAGGAAATGAATTATTAGAAAAGCGAGGGAGACTCGTCGTGATCTTGTGTGACACCAGGAGTAACCATACGAATATCACCACACGAAGACTGTAATTCATGTCCTTCCTGTAGGACTGACTGATAGACGCTTATATGACATCAGCTTAGGGTGGGTGCTAAAGTTGTTGCCTTGGAAGGTTGCCAGACGCTTTCTTCTGTTTTAGTTTCCTGCTGCATAGTTTTTCCATAGCTACTTCAGAGTTAAATGTCTTTAACTCAGCAAGCTTGATAGATATTGGCATTCAGATTTTTCGTCCTTTTGCTCATGAGTCTTTGAACAGGTAATGCTAATAAAGTATTGTGAGCCATGCATCAATAGTCCCAAATGACTAAATCTGGATCCCCTGAATCCAACAAGCCTGTTTTCATCAAGTTATTTGCTTGCACTGTTGTTTGATTGACATGGTGTGCTTAAACTGATATAACAAAAAGACATGAGCCCCTCATTAATTGTGAGCCATTGCTAACTCAACTAGAATCTCATGGAAAGAAGACTGTGATTTACAACTGGTTATTACGTTGCTTTGCAATGTGTTGCCTGATAACTTACAAAAAATATTAGTCCACTAAGAAGAGGCAATCTCTCTAATTCAAACAGCTCTGGCAATGAGGAATCTCCTGTCATTTCAGCGATTGCTTTGCAATCTATTCCCAATACGAACTGCACATTTCTCACTTGCATACTTTACCTTCAATGACGACATTCCTACCTGACCAGAGACAGAGGTCAGAAGCTCTCTTCTGACAGCCGGGCACTGTGGGTTATACTTATTATTTCTCATGCTGTCAGAATGTTATGACACCAAGCCCTGTAAAGAATCCGGTGATATGAAGCAATTTCATCTGTATCGCTCCAGAAAAATGGTTATGCTTGAGGACGCCTGGGCTTTTTCTGGCAACTGTTCATGTAGCGCTACCCTCTCAAGCCATTGTAAAGCTGAGGCTTTTTGTGTTTCTTCGTTGAGCAAGTTTAGTCCTGGAAACCAGGGTAGTACTTAAGTCCTATTTACAGCCAATTCCCCTTCCTGAAGTTCCTTGCTTTCCTATTTTTAGGCACTCTTAAAAGCATATCTCATATATGAATTTGCTTTATTGGACCCATATTTCATATTTAATGAGAACGTATGCCATTTCATAATCGTTCTCTGAAGTCTTGGTAGTGCTTTGCACATTGGTTTTTGTAATATAAATTCCAGTGACTTATGGTCTGTTTCTGTCTTGATTGATTTCTACACATAAACATACTCCTGAAAATGTTCAAACACCAAAAATCAATTGCAAGCATTTCTTTCTCAGTCTGAGCACACTGGCCATAGCTCTGTAGTGAATGGGAAACAGGAGCCACTAGGCAAGTGTCCTGCAGATGAACCGTCTCCAACCTCTGTAAGCTTGCATTGCCTGAGATTGTAGGCTCTTTTTTTAACTCAAGATATTTCAGTAATGGGGCTTCTGGGGCAGCATTTTTCATTTCCAAGAGCTTTTCTCTTCCCAGTCATCCCATTGTCATCCATTGACCACATGCTAAGTGAACCAGAGTGAGACTGGTGTAAAGGGGCACTCAAAAGGATCAAACTCCAACAAGTAATTATAATACTGTTTTCTCTATTAGGGTATGTCTACACTAGCCCCCTAGTTCGAACTAGGGAGGCTAATGTAGGCATTCGAACTTGCAAATGAAGCCCGGGATTTAAATATCCCGGGCTTCATTTGCATGTTCCCGGGCGGGCGTCATTTTTAAATCCCCCTAGTTCAAACTAACTGCCCGCGGCTACACGCGGCAGTTAAAAGTTAATTCGAACTAAGTCCTCGTGGAATGAGGTGTAACAGTTAATTCGAACTAAGGACTTAGTTCGAATTAACTTTTAACTGCCGCGTGTAGCCGCGGGCAGTTAGTTCGGACTAGGGGGATTTAAAAATGGCGCCCGCCCGGGAACATGCAAATGAAGCCCGGGATATTTAAATCCCGGGCTTCATTTGCAAGTTCGAATGCCTACATTAGCCTCCCTAGTTCGAACTAGGGGACTAGTGTAGACATACCCTTAGGTAGTAAGCTCCACCTTATAGAATGAGGGATTGAAGAGACCTAAGATGTGTCTAGACTACAGGGTTTTTTCAAAAAAAGTGGCCTTTTTTTGAAAAAACTTCCCCTGCATCTAAATTGCTGCCGCATTCTTTCGAAAGTAAATCAAAAGAACGCAGCAGTTTTTTTGACAGCAGAAAACCTCATTTTACAAGGAATAATGCCTTTTTTCAAAAGTGCTCTTTCGAAAAAAGGTGTAATTGAACATGAACTGTGCTTTTTCGAAAGAGAGCATCCAGACTGCCTGGGTGCTCTCTTTCGAAAAAGCGGCTCACTTTTTCGAAAATACTGGCTGTAGTCTAGACACTCTCTTTCGAAAGAGGCTTGTAGTCTAGATGTATCCTTAGTGAGGCATATCTAGACCAATGCAAAGCTTGTTCCTCTCCAGGGTTTTGTTTTACCTCATTGTAATGGGTACTTTCCTGCATCCCTTGAGAGATTATTGTGAAGTCTAGTAGATCTTTCATACAGGATTTCTTTTCGGCAGAGAAGAGCAACATGCTCAAGAAAAATATATTTACACCCTTTTCTCCCTCTGTTTATCCTTAACATTGATTTGAACTTCATTTGAAGCTTGGGATATGTCTACTCTTCAATCAAAGGTATGACCGCCACATGTGTAGACATACCCTAACTAACTTTGACTTAGCTAATGAAACAACAGCAGTGATGCTGACATAAGGGGGAGGTGACATATGCTAGCAAGTTACATACACATTCAGGGTCCCAGGCAGTTTTCTATAGATAGTGCTGCCGCTGCCCATATGTCACAGAGCAGCATTCACTGCCATGGCACCTCCTGCCAGTAGCACTGGGAATTACGCATTTGCAGAGCACCTCCCTCTGGCTGGTGTCTCTCCGTGTCCTCACTCTATGCTCCAGCTCTGGACCCGTGTCTCTCCCAGACCGTGGTGTCCTCTTCAGGACACTGTCCTCCAGCAGTGCCCACTCCAGTTCCTCTTGACCCCCCTTCCAGGGGGGATGTTTATCAATCCCTGCACTCTGGGGTCCTCCCCTCCCAGGGACCCCCCAATTCCCCCTACACCCACCTAACCTCAGTGACCCACTACCAGCTTCATCACTGGAGTCTAAAATGGCCACTCATCACGGGCAAGGGGGTGTGAGCCTGCTGCCTTTGCCTACCCAGGCTGCCTCCCTGCAGCACTAGTACTCTCAGGCCTTGCTTCAGGCCCTGCAGCCTGGGAGTGAGGTCAGGCCAGAGCTGCCCAGTTCTGCCTGCCTTTCCCTGGCCCTGCTCCATCTTGGGAAGCCTCTAAGCTTCCTTAGCAGCCAGGTCCTTCCTGCTCCACAGCTAGAGTAAGTTTCAGTCTCTCCCTCCCAGAGTCCTTATTTATACAGCCCCAGCTGGGCCCTAATTGGCTGTATCTGCCTCAGCTGTGGTCTTTGCTCTCAACCCTCCCCCAGGGCTGGGTTTTACCCCTAAAGGGCCAGAGCAGGGCAGACACCCCATCACACCATGCTGCTGTGACTTCCCTGCTATTGTTATTTATGCAAGCTACCTAAGGTATGTCTACATGTGCCACAGTCACACCTCTGACTACAATGGATGCATACTCAAAGAAGTTGGGTCAAAGTACCAGGGAGATTGTTACAGCAACACAGTACATCCTCCTAATAAGTCCTCCTAGCAGATGCTATGCCCTAACACACAAACACACACACACACACACACACACACACACACACACACACTTTTCTAACTTTGCAGCAAATTATCATCCAGCCATCCAGACCTGGGGCCTGACCGGGCAATCAGCCCTTTTTCTAGCTCTGCGACATCAAGCAAGTTCTATCCAATGTTCAACATGTTCCATAGGGACTTGCCACACCATCTGGTATTCAGATGCTTTGTGGTAGGGATGTGGGAGATGGGAGGGCATTCTACTCTTTCCCAGACTGTTCATCTTTTCCAGTTGAACAGAGGGTGGAGAAGAAGGAAGTGTCAGTTCACAATCTCTGTGAGGTGCTACTGTGCCTATTTACAACGGAGATAGTTTAAGTCTTGATAAGGTGTTTAAGACAGGAAATGAAGAAGAATACTGCCTACAGGGATATTTTGTTCATATTTTAACATTTGCTGCTAAATATCTCAGATAAGGTGTGTCAATACGAGAGATTGCTGGAAAATTGGAGGTGGGAGGATTCAAGGAAAATAATGACAAATACAAAGATTTTCCACAGAACATTGACTTTTAATGAGAAAATCTGAAAACTGAAGGCTTTCTGTCAAAAACTGAAAGCTTCCTTTGAGAAAACTGAAAAAATATATTTTATGTTGGGTCATGTTGACCCAAATCTAATCATTTCAGGCTGGGGAAATGTCTTCTTTCAGGACAGTCTAAAATTAAACTTGGTCCACCTCTGCTGCCAGAGCACTTCATGTTCAGAAACCTCGTGTCCCTGTTCTCTCCCATGATAAATCACAGCCTCCCCTCTTGCTGACCCATCACAGAAGTCAATGGAGTCACATGACTGTGGTGCATCATGGGACATGTAGCCCATCTTGGGAGCCAAACCCACAGAGCAGAAGGATGATATGTAACACCTGAACTACAACTTCCATGAGACCTTTGGCAGTTGCAGGGGATGTGGTTTAATGTCACACCAAGTTGAGATGAAATGTTACAACCCAGAAATATTGAAATGTTTTCAATCACAAATCTCAAAACAAAATGTTTTGACAAGTCCAATCACAAGAGTTGGTTTTCAGCCAACAGCTTGTGGCTGAAATTTTCATCAAAAATATAATTTCAGTGCAATTGAATTTTTCCAATTTCTGGGGGAAAGAAAAACTGAAATATTCTGTTTTGGATGAATTTGACCCAAATCTAAACATTTCAGTTTGTTGAACTGTTCATTAAACTGTATTTTCTATGCTGTCACATTGCCCTCTGGGAATTTTAATTCAGGTGCCTCATGCCCCCATAGTCTCCTGTAGGCCAGTATCATTGGTTGGACTAAATCTCCCATGATGCAATGCAGTACCCCTCTGACTGACCCACTTGGTGCCTCATGGAAAACATATGATTGCAGGTGCATTATGGGAGGTGTAGTCCAGCCAGGCCCATAGAAAAGAAGGGAGGCATGAGACAGTTCAGATGGGTGAATATATGTTTTATTTCACTCAAAAATGTCACAAAACATTCTGCCATCAAAGTTTGATGGACTTTTCAGTCCATGTAAAATTTCAGTATTTCAACTTTTCATCCACATTTGGGATGAAAATAAGTATTAATATATCAGAAATTCCTATGTGACACTCTTGACCATAGCCATGGAGACACATGGGGTGTGTCTAAACTACATGGCTCCGTCGACGGAGCCATGTAGAGTAGGCAGGACGGCAAAGGGAAATGAAGCTGCAATTTAAATAATCGCCGCTTCATTTAAATCAAAATGGCCACCGCGCTGTGCCGATCAGCTGATTGTTGGCACAGCGCGGCAGTCTAGATGGGGATCAGCTGATCGGCACAGCGCAGTGGCCATTTTGATTTAAATGAAGCAGCGATTATTTAAATCGCAGCTTCATTTCCCTTTTTCGAGTATACTAATCTACATGGCTCCGTCGAAGGAGCCATGTAGTTTAGATGTACCCATGGAGCTGACATTTTCTCATATAAATCAAAGTATGGGTCCCAATATGCACATACATGAGGGATAAAATAGGATGTGAACCCCTTGGTACCAATGCCATTATCCACTCTTGTTCCTCATGCTCCATGGGAATGGGTTTTAAGCTCTAGGAGACCAAAGAACTGTAATTTATCTCTCAAGTTTTCTCAAGCTGGGAGCATCAGGACACCGGTTAAATCCCAAAAGAGATTTCAGCTCACAAATACCTGTTTCTTCTACAAGCTAGTTAGAGGCCTCCTGCAAACAACCGCAGAGGAAAATTGTGCCATAATCCCAGCCACTGCACAGTGTTTTGAGATCTATAGATGAACAATATTATGCAAGAGCAAGTATTTATTATTAAGGTATTCCTGTTACCTCTCCTCTTCTATTTGTAATAGGAGGACATGTCTGAAAGAATGACAACACAAACAGTACTGGCAATTCTCTAATGATGAGGGAACCTCAATTTGGTGATGAGAGAACCTCAAAAGGTCCCAAAAGTCAGTTTGGTTCTGATAAGCTTTTAACGGATGGATATTTCTCAACTTTCCCCAAGTTATCTGATCCTCCTGGAGCCACAAAGCAGAGATGATGTCCCACAAGAACAGCCTAAAAGGACAGTCTGGCCAGACTCAGAAAACATAAAGATGAAATAAAATTATAAATAATGAGAAACCTCTTAATTGTTTTCCTCGACTCTTCAGAAAGATTCTATATGCATTTGTTTGGAAAAGGGGAAGAGCTGTTTATATTTTAGCCAAACTGGCTCGCTCCTCCTTTATCATTTCTCTGTCCGTGGTGCTGATTTGTTTTTTAACAAATTTAATTGGCGTGAAAACACGAATAGTAGGAAACATACAGCATTAAATGAAAGCACACTGAGCTGACACAAACCTGAGATAATCCCAGTTCCAAGGGGAATTAACAGAGTTAGCCCCATGGAGTAATATGAGATCTTTAAAGAACATGAATGGCCCGGGTGTTGGTTGTACATCTCATCTGAAATACAGCAGCATGGCCATTTTCTCAGTATACCTTCAGGCTATGTCTACACTACAAGATTTTTGCACAAAAATAGCCATTTTGCTCAAAAACCAGCAGAGCGTCACACCTCAAGCACATTTTTGCACAAAAATAATACAGTAAATCAACAGGGCTTTTGCCAGTAGATTATTCCTCTCCCCATGAGGAATAACTCCTTTTTGCGCTACAGCTCTTGTGCAAAAAGGCAGGTGTGGACTTTCTGCAGGGGTTTCTTGCACAAAAAGAGCCTACCAGAAAAAGCACAGGTGCTCTGATGCTTTTTTGCGCAAGAGTGTCCATGCAGTGTGGACGCTGTCTTGTGCAAAAGCACATCACTTTTGCGATGCGCTTTGAGGTCGGGACGCACTTTTGTGCAAGAAATTTTTGCAGAAGATCTCTTCCACAAAAAGCTTCTTGCGCAAAAACCCTTCAGTGTAGACAAAGCCTCGGAGAGAAGGCCAGCACCAAACACATCCTGATCTTGCAGTGCATAAATTGCCTTTGAAGGCCTCCTCTCCCAACCTGGCTCAGCACTGTTTAACTTGCGAGATCTGACAAGGTCCCAGCACAAGGAGGCACACCCACATCACTGTGACAACTGTTTGCTTCTTCTAATTCATTCATTTATTCATTCTTCTTTAAAGCAGGAAAGCAAGTTTATAGCCCAGCCATTACCATATAAAAAGTGCAGCCCCTTTCTGTTTGTCTGTCTGTTTTTACTGGGCAACAAACCAGGAGTCTCTTACCTGCCTGCTTTAGTGATGATCATCTCTGTCCCTATGTCATGGAACCTTTTCCAGAGGTCAGCACACTGCAGCTCTACCTGGATCTCCTCCATGGATGAGGGCGGCGGAGGCTGGGGACCTGAGCCACTGGAGGTGAGGTCAGAGTGGGAGCCAAATGAGCAGGATGTTCTCTCAGCCAACACCTCTGTGTCTGACCCCGTGCTCTGCTCTGAATCTGCAAAGTAAATACACCAGGTAAGATGCCTCTACTGCGCCACAGGGGGAAGGAAGGAAAAGAACCATGAGTGGGAACTTCAGGAGAGTGGTGCAACAGACTTTTATTATATCTTTTTATAGCTGGGTCTGATTTATGACCTGATCTCTGGCTTTGCATTTCTAATATGACAGCTAGCATTTTAGTAACATTTTAGAAACAGCCGGATAAAATTGCCCACAACATAAAATGTAAAATATCACCATGATGCCGAGAATGAAGCACAAAGTATAGATTAAAAATAGAAAGGAAAAAATAATGCAACCCACAGATAGATGGGATCACTGGAAAACTATGGTCCATTTAACTGCACATCCTCCCACACTTCTACTATTGCAGAGTTAGCTATTTTTAAACAACGTACTTTTTTCCTTTTAATATCCTTGTCATCAAAAATAAGGAAGGGGTTTTGTTTTTATTTTTTTGGCAGCACCACTTTGGAAATGTGTTTTATTTGTTCCTATAAGTTCTAGGACAATGACATTTCCTGGTAAAACAACTATGCAGCCTTTGGTGAGGAGAACGCTATCAACTACCAAAGGAAAAGGAAGAAGGATGGCGACCATATGGATCCGTTACTGAGGAAAGCAATTGAAGCAAATGGCATAAAGGATTTCAAGGGACTCCTAGATCTCTTTGTGGACAAAGGAGTAAAGGGTCTAGTTAGCGGGGGGAAATTAACCAAAAGAAAAGTTGGCATTTTGAGGCAGATGTTTATACCGGAAATATCTTTTGAACTAACATGCAGAAGCACAGTAATCAGTACAGTACTAGACTAGTTGGATAAATTAAAGTTCTGTTTAATAGTTGTGAGTCTTTGCACCAATAGCCACACCATCTTTACACTGAAAGAAATTCATAACATATTGTATAAATAGAGATTGCCTTACAGGCAGGTTTTATGACAAAGTACTTACTAGTGTTAAATAATCAAATGCAATTGAAAGATAACATTAATAAATGTATACAGGGACTTTCATATCAAAGGAGTCCACAGAGCTTTGCAAATTTACAAAATTGATATACATTAGACAGGGATGACCTCACCAACCACTTAAATGCAGCCATGTCCATGTGGGAATAAGACAACTGTTTAACAGTGCACAGAAATATTACGTACTGTTTAAGACAGGAAATGAAGAAGAATACTGCCCACAGGGGACATTTAGGGAGGGCTAGCACATGGGCTAACATTGCTTTCATTGCTCAAAAGTGCGGTGGAATCTTTAATAATCACAAGTGGTCGGAGTCTCAGATTTACAGTTTGCCAGCAGATTTACAGATTGTAGAGATTTACAGTTAGCAGCAGATTACATCTGAATGGTAGAAGCACTGGTCCAGTAAAGACTCAGGGTATGTCTACACTAGCCATCCTAGTTCGAACTAGGGTGGCAGTGTAGACATAACCTCAGAGAGAAAAGTGCCACCTACTAAACCACCAACACCACTTCTTAAAGCAACGGTTTCCAACCGCCGGTCTGCGGGCCAGTGGCAGGTCACGAACTGCTGCTTGCCGGCTGCGGCACACTGCCAGGCCATGCCCCCAGCTGCTAATTGAGCCCCGCCTGCTGGGGAGCATAGTTCCCTGTAAGAGGGGCACGCCTGCATGCACACAAAAAATTCTCTGCCTGACCCACGCAGTAACATGGTGAGTGGCGCAGCAGGCAGCTGCCCAGTGTGCTGCGGCTGGAGTCGGGGCCATGGTGAGGCTGTCCCTACTGGAGCAGCTTCACCGTGGCCCTGGTTCCAGCTCCGGTGGCAGCCGCGTGGAGAGTGGCTGCTCTGGCGGCCGGGGCCACATGAAGGATGGTTGTGTAGGGTAAATGGAGGCAGCCCATGGTATCTTGCTGAGAACTGACAAATTCAAATCTCAAATCATTAGGCCAGCCCTGGGAAGCACCCAAACAGCAGTTAACTTGTTAACTTGACCCTGGTCGTCCTGGCAACTACATTCCAAAGGGCCTCACTTTGATAAGGCCGGTACCAAACAACCGCGCGGGATTATTTTTCATTGTCTGCTTTGTTCCTAGAAAATAAGCTTGTATCTCAAAGATCGCGCCAAGGCAATACCACCCCCACAGGAGACGCATTATATTTCCAGCCGACAAAATGACCATCAACATGCCTTTGTTTATGTTGGCTCATTTAGCTTGTTAGGAATAATTACTTGTATTAGTGATAACATGTTTAATTGACAATGGGCGGAGATGCTGTGTAATTGTCGTAGACCATTGGCTTATGTGCATATCTCACTTCCGCTGCTAGACCTATCAAATCACTTCTCCTCCGTCCATCTGCTACCTATATAATCTAATGTATGTTTTGGTTAAGTTAGTGCTCTCCGGGCTAACCACCTGGTCCGCACTCCACCAGCGCTGTGTGTTCAATAAATCCTCTGCTTGTTTTCACCTGCACCCAGTGTGTCCAAGAATTATTCCCAACAGTTGCTCCAGTGGCCGGGGCTGCATGAAGGATGGCTGCTCCAGTGGCCGGGGCTGCATGGAGGGGAAGCTCCCAGGTGCCCTCAGGCCAGTCTCCCACCCTACTTCTCATGCAGGAGGAGAGACCGAGGAACCAGCCGCTCCACGAGCCCGCTCTCCTCCTGCCCCGGCTGGTGCAGCTGGCTGGCTCCCTCCTCCCTCCCTGCTCAGCAGGAGCCTCCCCCTGGCCTCCAGCTGCTCACAGCCCAGCCAGCACGCACACACAGGGACTTGCCACCGCCCGGCTGTGCTGAGCCCTGGGGGCTGGCTCGGGAACCCCAGGCAGGGCAGCTGGAGCTGAGCAGGGGCTGCCACTACTCAGGCAACTGGGGTGGGGTGAGAGGACAAGGCAGGAGAAGCCCTCCAAGCCAGAGTCAACGCCCCACTGCTTTCAGCCCAGCCTCTCCCCATCTTGGTCCCCTCTTTCGCTCACACTCCTCACCCCCTTCTTCGTTCTTCCTTCCCTTCTCCATCTTCCCCTGGTTCCCTTATTGTGTGCATACAGATGCAGTGTAAAATAACATATGACCGCTTAACGTTAATTGCCATAACAAATATGCAAATATGCAAATGAATTATTTTCCGTGATGAATATGCAAATGCTCCTATACTGGTCCGTCAAAAGTGTTTGAATGAGTTTGACAGTCCACAGTATAAAAAAGGTTGTGAACCACTGTCCTAAAGCACATAAATGTTCCTGAAAACTTCCAACAGTAATGACATGGGCACAAACTGCTTAGCGGGTCATATCTGATGAATTTACAGAATAAGGTGTCAATCACAAAACCTTCGCTTCTGTAACAATCCTGAGTGAACTGAATATTTGTACTAACTCTGAACAATTTTCAGTATAAGTCATCCCTGTGATTTCTCACTGGACAACCTCTGATTTTAAGTAGATGCCTTGGAGTCAACAGCATTTCAGTGAATTGACTGCAATTGTGTGCTACCGAGATCTACTGTTTTACACTGATGTAACTCCAGTAACTGTAGAATTACTCCTGTTTGATAAAAATATACATAAAAAAGAATCAGATCCTTTTGTTAATTTGTTGTCCAGGTGCAAATTGTTAGTCCATTAGGCCTCCAGCTGTGGTTGATATCTGATGTGTCAATATCTGACCAACTATGCAATGCGAGGAAAATTAAATCTTTCCTTGCCCCTGTGACTATCAACTTTTGTTGCCGTGAAGCATGATTTGTGATTACTCAGGCTACGTCTACACCGTGGCACTATTTCAGGATACTGGAGGCATCCCTAAATAGCTATCCGGTGTCTTAACAGCATGCCTGTTATTTCAAAATATAACGGGCTTGCTAATCCGAATTCCCTGTAAACCTCATTCCACAAGGAGTAAGGGACGATTCAGAATGGCATGTTATTTTGAAATTTGGTGCTGTGTAGACAGTGCCAAATTACGAAATAAGCTATTTCGAAATTGACTCGAAATAAGCTACGCAATTTGCATAGCTCAAATTGCGTAGCTTATTTCGAGCTACAGGCACAGTGTAAATGCACCCTCATAGATCAGAGTGTGGGACAGCAAATGCTATTATTCAGGAAAATTAGCTTTTGTTTGTTAGTTTGTTGGTTTGTTTGTGGGATGGGTGGGGAGGTCTTTGTTCTGCAAGCATTGGGACTCCCTTTGCATTTTGCTTCATTTTTGCTGAGCCAAGTCCTCCAATCTGGAGTCTACCTTGAAAAAAGGCAAATCCTGTGACATGCTGAGTACCTCCTTTGAGTTCTTTCCACTCCTACTTACTTCAAATTGAGCAGAGGGCATTCAGCACCTCAGAGTCAGCTCCAAGGATTTCTCTCCTAGCCTGCATGCTGCAGTACTCCAAAGCCATAATGTGCTGTCTCTGCTATGCACTGGGATCCTGAGGATTAGGGACTTCACTGTTTATCAGCAAGCCTGAAAATGTCATACTGCATAAAGGAGAATGGCCAACTTGCCCTACTCCTTTTAACCCCCAGCCTCAATACAGGGTTATTCATTGCAGAGACCAGTGGCTGGCAGTAGCATAGATCATTTTGGCCCATCTACGTGTTTGTAATGAAATCTAGCAGCCTGGTGCACTTTGATCTTCCGGACTTGGTTCTCCTCTCTTTGTATTCAACAGATTTACTTCTGATTTACACCGGTATAACTGTGGGGCAAATGAAGCCCTGTGAGGTTTTTTGCCTTCCTCTGTAGCATGGGGTACAGATCACAGCTGGAGGATTCTCTGCATCTTGGGGTCTTTGAACCATTGTTTCAAGGACTTCAATATCTGAGATATAGGTGAGAGGATTATTCTAGGAGTGGGTGGGTGAGATTCTGTGGCCTGCATTGTGCAGGGGGTCAGACTAGATGATCATAATGGTCCCTTCTGACCTTAAAGTCTATGAGTCTATGAGTCTGGCTACGGAGGGCATGGTTCCTGATGCTCTTATCAGAGAAGAAAAGTTTGTGGCCAGAATGAGATACTAATGAAAGGGCTTCCCAGTGAGAGAAGTTTCATATGGGCTTCTTCCATCATCCCCAGGGAAACAACCCAGCAGAGGCCCCTGAAAGAACTGCTTCTTCATCTGAGATTTAGGGTGTGTCTAGACTACAGGGTTTTGTTGACAGAAGTGAACTTTTGTCGACAAAACTATACCTGCATCTACACTACCGCTGGCTACTTGCTGCCATACTGATGGGTTGGGTGGGGGGAATTCATACCATTTGCATTCTTAGCAATAACAGGCCTCTCCTCCTTTCAAGGCAAGAGATAGTCCCTCAGAAAGGACACATCAAACCTGAGCTCTTCCACTGCTGGCATCAATAAGGTTGGAGATGGAGACGTCAATGAGTCTAATCCTTTCATACAGGATACTCAACCCTGTCACTTAGGGTGAACCTAGGTCTGCTCTGGAAGGTACTTATTATACTCTTTAATCAAGTCAACCCTCCTTCTGCTTTTTGGTAAACCAAACACACACCTAGGAAGGTTAAGTACATGCAGGATATGGCAAGTGTTTCTAAGCATCCTTCACAACAGCCAAATGCCATGTTCAAGGCATCAAATACACATGGAAGATAGTTCTATAGTAGTCTGTCATGGAGTACCAGAGTGTTTCACCAGAAAGACTATGTTTCATTCTAATCTATTATCTGTGCGCTCTCAAATGTCAGGCACATTATAAAAAATATGCAGTCACACTTGTAAGACATTCATTATTAGCAATAGGCATTATATGTGTTACATTAGCACCTTCAGGCCCCAGACAATATTGGGCCTATTGTGCTAGTCAGTGTATAGACACATAGGGCCTGATTTCCTTTTATAAATGCCAGCAGGAAGGGGACTTAAAATAATTTACATCCACTTTAAGATCTTTTACACAGCCAGAGCAAAGCAACGGGGCCTCAGTGTAAATGAGAATCATGTCCTTAGTAACAAACTGTCCCTAACTTTATAAGATAAAGCAGACAGACAAAAAGTGGGAGAAAAGTATTATTATCCCATTTCACAGATGGGGACTGAGGCAAAAGCAGATGAGGTGGCTTATCCAAAGTCATCAGTGATCGGGTGGACCAGGCCCCAAAGCCCCCTGCTGGAGGCTTGTGGCCTTGCCATACCTCTTCCCAGAAAAGGAACCATAGAGAAATCCTCTAATGGTGTTAGTGTGTATGCAGGAGGAAGTGGCCAGTTAGGGGCCAGGAAGGCCTTATAAAAGGAGCTGTGGGACCAGAGTTAGCTTAGCTCTGCTGGCGATCTCAAGGAGAGAAGACTACAGGTGACTGGCTGGCTGAGGGAGCGGCAGCACCATGGAGAGCTCTGTGTGGGGAGCTATTGTGGACTATATTGAGACTCTGAGGTAAAGCCTTGAGGTGCAAGGTTGAGGGTGCAGTCTCCAGGAGGGAAAGTTCTGGAGGCACACGCTGTCCAAGTGGGGAACAGGCTAAAAGGGACACTCACAGGGGGCACTGAGATGGGCCCCTGTTAAAGGTGTACCCCGAATGAGGCTGTTTGTGATTCACACCAGGTGTGACTCAGACAGAGGGCTGAGTAGCCGAAAAGCCTTTGGGCAGAAACAGCACAGGCACACACATTCGGCCAGACAGAGGTGCTTGCAGGAGGTGAGTGCCACCCCATTATATCACCTGTGAAATCTATGACAGAGTCAGGATTTCAATCCAAAGCTCATGAGCCTTGGTCCAGCACCTTAACCATAAGGATATCCTTCACCTTCACTAAGTTTTAGAAGTGTGCTTAAATGAGGCTATAGGGCTATTGAAATGCTCTAAAAGTCATAGCTATGTTAATCAATAATACAAAAAGATGGCCAAAAATATGCCCTAAAATGTTTGACAAATGGAGTGGCTACATTTTGCCGTATCAGAAATATGAATAAGAGAATCTAAATGTAAACGACAGTGGCTCTAGTTCAAAACATCGGTCTCCCATCCATGGCACTGCATATTGCTAGGCTCCTCCTTGGTTTATTCCACACAAGACTCAATAAAGGAACATGGAACCTAGAGAGGTAAAAAAATATATGCCTGATTCACTGGTATGTCCCATCTGCATGGCCCTATTCCAGCCATGCAGAGTTGCTGTAAACCTATCTTAACCTGCCAGTTGAATTGGATTTACAGCTCATCTGAATTGGGAGAGCAGTGCAAAGCAGATGGAGCTTACCAGTGTATGTGGCCCTGTACGTTTGCCTCAGAAAGCTAACTCTTGCTTCATCCAGGAATATGAGTGTGTATTTTCAGTCTAAAACTTTAAAATACTTCTTTATCTCACAACCTGGCCTCTTCCTCAATAGTGTTGAGGTCCCACCTCACGGTGTGGAGGTAAAGGAGGTTTAAAAAGCCTGTACCTGAAATGGATAAGGACGAAGGAACAAGACAAGCATAGAGTAAAATAGTTAACAGTGCAGAAAAAAAGAAAAAAGCAATAACCATCACTGACTGCAGAACAAAAGAGAGGATATGGGCTTTTATACATATCAAAAGAAGTACTAGGG
This sequence comes from Pelochelys cantorii, assembly GCA_032595735.1. Classification (NCBI taxonomy): domain Eukaryota; kingdom Metazoa; phylum Chordata; order Testudines; family Trionychidae; genus Pelochelys; species Pelochelys cantorii. The sequence goes on from CM064326.1 coordinate 208,430,281, forward strand.
AGAAAATGGCACATAAATGAAAAAGGAAGGGAGTGTGAAAACAGTGACTTCTTTAATCTGATTGAAATATTAAGCTGTACAAAGTATTTGTTCTACCAATGCCCATGTGTCTGTGTGAAAATAAGTATTTTTATCGAAAGATAAGGAAAATGAAAAAATAAGACTATGCAGTGGAAACATCATTTGCTGTAGATCGTATTCTTTTAAATAAAATCACACAACAAATATTTAGAGACTGGTCTGAATCAAAATTTTGGATCTCAATAAATGCAAAGTATGCAGGAGTTTTAAACTAGATCCAGACTTTATGGCTGGATCTTCCTAACCACAGTCTCTGTGGCAGTTTGTTTCTGGATTCGGCACCTTGCACTTATCTCTACTAGCAAAAGCAATCACTGGTGAAGAAAATAAAGATAATTATCTGAGAGCCACAAACTGCCCATAGGAATAATGCTGGAAATGTGTATATTCTAACATTAGGTTAAAATTCTTGAGATTCACCGATGCCAAACTGAACCTACTGTCCATCAGATAAATTATTTCAACTCAAACAAATCAAAGATCGTCATTTTAAATCTTTATGAATCCCAACTCACAGAAATGTGGTGGTTTATAAACACCAAACAAGGGGCATTACTTATGTCTCCCTATGACATCCTTTTTTGTTGTATCTAGAATCCAGAAGCATTAAGGAGCCAGCTACCATAACAAAGAATGTCTAATAAGGATTCTTGAACCCTGCTAAACTCTTGGCCTCAAAGAGATCATGTGGCAGTGAGTTCCACAATGTAATCGCATATGTGGGCGGGGGGAGTATTTCCTTTTTTAACTTCTAAATGTGTTTAAATAAGGGGTGGACAATAAACCAATGGTGGTTTGCCAGGGTAAGCCCCTGGTGGGTCACCACTGCTATATTTACCTGTGCCTCCGCAGGTACAGGTGATTGTAGCTCCCATTGGCCGTGGATCACCATTCCAGGCCAATGGGAGCTGCAGGAAGAGATGCGCACCAGGACACCACTTCCTGCAGCTCCCACTGGCTGGGAATGGTGATGTGCAGTCAAAGGGAGGTGCAATCACCCAGACCTGCAGAGGCACAGGTTAATATTGTGGTGGAAGCCTACCATGGGTTAACCCTGGGGAACTGTATCCAGCCACCCCTAGTTTCAATATACCTTTTAGTTCAATTGAACATCCCCTTCTTCTTGTATTATGACAATAGATTAAAATAAGCATCTATTCCCTTTCCTACACTCTTTATTTTAGATACCTCTACCATATCCCCTTTTCCATGTCTCTTTTCCAAACTAACCAGTCCTAGTAAGACCTGTTGGGAAATTTTCAATTGAAATGATTTTCTGGGATAAAAATTAAGTTTCTGTAAAAAACAAAAGTTTGTGTGAGACATTTTCAGGAAAGGTGAAATTAAATATTTTCTTCTTGGTCAAGTCAGCCTGAACTGAAATGTTTTGTTTTGATGAACTACCCCCAAAACTTTTCGTTTCAAATAAGTTCAACAAAATATTAAACTGCATTTCCCTATCAGCAAAATGCTTTATGGGAACTGTGGTATGGGCTCCCATTTTGTCCCTAAGCACACAGATCCCATAATGCAATGCTCCTGTCTGACTAAGCTGCATGGTGCCTCAGGAAAGATGTAGTCTGATCTGGCTAGAAAGCCTCGTCCAAAGAGGAGTGGGGGGTATTAGGCTCCTGAACTATACAAGTCCTGTGCAGCAATATGCCACAAAGAGAAAATGCAGGTTAGTGACTCGTCACAAACAATGCAAGTCAGTTTAACAAACCAAAACAAAATGTTTCAATTTCAGAAGGTCAAAATTTAATTTATCTCAAAATTGCAAAATGTGCATTTGGGCATTTCTGAATTGATTGTTTTTAAAATTTCCATTCTGTGAATATTTTTAAAATTTCATGTGAACTTATTGAAATGTCAGAATTTCCCATGGGATGAAATTCTCGTTTTTTCTCAATTCTAGTTCTAATCCATTTAGTCTTTCTTCAGAGAAAAGCACTTCCATTCCTCAAATCATTTTTGTCATCTGCCTCTGAACCCCCTTTTATTTTAAAAATATTGTGTTCCTAGAGCTGTACTCAATATTTAGGATGAGGGTATATCAGATAGATAGTATTTTCAGTAGTATTTTCTAGTCAACTTAACTTTGCTTTTTTGTTACTTTTCTGTGTAATGAGCAGATACTTTTATTCAACTGTCTATAACCATCCTTGGATATTTTTTTTCCTTTGTGGCAAATGTATCACTTTCTTCAGCCATTTGTATAGATTAATGCCTTGTATCCCAGTTAATTTCTACTACTGGTGTCTGGCTATATAATAAGGCATCTATGGTTAGATGAGACAGTTCACCAGAAACATCCCTATGAAATACAGATTTCAAGGGACCCCACAAAACTTTTTTTTAAACAAAGCTTGCACCACTCTATGAAACAGAACTGCCACAAACTTAAACTTAATTAATATAAATCAGAAGCTAGGAATTGTAAAAAAAAAAAAAAAGATAAATGAAGCAAAATGATAAAAGGAAAAACATATGTCCAGTAGAAATAAGGACAATACAAGTTTTTTAAAATATATTAAGAAAAAAAGTAGCCTTACAATGGCACTGGTCCATTACTAGAAGGAAATGGCAGAATTATCAATAATGAGGCAGAAAAGGCAGAAGTGTTCAATAAATATTTCTGTTCCATATTTGCAAAAAAGCCAGATGATGTAATCATACCACCTGATAACAATGATGCTCTTTGCATTCCAATAGTAACTCATGAGGCTGTGAAACAGCAGCTAATAAAGTCACAACATTTTATATCACCAGGTCTGGATAACTTCCATCCAAGAGTTTTATAAGAGCTGACTGGGGAGCTTACTGGATCATTAATGTTGCTTTTCAGTAGGTTTTGGAACACAGGAGAAGTTCTAGAAGGAGTTCAGACTAGAGGAAAAAATCTTAAAGGGCTGGATGGGTAGAACTACAGAAAAAGATGTTAGAAAAATTACGTCTATAAGCATGCACAGGGGCACAATATTACCATATTAGATATTGAAAGAGTATAAGCACTAAAGAGGGAAGCTAAGGCTAAAACTTTTTTTTTTTAAATGTGTGCTTAAAGGGAGGCTTCTACATGCATACTTACACAAATAAGTGATCTGATTTTCTAAAACTCTAAGCACCCACCTACCTCTATAAATGTTAATGAAATAACCCCATCATAAAACTGAAGTAATAGACTGGTGAACCGGTATGAGAGAGCATTTTCTTTTTCCTTCACAGAGAACTTCATTGCTGCACAAATGGTTATTTGTGGCTTGGCTTTCTCTCTCTTGCATTACAAGCTATTTTCAGTTCATGTTTCCAAAGTAGCATCTTTACACACTGTGCCAGTCACGATCTCCGACAGCCGTGTACCCACATGCAGTCACGCATAGATTCCATCAATCAGATCCTCCACTGGAGCAATTCGGTTGACTTTGACTCAGCTACCCTGACTCACACCAGCTGAAGATTTGGCCCATCTATAAACACACATACCGTTGTCTGAATATACTATTCATCAAACAGGAGGAGCGCCCATATTCATAGACGGTGTTTTCACATATCCTGGCAATTACAAGCTGAACTAAATGAACCTACAAGCTCCATTCATATTTACAAAGTCTCACTGGCACTGCAGAGGTTCATAAACACTTTCCCATCATTGAAGGAAATCTTTGCTCCAGTCCTGACTTACACACACAGAAAGAAACATTCAAATCCTATCTAGAGCCTACTATGTTCTATCCTGCAATCACAGAGTACCTCTGCATCTATTCACAAATACCCACAGACAATCAAACTTTGCATGTGCCTCTTCAATCATATCTGAAGTCACATGCACATACATACACCCCCCAGGCCTTCTATTTAGCCTGATTTTCCACAGCTACACCAGCTCTCTGACAGCTGAGTGACGCTGGCATAAAATTGATGCTTCTTTGGAGTGAAGAACCAACCCTAAATGTCCCAGACCCGTAGCAGTCGAGATTGAGTAGGAAAATTTGTGCTTGCACAGCTCCACACCTATGGATGATAGAAACTTCGAAAAACAGTTTTTATTTTATGGCTGTCATCCAACTCTAAACATCAAAGCATGTGTTAAGAAAAGAAGTGTCCTGACTTTCAAAGTTATGAATGTTTAAATCTGGCATATGCTCCAACGGGCTTAATTCAGAAAGTTTGCATTCGCATAACTCCCGAATTATGGACACCAGAAACATCAAACCATCTCATTTCGTAGATCTCACCAAACCTTAAACTGCAACAAGGTTTGTCTGAAAATAATGGGTCTGACCACACTACAGAGTTTATCATGGCACAGCTGTGCCAATGTCACTGCATTTCTGTATTGCTGTCTAAAGCGAAGGGAGAGAGTTCTCATGTCGACTTAATTGCTCCAGCCCCCGTGAGCAGTGGTAGAAGCTCTCCAGATGACACAGTGCTGTCCGCAGTGGTATTTAGGTTGAAGTGTGAATAAACCACATAACTTACACCGCTCTGAGCTGGAGTGTGTACATAGCCAATTAGTTGGGCAGTGTTAAAGTTATGAAAGTGAAACAATACGAAGGACCTAATATTGTGTCCATTGAAGTCAAAGTATTATATGCGATTGACTTACAGGGTGCTGGCTAGGGCACATTGAGGACCCATGCTATTTCACACACAGGGACAGAAATTTTCTACGTACATGAACAGCTGTCCATTTTCAAACATTCCTAACTAGGCTATTTCACAACCAATGTTTTTAAACTGTGAAAAGCACATGCTGTACATGGAGAACTATGCTCAAGACAGACATCGAGGTTCCAGTTTAGCTATTTTTGCACCATTATTTCTCCCCAAAGAGTCATTTTACTTATGACAATGAGAAACGTACTTTCGTTCCATAACTCAAAGACATAATAGTGCACAAAGATTTCATAAGGCATTCATTTAGGGAGACTGACCAACCATGACAATTTTCAGATAAAAAAGGTAAATGTGTAGGAATTGCATGAGTATTTCAAAACAGTATTATAAGAGGAACACCCTTCCCAACTTAACTATAGCATAGATCCCAATTAGTCCATGATTGCTTACCACAGACACTACCACGGAATCTCCCTCACCATGAGTTTCTGCTCTAGTTGCTAGGTTTTGAGTTTAAAACAAGGTTTCTATCCCTCATAGTTAGAAAAAAAAAAGTCAGAATGTGAACTGAGAAAACTAGTGTAAAGTTGACTTCCTCAGACTACAGACACCCTGCAACATTAGTTCTGAGAGAAATGGATTGTCCCACTTATCTCAGTGGAGAGTTAACTCTGCAATCTAAAGATGACAATTTCAGTGGTGACATAGTTAACCATTTCATTGTTGATCATTTTAGCAGACACAGATCATATATTTATCTCATGATCCCTAATTGCCTTCCATACTTTCTCAGGTGCCAACCCGCTACTCAGCTGCCAAAACCTACTGCTTACCCCCTGACAAATTCTATGATTCATAGATTGCAAGGCCACAAGCATCCACTGTGATCATCTACTCTGAGCTCCTCTATAGCACAGGCCATGGAACATCCCCCAAATAATTCCTAGAGCAGATCTCTTAGAGAAACATCCTGCCTTGATTTTAAAATGGTCAGTGGTGGAGAATCCACCACAATCCTTGGTATATTGTGCCAATGGTTATTTACTTTCACTATTAACAATTTACACCATATCTCTAGACAATGCAGTTATGTCTTATAAATACAAAAATCTGGGGCATAATGAAAAACTGAAAACTATAAGAAAGCACAAAATAAAGGAAATGTAATATCAAAATAATTCTCACAGTGGCTTCAATACTCACTGAATTATTCATTTGTAGGTTTAATTCAATAAAAATCTCCACTTTTCAATGTAAGAGAAGGTGCCACAAAAAATGTCCTGGATGCCAAAGAAATGAGGAGCCCATGTCACAGAGTTTCGAACCAACGAGCTGCAAGTACAACGAATTGACGGTAGGCCTGATCCAGAGCCCATTGACAGAAAGATTCCCAGTGACACCAGTCACGTACAACACACTACCTGTGCCAGTGATGATTTACTACAGGAACTATACAATTTGTAGACACCCAGATGTTCTATCCCAGACACTGCAGCAGATTACTCTTTCCCGACAATGCAGCGCCTGACAAAACAGCAGGAAGGCAAAATATAGTCAAGTATTGGAGCATATTTCAGAGCTGTTGCTCCAAGGTGTGCACCAATAGCCAACTAAGGTGCCCCTTACTGGGACTTGAATTAAATTAAAGAGGCATATTCAATAAAATAATAATTAACTTAGTTCTTGAAACTGGATTCTTTGGACCTCTTTTTGCTCTTTCCATCCTCCGTTAACCCAACTGTCCTGTCAGCTATGGTTTGTAGCCCCAAGCCAAGTCAACCCTTCCTTTCTAATCATGTCAAGTGGCCAGCGGTCTGTGCTGACCTGACAGAATGAAGCAGCCATCCTGCGCCTCACAGTGGTCAAATAACAGGTTCAAAATGTTACTGCTCCTCTTTTCTCACTGTCTTTCCACTTTCCCTCTGCCCACCCTCCTGGTATCCTTCAATTTCTTCCTGGATAGTCAGTCAGTTTGAAGTGAAAAGCATCCTAGCCTTTTCAGTAGGGCGGCTGAGCCCCATGGCCAGGCTGCAGGGGGAGGCAGTAATTTCCCTTCCAAGTCTCATTGTGAACTTCCACAGTGGTGCTTCAAAGAGAATCTGTTACTCCCCCTCCCAGCCCATCTGCAGGGCTCAGCAGGGTGTGAGAAGCAGATGGATTACTTTTCAGGGAAGGTTCCTGTGGAAGACTGGAGGGTAAGCAGGAAACAAAGAAAAAGGAAGGGAAGGGGAGGAAAACAAGAAGAAAGCAGAGGTTCAGTAAAGGTGCAGAAGGACTGGGAGAGGAGGGGGACTAGGGATATGTGAAGGATTTATAGGCCTTGGCTTTTTTACTCCTAAAGACTGTAATATTTACCCAGAAGACAATCCCTTTAGCACGAGCTCTGTGTACTCTGTGGCCCAAAAGAACCACATTTTACTGAAACAGACCCATACGTTTCACATAACATTAATCCATCCCTTGCCATGCACTACTCTCCATTCCCATCTCCCCACCACCACACAAAGCTTTTATCTGCAAATAATCATGAACGTGGAAAGTGCTTATAAGCGGAGGATTTCTCTCTGGTACTCACCTAGTAATGGGGAGGAGGTTTCACAATTCACAAGGTATTGCTCTCAAAACACTCCTTTGAAGTAGAACTGTGCTATTGCCCCATGATATTTGACAGATGGTGATCTGGGGCAGTGAGAAAGAGCAAGGCACAGATCTACAAAGAGACTTAAATGCCTAAAACTCAGATTCAGACCCCACAGTGAGCCACAAAAATCATTGCTTAGCTGCCACCAAGCCCTATAGGTGCCTAAGCTCACTTGTCACCAACATTTTTGCTGTAAAAATCCCCTAGATGCCTGACTTCCTGCCTCTGGGCATGCACACAGCTGCCTCAGGCAGGCATCCGGATAGCCTACCTCCCACCTAAAGCCCAGCACATTCCACGAACTGGAGGAAGACAGGCATGTCCCCACCTATTTCATTTGCACAGCCTAATCCAGTAGGCATGCTCAGAGCATGCCCAACAACTCCACGTGAAACAGCTGAAAGAAAAGATGGCCCCCCTTTAAAATATTTAGCTCTGAGCTTATGCTACTATGTGGGAAACTCTGCTTCAACTCCCCACCCCACCTCATGCATGAAGGGATCTGAACTGGGGTTTCCCACCTCTCTCATGAGTGCTCCAACCACTGTGGTATACAGCCAGACTCCCATTGGTTCATTTAATGTATTTCATTATGTATTTAAAGTGGAACAGATTCAACAAGAGAGTGGGAAAGACTCACATCAGAACACCCCAGGGTCCAGTGGTTCGGGCTTGTCTTCGGAAGAGATTTTTTACCTCAGGTTAACTAATTGCCAGTTTACTCAAAGTAGTTAACACCAGTAAAGGCCAAGACACTAGGGATCTGCCTAGAGCAGGGGTAGTCAATGGGCAGATTGCAGGTCAAATCTAGACTGCCAAACACTTTTGAATGGACAGTGAAATCTTTTTTATTTACTTATTATGGTTGTTTCTTATTATTTTCCCTGGAGTCTGGACCTTAACTGTACTTTGGCAAAGACATTCGGAACTTGACAAAATATAATTTATTACCCCTGGTCTTGAGTAACCTACAAATATTTGTATCAACTTTCCAAACTAGCCTTTGCAAAAACATTAGCTACTCTGAGGTAAGTAAATGAAGTGAAGACAAGCTCTTGGAGCACATTTGTGAGTGAAAGACTTACACAGTCCCCTCCCTTTCCCTGCAGGACAAAAAGTAGCACAGCTCTCCACTTCCCCTGTGGGGCTACATCCTGTAAAGCACTTCCCCGCCCCATGAAGGAATATGACAACTTTCCCTTCATCCCTGGGAAACTAAAGCATTGCCCTCCTCCATGTAACAAGGTGCACAGTGCTGCTCTCTGCATAGCACTCCCCTCCCCCGCAGCGTAACATGGTGCTCTGTGCTCCTTCTCTCCATACAGGGTCATGTTGCTCCCATTACGCCATGCACCTAAACAAATTAGATTACTACTTGCTCAGCTGAGCATGCAAAAAGGAGCGTGTATGCCGGGCAGTGCCAAGAGGCAGCTGCTTCTGCAACTGAGCTATGAGATTGTTTTGTCATTTTTTCAGCTTCCTCCCTCACCACGGAACTTCTACAAATCAGAATTCAAAACCACCATGAGCCAAAACTGCATTAGGAGCTATTCCAGCCCACGTTCATGCTCACCCACAAAGATGAGAGTGTGACCGATCCTGGCAAGGGGGACTAGGGAGGAAAAGAGCTTTTGCCACCAGTTCCTTATCCTCCTTCACACCAAGGCAGTGCCAGTACTGAGGGGAGCTGAGGGACAGATGTCACTCCAAGGGGGGAGAGACTGGGCTATGGTTGCATATTTTATCCCCATTGTCCTGTAGGACTGTGTGGATATAGCCATAGGAGCTGGCTGCACCACCCTCCTAAGGGAAGGTGGAGTTTGTGCGTCCCCCATATGCCACAAAGCTCCGGGAAATATTAGATAAATATTTTTGAGATAAATCATTCCCCTCTCAGGGAGTAATTCCACACTGTCCTCATGAGGGGCCTGTTGCAGATTAGCACAAACTGACCCCTGAGAGGTTGTGAGAAAATATTGCCCAACTGGGAGTCAATGTGTTGAAACTCATGTTCAGAACTAAAATCCACCTGCCCTGATGTGACATCACTTGCATACATCAGTCTTATAAAAGGCTTCTCTCTCATTGGACTCTTATTGGACACCAGATCTCCAGGTGCTATAACTTGGTTGATATCAATGGAGCTATGCTGATTTACACCAGCTCAGAATCTGGCCTGTTATGTACAGATATGGTTCCCACGAGCTTAGGTGAACTGAAACTATAAGACTTATCCTGAGAAAACTAATTTCCACGTTGCAAAGAGTGATACAAACCACCCACTGTGAGGATGTAGGGAAACAACAGATCATGGCTGAATTAAATGTAATAGTACCAACGCAAAAGTTTAAAACTCATGGATCAGACTCCAGAAAAAGCATGATAGTGCCCCCAAAATCTTGATATTTTTTAAAAACATTGAATCATGTTTTTGGCCTGTCTGCTCATCCCCAGAGTGAGGGTAACAACATGGTGATGCCAACTCCCCCACATTTACAGTGGTATGCCACTGCTGCGGGAGCTCTATCTGGAGGATCTGACTGGGCTCAGAGTGCCATCGGGTGAGGCTCAGAAAAAACAGCCAGGGAGAGACAGTCCTTGGTCTGAAGAGATGACACCCTTGTGTAAGGCAGAGCAGTCAGTTTGTGACGTGGAGCCTAGGACTGGGCCTCATCTCAAATAGGGGTCACCAAATGCCCATTGGCTGTGAACAGCTGTTAATCCCTGCTGAGCAGGGCTGGATTCAGTGATCAACTCCGTAGCTGGTTAGCAATGCCCTGTAGCATCCCGTGCTCCCCAATGCTAATGTCCAGCTAGAGAAGGAGGCTTGCTTTCTGTAAAGAAATGGATTAAATCAAGTTCTGATCTTTGTGGAGCTTCCACAGGCAGGGCCTTCCCTGCTCGGGGTGTAACGTGGGCAACCTCCCACGGAGGGGGCTCAGTCCCACACACCTTGAATCTGCTGCTGCCTGTTCTTAAAGGGACAGCTCCCGTCAACCAAATACAAATAATAGAAATGCAACAGCAAAACAATTAGGGGAACAGCCAAATCCACCTCTAAATACACTGTTTTATCATATAAAATGATTCTAACAATCAGCACACGATCCCAGCACTAACTTGTACACGTATCTTCAGATACACAGCTTGGGCCTCCTCTGCTATGGGAATAAATGATGAGTGGGGGCAGCAGGTAGAAAGCAGGCACTAGCCTCGGTGCAGACCAGCCAATCCAGGGACATACAAGACGCACACACTGCTGTGTTGCTAGACAACAATAGAATGCCAGGCATCAAGATTTTCAGTTTCTGTTCCTGTGTCTGTGAACAGATTAAGGTCTAGACTGAGGTTACAGGCAACATAGCCAAATGTACCCAACCCCTATTTAGGTTATCAGTTAGGATTAAACCAGGAATCTATGCATGAATCCCTACTGCTTAACCTAGAGAGTGAGCTCACTTAGGATGCCCACAGTAATAGACTGAGTAATCTGCATATGCCACCTAGCTAGAGGGTGACACAGAACAGGTAATCTGTGGCAAAGGTAGATGACTCAGTTCTGTTATGTTGCAGCCCCCGGTTCTCTTGCTAGCTCTACTTCTACATATTACTAATTATCTCATCTATGAAATACGTGACCCATACCAACACCTTGGGGTCTGAGGCCCTGGTCTAGAATGAGAGCTTGTGAGCGGCACAGAAATGCTAACAGAACAGCTAAGATGAGAACTCTGTGCTGGTAATTCTGAACACCGGCCATGGCTCTAAAGACCATCATGTCCCGAGGATCACATGGCAGCTGTTTCTACACCACCCTAACACACATCTGCACCAGGAGCTAACTTGGTGGGAGTTGGCAATGCTCATGTTTGACAGCTGCTATGTCCTCTTCTCTGGCCTCGGACAGATTCATTCTTGCCCTGCTCACGTCCATTCAAACACTGCTCCAAAGATAAGCTTCTTGTCTTGTCCTTTGACCATGTCACCCCTTTCTATGCCCCCCATGGTGACATCAAACAACACTTACTTGTCTTCTCTTTCAAGTCCAGTCCCATCTAGCCCCACCGCACCTACCATCCCTTAACATGCTACTGAGATGTCAGCTCCCACCTCCAGTTGGCTCATGATGTCCGTCTGCATCATCCACTTGTTAAATTTTTGAACATGGGAGAAATTCTCCCATAATCTTCTGCAAAGAGACCTGGTTAGCTCCATTCCAAGCTCTCCTTTGCTGTGCCGCCTACAAACAACTAGGTAACTGCTGGGTGCTGGTGTGCTGTGACTCCAGCATGTCATGCTGACCAGTATCATCCCAAGGCCAGAGGTGCTGAACAATTGGTGATAGTGAGGCTGCTGAGAGCTACTGAACCAAGCTATAAACCCTGTATATGATGGAAACAACACCAAACCAGGAGGTGCTGTGAGCACCCCCTCCAGAGAATTGTAAACACCATGCAAACACTTAGAGCAGTGTTTCTTAAACTTTTTAAGACCGAGGAACACCAAAAAATATTTTTTGTATGAGGAACACTGAGGATTTTTTGTTGAGCAAAAAAAAAGGGTCGGGGGAGGAAAGTTATTCAGAAAGGTCGGGGGAAAGTTATTGAAGAAAAAAATGGTCGCCTGCCCCTTTAAAGGCAGCCATTTTGAATTCTGTTGTTCTCCGCAGCACACCTCCGACTGCCTCGCGACACACTGATATGCCGCAGAACACAGTTTAAGAAACACTGACTTAGACGGACCTTGTGTGGCAGTTTCACTTTCATAGCAACAGTGGCATAGTGCTCATCTGCACAGAAACTAGTGCATACGTATAAAGGAAGCTTTCTCTAGCAGTGCTTTGAGTCATGGAGCAGTGCCACACAACTTTCATATGGCTAAGGCTCTGGCCCGCTATTTTTAAGGTTATATTACATATCTTTGGCAGTGACACTGCTATTTCATATCCTATTTCCTTCACAAACCTCAGATTGTTCATGCACTCCTGGTGACCACTACATTGTTCATATATCTTCCTGACGTTTGCCTGTATACTCACCCATACTACACAGTCTTTTGTTGCAAAAGTGTGGGGAAGCACTTAAAAAAAGTACAGAAACATGAAAATTTGAAGCAATAAAGAGAGCACAGCCCATAACCATACACACTAGTTGAAAGACTAACAATGGTTGCCACTGACCTACAATGAACAAGGCTTTCATATTTTATAAAGCGGTATGGTCTAATACAACTTTGTTTCCATAAAAAAATTCAAACCACCCAACTTTGTACCTGCATTTTCATAGCTAATACAACATACTGACACTTTTCTCCTCCCCATTCTTTCCCCACAGGTGGTTCCACTCCCTTGGTAAACAGGGAACTGTAGGTGCCCATTCTGCAAGCTGAAATGTGGGCTAGCTTGTTTGCTGTTCTGAGGAGAATAGTAGATTTCTGAGAGGGGGAATCAAAGCAGCACAGGGGGTAGGAAAGAAGGACAACCAGACATGAAACAGGAGGCATGTAAAAAAGGAAAAGGAGCCAAAAGGAGCCAAAATCCAGTAAGGAAAGGAAAGGGGTTATAGTTCCCATAGTTCTAAAGATGCCCAAACTATTGAAAACTTATAACGAGAGTCAGGAGCATATAAAACCAAATCTCAAGGAATGTAAGTAAGCGTCTCTGAGGGCTTAATTCTCCCCTGCTCTGCACCTTGTGTCGTCGTGTACAGCCATGTAAATTGATCCTGATCCGTCTCTTAGGCTATGTCTAGACTACAGGGGTATCCCAGAAAAACTCCACCGTGTCCAGGGAATGCATCTGCTCTTCTGCTTTTTTTTGTGGACGAGCAGACACGCTCTTTTGGAAGCCCTGTCTTCCTCCTCCCACAAGGAAGAAGGGCTCTTCTGAAACAGGAGGTTTTTCCAAAATTTGGCCCAGTGTAGATGGGCCAAATTTCAGAAAAGCCTCTTCCGACAAAACTATCGGAAAAAGATACACAAATTGCGGAGCACAATTTGCGTACCTTTTTCTGATAAAGCCCTGTAGTGTAGACATAGCCTTATTTACCACAGTTTTACACCAGCATAACTACTGATTTCAGTAGCATTTCTCCTCATTCCCACTGGTATCAGTGAAGGAACTTGATTAGTGTTTTGTCCTCCCTTTGCACAGGGGTAAATGACTTTACAAGGAGAATGAAGAATCAGGCTCTGTGTTTTCCATATCAGGTTGAGTTCTGGTGGCATCTCTTAGAGGATCTTGGAGGGGACCTGGCCAGATGGCAGACAGGCAAAATCTAGGGCTTGTCTTCAAGAAGTTGAAAGCAGAAGTTGTAATCAAGACAGTAATAATAACAATAATTAATAACAATACCTAGGAAGTAAAGGTTTCTGGGTGCTTATATGGAAAAGCAATGTAGAAAATGAATGAGAGCATGAAATATTCATTCTTGCTTGTTGTGCTGGTTCCAAGATATTATAGAGAGGAAGTAGATGAGGTAATATTTTTCATTGGACCAGTTTTGGTGAGTGAAAGAGACACAGAGCTCTAGCTGCTTCTGATGATGAGAGTGGAGGATTGTTTGAAGATCAGAAGAGAGGATTTGGGACAAATTTCTTTCAGGATGTGGTCCCCTTCTAGTATAGGTTATAATCAGGGGTGAAAATAAAAGGGAAGACTAAACCAGTGCCCTCGCCACTGGCATCCTTGGTGGGTACCACATCCTGAAATATCTTCAGAAATTCCCTCTTTTGGCCTTCAAACAACCCCTCAAACACTCCAAGCTCATCGTTAGAAGCAAGTTCCCTACAGACCACAGACCAGGACACACCAAGCCAAAGTGGCACCTCACCCTGCTAGAACGACAGAGGCAAAACCTGCAGACATAGCTTTGCTACTAAAATGTCAACACCCCCCACATGGGTCTGCTTACCATAACATGTGGTTCTCCTCACCAAGTGCACCAAATGCTCCAGCAACTATGTGGGTGAAACCAGGCATTCACTTACAGCCTCACAAACAGAAAAATCATAACACAAAACCATAGTATTACCTATGGGCTAATACTTTTCACAAAACAATCACACCCTGTTTGGCCTCTGAGTCTTCATCCTCAAAGGAACACCTTCAAAAAATGAGCATGGGAGCTTAATTTCATAACTTTGCTGTATATTAAAAATCATCAAAGGCCCCGTGGTGCCTTAAAGATTAACACATGTATTTGGACATAAGCTTTCATGGGCTGGAACCCACTTCACCAGAGGCAGGAATCTGACACATTTCAGATGCCCATGTTTCCCCTTCATGCATCTGGTTAAATGGATTCCTGCCCACGAAAGCTTATGTCCAAATAAATCCATTAGCCTTTAAGGTGCCACAGGACTCCTGATTGTTTTTTTGCTGAAAAAGACTAACATGGCTACCTCTCTGAAACTAAAATTCAGAGTCTTAATAAAGACACTGGATTTATGGCATATTACAAAAATCTGTAACCCACTAGCCCCCTTAGCCCCCAAATCCTCTCCCCACTGCCTGCTGAAGTATTTTGGTTGCTACACAGAAAAAAGGGAAAGGACTTCTCCCTTCCCCGGGCCATAGACCTGTTCTGTAGCTATTATTCCAGCATAAAGGCACGTAACTTCTTTTGCACCTCACCTGATGTCTGGGAGAGCAGGAGCGGTACTGTATACTAGGGATGTCAACATGTAGATGACTAGACGATTAACCAGTAAGCCTGGGCTTATCAGTTAATCTTGTCCCCTACACGCACTCCCCCCAACCTTGCCCTCTGATAGAAGGCAGGCAGTACTGTGGAGCTGATGCTGAGGGGAACCAGCTTTTAAGCTGGCTCCCCCCAGCCCTGGCTTCTGCCTGTTCCTGTCACCCACTGCAGCAAGGGGGGGGGGGGCAGGTGGGACCGCAGAGCTGGCATGCATGGGAAGCCTGATTAAAAGCCGGCTCCCCATGAGCACCAGATCCTCCTGACCCCCCACCCCTCCCACGCTGCTGCCTCTGATAGAGAGGCAACAGCGCAGAGAGTGAAGGGGGCAGGCAGGAGCCAATAGGCACAGAGAGGCAGCAGGGAGAGGCAGGAACCAGTTCTGGGGGGGAGCCAGCTTAAAAGTCAGTTCCCCCAGCACCAGCTCCACAGTGCCACTGCCCCCGCCCCAGCAGCAGCACGGGGGGAGGGGGCGCAAGGGAGGCTGCTGAGAAGGGGGTCTGAGCTCCCTGCGGATAAAGGCTGCAGGTGCAGCAGGCGGAGCCAGTCTGCACAGGAAGCTGGTTTTTAAACTGGCTCCCTTCGCAGACCAGCTCCCACCTGCCATCCCACGCTGTTGCCTCTGATAGAAAGGTAGCAGTGTGGGGTAGCAGGGGGCTCCCCAGGAGTGGGGCTGGGAGTGCACTGGCTGCCGGCCCCACTCCTGCAGACTATTGAATAGTCGTGTAACTGCTAAAATTTCATGCAGTTACATGACTATTCAATTACATGCTATCTAACATCCCAACTGTATCCCATCTGCCCATTTGTCATAGGCATAGGCCTTTGAAAGAGCTTTTCTATTGCTGACTGAATGAGCATAAAGTGCATAAGAAGTGCTTGCTACTTCCTGGACATATCTCTGCACGGCAGCTTTCCCTTTGCCTCTGTTTGGCTGACGGTCTGTGCCTGTGAAGAGACACAGGGTGGGAAGGTGGCATGGCTAGCGCACTCTGTGCTCCAAATTTCCACAAGGCTGTTGCTAAAGGAGATCAGCTAGACAGTCAAGGAGCTGGAATCAAAGAGTCATAACGGGCTGCCTGGCAGTCTTCCATCAGCCCTCTATTGTACCAAGCAGGAACTCAGCACGGCAGGGAATCTGACCAGAAAAGCTCCTAAGATGGGGATCATTCTTATTCCATTGCATGTGTCATTAAAGCCCTTCGATCTAATCACTGAGACCCGTCATGAAGTCCATAATGATGGACTGTATTGGTCATGCCTGCATAGTACAGACATCCACACGGTACTGAATAACTTCCAACAGGCCAGGCCTGGGCTCGGTGTAAAACCTGTGAGGAGTGCTCTGGCAGCTGGTGTAGTTTTCGGCTTTCCCAAAGTCCTGCTCTTGGATTCTGAGGGACTGAACAGCCTTTTCCCGCCTGTTCTTCTCCTGCCCCCCAGGATTGCTGGGAAGATGGGTCTGAAGGCAGCTGCCTGGCTCCTCTCTGGCCCTCCTGCAGCCTCTGAACAGAGCTTGTGGCAGCGTGGAGCACCAGCAACTGGCTGGCATGAGGCTGTAACTTCAGGAGAGGGGAGAAACAATGGAGGGGCACAGGATAGGGTCAGAGGCTGAAGTCTGTGGGATTGGACTGAAGAGGACAGGGACACACAGTCGCTGCAGATAGATGGAGGGCAGCTAATGGGGAGAAGGGGCAGAATAGGGAAAACTCTCCCACTTGTCCCATCTAATCCCAGCATTCCCACCCCAGATGCCCTCTCCACTCTGAATAACTTCCCACTGCCTGCCCCTCACACCCCTCAACCTGCCCCACCTCCTAGCAGTCACCCTCTCACCTGCCCCCACCCAAGTTCACTCCAATAACCCCCTGGTTCCACTTTGCCCAAGCCATCCTAGTTTTAAGAGGTACAGGGAATAAACTTCTGTCCCTCCCCCCAGTCCTGCTTCCACTACCGGAGCCCTGTCTTTACAATCATTGATGAGAGACATCACAAGGTGCAGCAGAAAACTTGAGCCCCAACAAAGAATGAACTGAGAACCGGCAAGCAAAAGGGAGGCTGGGTACCAGGTCCTAATGAAGAAGTGGTCCAATATACCAGCATTTTGTCGTGGCTCTTTTTCTCCCTGACATTCTGCTCCAGGTAAGAAAGCAGCAACAAAATGAAACTGTCCATTTTAGACCTGATCAAAAAAATTAGACGGAACACTTTTACATCAGAAAATACAGTTTGGTCAAAATCCAAACATTTCACACAAGTACGGTTGCTTTCAGTTAAATTTTTGATGTGAAAAAGGGGAAATGAACCATTTGGATTTTCATGTTTCATTTTGATATAGTGTCAAGACGTTTGCTTTTTTCTTTATTGTTTCTATGCATGTGGTTTCAACTATTTATATTATGTTGTAATAATGTGTCCATGATATCGAAACGAAACAATCCAACATTATCAAAATGAAACATTTACATGGTCCTGAGTCAAAAGTTTTAAGAATTTGTGTTCTTTGGGAAATTTCAAACTGTTGGCTTTTTGTTCCCCTTTGACATGAAAACAATGTGCAGACTGTCAGGATTTCCCATGCCATGGGAATTCCAGTTTCTGAGCAATGGTACTTAAGATCTCTGAAGGGGCAAATTCTCCATTCCTCTCTTCCTGTGTCAAGCAGAGGAATGGATGGAAAACAAAGGTGGCCTTAATTCACCTTTCTATTCCTTTATGTTAGGCTGTCCAGATATGGAAGGGGCCCTCAGAATAAGTCTAAGTAGCCTCAGTGCTCCTTATGCTCTGGCTGTGATAACCTTATATGGGCTGTCTGCCACTTGGAAAAGAAGGCGCACACTGTCTTTTTTCCTCTCCCTTCATCCTGTTCTGGAGCCTGGGATAGTGTTATTCTGGCAGTTTACTCATTTCCCACTTCGACTACTGCCCTTTTATGCCACTGGAGAGGTCTTTGGATGTGGTAGAGCAACTGAGAATTGGGCCTTTTGTCAGTTCTGCTTTGCTGCTCCACTGATGCTTGTGGCAGAGCCGTGAAATGGGGGCAGCAAGGTCAGAGATTGGAATGATTCATTTCGGTGCAAAGGAAAACAAAATAGCTCTTGCTCACTGTCCAATGTGACACTCAGTTCTCATTTACAACACTCATGGAACAGGCTGCTGGCAACATTCCAACCCTTCCCCTTGTTAAGGGACCTTGTCTTCTGGTGTTTCAGCAGTTACAAGAAAGGAAAGTATGAGCCGGTGTGCACCCTGTTCTGTTCTCTGTTCCGATATGGGAAGAGATCGTGCTTGACCAGTTTCCAGACACACATTGTAAATATTTGTAAAAGTTGTGCTCTGAAGAACTGATAGTCCAAATGGCATCAAGGGGATCCCCTGTTCACTGTCTCTCCATCATTTTGGGATCAAATCTGCTCAATTTACAAGTAAAAAGATGTTTTCAATTGCCAGCCCTGCAAACTCAGTCTGGGATCTGAGAGTCAAGCTGGGCTCTTTCTGAGACATGCATCCTCAACAATAAATATTCTGCCATTAGAACTTAGATACTAATTGGGTTGATAGAAAAGAATCTGGGTACCTCTTTTTTAATTTGTGGCTCTCGTTGACTTTAAAACAATCAAGAGTGGTCCCTTAACTTGTAAATTCAGACTGCCTTACATTTGAGTTAAATAAGACGCATAGGAATGGCAATATGGCTGAGATCAATAATTTATATAGTCTATTAATGGCCTGTACGCAGTGCTTCACAATACAAGAAACCCCATGGAACACATCTGCACAGAAAGAACCATACAGCTAACAGCAGTAAAAAATAGGAAAGTGTATTGTAATTAGTGAAGTGGACAGAAATTACTCTGAAGAAAAGGAAGAGACTTTGAGTAATAATATGACATAGTCACATTTCAGAGTAGAATGGAATTATAATTTGACACCGTTTAAAGCTTTTCTTAAGTTATGTGGTTATAACCTGCAAGCAGCAGCTACGTTCTCTAAAGAATCCTTCTTAAGCATTGTACATGCTATACCCACAAAAGTGAACAAAATTGTACATGGTGCTAAAACATTACAGCTTGGTTCCATTAGAGCAGAACAGACCTTACCAGCAAAATGGTCAGCTTCCAGAAAAACTGTATTGCAGCTGACAATACGCATTATCCTAAGACAACCGTGTAATATTATCTGTAAGAGTGCCATTTAATGATTCCTTTTCACACAGAACAAGCTGTAAAGACAAGCAATTCATTGTATACATCTCAAAATGAGTTCCAAAAATTGGCGTTTCCAATGCTGTCGCTCTACAAAGTTTCTAAAGCAATTAACTCAACTCATTAATACTCCTACTATGCAGCAGGCAGGCACGAGCCAGCTGAAAGCCATGTCTGTAGTGATCTCCTGCCCTGCTGCCTTATTTCTGTTTGAGTTAGTGCGGGGGGGGGGGGAGGTTAACATGAGATTTTAAAGGAACTGAAAATATCTCATAGTACTGACTTTGCAGCATGCTGTGAGTAATTTACAGCTGCCAAAACTATCTAAATCAACTCCCATAAGGGATTCTTCTTTCTTCGAACTATGCATGTTAGAAAACAAAGATGGCCAACTGCCATCCTCCTCCTCCTCAGAGCAGATTCCTGCAGCTGGAACAGACTCAGTAGAGGTTACATTATGGATTCCTATCCCGCCGACATGCAAAGTTTAAAAATGCTAAACAAGCAACTAGACACAGCACAACAATGACGTCACCTTTTTCTTTTATTTACCAAAACCAGGAAGGGAACTCAGAAAACGTAAGAGGTAGCCTCTGCGGTCTAAATTCTCAGAACTGTGTCGTTTGTTTATTCTGCAGTAATTTATATGTACAGTTGCCATGACTGCATGCACAGTCACAGGAGAACTGCAGATTGCTGAATAAATATTTGAACTGGCCATTTTCATGTGCAGCTGTCATGACTGCTTGCAATTAAAATTAATGTTTTTAACATAAAAAATGTCATACAAAAACCTATGCATGTAATGCAACTGAATTATGAACATATATTTTTGCCCATAATTATTGGATCAAGAAACATAGGTCTGGAAGATACCTCAAGAGACCACCTAGTCCTTCCCCCTGTGCTGGGCAGAACCAAATATACCTAGCCCGTAGCTGACCAACCTGTTTAGAAAAATGTTCCAGGGATGGGGATTCCACAGCCTCCCTTGAAAGCCTATTCCAGAGCTTAACCATTCATATAGCTAGAAAAATGTTCCTAATGTCTGACCTAAATCTCCTTTACTTCAGGTTAAGTCCATTACTTCTTGTCTACCTACAGTGGACGGAAAAAAACAATTCATCACAATCATCTGTAAAATATCCCTTAACGTGTTTGAAGACTGGTGTCCCCCAAGCCCCAGGCTTCTTTTATCAAGAATAACATGCCCTGTTTTGTAATCTTCTACCTAGATCAGGTTTTTAGACCTTTTTCTCATTTTTGTTGCTCTCCTCTGGACTTTCTCCAATTTGTCCACAGCTTTCCTAAAGTGTACCACACAGGAATTCAGCTGAGGCCTCACCAGTGCTGAGTAGAGCAGGACATTTACGTCCTATGTCTTACATAGAAGACTCCTGTTAGGAAACCCCAGAAGGAAGGGTATGAGCTTTTTTGACATCTGCATCACACTGTTGACCCATATTTGATTTGCAATCCACTGTAACACCCAGATCTTTTACAGCAGTACATCCACCCCATTATTCTCCATGTTGTAGTTGTGCGTTTGATTTTTCCTGCCTAAGTGAAGTGTTGTGAACTTATCTTTCTTGAATTTCATCCTGCTGAATTTAGCCCAATTTTCCAGTTTTGTTCTGAATTCTAATCCTGTGCTCCAAAGTGCTTGAAAATTTCACAAGCATATTCTCCTCTTAGTTATACAAGTCATTAATGAAAATATTGGACCCAGAATTAACCCCTGCAGGGACAGATGCCTTCCCAATCTGGCTATGTCTACACTGCTGGGATTTTTTCCAGAAAAAGATATGCAAATTATGAACCGCAATTTGCATATCTTTTTCCGATTCTTTTTTCAGAAGAGGCTTTTCCAACATTTGGCCTGTCTACACTGGGCCAAATGCCAGGGGAAA
This sequence comes from Pelochelys cantorii, assembly GCA_032595735.1. NCBI lineage: Eukaryota > Metazoa > Chordata > Testudines > Trionychidae > Pelochelys > Pelochelys cantorii. The sequence goes on from CM064326.1 coordinate 208,451,432, forward strand.
ACCCTTTTTCAGAACATCCCTTCTTGCTTGAAAAACGAGGTTTACAGGGATGCCGAAAAAATGCATCTGCTTTTCCTACATTTTTTCTTTGGACACGGCAGAGTTTTTCCAGGATACCTCTGGTATCCCAGAAGATCTCTGCAGTCTAGACATAGCCTCTGACAGCAAACCCTTGATAACTACTCTGTGAATAACATCTTTCAACCTGTTGTGCACACACCTTACAATAATTTCATCTAGGCCACATATCTCTAGTTTGCTTGTGAGTTAGGTCATGTGAGACTATGAAAAGCCTTACTAAAAACCAGGATCTATCATATCCACTGCTTCCCCTTACCCTCTAGGCCCATAACCCTGTCAAAGAAGGAAATTATTTTGGTTTGTTATTATGCATCATTTAGCTCTGAAAAAACATGTGCCTATTTTTACTGATTGGGCAAGTTGTTTCCAAGGAGACCTGTTGTGTTACTTCCCAATCTTTCAGTTTCCAGAGAGAAGCCTGGGGCTGTTCATAGTCAGGCTAGCACATACAATGTGGATGAAAGGTCACCATACATAAAGGAGTGGAGAACTTTTGCCCGAAAATCAGCAAAAGGCCAATGTGATGGACCAGTTCTTGGCCAACCAGAAGGCAGAGAAAGACACTCAAGGCTGACAAAATGCTGGCTGAAGCACATAGCCAATGAGAAAGAAGAGAGCTGAAGAGGAGAGGAGTAGGAAAAGATGCAGGAGGAATATCTCATGAAGGATCAAGAACTGATAGTACTTAAGAAAAAACTGAATTCCATGGAAGCCTTTGATGGGCAATATATGCTATGGGGCTTATGGCTCCTCTAGGGCAAAAAATAAGCCCCACCCTTCCCTGCCCCCAGACAGCAGAATAGGTAGGCTTCCTATGTGCAGCTAGGGCTGGATGTTGACCTGCCAAGCTCAGCACAGGCCTCTGTACAGCAGCACTCCAAGGGCAAAGGAGTTTGGGACATGGGTGGGCAAAGAGTATCAACACAGGGTGCTCTCATCTTCCTGGCTAAGACGGAGGGATGGGGTGGAGGCCACCAGCTGAAGTAGGCTTTGTGGAGAGGTTCAAAGCTGTGGCCCAGAGAGACCATTCTTCTTGCATAGTGTGGACCAGGCCAGGTGCCAGAGTCTGGATTTTAACCTGTGTGCCTTTTGCTGGTTCACCGCACTTAATCCAGATGGCTCTTCCTGTGTCTGAAAGTCAATAATTGCCACTCCACTGAGGCTGACAAAAGGGCTCAGTTCTGAAACTCTGCCATGGCAATAGGCTTTTGAGTGGGGCTCTAAGTCACTGAATTCCTGTTCCTCAGGAGTGTGAGCAGGATCTGAAGGAAGGTGTCCCTTACAGCTAGCTGGAAGTGGGGAGAGACCCTGGGTGTGTCTATGTAAGTGTAATTTGCTCCTGCTTTGCTTAGATTTGTTAGCTATTCAGCTGATGGAGTGGCATTTTTTTCATTGTAATCAATGTGGCTGTTGTCTTTTGACAGTTACTCAGGGGTGCTGAAAATTCTTGTGGCTGGAACTGTATTTTGGGCCAAGAGCTGAAACCTCTAAGAGCTGAAATCACTTGTGGTAGGACTGGGATTTTGCCCAGAACCAAATCCACCAAGAGCAGGCAGGAACAATGAGCAGGCAGGTGGCTGGTAGGGAGGCTGGTGGGAGCGGTGGCCAGCAGGGCAGTGCTGGAGAGTAGGGCTATAAGTGACTAATCGACAAGTGACTAGTCGACTATCTGACACATACTAGTCGACTAGTCACTCCCCCCCCCCTTGCTGCCTCTATCACAAAGAGGCTGCAAGGGGGGAAAGAGGAGAGGGTGCTAGAGGGAGCCAGCTTAAAAGCCGGTTCCCGTCAGCTCCATGGGAGGGGGCAGGAGCGCAGCAGCAGCCAACTTTGAAATGCACAAAAGTCCCCGCTGGGGCTCTTGTACATTTCAAAGGTGAAACATGGAAGTTCTTATCAACTAATCGAATAGTCAATAGAAATCCCATTGACTATTTGATTAGTTAATTAATCGAAATTTAACATCCCTAATGGAGAGGTGTGACAAGCAGCCAGCAGGGCGGCAGCAGAGACCAGTGAGCAGACAGATGGTGAGTGACCAGCAGAGTGAGTAAGATGCCTCTTTATCTCCTCCCATGAAGGATGAGCCTCTGAACTCTGGGTCTGCACTGACCAAGGGCAGCAACTGGGAGTGGGGTGCAGAGAAGGGTTGGGCATGTAAAGGGAACATTTAGGCTGCTGGACTTAAGTACCTGAGAGGAAAAGAATATTGCCCGACCTACTGGAGGTGGGACATTTAGGGTCCGTCTACACAGCAACATTATTTCGAAATAACTTAGTCCATGTCTACACAGCCGGCAGTTATTTCGAAATAGTGTTGAAATACTGTCAACCTGGAGGACTTCTTACTCCAACTCCTGTAACCTTCATTGTACGAGGAGTAAGGGAAGTCAGAGGAAGAGTGCTCTATTTCCAAATAAGTGCTGTGTAGATGCTCCCAGTTTCAAAATAAGCTATTTCCAAATAAGCTACGCAATTGACGTAACTCAATTTGCATAGCTTATTTCAAGTTAAGCCCTGCCGTGTAGATGCACCCTTACTCATGGTTTATGTTTATGAAGTCTGTCTGTGATGTTTTCCCAAATTAATGCCAAGTTATTTCCTTCCCTTTTATTAAAAGTTTCTTTTCTTCACTCACACTCTGTGTGTGGGAGTGGAGAAGCATTGCCTCCCAAAGGCGCCCAGGGGTGGGGCATGAATTTCCCAGGATATAGGGTGGAAGTTCAAGGCAGGTCTCTGTTGGATGGATGAAGAGGAACTCCTAGATATTGAACCTGGCCCTGGCTACTGTTGGCTCCACTTGATAGAAGGGTTACAGGAAATAAACTGGCTAGGCTGAATTTGGCATTGTGGGTGGCCTTTCCCTTGTGGTTTGTCTTTTTCCTTTTATTTAATGAGCTTAAATAATGTCTATGCTAACACCTTCTTGTTACAAGCCTATAAGTAGTTATTTCTTCCACTTCTATGTTGAAGTTATATGTGATGGATCATCTACAGTCCGCATTTATGAGCCCCCACAACAGACAGCTAGAGTGGTCAAAACCTTGCTAGAAGACAAGGTTAAAGGCAAACTGCAATGCACAAATGGAAATTTGAGTCTCCCTGATTTGTATGCTGAATGATTCCCACTAACCAGGCTCTATGGGAGAGTCCACACAAATACAAACAACTGGCTTTTTAAATCTTTTTGCTTGTTACTTCCTGGTTCACCATTGGTTCATCCAGAAAATATTGTTCTGCAATACCAGGGATTGACAGAGTTGCAGTGCAATATCAGGTATTTATGATTTCTCACACTGAGATATGTTAAGTATACCCGGAAAATATCAAGGCTATTTAACAGAGAATAGGAAAAAAGAACTAGCAAAATATTTCTACTTCAAGTGCATCCTTCCATCTGACTAGTGTAGATCAGCACAGAAAACCATGTTTAGTTCAAAGGTAATTTTTGCCTTTGTAGTTCATTACTGCCTTTGCTAACCTTGAATGTGGAATGAATTTTGCTGTGAATGTGCTTTCCTATAGACTCCGTGAGAGAAAGCAAATTATCTTTGCAATCTCCTCAGCACTTTGTGTTTTTAATTATTTTAATGAAAACACATTGCTCTTTGTGTTGGTTTTTCATGCATCATGCTATTTCCCACATGATTTTCATTTTAAGGTATTGTACTTTTCTATTAGTGCACATCAAAAAAACTAATGCTTTGGGTGGCATTGTTAATGTTTTTATTTTCATCTCTCTCCCTCTCTTTATTGACTCTCCAAGAGAATGGTTTGCTGTTGAATCTCCCTTGGAGTCTCTCTTTCATCTTCCCTCAGATTAGTTTCTGTTTCAAGCCTCCAGAGCAATTGTCCTGCTTGCTCTGCCATCCCTCCATAGGTCAGCTGAAGCATGACTGGATATATATAGTCTGTGTTCTGAGAGTTGTCTACATAGATCTGCACTGGTTTTGTTACAGTAGGTTAGTTTGTTAAACTGAGTTAGTTAAATTCTGCCTTTGGCTCCAAAACTACGGGTGTATCTAGACTGCAGGGTTTTTCCGGAAAAACAGCCGTTTTTCCGAAAAAAGTCACTAATGTCCACACTGCTATTGCATTCTTTCAAAAGAAAATTGAAAGAACAGAGGGGTTTTCCAACATTGATAAATCTCATTCTACGAGGAAGAAGCCTTTTTGCGAAAGAGCTCTTTCAGAAAAAGGCATGTGTGGACGCAGAAGGGGGAGTTTTTTCAAAACAAAAGGAAAGAGGAAAAAGCACACGTGCCTTGGTGGCCACTCCGCCCATAGGAAACACAGCTGAAATGCGAGAGAGCATCCATTCAGTGTGGACGCTCTTTCAAAAAAGCAGACTGCTGTTTTGATGTGCTTTGGCATATGCATACACTGGTCATATACGCAGGCCAACACCCGCAACAAACTGACATTGACTTTTGGGGAGCTCAGCCCTTCTGAAAACCAGGCCACTTATTTAAATGAGGATTTGTGTTCCTGACTTTAGGCTTCCAAGTTTGAATGCTTTTGGCCTGGAGCATGGTAAATCGTTTAGCACAATGAGAGTCAGACACAAATAATAAGCAATAACTTGCTATTTCTGCCATTCACTCAGTGCATCAGCCTGCTCCCTTCACAACTTTCATCTCCTCCATCTCTCACTCACTTTCCTATTTCCTTGCACTGCTTTAGGCAATGACACTTCATCCTGCTCTCCTGCCTCTTCTTCTGTCCTGAGTCCCCCAGCCTTCTTAGCCAGGATGGGTAGGAATGGTGTCCCTAGCCTCTGTTTGTCTGGAAATGGGTGACAGGAGCGGGATCATGTGAGGTTTACTTGTTGTGTTCCCTCCCTTTGGGGCATCCGGCATTGGCCACTGTTGGCAGACAGGATACTGGGCTAGATGGACCTTTGGTCTGACCCAGTATGGCCATTCTTACGTTCTTATGTTATGTTGGAATAATGGAGACTTGGTGGGATGATTCACATGATTGAAGCTCTATCATGGAAGGGTATAAACTGTTCAGGAAGGACAGAGAGGAGTTGCACTGTATGCAAAAAAGCAGTATGATTGCTCAGAACTCCAGCATAAAGCAGGAGAAAAGCCTGTTGAGAGTATTTGGGTTAAGTGTAGAGGTGGGAGCAACAGGGGTGAAGTCGTGGTCAGTGTCTGCTGTAGACCACCAGATCAGGTGGATGAGGCAGACGAGATTTTCTTCAGACAGCTAAGAGAAGCTTCCAGATCACAGGCCCAGGTTCTCATAGGGGACTTTAATCACCCTGACATCTATTGGGAGACCAATACAGCAGGACGCAGACAATCCAGGAAGTTTTTGGAGAATGTTGGGGATAACTTCCTGGTACAAGTGCTGAAGGAACTGACATGGGGCCATGTGCAGTTTGACCTGCTGCTCACAAACAGGAAGGAATTAGCAGGGGAAGTAGATGTGTTTGGCAACCTGGGAAGCAGTGATCACGAGAGGGTCGAGTTCAAGATCCTGACCAAAGGAAGAAAGGAGAGCAGCAAAATACACACCCTGGACTTCAGAAAAGCAGACTTTGACTCCCTCAGGGAACTGATAGGCAGGATCCCTGGGATGCTAACATTAGGGAGAAAGGAGTCCAGGAGAGCTGGCTGTATTTTAAAGAAGCCTTATTGAAGGCACAGGAAGAAACCATCCCGATGCGGAGTAAGAAAAGCAAATATGGTACGCGACCAGCTTGGCTTAGCAGTGATATCCTTGGTGAGCTTAAAGCTTATAAGAAGGGAAGCTTATAAGAAGTGGAAACTTGGACAGATGATTAGGAAGGAGTATAAATACATTGCTCGACTATCCAGGAGTATAATCAGGAAGGCCAAAGTGCAATTGGAATTGTACCTAGCACGGGATGTGAAGGGTAAAGAGAAAGGATTCTACCTACATGTTAGCAATAAGAAGGTGGTCAGGGAAGATCTGGGACCCTTACTGCATGAGGGCGGTAACCTAGTGTCAGATGATATGGGAAATGCTTTCTTTGCCTTCGTCTTCACAGACAAGGTCAGCTCCCAGACTACTGCACTAGACAATGCAGTATGGAAAGGAGGTGAGCAGCCCTCGGTGGAGAAGGAACAGGTTAAGAACTATTTAGAAAAGTTGGACATACACAAATCCATGGTCCAGATTTAATGCATCCGAGGGTGCTGAGGGAGTTGGCTGATGTGATTGCAGAGCCATTGGCCATTATCTTTGAAAACTCATGGTCATTGGGGGAGATCCTGGATGACTGGGAAAAGGCAAATGTAGTGACCATCATTAATAAAGGGAAGAAGGACAATCCAGGGAACTACAGACCAGTCAGCCTTACCTCAGTTCCTGGAAAAATCATGGAGGGGATCCTCAAGGAATCCATTTTGAAGCACTTGGAAGAGGGGAAGTGATCAGAAATAGTCAACATGGATTCACAAAGGGCAAGTCATGCCTGATCAACCTGATTAGCTTCTATGATGAGGTAACTGGCTCTGTGGACCTGGGTAAGTCAGTGGATGTGATATACCTTGACTTTAGCAAAGCTTTTGATACGGTCTCCCACAATATTCTTGCTAGCAAATTAAGGAAGTATGGATTGGATAAATGGACTGTAAGATGGATAGAAAGCTGGCTAGATTGTCAGGCCCAACAGGTAGTGATCAATGGCTCATTGTCAGGTTGGTGGTTGGTTTCTAGTGGAGTGCCCCAAGGATCGGTTCTAGGGCTGATTTTGTTCAACATCTTTATTAATGACCTGGATCAGGGGATGGATTGAACCCTCAGCAACTTTGAAGATGGCACTAAGCTAGAGGGAGAAGTAGGTACAATGGAGGGTAGGGATAGGGTCCAGAGTGACCTAGACAAATTGGAGGATTGGGCCAAAAGAAATCTTACGATTTGATAGCAGCCTTTATCTAAAGGGAGGTTCCAGAGAAGATGGAGCGAGGCTGTTCTCAGTAGTGACGGATGGCAGAACAAGGAGCAATGGTCTCAAGCAGGGGAGGTCTAAGTTGGATATTAGGAAAAACTATTTCACTTGGAGGGTGGTGAAGCACTGGAATGGGTTACCTAGGGAGGTGGTAGAATCTCTAGAGGTTTTTAAGTCCCGGCTTGACAAAGCCCTGGCTAGGATGATTTAGTTGGGATTGATCCTGCCTTGGGCAGGGGGCTGGACTTGATGACCTCCTGAGGTCCCTTCTAGCCCTAGGATTCTATGAGCTGGTTTTCAGTGACCCACCTGAGTCACACAGCCTGTAAGCGTACAAACAAAACAAACCCCTTCCAGGGTAAAAGGGTACAAGTCCAACAGGGCTTCTCACGGTGCCCTCTGTCACCTTGGTCTATAGTCCTGTCTCTCGGCTCAATTCTCAGTCAGTCTAATGCAGTGTTTCCCAAATGGTGTTCAGCAGAACCCCAGGGTGCCGCAAACTGAAAATAAGGATTCCACAAGAAAATTCCATTACAATAATATTTTATTATTTAAAAAAATTATTGATATTTAAACATTTATGAATTTTATTAAAAACTATTTTCATTTGTGTTTGCCACGATAAGTCTGTGTAATGCCAGCTTAGCCAGAGAGTGGGGACGATGATGTCACTACTCAGCGCTGCGCATGCAGTCAGTCAGTGGTGCAATCGCCTGTTATATACCACCGTAAATCCCCATACTCACTCTCAGGGAGCGTGGATCACATGGGTGACTGAATACGAACATACTAGCATCCGTTGGACAAAGTCGAAGCTTCAGTTGTCAAACCACTTGCTTGTATGGGAGTGAGCAGGCAGTGCTCTTGCGAATACTTTACTTCAGTATAGTCGCGTGATTTCTTGTATTTAAAAATTTAACTGTGACAAAATATAAATTGACTACGATAGATTAAGCTACATATCATGACCTTGTTTAGTATTTGTTTATTATTATCCTTACTTATTTGCGGTCTACTTTTTCAGCTCCATATATAAGACTGTTATTAGGGGTTCTGCAAAATTCTTTCGAGTTTAAAAGGGTTCCATGGCCAAATAAAATTGGGAAACACTGGTCTAATGGTAGCCTGATTAACCTCAGAACCTCTTGAACTAGCTCCCAATGACACCTGCTCTATTATGGAACAACTAGACAGTTACCCTGTCATAAAACGGGATTTTCAGGTCTCTCCTCCACATCCTATTCCCTTTCTATCTCAGTCTTCTCTCCTGAGCCTCCGGTCTCTCACTCCGTCTCTCTGTCTCTCCCCTCCTCCTACTGCCTCCCACTCTCTCTCTCTCTCAGCTCTCCTCCGTCTCTTGCCTCTCTCTCCATCTCTCTTTCTCTTCTCCCCCTCCTGCTTCTCACTCTCTCTTTCTCTTCTCCTCCTCCTCCTGCCTGGGGAGCACGGAGCCCAAACGGCCGTTTGCACCACTTGCTCCCCCGCGGCGGCCTGGCTGAGCGGCGCAGAAGTCAGCCGAGCGCCACGGCGGGAGGCAACAGTGCCGCCCAGAGGGAACAGCCACCGTTTCAGCGTTACAGAGTCACAGACATTGGGCTACTATATATATGATGCCCAGGGCCCCAACCTGGTGTCCCTTCGCGCTGTCACAAGCCTGTCTGACCCCAACTGTCCATCTGAGGCATTAATTCAGTTTAGTCCCCTTCTGGGTTTAACACAGCTCAATTAAATGTTTCCAAGTCTTCTGACCCTTGCTTGGTCTGAGGCCTCTCTCCAGTGGCCTTTGGGGAGACTCGGGGCCACCCAGCATTCTGGGTACCAACCTAGGGACTGTGTAAGTTACAGTTGCCTGCTGCTCCCCTTTAACGACTTGCTGCTTTGTTTCCAGAGGCCGCTTCCCCTTCTTAGCCCGAGCACCTTTAGTTTCACGCTTAGCTGGAGGTTCAAGTCTTGCCAGTCATCAGCCAGGAGTGCCATCCTTGCTCCCATGGCTCCAGCCAGCAACTGGTCTGCTCTTAGGGTTGCCAGGTGTCCAGTTTTGAACCGGACAGTCCGGTATTTGAGGTTTCTGTCCGGGAAATAAATTGAGAAAATACCGGACATATAAAATGTCCAGTATTTTCTAATTAGGTAAGTTTTATTATTATTAGGCGTATCAGTACCTAGTTGCGAACTGCCTGGCTGGTAGACACGCTCACGCAGCGTGAGAGTGTCTACCAGCCAGGCAATACGCAACTATGTGGGGGGGGAGGGAATCCCTGGGGCTGGACTCGTTAGTGCTTCGCTGGGACCGTGCGCAGGACAGGCCGTACCCCAGGATCTGCGTGCGCCCAGGTCAGTCCCGCTTCCCGCTGGCTGATTCTCTCCCCCTGCTTGTCCACCCCAGGCCAGCCCCGCTCCCTCCAAGCCCCTCCTGGCCAGCCCTGCTTCCTGCTGGCCGGTTCTCCACCCCCCCTTCCTGAACTTCCCCGGCCTGCTCCACTGCCCCCTCCCCCCTCCCCCACCAGCCCTGCTTCCCACTGGCTGGTCCCCCCCCCCGCCCAGTCAGCGCCACTGCCCCCAACCTCTCGCCCCCGCCAGCCCTGCTTCCCGCCAGCTGGTTCCTCCCCCCACCCCCACCCCCATCTGAGATCAAGTGTGTCCAGTATTTTTTTTGAAGCCACCTGGTAACCCTATCTGCTCTGCCCAGTAACTCCTTTTTATCTGAGCCTTCTGGGATCTGATTGGCAGCTCCCTGAAGCCTCCCTATGTAGCCTGGAGGGCTCATCTCTACTGCTCTTTTCTGGGGTGGAATTGGGTATAATAGCAGGACTATGTGGGCTCCAGGAGAGGGCCTCCAAGGACATGATGAACCTCTTCACAGGATTTTTCTCAGGTCTTCTAGCCTAACTTCAGGCTGCTAATCCATGATTTAGGATATTACAGAATCATAGAAATGTAGGCCAGTGAGGCACCTCCAGGCATCTTGTCCAGTCTCCTGAGCTGAGACAGGATCTCTTTGTTCATGGACACCAGCTGCAAAGATTTCTCCTAATCCTGGATTCGGGAGGTTGGTGTAAAGTTAGACACTACCTCCTGGAAGGGATGACTGAAACTTTTAAAACTAAAAATGACACACAATGGCTTGACTCCTTGTTTATGTGGACCTTCAAATGAGTATTCATTTGCACTAAAATTCATGATGCTTGGGAGGTTCATATGAATATTTAGCAAATGTCCAGATAAAACAACTGCACAAGTAACAACACACTGAACACGATGCTTTCTTTCACAAGTACATTAAAGAATTGGGGTGGTTTTTTAAGTTGATCTGCTGCAGTGATTATGCATATTCTCCTGGCAATTTATTCCATTGGAACTATTTTTAGAGCTCAAAAGTTTTCCCTAAAGTTTTTCTGCAACAAAATCCACAAATTCTAATACTCATCTATCTATTCATTCCTGCCTTGCTATCTGCAGACCCTGTTGCAGAGGTGGGCAAGAAAGCCTCTGCGAGCTGGATTAAGTCCACCAAGTGGGTTGATCCGGCCCACGGACACCCTGCCACTCCCTCACCCCCAGGCCAATCAGGGCCTGTGGACAGAGGAGTGTGTGAAGTCTCACTTAGATGAACCACCAGCTGTTCAGCTGGTGGTTCACTCTAAGCACCGCATGCCCTGGGGCCCTTGCAAGGCAGGGGCAGAGAGCAAGGGGGAGAGCACGCAAAGTCTCCTGTCACCAGGAGCGCAGGTGCCTAGAGGGAACCACCAGCTGTTCAGAACAGCTGGCCGTTCTCTCTAGGGGGGCAAAGACTGCATGCTCCCCTACCCGCAGGCCAATCAGGGTCTGTGGGCGGGGGAGCATGGAAGTGTCCTGGCCCCACCCCTTCCACCCGAGGCCCCACCCCTTCCGGGGTGGCCCGGAGCCACTTCAAAAATTTGTGAAGTGGACCCCCATCTAAAATTATTGCCCTGCCCCATTGATTCAATTCCCCTTTGTTTTCACCCTCTCTTGGGTACTACCATGCAGTAGTGTCTACCAGCCACAGCCATGGTGACCCCATTGTGCTAGGCTACTGATCCATGGATTCACTCCCACAGACACAGTCGGTTTGGGCATGCGCTCTCTAAGCACAGTTCCTTTTCCGGCATTGTCATTCCAGGCAGGAGACCTACCCAGACATATATATCTCTGACATGCACCACAGCAAATTCATTTCAAACTTATTCTGCATTTTGCTCCTGATGTTCCTAGGGGTACCAGGCTGTTTCTGCTTATTTCTTCCTTTATTTCCTTTGCTTTATTTTCACTAAGCATTAGCATCTTGGTATCTGTCCCAGTCACACAATCTCTATATACTACACAATGACCATAGAGACACATTACATACAATTAAACTATGCCCAGTTTCAAAGCCAAGCCCTCAGAAGTTAGACAATGGCAGATTTATGGCAGCCTGTGCAGCCTTAATTCTGTCCCTTGTGTATATGATCATTTTGTGTCACATCACATAGAAAGCCAGAGTCCAAGAATAGAACACAGGTCTAAGTCCTAGCACAGTGCCTACCCACTACAGCACCACAACTTTCGCTTTTTCTGACCTTCTCCCTCAGGGGTGGGGAACTTTTTTTGGGCCGGGGGCCACTGACCCAGAGAAAAATCAGTTGGGGGCTGAGCAAAAAAAGAACAAACAAACCCCTCTCTGACGTGGCCCTTGGCTGAGAAGGAGACAGGCATTCCCCTTGCACATCAGAGCCTAGAACTGTGTGTTCCAGCACTGCAGGGGATACCGGGGGGACTGGAGCACCAATGCGGGCTCCCCAACGCTGTGGGGAGCCTTGGGGGCCGGATCCAGGCAAGCTGAGGGCCACATCCAGCCCCCAGGCCAGACGTTCCCCACCCCTGTTCTGCCTCATTCACTGTCCACCACTACTGACTCCAGCACCTCAGACAAACCCACAGGCTATTCCACCAATGAGAATTTTCAGCTCTGTCACTTAGTTTGCTGAGGAAAAGTTTAGTATGTAGGGAAGTCCGCACTGAACTGCTGCCCCGCTGTGTTCACCTGGCCAGTGGGGAAGAGAAGCTAATCAGAGGGCTGCCTTGTGCTGGAGGGACAGTCTCTTCTCTCAGCACCTGGGCCAGGCAAAGCTCCTTGTCTTCCACCGGAGGGGCTGGTTACTTCTCAGTGCCACAGCTGGCTGGGTAGCAGTAGGACCTGTGTCTCTGACTGCCCGCACAGCTCACCTCTCTAAATCTTGGAAACAGTGGGGCAAACAAAGCTCCACCCTGTGCTGACTCTTCCTACGTTAGAAGGGAGAAGACCCTCCCTATACCACCCTCCTCCCTTAAGGAAGGAGGCAGGGGAAAGATCCTGCTGGCTCTCCAGAGGTACATAGGTGGGGTTTGTGCATGGAGAGGGTGCATGTGCATGAAAGGGACAGATTTCAGGCAGTGTTCATTTCTTAAATGACACGGGTGAATTGGGGCGGATGTGTGGATGGTCCAGGGTTTGTTTGTGGGGTTTTTTAATTGGTGTGGTTCTGGAAGGATTTAAAAACACGATTGGATGGGGGGAGTGTTGGTCTTTTTGAGTGGTAGGGGAGTGGTTTTCAAGCATGGCATTTTGGGGGGAGTTTGTGTTTAATATGCACTTTTGGGATATGTGTTTTTAAATGCAACTGTGTCTTATGGGAAGAGGGAATGTGGCTTGAAAAGGTCTTTGGCCTTGGTGGGGGTGTTATGGGAATGAACTTGGCTCAGGGATAAAGAAGAATGAAACGCTCAGACAGGGAAAGAGGGAAGGGAACTATTATTTATTATTTTTTCTACTACTGGAGCATGTAGGGGTCCCACTGTTGGGCCCCATTGTGCGAAGAGCTGCCCGAACAAACTACAGAGAGAAAGTCCCTCCCCCAAACGGCTTAAATGTCAGGACATGAATGAAATGCTCATGATCAGGAGAAGACGACAGGAGAGAATGAAATAGAGGCTCCTTGCCCCATCTCCTTTTCTAGTACCTTCTTTCTAGCCTGGTGTACATGTATATGCAAATGTATTTCAGTGGGTATAACTAATTATCAATATATGCAAACCTTCACTCTACTGGTTTTCACAGTGAGGACGGTGGCCAGTGTGCTTAAAGCAAGGAAGGTAGGAGGGGCACTCCTTGTGCTGCTTAGCAAAGGACAGGAAACTCTGCCCCCATCCCTGCTCCCCTCACTTTTCCTCTTCCTTTCCATTGGCCACGGGGGTTCTGGTAGTTACTGCTACTGCTGCCCATGCTCTTTGCCTGGGATCATGCTCAGGGACATGGTTCTGCAGGGAATGCTGTGAGGCTGGAGCATGGCCACTGCTGATGATGTTCAGAGACTTTTCACAATAAGCCCCTAATAAGCTTGACTGAGCATGTGCAAATGGCAATTTTCTGAGGCTTCTCACTGAACCAAAACTGGGTGGATTTTCATGGGAACAAAAGTATCTTCCTGCTACATGTCAGGTTTTTCCTCTGGGCCTTAGAGATGTTAGAAATCTGAATGGAAATCATTGGGGGAAAATTAAATTAGAGGCAAAGCTACTTATTTTTCTCTAAATTCATTCTCAGAAACAGCTGAGCCATTTTTGTTAAAACTTTTTTTTTTTTTTTAAAAGAGGGGACAGAGAAATAAAGGGGAAAAAGACTAAAAGAAAACCAGCCTCAGGCAGTGAGCCATCATGAAAAGTTTCAGCCCAAACAATGAAAAATTGGTCATAGTTGTAAACAACTGCAAACAAGGGCTTGTGTTGGAAAGTGTTAGACCATCTTAAATATTGGTGTTGTTTCCCACTTCACATATAAATCCCAGGAGAGACCGCAATACTTCCTCGTCAGGCCCCATATACTGTGACACATCATGCAGTAGGGTGCCCATAATGCAAACCACTCCAAATGGAAAGAAGCTCTTTTTAAAATGTAACCATATTCAAAATTCATCCCCTCTGATAATTTCCTGTCACTGCTGCTGGCAGAAGGCTCCCACGCGTACCCAGTGGCCACCTGGGAGGACAATCCTGCAGCAGCTATTAGGCCCTGTGTACTCCCACAACTTCTGTGCACATGTCATACTCGCCTCAGACCCCAGCAACAGTGGTGCAAGACACCTCATCCTTTTCCCCACAGGTCTGCCCGCAACCAGCTCACCTCAGGCAAGTTTACCTCTCTGGGGTTGTCTACTAGTGGTACCATTGCAGAAGGGACTAGAGACCTCAGCCCAATTCTGCTCAGTATTATGAATTGTGTAAAAATCATTTAATTCTACAGTTGCTGTTTCCCAGCTGTATTGGAAGCCCCTTTGGTTTTGCGTTATAAGTGTCACAGGGCATGAGACTCTCTGCCACAGGGCCTCCCCCTGGATACTTGGGAATCCACTCAGCTTTGCACTGGAGCACCCCCTTCCTGCCTGTGTCTTGCCTACTATTACCTGTTTATGCATTAATGGTTCTGCCACCTTACATCAGGATCTATGTCCCTCCCAGACTGCAGCACCCTTCCCTCTGAGTAGTACCCTGCCACAAGACCCCACACTCTGGGGTCCTCCCTCTCAGGGAACCTCAACCCCCATACCCATCTTGCCTCAGTGACCCATTGCCAGTTGTCATCTAGCCCCTGCCTCAGAGGCAAACTGCATCTGAAACAGCCACTCATCATTGGCAAGGGAGTGTGAACCTCCCACCTTCTTCTATCCTGGCAGCCTCCTTGCAGCCCTAGTACCCTCAGGCCTGCAGCCTGGGAGTGAGGTCAGGCCAGAGCTCCCCGGCCCTGCTCTGTCTCCGGAAGCCTCCAGCTTCCCTAGTAGCTAGCTCCTTCCTGCTCCCCAACAAGTGAATGAGTGTTTGTTTGCTTCTCAGGAGCCCTTATTTATATAGCCCTCAGCTGGGCCTTAATTGGCTGCTACCTGCCACACCTGTGGGCTCAACAATCTCAGCCCTGTCCCAGGGCTGGATTTAACCCTTCCCAGGCCAGTGCTGGGCAGCTGTCCCATCACAATAGGACCTTGTCTACACTTAACCATATAAAGCGCAGCCACAGTAGCACTTTAATCTGAAAGCGTGGCTCCGGCATGAGTGCTGGGGGAGAGTTCTGCCAGCACTCTGCGCAAGCCACCTCTGCAAGGGGAGTAGCTAAAAGCACTGGGAGCACCACTTCCAGTGTCGTAGCCGGGTTCACGCTGGCACATTGCAGCACTGTGACTTGCTGTGCTCAAGCGTTAGATCTTCCACCAAAAGGCAACAACAAACATGCCTCACTGATGTAAGAAACTCTGAACATGGCAAGTTTAACAAATTACTAATAAAAACTTGGCCTGTAAGAGCTAGAGCCACAAAAAGGACTCAGTACTGTGCCGCCTAACTTTGGGGACTAGATTCACAACTTAACACACAGCATCCCCAAGCCTAACTTTTAGGGGCCTAGAAAAATCACTGGGATTCACAAAGCCAGAATTAGGCACCTAGGAGCCCTCTGCAGTGAATGCTGAAAGACAGGCACCTGAAAACGAGATTCACAAAAACCAGTAACATCCAACTGATACCTTTACTTTGTCTAAATGAGCCAATAGGAGATGGCAAGAAGAGGAATGTGTCCTAAGCTCCACCCCACAGAAATTTAGACATCTGGTGTGGGGGCTGCTCTGCATGTGTTCAGAGGCAGAAACATGGGTTCCTAGGGAATTGTACTGCAAAAATGTACATGCCGATTGAGTTTCAGTGCCTCTGCAGTTTGGTGGCAGCTGAATGAGGTTTGGTGAATCCCACTGAGGCCTTGCTCTAGGATTTAGACACCTAAAGGGACACTTGGGTGCTCAAGTCATTTTATGTATCTTGCCCTGTGTCCTGATGTCCAGCAGAATCCTGAGTCCTGGGAGTGACACACAGGGTCCCTATACAGTATATGGAGAGCGCCTGGGGTCTGAGTGGGGAGCTGCTGAAGCTAGCCAACAGGGATTCCAGGGGAAGGCAGGGGGCAGAGCCCCATTCCCTCGAAGGGATTTATCGACCTAACTCTGAGCTGGAGGGAGGCACAGATACTCTGCTTGGGATTCACAGCTGCAGACTCTCCCTCTCCCCCCCAGTTAGCTGCCTGCGCCTGGTCAGGTCTTGCTCACAATAAAGAGGTGGTGCCCCCACTCCATTACTGCTTATGGCCAATAACCCAGTGGTTAGAGCACTTATCTGGGAGATGGGGGGCCTGCACTCAGGTCCCCAGGCTAGCTCAGGCACTTGTCTTTATAGTGCCACTTTGTATGAAATACTTAACTAGTTGATGGAGCTGGGACTGACACCTGGGCTTCCCAAGACAGCGCATGGACTATACAGTCCTTTTCACTTTCTCCAGCCCATTTCACATGCGTGGGCTCCAGACAGCAGTAACTAGGTGAGATGTGGAAGCCAAAAAGTCAGAGAAGCTAATCCAATGACCCTTTCTCATCTTATACCCTATGAACCTATAAGGCTGTGAATATGAGTGAAGAATGTGGATATGCCCAACTGGATTTATACCACAGTAACTGAGAACCTAGCTGCGAGATTGTTCCCGGTCTATCCACTGATACTATAGATCTACTATCATGACTTAATACTGGAATACTAGAGTTTCACGACTTGCTCCAATATTTGGTATTAAATGAAGAACCTCTTTGGATTAATCATATCTAAATGAAAATGTTCCCATCATCTTTAAAATACAGCTCCAAAAAAATGGAGTGTATTGGGGCTTCTGGTTACAGTCAGTCATTTCAATAGAGTTCTGCAAGCGCAACGGAGACAAGCCATGACTTACAATAAGATGTTAGAGTTGGCCTTAGCTGCAATCATGGGAAGGTACATGAGGTACATGACCAACAGGAGCAGCTTTGCTGCTGTCCCCTGAATGCAGTGGGAATTCGGCTCAGGAAATGGCTGGCTCTGGGCATTCCCATTGATTTAAGTGGTGTTGCAAGGGAAGTTAATCAAGACAAAATGTGGCCCATGGAAAGTAAGAAGGGAATAATAATTGCTAAATTGAATAAGAGGGTTCTGAAGGAAAGCTAAGCTGGTTGGCTGTAAAGTTCCTGAAGAAATAGTCTAGGACCCTAGGAGCTTTCTGTTTTGGGAGCTTGGATTTGGGAGGCCTTGTCCCCTCCCTACTCTATGATCCCAAAATGGAAGGAAATGAAAGGGGAAGAGATGGAAGGAGAGAGTTCAGTTGTTACCCTCTCCAGAAAACTGAAGAGAAGATAGCTTGAAAAAGTTAAAGAAACAGTGAGATTTATTGCAGCAGGTGTGAAAAACAAGGGGTGAAGGAAATGGAAAAAGAGAAGAACAAATACAAAGAAACCAAGTCCGATTTTTAAGTTTTACTGACGGGAACACGTGCCTGCAAAGCGTTACAGCGAGGACTTTTACTGAGCTTTTACGGAGGGCATTTGCTCCGCCGTGCCATGGGAGTTGGGGTAGGAATCTGCAGAGGGCTATCCCTGCTGAGCTAGCTGCCCTCTCTCCCAAATTTGTCTTTTGTAGGTTGGGTGATGTTTTCTATAGGCCCACCAATGAACAGACCAAATGCATCATCATCAGTCTTTCCCCCATTCCCTTTGGAGTGTGCACAGGCCAGAGAGGTAGAAGACTGTGATGTCAAGACCCTGTCTACTGATTGGTGCTGATAGTTCTGTGCCCCTCAGCAACTTAATTCCTGAGGGCGGCTGCATACCCCGCTGAGAGATTACACCCGCTGGTAACAGCCCCCAGAGGCCAAGGACTAGATTCACCAAGCAGCTTAGGAGCAGTGACATTGAGCGTCACCAGGCCTAACTTTTGGGTGCCTAGAAAATCACTGGGGTTCCCAGAGCCGGAGTTAGGGGCCCAAGCTCCTGGATAGTCAGTGGGCAGTGATAAGCATCGTAGATGGGATTCCCATAAAGCCAGGTTGCCAGACCTCTCCTGCCCTGAAGCCACCAATGGGAAGTGCCAGGGAGTATGGTGTGCATTAAGCCCCATTCCACTCTCAGAGCAAGGCTCCTAAATCTGGGCTGAAGAGAGGCGCCTACCTCTGCAATGGGACCTGACTCTGGGATTTAGGCACCTCAAGTGGCAGTTGGGAGCCTATGTCCTTTTGTGACTCTCACCCTGAATGTTTGTAAGATGGAGAAACTCCTGCCTTTAGTTGGCAGTTCCCAGTCCAGTTCCTATTGCCCAGGTTGCCCCATTACAGAAATAGCACTAAGTGGCCATCTTGTTATCCTTCACACCAAAGAGGCCAAGCACCAAATGGGTCACATTGCGGAACTATCCTCCCTCTGTTGGAGCTGCTGGAGGGCGGTGCTAAGGCCATCGCTGGGACAGATCAGAGGGAAACTTGGTGCCTGTTCTGGTGGGAGACAGAGGACTCCTGGTATCATTATTAGAATTGTGTTAGCATCTAGAGGCCTGGGCCCCATAGTGCTAGGCCTGTAAAAATACATATCAAAGAGTCAGGTTCTTCCCCAGAGAACTCAGTCTGTCCCAGGACTGCCAAGCCAGCACCTTTTGCCAGCCTGAAATTCCCTTTGGATTCACAAGTCTTTTTATGTAATTGAATTTAACCAAAAGGGGGGAGAGAGCTCACAGGAAAAGCAGGTCTTTCCATGATCAGCCCCATCAGTTATCCACACTCAACCAGCTCAAAGCCAGAGGCAGTTTGAATGGTGAAGACAAAACAGCCCAGTTAGAAATACAGCTGAGGAAAATGTTAGCTACAGAGCAAGCTCCTTTTCTTTTGGAAGATGCAGACCCAGATTGTCATCTCTTTTTTTTTTTTTTTTTTGCAGTGGGGTAGATCTGGAGTAACTCAATTGACATGCACCAGTGTAACTAAGATGAGAAGAGGGTCCCTTCCGTGTTGAAGATGGTTACTAACTCAGTCCACTTGCTGTAATACTTTGGCAGACTACATGCAAAGTGGTACAGAAGATTTTTTTTCTCTTGCATGGGGCCCTATATTTGACTGCTTTGTGATTTCTCTTTGCCTTCCAGAGTCCCTGCTGCTATAGCATGCACTGCACTCTCCTCCACAGGCTCACATGGAAGGAGCCAATTGGAGGGAGCCGGCTATTTCTCCGCCCTTGCATTTGGCAGCCTTGCATCTTGCAATGTTTATGGCCCTGACGTGACTTTTCAAGTGAAAGCTTGTTTGGGGCTTTGTGTGGGCAAATTTGCCACATTCTCCCTCTTTCTGATTTCATCCAAACCATACCCCAGAAGCTCTGGTTTTAATATCCTCCTGCATTTTTTCAGTTGAATCACAGAAAAATCAATACACAAGAAAGCAATCCCGCCCCCAAAATATGTTAAATTACCATCTTCAAACTCTCTTGATCATATCTGATTTCCTCTTTAAACTCTTTTAAATCTCTTCTAAGCCCTGGATGGCCTTGTCAAGTGTATCCTGCCTTCAAACATGCTTTTGCAACCGCTCACAGCTTCAAGGGACTTAATCGTAAGCAGTGCTTCCCCCGTCTGTGCAGCAGAAATCTGTCTTTCGCTAGCGAGGCAGGGTGCCTTCCTTGGCTTGGCTTGCAAAGGGGGATGATACTTTGAGCACATTCATAGTCTTTTTGCATTGCCAGACTACCAGGACCAAGAGAGCCACCCCTCGCTGGTGTGACACTGACACCCTCATCTGTACCATGGACATGCTATTTGTTGAGACCCTATTTGAGTTGTGCATAAGCGCCATTCACATACAGATGGAGCATTATATGTTGGGGCCTTTGAAGTATCTGAACTGACCCTGCCTGTATGAGCTCCGTCTAGCTCCTGGGGTGGCCTAGCCTACAGGGTCACAAATGACAGGTTGTCTGGTCCAGCAGAACTTTTAGGAGAATGGTTCCCAACTGCCTCAGCTTCAGCTGTACCACCCTGTGGCCGCTGCCTCCAAATCACGTGTGCCCACTCTGACTCGCCGCTGTGTCCACACTGCACACTGAGTGGTTTGCAAGGACTTCATGTGGCTCAGAGCATGTACAATGGAATGGGATGAGGCAGCAGCAGTACACCGAGGCAGGGCCTAGCATGGAAACTCACCACCGAGGTAAAAAGAGGAGCCCAAAATACTCTTCCAAAAGCCTGAACTGCTGCGCATGGGCCAGTGGGTGGACAGCTCTGCTCTGGGATTTCTGTCCTCAAAAAGCATCTCTGTTCCTTGACAGTCTCGTTAGCTAGGGGCTTATTCTTTGTCCT
Organism: Pelochelys cantorii; assembly: GCA_032595735.1. Classification (NCBI taxonomy): domain Eukaryota; kingdom Metazoa; phylum Chordata; order Testudines; family Trionychidae; genus Pelochelys; species Pelochelys cantorii. The sequence continues at coordinate 208,471,650 of CM064326.1, forward strand.
TCGGAACCCAGACATGGCTCCCCTAAAGAACAAAACCCGTACAGGCTGCAGAACTGCCATCCCTCTTTGGCGCTGATTTACAGTAGTGTGAATGAGAGGAGAAGCACGCGGATTACGGGACAGATTCTGTTCTGGATTACTGTACTGTAAAGCTAGAATAACTGCACAAAGCCTGTGGGGCAGATTCAGAACTGGATTTCCTTGGTATAAAGTGAGAGTATTTCCATTGACTTCAATGCAGTTACACCACATTCACCATGATGTGACCCAATTCACCCTGGAGGACAAACGCCTTAGAAAAACTTACTCAAAGGGGTGCACCGACATCATTCATTTGATCGTGTCAGCAAAACAATCTAGTCTCCTTCTTCCCTCTCTTGCCTCTCTCTGTCCCATTTTCCTTGTATTCCTTAATCCCTCAGATCATTTTTATCACAGCAAAATGATTTGCCCACCTGTGCACTCTTGAACATCCTGCAGTCACGTAGGACCACAGGATTTATCTGGACCACTGTTTTTCATCCAGGTCCAGAAAGAAGGCTCCAAACTCATAAAACCATCAGGAGGGGAAAGGCAAGTTACATTCTCCTGTCTCTAGTTCATCACCCTACCATTGTGTCCCACTTTGCTGGATCTGACCTCCTGTATTTTGGCGTAGAGCCAGTATTGCAGACTGGTTACTAAACTAGTAACCAGTCTGCTAACCAGGTTACTAAACCTACCTGACACAAGGTTGCTCAAATTCACAATCCCACCAGGCCCACTGCAAATGAAAAAACCTACCTCTGCAGCAGCTAAGGTGCAAGCCTGCAGCTACAGATCTGGGTTTGAGCCCTGGTGCTAAAAATAGCACTGCAGACATTCCCGCTCAGGTTGGCGCGCTGGCTCTGAGACCCACTCCTCACGCTGGATTTCAGAGTGAGAGCTCCAGCCTGCATGGGATCGGTGACACTGATTTGTTTAGCACTATAGTACAAGCCTGGGAGTGTAGACGCAGGATCTGGACTGGCGGCTCGGGGTGTGTTTTTGCAGTGTAGTCATAGCCACAGAAGAATCACCAAAGAAACTGGCACAGGCAATGCTGCCTGGCACTTGTTTTCCTCCAAAAGCCAAATACAAATCAAATATTGTTTTTCCTCTGCACATTTCCTCTCACTTCCTGGCCAATGAGGAGCTTTTTTCAGGTGTCCCCACCCTGCCTGCTTGCAAGGACATACCCACAGGTTGTGTCCAGAATGGAAAGGATACTATTCTAGTAACATGTCCAAATGCAGCAGGCCTCAAAAGGTGATATTTGCTCTGGCTAAAAAAATAGCTATCACCCACAGAGGATAAACATAAGAAGCGACAAACAGTGGATTACACACCTAATTACTCCCAAAGGAAAGACGAAAATGGCTTGTGATGCATAGATCCAGGTGGAAAATGGCGGAGGATAAAAGCAGGAGAGGAGTGCTAAGGACCCCTTGTTTATCCGCCTCTCCCCACAGGTGGCAGAGGTTTCAGGGGAATGTACTGTGACACTGCCTGAGTGAATTAGGGAACACACTCTCCTTCGGCTTGTGTAATGGCAATGGAATTGTTCCCTGCTGCTTCCTTCTGCTGCTCATGTAAACATGTCTGGGTTTGGATGGAGCTTGCATCTGTAGCTGCAGTGAGCTGTTTGCATGGAGGGATGGTTACAGAAACTGGGCCCAATCGGCTCTGTTAGGGTTCTTTCCCCAGAGACACGACGTGGGGAAATGGACAGGGCTTTTGCCTGGCAGTTGGCTACCGATTTCAGCTCTGATCCTGCACTCCGATGGCCATGGACGACCCCCTGAATCTGTTCAGAGACTCAGGGCAGGTCTGCAGTTAAAGCACTGCAGCAGACAGCTGCATGGGTGAAGTTGTGCCAGTGTAGCACTCCAGGGAAGACACTATTATGCGGATGGAAGAGCTTCTCCCATCAGGATAGGTATCCACTGCCACGAGGGAAGTAGTTATGTTGCCAAGAGAAGCCCCCCCATCACACTGGGGGTTAGGACCATATAACTCTGTTACTCACAAGGGTGGGTTTGTCACACCCCTGAGCGATGCAGTTTGTTGTGTAGATCTGGCCGGACGAAAGTCAGCAGAATTTTCATAGTTTTTGGGTCGGCCTGAGTGAAACAAATTTCAGGAGTGGGGCACTTGTGTGTGCCCTTGGCCAAGTCATTTCCCCTTTCTATGCCACGGGTTCCCAATCTGTACAGTACAGTTAAGCGCACTCGCCATCCTTTGTAAAGTGCATAGAGATGTATGTGTGGAAAGTCCCTGTTATTAGAGGGCTTCAAATTAAAATGAGACAAGCAAACAGGAAGCACCCTAAGAAGGAGAGCTAACCATCATGTGATTCTGCACACTCAAAAATTAAAGACTGCTTCCAGGCCAGTTTTTGGGGAACAGTGTGCATGATACACACTAGTATTAGATGTTTAGATATTTTGTTGCAAAACCATTCAAGTATTCCCCAAAGCTCAAACAGAATAATACAGAAGACACAGACAAATTCAGGTGGGAGAATCATAGAACACTAGAACTGGAAGGGACCTCAAGAGGTCATCAAGTCCACTTCCCTGCCCTCATGGCAGGACCCAGCACCATCTAGACCATCCCTGATAGATGTCTGTCTAACCTGCTCTTAACTATCTCCAGAGATGAAGATTCCACAACCTTGTTAGGCAATTTATTTCAGTGTTTAACCACACTGACAGGTAGGAAGTTTTTTCTAATGTCCAACCTAAACCTCCCTTGCTGCAGTTTAAGCCCATTGCTTCTTGTCCTGTCCTCAGAGGCCAAGGAGAACAATTTTTCTCCCTCCTCCTTGTGATACCCTTTTAGATACCTGAAAACCACTATCATGTCCCCTCTCAGTCTTCTCCTTTCCAAACTAAACAAGCCCAGTTCTCTCAGTCTTCCTTCATAGGTCATGTTCTCTAGACCTTTAATCATTCTTGTTGCTCTTCTCTGGACCCTCTCCAATTTCTCCACATCTTTCTTGAAATGTGGTGCCCAGAACTGGATACAATACTCCAAATGAGGCCTAATCAGAGCAGATTAGGCCTAATCGATGACACCTTTAAACAACAGGCCTTTCTTCAGCTTTTTTTAATCAGTCAACATAGGGCATCAAATGCTTCCACTCTCAAAGCAATTAAACAAAATAGATTTTTTTTTGTTCTACTTCAATAACATTTCAGATTCTGAAAAGATCAGTATAACCCCGCCTGTCCTGCAAAGGGCTGGATTCTGCGAGATTCTACTTGTGCCTAGTGGGAGCTCAGGGGTTTTTTAGGAGGTGCTCAGAACTTGCTGCACGGGGAGGGAGCCCCCACAAACCCTTTGCCACCCCTTCCTCGTGCTGTAAATGGGAATCTGAACTGTCCAAATGCCTTGCAGCGCTCAGATGTGAGGCTTGTCTTCAACCCCTAGCAAAGATCTTTGAAGCCCAGTTACAGATCCAGATCTGTTTAGCTGAGTCCAGAGATGGGGTTTTAGTTCAGCTCCAGCTCTACACATTTCCTGCCTGCAGCTCTCTTTTCTCTGTAACAGACCCCTGCCCTTCCCCCAGCTGGAGGCAGACCTGCAAACCAAGGACACCCTCTGTGACATCCACAGCTCAACAACTGTGTGTCCTATCCCACTGACAAACAGCTGGCCTGTAAACGTACTTCTATTATTAGCCCACATGAATTAGACTGCAGGCCCTTGGAGGCAGGGACCGTTTGGTTAAGTGTTTGTGCAGAGCCTAGCACACTAGGTCTGGGCTCTCTGGGCAATGGCTAATAATAACATTGACAGTTGGAAAGTCCCGGAACAAGGGTGGGGAGAGGAGGGAGGCTGCATGGCTCATAGCCCGCAGATCCTGCGGCTCCCCGCTGCACGGGGGAGGGGGAAGGCCAGGTGGATGAGGGCAGAGGGAGTGGTGGCGGGATGCAGAGTGACATATGACGTCACTCTGTTGTCCCACAGAAAAAAATTTCTTATAGAGTGAGATCTAAAATGAACACTGTGCACTTTGAATTCTATGTTTTACTTGAAAATGTGGAAAAAAGCTTCAGAAATCTTTAATAGATGTCAAGTGGTATTATATTGTTTAGCAGTGTGACTAAAACTGCCATTAACTGCATTAACTAATTTTTAAAATTATGACTCATTTTTTTAGTTAATCATGTGAGTGTACTGCAATTAACTGACAGACCTAATAAACTATCATACTAAAGTGCAGCATCAGATCAAGGTGTAAATGAATTATAGAGGCAAACTCTTTGTTGTGAAGGAAGATAAAGGGCTTTTCCATTCAGAACGACCACATGCTGTGTTAGTTTCAATTATATTCAGATGTGAAAGATACTTTATAAGAATGGCTGGAAATAAGAGAATAAGAGAGCGCTAGGGAAATGCGGGGTCTCAAGAGCTCTGAAAAATAAGAGCCTAATTAATTATTGTTGAGAGGCATACAGAATATATACATATCCAAAGGTAATGATTACAAACTCCAATCTGTCTTACAACAGTCATAAGAATAAAGAGAGACATAGCAGTATAGCATTTATACTTATGCCAAAATAAAGGCCCAATTCCATAAACATAGAGGATGAGTCACTGCACTATCATGAGTAATCACATTGACTTTAGCTGTCCAGCTCTGCAACGTCCATGAAGTCAACAGAGCTACATATATGTACAACACCTGAGGAACCAGTCCAATGAACAAAGTTTCAGCTGAGCTGAGAGGCTCAGTGCCGGTAGCCAGCACGTCCCTCAGCCTGTGCTGCTTCACGAGCAGGCTGAGGAATGCAGCTTGGGGAGCAGCATGGGCTGAGGGACGTGCAGGCTGCAGGCACAGCTCTATTGTTTGGGGGGGGTCTATAAAATGATAATAGATTGAAAAGGGGTCTGTATGCTGGAAAAGGTTGGGAGCCACTGCTTTAAAGTTGTACCTTGTTTTCTTTTTGAATGCAGTTTTTCTACATAATTCTGTATTTATAAGTGCAACTTTCATGATAAACAGATTGCGCTGAGGGGGTATGTCTACACTGCCACCCTAGTTCGAACTAGGGTGGCTAATGTAGGCATTCGAACTTGCAAATGAAGCCTGCGATTTAAATATCCCGGGCTTTCTTTGCATGTTCCCAGGCGCCGCCATTTTTAAATGCCCCGTAGTTCGAACTCCCTGCCCGCGGCTATACGCGGCACGGACTAGGTAGTTCGAATTAAAGCTCCTAATTCGAACTACCATTACTCCTCACTGCAGGAGGATAGAACACTGAAAAAATCTGGGAGCATTTAAAGAGTGTAACTGTTGATCTTCTAGCTCCTGCTACTTTTTGAAGGACTATAAAGTAGCCCTATTGACACCAGTGGCAAAGCCCACTCATGTGGGTATGGGTCTTTGGGATCCGGCCCATAGATTTTGGGAGGTAGAGCAGTAAAACCCAGAACCTTGGCATTCACAAAACAGAGAGGAGTTTCCTGTACAGGGCCACAAGGCTGTAGTTAGTGGTGGTTTGTACAAAGTCTGTCTAAGCTCAGAGAACCTCCATTTCAGCAGCACAGAACTCATTGGATTTTCTGATGAAAATTGGTGGAAGTGGATCATGCCACTGATTTTATTGTAAGCAGAGCAACAAAGGGGTGGGTGGATTTAGCTGGCATCAGCTGCTCTTTAACTCATGATAAACAACCCCCCAAAAGCAAAAGCTCAGAATTGTTAAGAGAAATTTCCTTTTATTGGACAATCAGGGGGTCCAGTCTTGCAAACACTTAAGCTGCAGTGCTTCAAATTGTGCCCACATGACTAAATTTGGACACTCACAGCAGGGAACGCTACACTCAGCACTAAGGGCCTCAAGCCACATCCAAAGTCACCTTCTGTCTTGTACTTCTAGCCCTTTTATTTCTTTCTTCTTCCTGTGTTTAAATCAGTTCCCCACAGTTAGAGCCCAGGCCAGCAGACTGACATGTAACCTTAAAAGCCTTTATTTACTTTCTGTTTGGAAAGTTACCTTTTCCGATAGTACAGAAAATGTTGGGGGAGGGGAATTCAGAGCATAAACTGACAACTTTACAAATGCCCATCACATACTGAAAAAAAACCCCAAACCCAGCTCTGAAAACATTTGTAAATATCATGGTATTTACTCCATTGCTCCCTATCTAGGCATTTACTCTGCATTGATCGCCTCAGTCTCTGTCACGTCAGCATCATGCTGGCTCTGAGGATGAGTTTGGAAAATGCAGGGAAACGTGCCAGGAGGCAGTGCTGGTGGATGCAATCCTATGAATTCATCACCCCACAGATATGTGGAGGTGCTCTATACAGTACGAGGGCCCAATCCTGCCTCCATTGACATCAGTGGGCCAATCACAGTGAGAGTGGGACTGCGCCCAAAGTCAGCACAACTGTATTAGTAGTAAGTTGCTAAAAATAATATTATTCCTTGTTTTGGTTCCATTTACATTTTAATTATTCTCCTGTATATGTTAATTCTGTTGTTCCATGGTGCCGCGAGTGTTTTCCAAGAGGGAGAATGTGGACACACATTTTATCAGTTAATATACACACTAGACTCAGATCCTGCATTCTTCCTGTTCTCAAGATTCCCAGGGCAAGCAAGGAGGGCAGGGTTGGGCCTACACATAACTCCTCATGCTTTTTTGACCATTGGGGGGGGTGGGGATGCTGTTACTGGGCTCTTCTATTATTCTGAGCAATACCCCCAACAATTCAAGGGTTGGCCACTTGCTACTTCCCAATTGTGCGGGAAAGAAGGGCTGTCAGCTGGAAGCAATAATTGCTTGTCTCTGTTGCACATTCTTTGCAATCAAATTCCAAAACTGGGAGAACAGCAGACCCCTTCTCTTCTTTTTAACCTATATCTCAGATAGATGCTTGGAGAGGAAACAACCCTTTCACCAAATACTTTTCAATCCCAAAATTATTGACTTAATTATTTTTGGCCTGATCATGTTAATTTCAATGGCCTTGTCAATACTAGAATTTAAGGTGCAATGCCAGAGCCATAAGAACATACAAATGGCCATACTGGGCCAGACCAACAGTCCATCCAGTCCAGTATCCTGTCTGCCGACAGTGGCCAATGCCAAATGTTCCAGAGGGAGTGAACACAACAGGTAACTCTCATGTGATCTCTCTTCTGTCACCCATTTCCAGACAAACAGAGGCTAGGGACACCATTCCTACCCATCCTGGCTAATAGCCATTGATGGACCTAACCTCCATGAATCTATCTCACTCTTTTTTGAACACTGCTAAACTCCTAGTCTTCACCACATCCTCTGGCAGGGAGTTCCACAGGTTGACAGTGCGCTGAGTGAAGAAAAACTTCCTTTTATTTGTTTTAAACATGCTGCCTATTAATTTCATTTGGTGACCCCTAGTTCTTATATTGTGGGAATAAGTAAATAACTTTTCCTTATTCACTATTTCCACACCAGTGATGATGTTATAGACCTCTATCATATCCCCTCTTAGTCTCCTCTTTTCTAAGATGAAAAGTCCAAGTCTTTTTAATCTCTCTTCATATGGGACCCATTCCAGACTGGGGTTTCCTAAGCTTTAACTCAACCAGTTCAGCACATACCAAAAGCAGTATGCCTTATCTAGACTAGGGATGTTAAATATTGGTTAATAAAATAGTCGAGTAACCTCATTAATTCTTATCAGTTACTCGACTATTCCAGTACACGCCAGCCCCACTCCTGAGGAGCTCCCTGCTACTCCATGCTGCTGCCTTTCTATCAGGGTGGCAGCAGCCCCTGTCCAGAGGCAGGTCTGAGCTCCAGGACCCAGCGTAAGCCAAAACTGAGCCGGGCTACTTGCCTGCCCGGCTCCTAATACACTTTAAATGCAGAGCCCCAGTGGGGGCAGGTCCCAGACCTGGTGTGAACCAGGAATGAGTCGGGCTTCTGGCCAGTCTGCTTAAAAATTTACTGACAGGTTGGGGGGGGAATGCATGTAGACTATAGCATTAACCGATAAATTTTTGCTTATCAGTTAATCAATTAATCGACTACACTTTTACATCTCTAATCTAGACTAGACTTTTAAAAGCTGTGAGCACACGCCAACATAACCTGTTAAATGCTGACGTAGGCAACAGATCAAATTTCCAAAAAACAGCTAAGTGACTCAGAAAGCAAAGTCCCGTTTTCAAAAGTGACATGGGCACTGGGAAGCATATGTCTCTACCTTTATAAACATTACCTAAGCTATTACCCAGACAGTGATGTTCGTGGGCCTAGTCATATGAACAAGAATTCTGAGGGGTTGCAGCTTGATTTCATTTTCCATTGTGGCATTCGGTGTCCCCATAAAGCGAGTAAAATAATGACATTAGCACCTGTCTGAGCTCCATAGGCAGAAATGCTAAACATACCAAGAGACCTCATAAGGCAGGTGAAATAAAAACAAAAGCTTTCTCCCCCACTAGATTCCAAGGCCGAGCAACCAAACAGATCAACAGTTTTATATTAAAAAGAAAAGAAAAAATTGAAAAGAATCCGATTTATCCCCCCCACTGCTTCAGTTCTAAGGCCTCTCAAGCCAAATCATCCCTTAATAACGAGCAGTTCTGTTTAAAATGACACACTTGACATGAAAAATCATATGTCTCTCTGAAATGTATTCATCTGCGATAGTCACTAACAACATCCAAGATTCCAGTGATTGGGGAAGGAGAGGACAATATTTTAATCTGTGGTCTCCATATGTTTAATTTGTGCCATGGGCAGCATTTTGGGCATAGGCAGCTTTAATTTCCCTGTATAGCTGGTCCTAATCCTGCAGCTGCTCTGTGTATGATTGCCTTTACCACCATGAGTGATGTTAATGGCATTGCCCAGGGTTGTAAAATTAAGCACATGCATAAGTGCTTGCAGATTTGAGGCCTGACCTGTCAAAATGGAGGAAGTGGCTAACTGAAAAGACCACTAATAAGCATGAAAAGAGGAGTAGAAAAGCTCTAACCAAAAATGTTTATAACATTTTTAAACATACATAAGAATATTAAATAATATTAGAAAGTGGATGATTTTGAAAGCAGGCAGTATCAAAAATATCATGTTGACAATGTCCCTTTTGGACTGACAGCAGAACATAATCCCAGATTTGCCCCACGTTGCTTGGTTTGGCTTTTACTGTACTATTATTTTCTTTTGATAAAAGAACCAGCTGCTCAAAGTCCAGTTTCCTTCTCCTCCTGGCTGTTTTGCCATTGCTCCTGAGTTATTCAACATTAAAACTTATTTCCATTTTGCTTGGCCTGTGCCTTGCTCATTAGATTTAAATGCTTCAGGAATGTCTCCAGCTCTGCTTCAGTTTCACAGAGTGACAATCTTAGGCAAATGTTTTCAATGTGTCTTTCAACGTGTGGTTGTTTTTCTTTTTGTTTGTTTGTTTGTTTGTTTTAATAACTCTTCTGTTTAATACTGGGGTTTTTTGGAATTACCCTTTTTGAGAGAAAATTTCTCCCTGACTCTTGTTTTCTGGTAGGTCCTGGCTCACAAACCTATCGTATAAATGGGAAAACTGAATATGCAAACTGGCTCTGATTAAAGACAGAGAAATTTTTCCCTCTGTTTCAAGATTTCTAGTGAACTTCAAAGGACTAATGAAGATTTAATCAGAGATAGATAGATAGATAGATATTCTACTTCCTACTATGAAAACTAAGACAATTCCCCCTTTAAATAGGTGTTTGAATTCCAAAGTGAAACAGCTGCCATCACAATAAAACCTGGAAGCAGCTTTCCTTGTCCAAGGCTTGAAACCTCTTGCTGACAAAGACTTTCCTATCTCTACCTACCAAGCTTACCTAGAGTATTTATTTGTAGCATCTGTCACCGTAATAGACTGTAGATGCTGAAAAAGAATGGTGGTGGTGCCTTTTCAGATGCAATAATTTAAAAATTGAATGTTTAGCTCACAATCTTTAGGTGGTATAGATGTTTAGTTCACAATCTTACTCAAAGTAAATTGTACCAAAAAGACAATACATATCATTACAATAGACACACACAATTACATTTTTCACTGATCAAAACTATACAGTGCCACTGCTGAAAGGATAAGAACAATGAGAGCTACTTCTAGTCAAAAATCCACAGCTATTAACCACAGTTATTAACAGAGGGACATATCTAAAAGCACAAATAAATTATATTCATTAAAAACAGGCAATGCAAGAAAATTAGTAAACTCTCATAGCTCACTCCTGCAAGTTGCTGAGCTCCCTAATCTGATTATCCATGTTCTTATGCATGTGCTTAATTGTAGGTATGGGACTATTCACATACTTAAGCATGTGCATAAGTACAAATGGATATCTAACCAAAATATGTAGTACAGATTGCATCCTCTGTAGAGCAGAAACTATTTGCCCAGTACAACAGGGGTCTGACTGTAACGGAGGCTGCTAGGCACTACACCAGCAAGAATAATTATAACTGATAATCCCTGTGGCTCTCGGGGCTCTCTTTGAGCCATTTTCCTAGCACAGCTTCTCAACCTGGGGCCAGTTCTGCTCCTACAGGAGTCCAATGGACCCCTAGTCCAGCTGCTGTCTCCAAACTCCTCTTCAAGGGAGGAGATGACATGGTGGAAGCAGCGATGGGACCACCAATGTCCAAAGCCACCTTTTGGGTAGATTTGAGTTGCTACAAATTATATAATTGTATTGGATTGTTTGCTATTGTGTCCTGTGGGTATTTGATTAAGCCGCTCTTCATTTTTATTTAAACAAAAGTAAATATTTTCCCAAATTATCCTGGAAAAAACACCCCCTCCCACTTCTTACTGCTAATCAGCCAACAAATCTAAAACCCCTCTGATGAGTAGGTACTTTGTCACCAACAACTTAATGAAGAAAACAAGGAAAGCCCTAATCGTAACCCTACTCTCTCAGAAAGTCTTTTTACCAATGCCATTTTTTGCAATATAGAAACAAATCACGACAGAGCTCCACAACCATCCCAGCTCCTTGTGAGCATTTGTCTTGGGCCCAGGAGCAAACCAAGCCACCGTTTAAGGATTAACCTGAATAGTCCTTAAGAAGGCGGCACAACCTTTCTGCCACCCAGCCACAGAGTTACACAATGTGCACAGCACACCTGCCATGCTAATCTTGTGTGAGTGACACTTAGTAGCATTAAAGCAGATAACGTGCCTGGGGTGCTGCTGGGCAGACAGAGCCTTTACTGGAGTTGCTTGAGGGACTCTTTTTTTACTTGCTCTGAGCAGCCTGGAGAGGAAACCCCAAAATCCTAGACCAATAAATCTGTTGACTTTAAAAAAACAAACAAAAGTGAAACAAAAGTGTGTAGGCATCCAGAGCTCTATGTGTGGGAAGCTACAGAAACACATCAAGCATGCTGCTTTCAAGGAAAGATCCAACGTCTTACTTTAAGAGCATGATCTCTCAGTGGCCTTGCATGAAGGGCAATGAAAGAGTTACACAACAAAGAGATCACGTGCTAGAATCTGTCAATGCAGGGCAAATTGGAAAAACCTGACTACCAAGCCATGGGGTTTGCTTTGGGTGGGGGGCATCTTTCTGGCCTCTCTCAATCTCCAATTACAATCTAATAGAAAGCATGAGGAGCGTTACCACCTGCCAACTTCACACGAGAGGCAGACTTGACTCCTTTCATTTGCTAAAAGCAGTCACCCAGGCCAAAGGTCACAAAGAGATGTAAACAGCCCTGCCACCCGGCGGAATCCCCAGCCTTAAGCTAGGCACCCCAGGGATCTGATGCAGAAGGAGAGTTAGGTGCCTAAGAAAGGGATCCCAAGAAGCCAGCAGACTGAGCAGGAAGCCAACAGACTAAGCTAACCAGTAGGAAACAACAAGGAGAGCAGTGTGGCCAAAGCCTCATTCATGAGAAGTAGTTAGGCACCAAGGGGCTGGAGGGTCTTGACCTGAGATTTCTCATCCACCACAGAAGAGGTATTTGACTACGAAGCCATTGGGAGGGGACGTCTTTTTGGCTTATCTCAATCACCTTCATTAAAGCTGTTCCACTCCGTAGAAATATTTTTTGGTGCAGGGTCTTGAACCCAGCTCTGGCACGCTTAGAACACACCTGCCAGGTCAGACCATCCAGGTGAGGTGGGCAGGGGGGAATCTCAGCAGGGCTTAGGAGTGAGTGAGGACACCGAGCAGCTCATCAGCATTAGGACTGTAGTCAGCTGTACACCTGCCCAGCCCGTGGCAACTGAGGCTATGTCTACACAACACTCTTCTTCTGGCACTGCACCGCGTATGTACTCAGGCAGCCTCCGGGCAGGTTTAAGCAGCAGTGGAGATGGTGAGGGGAGCAGAGCACTGACATGCCTGAAGGCTCTGGGTATGAACCCAAGTACACACCTTGCATGGCTTTCTGCTAGTCTAAACCATCCCTCCCTGTCCACACTGCTATTCTTAGAGAGTATTTTAGTATTACATTTAGTGGGTTTAGACACTATCCTGCTGCTTCCCTGCTATTAGAGCTTTTCCCTGCTGCAGAGAAAGAGTCTGGCATCAAGAAAAGGCCCTGGCAGTGGGGAAAGAGTGGGAAATGGCTCCCTGCTGCCCACACTTTTCACTGGCACATGTAACTATACACAGCAGTGTGGTGTGATATGCTGTACAAGTACGCAGCCCCTCCATGTCACACAAAGCGGTATGTAGTGTAGACTTAGCCGTACCAGCCATGGGAGTTCAGAGGCTACAGCGTTAGGGTGGGTTGGGCAGCAACTGAGCCGGTGCTTGGTGCATCTGAGTGGCATAACATGCATCTTAGCTGCATGATGTGACAGCAAGGCACCTAAGCTGCTTTGTGGATCCGACCCTCTCGCTTTCCTCTCCCTTTTGCTGGGATTGATCCAGCACCTCAGCCCCAAGAGAGATGCGCCAGGATGTAAATGAGGAATGCCTGATGACTCCACAGCTGGGGAAGGAATGCCTGAGACCCCCAGATGAGTGCCCAAGGAAGAGGTGATAAGTTGAGTGTCAGTTCTGGATGATCAGAACCTCTAAAAATTAGGCCATGCAGACTGACATTGCAAAGGCCACCACCAAAAAAGCATTGAGAGTGGTTGGGGGCTCAGCACCTAGCAGGATCTGGCCCTAACACAGCAGCTAGCCAATAAACCAGGAGGCTTCAGCATAACTTTAGGTTTATCATCTGCCATAACATGGTCAAGAATAGGCACTTTGCTACTTGATTTCATTTTTACATGCTGCATGTCATAGTCAGAAAGTTTTAAGGCCAGAAGGGCCCACCACACCATCCAGTCTGACCACCTCTATGCCACAGGTCACAAGCACCACCCAGCCATGCTAACTCCAACCACCAGAATTAGATCAAAGTACTACAGCCCTCTATGTGTCTGCTAAATACATAAAACTGTAATTTCAGAAGCAATTGCTACACTTGCAAGAGGAAAAGTTGCCTACAGATTTATGGTTACCTACCTCAATTATCTCATGGAGGTTTATTTAAACTTAGGAAGCATTTAGTATAATGTATGGGCTGGAATTTGCTCTTATGGAAAGCCGTGAGAGTGTTGCTATTAACTACTGAGAGAACAGAAGCAGATCCTATTTGTTTTATTTCCTGTACTTTTCACACCCAGATGTACTGGAGTGCTAATTTCCGAATAAAACCTGCTGAAATGTAATGCACATCCAAATTATTTCAGAAGCACAGGCTAAGATGTAGCAATAGCAAACCAACCCTGGGAAGTTCTGGGTTACACAAGTTACCCAAAATATGATTTGTAAAGCTCATCACAGCACCAAGACAGAACACTGGGATATTAAGCAAATAACAGCTGTGATCTTATACAAGGATTTCTGAATGGGATTGAGGCCTATTAGGAGCACCAAGCTAGTTCCTACACTTGTGAGAAAATCCCCTTCCATCTAATTGTCCTGAAAGAAGAAAAGGAGATGAGGGAATGAACAGAACTCTCTGTCCTGAGCCCCGTGTGTACTTCACCATCTACAGATCAGAAGAGCTGCAGCAGGTAAATACCCTTTCCAAGGTGAAGTCCACAGGAATTGTTGGGAGCCCTGGATCGATCTGAGAAAACAGAGCCACTTTGATATCTCCAACTCATGAGCTCTGGGTTGGTGAGTGGCAGTCCAGAGCAATTCAATAGGCAGCCTGATAATATTGTATTATCAGGATAGTTAATAATGAGGTTTAGGCTTGTGAGACCACAAAAGGGTTTTTTAAATGTCACCCTGGTTTGGAACTGTGATTCTTCCCTGCCACTGGAACTTGGGACCCTGCACTTGTGAGAGAGTATCCAACTACTTTCTAACATTAGTTTGCATTTTCTTAAAATAATTTATTACCTCAAAATGATAAGAGTGCTAGGATCTAACAATATAGCCTAGAGGCAAGTACACAGCCTGCGATTTGCTATTCAAACTTCCACAAATAGTTCTGCCGAGACACATACACCCCTAACCCAGTCCTGATCTGCATACTTCAATCTTGGGACGTCTTCAGCTGCTCAATTGTATAACCTGCGTAGCAGTTTTGCAATGTGTGCAGATGTTTGGATGAGAGACCACCAAATGTATGTTACCTTGTGCCCCAGGCTAAAGTCGAATGCAGCTCTCCAGAGGTAAGTGGAGGTGCTGGTGGACTAATTTACTGAGCACCAAGGCCTCTACATTGGGCCCATATCCACAGAAATGATTATTAATGGAACTTGTACCAGCTACTCTTCTGAAACTATACATCAGTTATTTTAAGGCTGGCTGGCAATAACTTCTTTCCAAGCTTCCGGCCTGGTGTGGATGTCACTGGCAATGTCCGTTTGACAATGCGGTAGGTGTGTCCTTTGTTCCCCTCATGGAAGGCAGGATCCTTGTCAGTGTAGTGTGGGAACAGAGAGACTGGATGTCAACACTAAAGTAAATCTTAGGAAGGACGAGCGGTTAATGGCAGCCTGAGGTATTTACCGGCATCACTCTGCCCTACGTTACAATCATAAATTACATTTACAAATATAAATATTTTAGCTCTTGCATTGTCTCCTGAGCAATCTTTGGACAACTGTTTTGCATCTGTCACTAGGTCTTCTTCACAGCATCTTCGCAATACTGCCAGATCAATAGGGCTACTTAGCATATTGTGCATGAAGAGATTATCCAAACCTTTTCTCACTTCTCTGAATGATTTTGTTACTCACTGCTTTCTAATCTTCCAGTCTATTCATTCAGGAGCAGCAACCGCCTGTGCTAGCCCATGGGCAAGATGGGGGGGGGGGGCAGTTCAATACTACCAGAAAGGGGTGGGGCTTCGGTGGGGCTGGAAGCAGCCAGCCTTTCGTGTCTCACAGAGTGCAGCATACCTCCCACCCAGTCCCCAAAGCCACATGGAGCATGCAGTACAGCACTCTGGCAGTGATTCAAAGGGCCCAAGGCTCCAGCCACCACTGCTGACACAGTAGCAGTGGTGGCAGCCAGAAGCCTTGCACCCCTTTGAATCACCGGGCCGGGGCAACTGCCCCTTTTGCCCCCCTTCCCCTCTCAGTTAAAATATTGTATTTTGTATGAATGCTGCTGACAGAGTCTTAACTGGACCTAGGTTTTCTGATCATGTTACAATTTTAAAATGTCTTCACTGTCTTTCAGTAAGATTGCAGTTTAATTTTACAGTAATAGCACTTCACATTTCTCTTGCCCTGTGACCGTAGGACCTTACAAGCCTGACCAGAAGAAGAAGTAGTATTTTCTACCCAAAGAACTCCAAGTGCTTTAACAATCAGTTAGATTAATATTATCTGTATTTTACAGAGGTGAAATAGAGGCTCAAAGGCCTTGTTTACACTGGCAATTTTTTCTGAAAAGTATCCCAGTGCTGCAAACAACATGCACCACATCACTGCGAGTAGGAGCAGTTGTGGAAGCGCTCATGTAGAGACAGTGCCAGAAAATGCCAATATTTTAACATGGGGTTGTGTGGACCAGCTCTGAGCAGGGTTAGATGATGAGGTGCTTTAAAAGACCAGGGCTACTTGGAGGGCTGTTTGCACGGATTCCCATCCTTACTGCTGCCAGTGGGATTGTACCATCTTTAGCAGAGGTGGAAGTGTTTGTTCATTCGTTTAAAAGGCTAATGTGGCTCGGCCAAAAAGATTAAATTAAAGCTGGCTTAATTTCCCGACTACCAAATTCTTATCATTTCACCTCTGCTTCTACTATTTAATATTAAATGCATCTCACTCCCCGGCTGCAAGCCATATAGTATGATTAGAAGTATTTGGTCACAAACTAATAAAATCCCATTGCTCAATACTGAGAAACGCAGCCTTTCTGAGAAACTATGATAATCTCACAAACCTTTTTTAGAAAACTCCTACCAATATAACTAAAAAATGAATTTAGTTACACCAGTGTAAAGCCTTGCTCTATAACGACTTAAAATGGTTTACATTGCACATGCATTGATTTAGCTTACAGCATAAACTGATTAAAGTGCTTTTTGAACAAGTTTCAGTACATGTACTTTGGGGGTTGCCCCGGTGAAATTAGATTGATTTTAATGGGTTTAGTTACCCCCAGAACATTTTTTAATATATACCAGGATTCAGAGGGTGCATCTATATAGCACCATAACTCAAAATAAGATACGCAATTTGAGCTATTTCGAAATAGCTAATTTCATCATTTGGCACTGTCTACACAGCACCAAATTTCGAAATAAAGCACTATACCAAAACGTCCCTTACTTCTCATAGAATGAGATTTACAGGGACATCAGAATAGCGAGCCCAAAATAACAGGTTTTCTGTGAAGACGTGGGATAGCTATTTCAGGATACTTCAGTATCCTGAAATAGCATTGAAGTGTAGACGTAGCTTAAGGGCCCAAGACTGCAAACTTTGTTTTATGCAAGAAATCCATTGACTGCAACAGGAATACTCGTGTGAAGAGGGGTTTGTAGGATCAGAACCTAAGGCAACAGATATATTATTTTCTGGAAGTACCAGACTTAGAATCACAGAAATGTAGGACTGGAAGGAACCTCAAGAGGTCATCTAATCCATCCTATGCACTCAGTCCGGTTCTCTCTCTTGCTTTTCCATCTGAAAAAAGCATCAGTTTTTGGTAAAGACAGAAATAGATAGACCAGGACACCTCTGCCTTAGGGAGACTAGCTACACTGATATTTGATATAAGAGCTCAGCCTGAAGTGAGAAGAAGGAGATGTGATGGATGGTTAGTAAGAAGTTACTTGACTTGTGTTTGTAATAGAAGCTCTTTGGATTTTCCCTGAGATCTCAACGCAGACAAGAACGTCATTTGAATTCCCACCTTTTCCCACTTCCCGCAGACTGAGTAATTTTGTATAGTTTGGGACATTCAGAAGAAGCAAGCAAGAAAGAAAGACATTGTTTGACATGCTGTCTCCTAAGACTCTGCTGTTTTGGAAACCATTCCTGGATTTGTTTCATATTATACCATTAACATATACTAATCTTAGTTTGATGTGAGTAATCCACTTCCCTGCAGGAAGAGTTTACCAGGCATGACAGCAGGAGCCCACCAAACCAGTAAGACAGAGATTACTACAGAGATGAATCCTGCGCACTTGCTTGCTCTTTCCTCAAGAGTGAAGGGTCAGAGGAACTTGAGCAATACAAACCTAGTCTGAACTCCCACAGTGTTCTCCTGGCACCCATCTAGACAGCTCCATCTCCTTTTCTTTACAATGTCACCTTCTGAAAGCAAGAGCATCCTCTCTGCGGGCAAAGCGCATACACATCCCGGAGGTTACATTTTCATCATTTCCTCAAATTATCAAATACAGTCTGTTAATTTCAGCCATGTCTGCTCAAATACTCATTCAGAACTTTCTAACACTTAGGACTTGTCTCTACTTCATGGCAGATTGGTGCTGCAACAATCAATCCACTGGCCGATTTATTACATCTGCTTAGACACGATAAATCAATCTCCAAGTGCTCTCCCATTGACTCCAGTACTCCACAAGGGCAAAAAGAGTAGCCAGAGTCGACGGGAGAGCAGTCCCCACTGACCTTACTGCATGGAAGACACGGTGGTGAGTATGTCAACTTTAGCTATGCTATTTGTGTAGCTGAAGTTGTGTAGAGTAGATGGACGGGGGAGGGCATAGTGTAGACAAGGCCTTTGTTCTAACACAGCATTTTGGATCTGCAGATCACAGAGGGAGGTAGCTCTCATACACCCTGTTTTACAGATGGGCAAGCTGAACCACAGAATGGCAACTTGACCTGCATAAAGGTGCCACACCAAGGCTATGTCTACACTGGCGGGTTCTTGCGCAAGAACATCTTGCACAAGAGTTCCTGCGCAAGAACTCTTGCGCAAGAACACATCCACACGGCCATGTGCTTTTGTGCAAGAGCATCCATGGCAGTGTGGACACTCTCTTGCGCAAGAAAGCTCTGATTGCCATTTTAGCCATAGGGCTTTCTTACGCAAGAAACCCCTGCTGCGCGTCCACACTGCCCTCTTGCACGAGAGCTCTTGCACAAGAGGGCTTACACTTGTTAGAAAAGAGCGTAGCTCTTGCACAAGAAGCCCTCTCTTACCACGCTTTACTGTAAATCTTCTTATGCAAGAGCGGGCAGGCAGTGTGGACGCTCTGCGGAAGAACAGCCATTCTTGCGCAAGAACCTGCCAGTGTAGACATAGCCCAAGAGAGTGGCAGAACTAAGAATGGAACTGAAGTTTCCCAAGTCCTCTCCCTCTGCTTCACCAAACTCTATCAGACAGTTCTTAACTAAAACTCAACTCCATATTTTCCACCGTAGGCCCATGGAGGATAAGTCCATCAGTGGTGATTAGCCAAGATAGTCAAGAGGGATGCAATCTCATGATCTAGATGTAACTAAGCATCTGACTGCCAGATGCTGGGGCTGCACAATAGTCGATGGATCATTTGATAATTGCCCTGTTCTGTTCATTCCTCCGATGCATCTGGCATTGGCCACTGTCAGCAGACAGGATGCTGGGCTAGATAGACCATTGGTCTGACACAGTATGGCCATTTTTATGTTCTTATTTCTAAACTATATAGAGATATATGTGTTTTGTGTATATTACATTATACATACATTCACATACATGAATAGGAATGCATGTATAATATATATACATAAAAATAACAAGTGGTGATTATATCTCTATGATCAATTGTGGAAATATGTGCTAAACTGTATTTATTGCTGCAGGAATTACATTTGTCCCAGCCCGTTGACTCTCTTACCTGCTTTCTGCCCACTAATCGCTCTTGGCCAGGATTACTTCCCAGTTCGAAACCTCTGAGCTGTTTTAGACAGCCGCTGTTTGTTGTAGTTGTTATTTTAGACATCCTTGCTTTCTCCTTTCCGCTAAGTCTGGAATTTCCCCCACAAAATTACATGACGCTAATGTGCATGACAGTTTGTATTCAATCCAGAGCAGGTTTAAGATGAATAGTTCATGAACACTTAGGTCTCGGCACAAGCACTTCATACCATTGGAAAGGACCCAGGAACTCCCCCCTTGCCAAGGGTGTAATGCTTTTGTCTCTAATCGTGATAGGACACAAGTCATCACACCATAAAATTAGACAGTGTGGTGGATTGTTTTTTTATATCTTTCTAATATGTATTATTTTCTCTCCCACAGTAACTACAGTGCATGCTTTTATAAGAAGGATATGAAATACTGACCGACTTTGACAAACTGTGAAACTCTCAAACATTTTTCATATGTTTTCTTCCATAAAATATGTGGCATATACAATATCCTGTAGGACTGTGTGGTATCAAGATGTTACAGGCATTTGTTGAAGGAAATGTGCATGTTTCACTGGTGGTTTCTCCATTTACCATATGGCTTTCTTACCACCCCACTATGTTCTCGCTCTAATGCAGTATAATGTGCCTGTGCATATTTCTATAAGTACAGCGGCAGCGATGGAGAGAAAATCTGTACTTCAAAGAAGAATCCAGATTTTAGAAGTGATCAGTCACTGTGAGAATGTACCCACAAAAAATACAAGCACAAACTTCTGATGAGCAGACAAGCCCACAAAACTCTCCTCCCAGCCTAATTCGCTCTTCCACAATTGAAGGCACAGCTGTAAATGGTGAATAAATTACATATAAAAGATAGAAACATCCAGTGATTAAGACACTCAGGACTTTAGAGCTGATCATGGTTAGCGTGCAAACACCTGCACACACAGAGACGCCAAGGATGAGTGTTAATTGTGCGACTGCCTAAAACCCCTTATGGGACTGGGCATTTCAGTGTCCGACGCAACCCAACAGCTAGTTCTCCCCATCTTTCAAAGGCGGATGCTATTTACCGGCTTCCCAGAGGCTTGGTGCCCAGAGCCATCCCTGACTGCAGGGTAATCAGCTGGGATGGGCGCAGTCATTCCGGGCAGGTCAAGGCCAGGCCCGGCCAGCACGAGGAGCAGCGTCCTGGGCCCGGCACGGCTGCCCCCGTGGCTAAGGAGAGGCAGCTGCCGGGGCACAAGGGATGAGACTTGCCGGGCCTGGCGGATCCGGGAGTCGAGCTGCCCGCCTGGCCCCGCAGCTCGCCCACCCCGCCCCCAGGCAGCCCCCAGGGCCCTTCCACCCCGGGCTGGCTGGCTCCCCGCGCTCTCAGCCCGGCTCGGCCCGTTCCCTGCGCGCCGGCGTCGCCCCGGCTGCCTGCGCCTTCCCCTCACACTCGCCGCTCGTCCCCGCGCAGCCGCCTCCCGCCACTGGGCAGCGCCCACCCCGGCCTGCCCGCTCGCTGCGGCGGCCACGGCGGGGGGGGGGGGGGGCTCCGCGCCAGGGCGCCACCTGCTGCGGCCACTGCCCGGAGCGAGGGCGCGCCTGAGGGGCTCGTTGGCGGGACAAGCAGCGCCTGGCGCTTCAGCCCCGCGCATGTTCACGGCGGCCCGTGCTCCGCTCCTGCCTGAGGGCAGCCCTGCCCCGGCGGCCGGATGGCCCCTCGCCCAGTCTCCCGCCACTCCGTGCCGTGCGCGCACAGCCCGCTTCCCCGCCGGCGGGGGCTGGGGGGGCAGGGTTCGTCCCGAGCGAGCCGGGCCGTAACTCTGTGATTCAGATCCAGCCACGCGAGCCCCGTGCCGCCCCGGGCTGGTGTAACGCGAGTCTCAGGGAACAGCGCGTTCCTCTGCTGCGGGGTAAATCACCCGGCCCGGTCCCTGCCAGATTCGGCCTAGCCGCTCTCCCCGTGGCGGAGCACCGCCGGGCAGCAGGCATAGCACTGCCCCTGCGGAGAGCGGGGCGCTGGGCCCTCAGCTCTCACTGCTGCGCGATACGCTGTCCGGCGAGGGCGGGAAGCCCCTGGGCTCGGGGCCCTATTTAACCCCAGCGGGAATGGGCCCGGGAAGAGAGCGGGCTCCTCCGCACACGTGGTTTCGTGCGGATCCGCTTTTGTGCGATTCCCGGGGAGAGGCGCAAAAAAGGCGCTTCCGAACCAGAACGAAAATGAGACGCAGCGACACCAGCATTCGCTCGGTTTCACTAGGGAACGGGGTATGAGTTCCAGGGCACGACATGCAGCCGTCCACCCCGCTCGGGCAGATCCCCGTGGAGCTGCGAGCACAGCTCAGCTAACCCCCATGAAACCCAAACCCCGAGCGCCTCGATAACAGACAGAAAAATACTGAATTGAATTATCAAACCAGTCACAGCTATGCGCGGTTACACTAAATATTAATCTATTCAGACACACGCCACAATCTATTTGCATGAATTTTCTTTTCTATTCTATTCTATATCCTCGATTATCCTGATTTAAAATCCTCTCAATAGCCAATTTTGTTTCTTTAATTTCGGTCTTGTAAAAATCAAATTAATCCCTGTTAGATAACGGAAACTTTTAACAAAAATTGGCTTGAAAGTACAGAACTTCTGAGAAGTAATAATAAATAATAAATCCATTGTCAGTATACAAAATTGTCGTTGATTATTTGCTGGAATATTTGGTGCATACGCTTTGAGTTTGGGGCAGTATCTTTTTTATTTAACTTCTAATGCACTTTTTGAGATTTGTTAAGATTTAAATACTTTAACGCCAAAGTTTCCATTTAATTTGTAATTGTGTTTTGTAAATAAGCATGGTATGTGATGTGTGGATCGATCGATAGATTAGATTAGATGATGATATTTGTATCTGTAAAAGCTAATCTATTTTTACCCAGCAGCAAAGGAAAACTAGCAGATTTGAACTGAATGTATTTAATGAAGTGATTGTGCAAATTACACTCTCAGATTTTTCAGTATTTATACTAGCACCCTAAAAACGATTTTAAAATCTGGTCTTGATTTGCTGTGCTTTATGAAAAACACGTTGCTTTGCAATGTTTCAGACGTTAGCAGCCGTGTTTACCCGCTTTCCAATATAGCGCTTTGGGGTGTCTCCCTTTATCCCAAATTCATGCAGAAATTGACAAGTTAAACAGTCTTATGTTTTGTGTGTAACCTCCTATAAAGGGTATTAAAATTAACGAAATTAAAGTACCGAAAAACGGGATAACAAGGAAATCTGCCAGATTACCGGAGAAGGGATTTGTTTGATTGATTATCCAGAGGAATATTTGTAAACTTGATTTACATTATTATTGTTGTTGTTAATATATTTTTATCATTGTTATTTGTATTGTTATCATGGTGTTATTATTTTATTATTTCTCCACTCTTTCTCATTGCTAGGGAGCATTTTCTTCACGGGGAATTCCCTAAACATACAATTTTACGCACATCTTTTTGGGTTACACAAGGAAAAGAAATTGATGTTGTTGCAATTCAGATGACTATTATTAATAATAAAAAATAATTCATTGAGAGCCGGAGGAAGGGAAAAGGGTTTCTAGAATTTTCAATATTTCCTCACCTTTCTTTTTTTTTTTTTTTTTTTTCAAAATCCATTTTTACAATTCTAGCATTTTGACCAGTACATTTTTGTTCGGTTTTTATGCTGCATTTGAGAAAAGTGCATTGTATTTAGTCATTTAAAATGTGTAAGTAAAAAAAGTAATTGCGTCCCAATGTACCGTGGATCCAAATACGGGAGACTGTTTTTTCAGGGATGAACAGAAAACTTTACCTTTTTCTCCCTCCAGATAAAACAGTGCTTTGGAAATTATATAGAATCCCCCTTTCGCCGCTAATCATAATAATATAATCGCAATAGTAACTGCTGGGCTCGCATTCTAAGAGATTGTGCAGAAGCAAAGAGCCGGCGGCCACTAACCTAGCAAGGCGGTAGTTCCTCTGGCGAAAAGGAACAGTTTTCATCCAGTGTCTGTTTTCTTCCCCCCCTGCCGCTCTAGCGGTCCAGTTGCTATCTACAGCGGTGCGCCCTGAGTGCGTTACAGACAGGGACCTCTATGGGAGACATTTACCTCTAAACATGGAAATGGGGCCTGAGAAAAAAACACCCAGGGACAGCAGTTGAATTTTTTACCTCGGGCAAATCCTGTCATGAAGTCAATATTTGCATTGGTTTACAACAAGGAAAACCTGACGAAGCGAATCCAGCCTGGTGTGTGACAGTCCCCAGCAGGAACCCGGGCTGGAACCCCGCGGCCCGGCTTGTAGCTAGTGCGGGGTTGCCCTCGCGGGCTGGTTTCGCATCCTAGGCCGTGTCTGCCATTGCATGCAGCAGGCAGAGTTGCACTGAGCTGTGTGGTTCATGCTTGCCAGTAACGCAGCACTGGGCTGTATTTAATTCCCTTCCCCTCTCTACTAACTTGTCCCGGGACTGGAATCGAGGCGGGCCAGGCCCAGGGCACAAGCGGGGAAATGAGAACAACCGGCCTCCTGAAATCAACAGCGAGCCCTGCTCAAAGGCAACCGGGCCCGTATGGCCGGCAGGAGACGGCCTGAGCCACCCGCTGCCTGCTCCGGGCCTGGCACTATAGCGCCGGGACCTTGATCTGCAGCCCACAGCGGCCACTGCACGGGCGCCAGACCCCTCCGGGGCCCGATCCTGCCGCCTCGCCTGTCGGTTGCACTGTGCCCTTGTTGGCCTCCCCAAGGTCAGGATCAGGCCCCGAGCCCCGGTGCGGCTCCTGGAGGGCGCGCTCTGCTGCGCGGGGCATTTCGCTCAAGCCCGCGGCCCCTGCGCTGAGCTCAATGGCCAGCCCCGTGCCCGAGCGGCCCAGCACCAGCGGTTCCAGCCACCCCCGCTCTGTCCTGCCGGCAGCTGTTCCCCGCGGGCTGGGAGCTTTTGTCTCCGCACGTGCGGCGCGGGCAGGAGCCAAGTGGCCGCAGAAGCGGGCCGGGGGCAGATCCCGCAGCGAGCTTGGGAGCGTGACATTGGGGAGGGGGGGCGCCTCGCCCCCGGCATTACCCGCACCCGCTCCTGGAGGGCACCCGGCGCGGGGCGGCGCACGACACCCGCCTGGAGGCTGTCAGAGCCGGAGACATCCCCCGGCTCCCGCTGGGCGAGCCGGCCTGCCGGTGGCAGCGGGGGCTGATGGCTCCGGGGGGGAGGGGGTCACTAACCGGGGTTGAGGTCCAGGCACTGGGTCGGGTCTTCGCTCTCCCCTAGCTGGCCACTGGGGCTGAGGCTCTCCATGGACAAATCCAACCCCTTGTCCTCCCAGTCTCGCAGTTTCCGCTTTTTATTTGTCCCAATCAAGGCTTCTACCGAGAAGGCGTGAGCCCGGGAGCTGAGGGCTACTGCAGATCTTCTCCGCTCGCTCATCTTCTCCCCAGCCCGGCGCCGCGCCGGAGGAGCAACCGGTGGCTCTGCAGGCAGAGCGTGGGGGGCAGAGGCAAAGCCCCCGGCCTCTCTGCCCTCCCCAGCGGCGCCTCCCGAAGAGCCCCTGGGTCCTCTGAAGACTCTACATGAGGCAGGGCCGGGCGCGAGTGGGCAGCCCCGGACTCAGCACCGGCTCAGAGGGGCTGCGGGCTGGGTTGCATCTTTTTTCCTTTTTTCCTCTTCTTTCCCTTCTGCCTCCCTCTGATTGATACAAACTTCTGGGAATTTTTTTTCCCAAAGAGTTAGGCAGGCTGCTCGCGCCTGTCAAAGAAAAAAAAAGTCCCTGGCCAATAGGAGGAAGGGAAGGAGAGAAACCCAAAAGCTGCGACCCAATGAGCAGGGGAGAGAGACTCAGGCTTGAGGGCTAAGAATTTGGCCTGGTGGGTCCTGGAACCCTGGAGGAGAATTAACTCTTTGGAGGATGGAGCGGCGCAGGGGGAGAGCCGCTAGCTATAAATGCAGCGAGGGAACAACTCCTCGCTTATCGAAACCGCCCCCCCCCCCCGAATTTCTAGTGACCTCTCGCTACTCAAGCCAACACAGTATTTGAAAGGGCCTTAAAACCTGGGACTTAAAGATAAAGGGTTGTTTGCAGCGCGTCCTCAAATGCCTTGCAGTTGTCTTTGCTGCTGCTATCGTGGTTTCCCTTTGAAAAATAACGGCTTGGTGTATTAGATTCCTTTCCCCCTCAGAGTGATGTCTCCTTTAAAGTGATTTTTATAACAATCCGGGCGGTGACATGGATGTTTGACTGCACCGTTTTGCCCTGGTTTTAAATATTTGCTGCCATTGAGGGTCCCTTGTATTTTGACATTTGGATTGTCCATGTTCTGTTGCTAGTGTATACTTGTATCCCGCGAGAGAAAATCAGGTGAAAGCCAGCTCTAGCACAGGCAACAAGCTATTCAAAACTTCAGTATGGATTTTTAGTACAGGAGTCCTTGAGATTTATAACACACACAAATACCCGATAGGATACATCCCTATAACCATCTGAGTCGTGAGTTCGCAGTAAAAAGGGGGGAAATGTTTATTAAGAAAAAATGTAGCGGAGCAAGAAACATGTTTTGAATGGTCAGATAGACAGACTGATAAAACGCTAAGCATGTTATGAAGTCAATAATAAATGAAACATGGAAAATCGTGAACAAATAGAAAAAAGGAAGACCGAAAAACACAGTAATTAAATGTTCGGCATCAGATCCATCCAGAGAAAATGTAATAAACATTTCCCATTCAGTAGCGGGTTATTAGTGTATTTATTGTAATGGTCACACGGGGAAGGGGGGCACGGCTGCCCTGGAGCTGTTTTACAAACGACTGTAGACTGACTGGCCATGGTCAGGCTAATTTCAAAGGGCCTTTTCCGATGGATGCGCCACCCCAAAGACTTGTGGGCAGGAGGTGTGACTGTAGGCGTAGCTGGGGCGACGAGGGGTGCTGCCGCAGCCCCTCGCTTTAAGCGCCTCTCCTCGTATCCAGAGTGTATAGTTGGGGTCAAAGGCTCTCAGACCCCCCCTCCCCCCCCAAACACACACACTGTACAAATGGTTCCAGCTCCCCTGATTTGGGGACAGCCACGGATCAGTTTCTGGGGCTAAGCACAACACATCTCCATGTCCGTGAGGTGGGGTCTCTCTAAGATGAGTTCACACGTCCCTTTCCCTTCCAGCGTTGTGTCGCCTCCCGGTAGGGTTGAAACAGCCTTTACACAGGATGGGGGGGGGGGAGGGAAAAGATCAGGCCTGGAAGGTGTGATTCCAACAGCTGAGTAACAAACACGGGGAACCGCCAGGCCATTTTCCTGGGAGAGAAGCGGTCTGCTCGGGATTGCTTGTTTCAGAATATATCGCTCCCGACAGCTCACTTCCAGCCGGGCTGAAGGCCGGCACATCAACAGCGAGAAAACGGGGTGCAGTGGGTCTTCTCAGAGCCTTTCCCCACCTCGCATGCCCTTTGGAGCGCAGAACCTTCTCAGCTAGCCCGCTTCCAAGGAGACCGCTCGGAGGAGAGTTTTTGAGGAAGCCGGAGTTTACTAGAAGTAGTAGTGTAGTGCGATAGTAGTGCGGTAGTAAAGTAGTGCGGTAGTAGTAATGATAATAACTGCGCTGCGCAGGAACTGGAAAAATACGATTTATTAAAATAAGAAGTTTCCAGTGTTTTCCGAGGGGGTGTGTGTGCTGTAAAGCTAATAGAGAAGAAATCTCCTGAAAAATTATTCCCTCTTTTCTGCCTGCCTGGTAACATTCTTTTGCCAGACACAGCCAGCTAGGACGATTTTACAGGGGAATCACAAGTTGAGAGGTAGATTTGAGGAAAACATCAAGAGATCTCAGAATCACCGAGGAAGTTGACCAAAACTGTGTTTGAAAAGCAGAATATTTAAATCGCATGTTGGGCTTTCGTTTGCCGGGTTTTAAAAAGTGTTAGCTTAGTAGACAATAGCTTTTACATTATCTACCAATGTTCATTCTAATTGTTAAGGTATGCAGAGTCTCTTCTACCTACCTAGCTAGCTATCTGCGTGTGCTATGCAATCTTTAGTTTCAAAGGTTCTGATACAGGAACAAGTTTGTAAAATAAAATGTACAAATCCCCTTGGCATGTATGTATTACATCCCATTATCATACAATCGATAATTATAGACACAAAGTATCACTAAGTTTGCCAATAACTGAAGAGAAGCAAGATTTTCAGATACTAAATTCCAGTAGGTAAAGTTCTTGGAAAATGTGGACACAATCAGTATATGTGACTATAACGGCTGTGCTTTACATTTATTATCGTGAAGACACAGAAAGAGTTCAGAATTCCCTGGTATCATTGGAGCCTGTGGTAATTTACGCGCCTAATGCAAATGTGTAGTTCTAATGGATGTTGAAAATTGGATCAAAGTTGCGATCAACAACACCCAACCCGTTAGTGGCTTCTCATCGACTCTAAACCAAGACCAGAAACGCAAAGGAAAGAAACTCCTCTGGCCACCATTACTCCACATGCCAAAAAGTAGCTTATTCGGGTGTTGTTGTTTGTTATGGGAAAACAAAAGGTTCCTTCTTGCGCTGTTGGCTATGCGGGTCCTCGCTAATCAGAAACAACCAAACAATGAGATCTCCATTCATTGTTAAAAGTCTAGGGCCAAATCTTTGTGTTTTATTCGCATCACGACAAAATCAATGAGTCAAACTCAACGGAGTTGTCCCTGGGATTAATTTCTGCTCGGGTGAACTAAAAGAGCAGTATTTTGGACCAGTTTCTTGGTTACGGGCGTGTTAATCTGGAATCGTCCCTCTGAAGTCAGTTTGGAGTGACTCCGGATTTACCGCAGAAACTGCTGTCAGAATTTGTCCTTTCCTCGCTAAAAAAAATAGGTAGTTATCTCATACGAAAATCCTGATTCTTAATCAAGGCGAATAGCCTTGATTTGCAGGAGTAGCCGTCGTTTTCAAGGAATCTGCTCCGCTGAACGAAGACCCAAGGTCGGGCCCTGCGGAGTGTCTGAAGAAACCTAACTCGGGCTTCCTAGTGGCCGCAGTGCAAACCTGCAAATACCCCTTTCTCCGTGGCAGCATTAACCCAAGGAAGACGTGGGGGTGGGAGGCGAGAGCTGTGCAGATGTTCTGCTCTCAAAGGCGTTCGGCCATTCTGCCGCACCAAACGCAAAACGTGAACTAGAAGCCTGTAGCCAGAGCCGGCCTGGGGATTTTTGAGCTAGTAATTGAAAACAACGTTCATGCTAGTCAGCGGGTGTGGGCTGAGGGCTGCCTTATAACGCGAGCGAGTGATTTAGGTGACTTTAATACAATTTAGATTGTCTTTAAAGCGGATTGGAGTATGTTTAAACCAGCGCGAGTTTAAGAGGCGAGATTCATTTAGGCAGAATTGCAGTTTGCCGGTGGAATTTCAAGAGAGGTGAATTTCCTGTGCTGTGCAAGGTCATTTATTGTGACTGTAAAAAATATGCCCACACTTTCGTTTTACGGCCGGCACCAACTGTTTTGTTATTTACCATTAGCTAATTCATAACTATGCCCATTTTACACCCGACTCCTTCGCCCGTTTCTTCTGAGTCCAGCTGGAGCGAAGCGCCGCACAATGTTTACAGTGCCAAGAGTTTTTTAAGCGGCCTTTTGTTTTGTTTTTGTATTTTTTTTACAAAATAAAAATCTCGATTAGTATTTTAAACAAACACCATGCCAGCCTCTTAAACCTTCCAGATGTTCGCAATAAAATGTCAGGTTTTGCCTTTGGGACTCGAAATAAAATTTAACTGCTTTCACCCTGCAATTATTCTCTTAGCTCGCCCTCCATAAATTTATCTGCTTTCTATCAGGAGGGGAAAAATCCGATTATACACTTGGACTATAAAACAAGCCACCAGCTTCCCTCCATTTTACCAGGGCTTCAGCCAGCTTTGCTCTGGGCTGTGCAGCCCTCAGGCCAGCCCGAGGTCCCGAGCTTGGGTTCTGCCCCCCTTTTTGTTTCCAGGGGAAAGCGAGCCGTCCCCAAAGCAAGGGGTGCTCCGGGAAGTTCTTCCTCTGAGGCCAGCCAGGCGCCCGCGTGCCTCAGCCCCAAGTCACCCGCGAGGCGCGTCAGCTGGCGGCCCGGCTCTGGAATGAACGGCCCCGGCCTCCCCTCGGCTCCCGGCGCCGCTAGTTCCCAGGCACTAAGCGGACACGTCTCTTGCAAGGCAGCGGCGGGGAAGCTCCGGACCCGAGCGAGACCAGGTGGGTGGGTCATGGCTTGTACCGGACCCGCTGGTGCTGGGCAGCGGCAGCTTTGCAGCGTGCCCCGCGCTCTGCTGCAGAAGCCGGAAGGCTTGTGTCTCTCCCCGGCAGAAGCCGGTCCGGTGAAAGCCATCGCCTCCCTTCCCCTTTCCCCGCCCTCCTTCGCCCCCGCCACCGGGTCTCTCTGGCTCGCGCCGAGCCGTCCCGGGGAGCTTTTGGGACACACACTGCGGATAATTCCTCCCTGGCAAGCTCTCGGTACGGATCAGCCCGTAGTCCGAACCAAGCTTGCACATGGACGCCACTTTGCGCTCGCTAGCGTCCGCCAGCAAGGAAAGGGCTAAGCTCGCCGTCAGTTATGCTGCCTTTGCTGCACTAAATCTCCCGGAAAGCCAAGCAAGGAGCTGGGCTATTTTCATTTTGGAGGTAACACTCGGGAACTCTCCTGGGCCCCCCTGCACAGAGGGTGTGCGCGGAGATTTAAGCCTTTTGACATTGTTCTGTGGCGCGCACACACCCCAGAGCCCGCAGGTCTGCGTCCACACGCTGATTTACACGCGGGAGCACCTGGCGTTCGCTTCCACACAAGCACGCGTGGATACGCAATATGCCCCGCAAGCACACACCCTACAGGGCTAGAGAGCCACGCGGCTTTCTGACGGAGCGACTTTCCCTTGAAAACTCGCCACCTGCCCTTGCTGAGGTGTCTGCTGACAGGGGAGCCCGGGTGGTTACTGGCCCCAGAGCACTCGAGCCAACGCGAAGGGCACCCGAAAGCGAGAGGCACAAGACGCACGCGAACAGCGCAGAGCTCGCTGTTTCGAAAGCAGCGGGCTGCATAATAAACACGTTACCTAAGACTGGCCAGCGTGCTCGGCTTCTCCGAACCCCGGGAGGAAGCCAAAGGTCTCATCAGCTGTGCCAAGGGCTCAGGCTCACCTGGTTACCTTTCCGACCATTGCATTTGTCCTGCAGAACCGCCCTGGCCCGGAGGGGAAGTTGCTGACACCCCAGAGGAAAGGAAAAGAATACTAGACCTATTGTGCTTGCTTTGTTCATACAGTTGGAATTTTTTTTTAATGTTTTCATGTAGGCTCCTACCTCAGCCGCTGTGCTCCTGGTTTGCAGGTGTGTTAGTTTTGCCACGGGGAGAAAGGGTCATAGAACGGGCTCACATATTTCAACAAGCCTCCGTTGCCGTTTTCCACGTAAACTTCAGTAGCCAAGAGGCGAGCTGGAGAAAGCGCATGAAGAAGAGGGGGGACGGTGGGACCCTGACAGACTTGTGGTAAATTGAGAGCAGAGGCGAGATGGCAAGTAGGGTTACCTCCGGCAGCCCCTTAAACCAGGACTATAGCTGGAGTCAGGCCTTATGGTAACAGTACTAGCCGACGTACACGAACGCGTTTAATTGTGTGCCTATCTGTGTACATGGGGCTATTTATTTCTGCGATCGCCTTCTGTACAGGACATTCTAGGTGTCCTGATGAAGTCACAAAACGACAACCGTTTCCCAAAGACTAGTAGGCTCCAGGACAGGCGTAGCGTTAGCCCTCCTCTGTCACACACACAAACGCATTGCGCCTTGGAGACGAAACGAAATAGTACAGCTAATTGCTGTGATAGCGTCACTCGTGCGTGATGATGATTATGTGGTAACTGGGAATAAAAGACGTTCACAAAAGCACCCCAAGTTTACTTGATAAAATATAGCAGCCGTGGAGCACTGCGGCATTGGTGGAAGCAAAAAGTGAAACAGTCTGGAAGCGCAGCCGTCTGCATGGTACTGTAAAGTACAACCATAGAGCTAGCGTATTACATTGTTTGAGCCAATGGGTACAAACTGCTCCAAGGAATCAGACGTAGGAGAATCAGAGAAGAGAAAGAAAATGGATAGTTTCTTTCCAAACTGATAGCAGATGAACCATCTTTGCTATCATTTTATTGCGTGTCAGACGCATGGAAAGTTTAAAAAAAAGTTTGTTGCCTGGCAAAGGACATGCAGACGCCTCAGCGCATAGTTTGCGTGTGTGATCCTATTTTAAAGTGTTCTGCCAAATTCGGAGGCCCTTTGCTCAATCCCTAGGCAAACCCCGGTGACCTCACTGGAATCAGGCCTTAGGAGGCTGACTTGTAATTCACAAAAAGGCAACTCTCCCCAAAGTGGTTGGCCAAGGCATACACGTGTTAGACTCCCACCCGCAGCTTTTTAATTTCTTGAGGGGTGAACGTGTCGGCGTGAGAAAACCTGGGCGACAATAACGTGATTTGGCACAAACAGCGCTTGGGTTTTGCATAAAAGGTGGATGAGTCCCCCTCCCCCCTCCACACACACACACACACACACACACACACGGGCGCGCGCGCGCGCGCGCTCGCTTCGCCCTGTGGCTCAGAGAGATCTGCGGCGCCCACAGGCTGGCGAGGGGCGGGGAGGGCTCGGGAGAGCGCAGCCCTGAGGCTAAGGGCGCGATGCTGGTCCGGGAAGCAGCCAGAAGGTGCCTCCGCAAATCTGCGTCCTTTCCTGAAGCTGGCTGGCTCCGGCCAGGGCACCCAGCCCCGCCTGGCGAGCTAGGGCCTTCTCCGGCCTCGCCCTCTGCTTGCCAAGGCCCTGGCGCGCTTTAGGGAGCGCGGGGACACGAGCGCGCTGACACTGTCCCCGGGGACTCCCATTCGGCGCCTGCGGGCGGGGGCCTTGCAGGAGCAGGACTGGCTTTGACAACGTCTGTCTCAGCCCCCAGGGAAGGGCAGGGCGAGGTGGGCAGTGGGCAAAGCCTGGTGCAGTCACAGGAGCTCATTGTGGGGTATATCCCCCCTTCCCCGCAGGGCCCTGAAGACTCCCGGCCTGTGGGTCAGACGTGCAAACAAGCGCTGGGCCGGTTGCTTTCCGTTCACGGGAATCAGGGCCACCTGGCTGGTGGGATCCCGCCCACCTGGCTGAGAGAGAGGACGGGACCTCTCAGGGCGCCCCGCAGTCTCCTGCCCACCTCTGCCCCGGCAGAGAACGCAACGGTCTCCTCAGGGCGGGATCTCGGGAGCGGGAGAGGAAAAGGCCCGCGTCGCTCACTAGCGTTGGGAAGAGGCGAGCTCTGAGGGCAAAGCGGGAGCAATGCAAACTGCGAGCCCCCCGAAGGGAGCTGGCCCGCCGGCCTCGCTCACTTGCCCCCTCTGCACACCGCCCGCCTTGCAAACGCAACTTCTCCCAGTTCCGCGCAGAGCCGGCAGCTGCGCGTGAGTTGTTTTCCAGAAAGCGCTGCCGCTCACCCGCACAATGGCTCTCACATGACCTATGCCCCCAGCCAGCCCCCCCTTGTCACCGAAACAGGATCCAGGCTGGAGTAGCGCTACCCCCCCCCCCCCCCACTTCTCCAGGCTAGAAAGTTCAGTGTGCGCTCGCCCGGCGCCATCCATACAATTTGGGGGGGTTGTGGGGGGAGCGCACAGCGAACCAAAAATGGAGTCTAGAAAGGTCCGTGCACTGTCCTCCCCCCCCCCCCCACACACACACGCTTTATTATATTGTAAACATCCCACGTTAGGTCTGAGAGCAGCCTTCCCTGGGAGCATTCAAACAGGGAAGGGCTGCCGCACATAGTGTTTTTAATATTCTTTAAATAACAGGGCAGGAGGCGCTCCTGTGTACACGCTGGTATTATGCTTCTGTGTATTCCTAATGATGTAAAATTCTTCTGTGTAATCAAGAGGAATTATTGAACAACTGCAATTGAAATGAGAGGTGCATCCGACTCCAGCATTTGCAAAATCGCCATGATTCATTTCGATCGATCAGCCATGCAAAGAAGAATAATTATAATAATCATGATAGTATTTATATGCTTATTATTTGTTCGTATATAGCTGTGGCCCGTTGGTACAGCGCTTGGGGCAGTAGGAGTTGTCGGGACGATTCAGAGAAATGCAATCCCCGTTGCTGTTTCTGAAGCGCCTCTCCCGACTCCTAAGAATAGATTTGTTTATTTCTAAAAATCGGCCGAAGAGCTCCTGTGAGAAAATTTACTCTGCGAAGTCATATGCTATTGATTTCTCCCCCGGCCTGGGACTTCTCGAGCCGTTTGGAGACAAGAACAATGATCGCTGGCTGCCGATACAAAATTTCAGGGCAGTCCCGTGCACTGTACTAACATTTCCGAAACTTTCTGCTTTCCCTAACATGCTCAGGGGGAGCAAATTCCCAGCCCCGCTCATCAGACTGTCCAGGCCCGGCCGCTTTTCTTCCTGACTCGCTCCTTCTGTTGTTTCACCTGCTCTGCTCCAGAAGGAGCGCTGGGTCCCAAAGATTTAGCCTGAGGCCTGACGGGACAAGACAGCCTCCCCCGCGGGGCCTTAGCCTCAGGAGCGAGCCTGCAGAGCCGAGACCCGGGGAGCGGGCCGGGCTGCGCGGCCGGGCAGGGAGCTGCCCCCAGCAGCTCGGTAGGATGCAAACGCGCGTCTGGACAGGGCCGGGAACCCGAGCGTGTGACCTGGCTCGGGTCTGAGCGCCCAGAGCTCGCCCGGCCACGGGGGCAGGGAAGTGCCGGAGCTGGGAGATGCCCCAGACCGAGCCTGAGAGGCCGCTGAGAGCCGCGAGGGAGCGAGCGGGCCCGGCCTGTGGTCCCTGCGGGCGGGCGCTCCGCGGTGACAGCTCTAGGAAAACGAGGTCCCGGCCGCAGCGAGTGGCGGGCGGGCGGGCGGGCGACAGGACAGCGGCAAGGGCTGTTTTCCTTCCAGGCGCGTGTGTGCAGCCCTCCCGGGGGCTGGCTGGCGGCGGGGAGGCAGGCAGGGACCCCGGCCGGGGCTGGCCTAGCGGCCCAGGGGCTCAGGCTGGATGGGCAGAGTCAGGAGATCGCGCAGGGCCCAGAGCCCCGCAGAGCCCGCGCCGCTGTCGCTCGCGTTTGGGAAGTGCCCGATCACTCAGCCAGAGCCGGGGGGAGGTGTCGCGCGGGGGTTGTTCCTGTTTACCCACCCCTCCGGGAACGGGACCCTAGCGGCGCGCCCGGCGGCCCCGGGGCACTGCAGAAAGCCGGGCGAAATGGCATTCAACCGGCCCTTTAGCGAGGCTTCTTTGTGCGACTGCTGATGGGCCCCGGCTTGCTCCGGCCTCCTGTCTGACCAGTGTGCGGGGCGCCCTGGGGCAGCGCTCTCCAGTAGCCCCCTAGGAAAACCGATTCCGCGCTGGCGTCTCCGCAGGAAACCGAGCCCTACACCTCAGCGAGCGGTGCACGCCGACGCCAGCCTGCGGGGGGGAGCGGGGTCTTTAGTTTAATGGCAGGGGGATGACTAATTCCTAGAGTGAAAATCGGAGTTTTCTTCTGGACAAGGGTGTTGTGACAGATCAGGCCGTAGCTCACCCGCCCGATGCGCTGATGTGCTTTCTCCTCTCGCCCTCCCGCGTACAATTTCTCCCCTTTCCTCTCTGCCTTTGGGCCTCGGGGAATGTTGGCAAACAATTTCTCCTCTGCTGCTTTAGTTCCCCCCCGATGGCCAGTTCAGCGCCACGTGTGGACTTGCCCGACGCGAACAGTACAGTAACAGACATTTTGTTGTTGCTCTGCAGTTCTTTGATGTGGTTTATAGGCACCAAATGTTGATGCCTCCCTATAACTCTTCCGTGTCGGCCTCTAACAATTTCGGTCGTTTCCCCTCCCCCCATTTTTCCTTTCGCCTTTTGACGGAGCCTGGTAATTTTTCTTCTTCTCTACAGCTTAAGTTTGCGGGCAATCTAGCTGTCTCTTCCTCACACTCACACGCAGGCAGGGTCACCTGTTTCTAGCTGAATTCTGATGCTATTTCATCCGCCCGCGAGCTGAAATGTCCCCCGGGCTCTTTCAAGAGGATTTTGGAAGTGATTGCAAGTGTATGTGTGACACGGGACTCTGTGCGAGGCAGTCACATTTTGGTGCCATATAGGTGGGCTCGGTACCAGTACCCACATTCTTATTGTAGTATGTATTCCTGCCCTGAATCTGATTTTATGAGGCGGGGGGCAGGTTACATTTGTTTAATGTACTACACGTGCAAAACTTTGGGAAGGCGAGATTAGAAGTCCCTTTGAAATCATTAGTAAGGTCCTAATAAGGAGTAAGGACTAATCATGCGACCAGGGGGCTTGCAGGATCGGGTCCGCAATTTGTATTAACCTGGCAATATGATATATAAATCCTCTCCGTGCTGAGCCGAGTAGGAACAGGTTTATACCGTCACTTTTTGTTGTTCAATTAATACATTCCTTTTTTGGCTGTTTTTGCTCTGTAATTTTTATATAATCCCATTGATTAGTGTGCCTGCTGTGCTCTGCGGACTCTAAGCAATTGCACGAATTTCCTTTCCTTTGAGCGGCAGTACAAATACAAACGAAGGTTGACAGGTTCTGTCGGCGCGTGGAGCCTTTCAGAAAACGCCACCCAAACACGGAACGGACTGTTCGCTACTCCGGATTAAACTGCCTTGTGTGGACACTCCTCTTCCGAACTAAGAGTGCCTCGTTCTATTTCGGTGTAATCCGCTTCGGCGGCGCCAGGAACAAGCTTCAGTTCTCAGGAAATCAGGCTCTGTTTGTCCCGTGATCCCTGCGCCCTTTGGCTCAGGCATTTCCCAAGGCAAACGAAAGTCCCTCCCT
The DNA here is from genome assembly GCA_032595735.1 of Pelochelys cantorii. Classification (NCBI taxonomy): domain Eukaryota; kingdom Metazoa; phylum Chordata; order Testudines; family Trionychidae; genus Pelochelys; species Pelochelys cantorii. The sequence goes on from CM064326.1 coordinate 208,507,800, forward strand.
CGCAGAGCCTACGGCTTGTGTGGCCGTGGCCCTCCCGCCTGCTGAAGCCCAGGCGTTGTTTCCATACGGAATCCCCCTGCTTTAAAAGCTCGCAGGCCGCTGATGAGCCCCAGGGGTGAGCCACCTCCCCGCCCCGTGCCCTTCTCCCGGCCCTCGCCTAGATCCGCTTGCAGCTCCGGGAAGCGCCGGGCATGGGCAGCTAGTCCCGGGGCCCTGGCGGGGAGTCACCCCGGGCACAGTGGGCGTCTAACGAGCCCGGAGCAGATGGGCGGCCGGGCCGGACGCTTGTGGGCAGAGAGCCCTGCCCTGCCGCTTCATCCCTGCGCTCCTGGGGCCGCCCCATGACCTCACTCCCCGCAGCCAGGCCGGCGTGCGCCGCCCCCCGCCAGGCTCGGAAACATTAGGGACTGGAGCGCGCGGCTTTGGCAGATCAAAGTCCCACGCTCGGCTGCATCTGGAGGCTGGCGGGGGAACTGGAGCAGCAACAGTTGGACGGCTTCAAAGTGTTTCCAGCCCTGATTTTTCTCCCTCCCCCGCCCCCTTTCAGGCCTCGGCCAGAGACAATGGATTCGGTGGCCGGGCTCCAAAGAAATAACCTGCCCGAGGAGCTGCGCCCGCCCCCGGCCAGTAAACGCCTCGCGCCGCTTTCTTCGGCCCGTAAAGCAGAGGAGCTGCGAGACCGGCCTCCCCTCAGCCTTGCGTCCCCCCGCTGGCTTGGCGCGGGGCGCGGCTGCTTGAATCTTGCATCCGAGGCTCCCGAGGGCTATCGCAGCCCGGCGGGACACACTTGCCTGGCTGCAGAGCCCGCGGCGCAATGAGGCCGGGGCAGGGCTGGGCTGTTTTAAGAAGGGCCTGTCGGGGCAGTCTCAGTGCGGCGGGCCGATGCCCTAGGCCGGTAGCGGCGCCCGAGAAATGCTCAGTCCGTTGTGGTACCGAGCCATTAAGCACACACGTGGCGCGGGAACAGCCTCCCGTGAGTTAGCGGCAGCGAGGCAGGTGTCGGGAACCCAGGCCCTCTCCTGGCCCGGCTTCCCTTTCATGGACTGGACCCCGCAATGCTCGAAGGGCGGAAAACACAGTGAAGGGGGCTACACCATTCTGACCCGGCCCGCCTGGTCTCGCAGGGCCCGCCCGTCCGAGCTTCCTGCAAAGGGGGAAGAGTCGGGAGGGGAGGGGGCTGGCGGTCAGAGCCTGGCGGGAGCCCCAGGGCAGCGCCCTACAAGGATCGCTTCTGGATTTATAGAGTAGCTCTGCCTTCACAGCATCCCCAGGCGGGCAGGGCAGCGGTCACGTTTCGGGGGGCAGGTGTGGGCCCTCGGTGGGAACATTACTTGGCCAAACAGAGCGCTCCGGGTTACTATGTGCGCGCCGCAAGCGGCAGCCTCTGCCGGGCCCTCCTTCCCCTGGGGACTACGCCCGGCAGGAGGAGGGGAGGGGAGCGGAGGCCGAGGGGCTCAGGTAAAGCCCGTTGGTTGCAACCCGCCCTAGCGCTGGGCACAGGCCTGGGCCTAAGAGGTAAAATAAAGGGCCCAAGCAGGCCCGTAGTCACCCGCCCTCGTGCGAGGCTGACTGCCTGAGCAGGTTTTGCAGGACCAATGCTGTGAGCGGTATCGATCCCACTGTGCCACGCATAATAGGGATCCCCTCCCCAGGGGACGGTCCTGCGATCGGACCCTGCAGCAGCAAGCGCTCCTCCCCGAGAGAAACCAACACCCTTGACCCAGCTCGATGCCCTGGATCGCCTTTTGCGTGTCTCCCGGACGCCGGCGCCGGGCGGACACCCCCAGCGCAGGCAGCTGGAAGCCTCCCGACGCGGACAGAGGCCGGTCGCACCCGGGCCCTCGCCCTCGCTGCTACCGGAGCAGGGATGCGCTCGTGCCCCGCTTCAAGGGAGCGCAGAGGGAACTTGACGGTTCCTCCGCCCGCGATGCCTGCCAGGCCGGGCACCCTCCTTCTCTTGCCGTCTCTCAAGCGTCCAGCCTCCTACGCACCCCGCACACCGGACAGGCAGGCTGGCAGGCGCCCAGCAGCTTTTGCACAGCCCTCCCCGGGCCCCCAGCTCCTCGCAGCTTCTGTACTGCAGCGGCCACCTTTAGCGCCCGTTTTATTCTGTAAGCACGCGTCTTAGCACAGCGCTGTCGCGCTTATGCTCCCTCCGTCCTCCTCCTTTTCCACCGCAGGACTCCCGAGCAATGCGATCTGGATTATGAAGTAGCTGCTGCTGCAAAATGCAGAATAGTCCCCAAATGCAGCCACTCCAGATCCAAGCCAGTAACTCCCTTGGCTTTGTCGTTTAAAGCCCTGGAAGGTGCCTAAGCATAAATCGCGCAGTAATCGCTTCGGTGAGCCCTGGCCCCCCGCAATCTCACCCTTACTCTGTCCATTCAAGTAAGGAACAATTTTGATTTTGAGAGAGAGCAAAAGTTGCAGGATCGGGCCCTGTTCAGTTTGTAGAGCCACCGTTCCCTGAGATTGTATTCTGCTCATGTGCCTCTCCTTCGCCTCTCCATCGCCAGGCATGACTCCCCCATTGCGGGTGCCCCTGCTTTGTAAGCAAGAGCACTTACACAATTAGAAGGGTAGAAAATCTAAAAGGAAAATTATTAAGCGCATCAGAACTCGTTGGGCTTTACAGGCCATGCTCAGTCTTGGCAAGTAGCAATAGATGGCGAGAGGACTTGCGTGAGAGCTGGATTTTATCTCTTTTCCCTGAACCGGATTCGGCGCCGTTTCGATAGACTGAAAGTTTGTCGGATTTGGCTATAGCCACCTCAGACCAAGTCAGATAAGCAGAAACCTGCGTCAGTCAAAGCCCCTTGCTTTTCTGGCCGGTGATGGCGGGGCTCCCTTTTGAACGTCTCTCCCCGCTTTGCATGCTTGTGTTTGTGTTCTCTTTGGATGTGAATTCACTGCACGAGAAACAGGCCGGCCAAGGGAAACTGGACACGAAGGCGCGGGGCACATTGTCATTCCTATGGAAGCTAGAGTGGTGCGTCTGCAGCTGTTTGATAACTTGGCCACGCCACGTAGCGCGATCGGTAGGTAGGTAGATCTGCTAGGGAGAAAAGGGGCCAGGGTTCCCCCTTGAAAAGGCAAGACGACTGCAAGAGCACAGGTATTATGTGTTTAGTTGGGTTGGGAGGCTCCATTGCAGGGCGCCCTTGAAAAGACAAAAGCCACTTTCCAAGTTCCGGACAGGGAGGGGCGCTGAGAATACAGCATGGTTGAAAAGTCGAAGGTTAAAGACAATCCAAAGTGGATGGGGTAGGAGGTTAGATTCCTAGCTTCCAAGGCCAGAAGGGGCCACTGTGATGGGGCTAATCTGACCCCCCTGCCTAACACAGGCCTTACAGCCCCACAGTAACTCCTGGAGCAGAGCTACTAGAAAACCAGCCGGACTTGGTATTACAACGGTCAGCCATTCAGAGACCCTGGATCCTTGGCAAATTGTTCCGGAGGGTAATTATGCTCATCCTTAAAAAATATCCCCCCTCCTCCCCGCATTTCCAGCCTGATTTTTTCTAGTTTCAACATCCAGCCAGCCCTTGGCTGGGGAATTGAAGGGGCAAGCCCTGATACTGGCCAGACAAGTCTGCGCCATGAGTATTCAGGGGCTCCAGCCTGCCCACAGGAGGGTGTGAAAGCCAGGGAGACGTACCGCGCCCACGCAGACAAGAGAGTTCCCTGGCTCAGTGGTACCTCGCAGGCTATAGCACACGCGTGCCCAACACACCACACCGCGCACAGAGCAAGCTGGTCCCCACACATAGCATGAAGACAGGGTGACTGGCAGCAGGTCCTGAGATATTAGTGCTCCAGAAAGGTGCGACCGTTTCAAAATAGTTGCAGCGCCCCCACTCCCCATCTGCGGTGGGCCAGGCTTCCGAGCGCCAATAGACGTAGAAATGACTGCTGTGGCGAGGGGAGAGGCACTTAAGGCAGGCAGTGTTTGCAGGGAGAGAGAGTGTGTCACTTTCTGACAATCCGATTGCATGGATAGCCGCTTCCCTCTATCTATTGGCCTGCCTTACGCTTTACACGCCAAGGCTCGGGTATGCAATCTGTGTACATACATACAAAATGCGCATTCCCACGGACTATGCACCCACATGCTGTATTTTCTAGGCAGATTTGTCCGTACTCCCCTTTCTACAGCACTAGTTATTCCCCGGCTCTGTTTGCTAGTGCGGTTTATTACATTAATTATTATTACAAAAATTCAGTAGTCGTTTAGTATTGTCTAGGACACTTTTCTGTGCGCCTTAGATACAGAATCGCCTCCCGGAAACCTTCTTTCAAGTGTGTTTGAATGGGACAGTATCCAAATGGATTTCCAATGGTTATATACATTGTATTGTGCTAGAATGTAGAAATAGTCAAACATGTCTAAATATTCCTTTCCCAAAGCTGACGATCTGTCAGGAATTAAGGGAGGGAGACGGAGACGGAGACGGAGACCTAAACTACACGTGTACTAACACCAAACACTCCAAGGCGCGATTCGATAAAGTCTGAGATACCCAGCGAGTAAATAAAAAGGAATGTCTTTATTTCGAGGAGAAATGGTTATTCAGGAAAAAAAAGCAACCCAGTAAAAGAACTTGCAATATTCTTGGAAAGTCTTTGGGACTCAGGATGTTTTTGTTGACTCACTGATTTATTCCTTCTGGATCCCCCCGTATAAAAAGGATATTTTATGGGACTGCATACTGAAATCCCAGAAACGTGTGGGGCCAAAGAGTTCTTTGCTCCAACTTCATAACAACGGGAGCGAGGGAGCTGAACTAGAACTTGTCAAGTTCGCTGTTGCACTGCGTTCTACACGCTGAATTCTAGGGGTAGGTGATGTCCGAGGCATGTGTCGCCCTGTTTTTACATGGGGGGGCGGGGGGCCATTCAGAAGGAACTAAAGGGATTCCGTGCGGGAATTCTGTCGGGAGCTTGAGACACAAATCAGCTCTGTCGCTGTTTTGCACTTTTATGTTTCTTTCAAACATTTTTCCCCTTCCTTGTGAAATCACTTTCATTTCCCCCTCTGAGATGCCTGAAAAAACAGGACCCCGGCGCTCCAGGCAAAAATGCCTGCCAGCTACAATGTGTGTTTCCCGATGCATTTGCAGGGAGAGCTGGAGTTGACGTCTTGCTCAGCCAAAGCGGCTCGGATGTGGCCCGGCTGGAAAGGTTACGTCGGGGGGCATTCCTTTGCCGAGCACGTACACACGGGCCGCCAGCCCGACGCAGACTCACGGTAAAGCGAATTCTCTCCGAATTCTCTCTTCTGCGTTTCCCACCTCCAGCCCGGCTCTAGATCTGCAGCCCCGGGGCGCCCTGGGGGAGGGCTGCAGAAAAGGCAGCCTCCCTGTTGCTGCTTGCAGCCTCCGCCCCCCCCTGCGCTCACGGGCAGTTGTCTGGATTCGTGACTACTCCCAGGGGCCGTGAGCCCGCCCTGAAGGGTGCGGGGCCTAAGCAGCATGTGCGCTGGCAGAGCGAAGCGCCCGCAGGGCAGGCGAGAGCCTTTGCTACTTGCTGGGGGTCAGCGGCCTCGGTGAGAGGCGGAATATTTGTAGCCCTCCCCCGAGGAGCACTGGCATCTCTCCCGGCGAAGAACTGGCTCAAAGGCAAACCCAGCACTGGGCACGGTGCTCCAGCCACAGGGGCCGTGAGACGCGGCTGTATCCCCTGCGTTCCCAGCAAGCTGCCTGGGCAACGCCGGCAGGGGATAGGCCAGAGCGCCCCTGCCTGCCACGGACACTCGGGGGCCTGCTCGCGTGGGGTACGCGCTCAGCGGAGCGGGCTGGCGCACAGACTTGCTCTCAGCTGCGCCGTAGCCCCGAGCTCCTAAGATGCCGCGGGCTGGAATTGCCTGCCCGGGGGAGCAGCACGAGCCCCCCGCAGCCCGCATTGACTCACCTCTCCGTCCGGCCACAGGCTGGGAGAGCGCCTGGTCCAAGCGTCAGCCCCCAGCCCTCCGCCTCCCCCAAGGGAGCGGGACGGTCCCCTACGCGTCTCTTCTCGGAAAGCTACAAGGCAGGGGGCGGGCGTCAAAGCGAGCTCACTTCTCCCCCCGCCCCTCGCCCAAGGGTCCGTCGGGTTCCAAGCAGGTGAGATCGGGCCCTATCCTGCGCTCCTCGCTCAGGCGCCCCGAGCCCCAAGGGAGTTTCACGCAACTTGATTTCAGGCGAAACCCGCCCTGATGGAGCCGAGCCCTTCCCAGCGGCCGGAGCCACCCCCGCATGGCCTCGTGGAAAGCGACGCAGAGGCTGGATGTGGCCGGGGGCCAGGCCGCCCGAGAGCGGCTTTGCCCCCGCACAGACCCGCCCGGGGCTGCCGGGACCCCCTCCTGTCTCTGCCCCCGCTGCCCAGTCAGCAGGGCCACGGCGCGCTCTGCGGAGAGTGGGAGCCAGCGCCGCGGGCCGGGGCCCCAGGGAGCTCGCCCCGAAGCCAGGTTCGCCCCTTGGCTCCTCGCCTGGGCCAGGCCCTTCCGAGCACGGGCAGCGCTTTCCCCGCACAGCCCTCTTGCGCTCGCCCGCTGCCCCGCCCCGCAGCGCCCGGAGCCGCCCCGCAGCTGCATGCCGCCGGCGCCCGGGACGAGTCACCACGCTGCCCCCTGCCGGCCGGCCCGAACTGCAACAGGTCCCGGCCCCTTCCCTCCCGGCGTGTGCGGCGCGGCGCGCCCCACCCAGCGCTGTCACTCCGGGCGGGGACCGAGAGCCGGGGAAACGCCCTCCTGCCCGGACGGGTTCGGGGCGTTTGTCCCGCCCGGCCCGCCGCGATTAACGTGCCTGGCTGGCACTTTTCAGTCAACCTGGGCGGGGGGGAGGCGCTGCGGGACCAGCCCGAGCTGCAGTTGGCAGATGGCTGCTGTCACTGCAGGCAGCCGCCGGGCCTCTTACTGTTCAGGAAATTTGGTAATTATTGCCCCCGCCAGGCACTGGCATCGCCCTCTCCCTTCTGATACGAGATTCTCGGGGGAGGCCTCCTTTTCAAGGTGCCAGGAGAAGGGGAAGATGAAGGGCCTGCAATAGTGCTGGGCCATGTGAGTTTCCTTGGGCCGGCTGAGTCCTTGGAGCAGAGAGCACAAGCTCTCATGCTTCCATTGGCTTCCTTATTTATTCTGCAAGGTGGAATTGTCTGGCCCCTGGCATGCTTGTCCATGCTATGCCCTTGGCTTGCAGTGTCCCGGGTTGAAATGCTGTTGCTCCAGCAGGGTGCTCTGGAAAGCTGCCCAACACTTAACCAACAGTAGTTTACCTCTGTGAGGCAAGGGAGGCTTCTTAGCATCTATTTAACAGCAGAGGAAACTGAGGCACGGAGCGCTGAAGTGACTCTCCCAAGGTCACACAGGAAGAATGTGCAAAATCAGGTCCCCAGACTGCTATTCCAGTGCTTTAAACAGGATAAAACTTCCTCCTCCCAGCATACAATAGAATTCAAGGAGCAGGCACGAAAGAGCCATTGCACACAGAGGATCACTCTCCCCCTTACACTAATGTAGTTTTCTGTGCAGTTGCAGGAGTGTATTGTGAAGGGAACGGTTGCACTTTATTTGCTACAATTTATCACACTCAGTCCTTTTGCTCCAGGCCCTATGGGGATTTTATTCAAAACATACAAATGTCCCAATATCAGAAAATTCTCCTCAGACCATTTGGAGTTCTACTGTGGCAACCCACTAGGCCACTAAAACTTTCCCTTAAATCACAAAGACATTCCCACTTCAGCTTTACTCTACAACAGCTTTGAAGTAGAGCTAGGTTAAAAAAAGCTGAGATAGGCAAAGAAAAGTGGGGCGGCCGGGGGGAGTGGGGGAGAGAGAAGAAAGGTGTTTCTTTGACCATCCAACCTGTCAGGGTGTGACACAAGCAGGATGTGACACACAAATGAGCAGTCTGACTGCTATTGTATCTTGTGTGGTACACCATAACTGACCAATTATGAATTTTTTTTACTATAAAGCCCATTTAAAGGATTTTTTTCACCAAGTGAATTAAATAAATAACATACAAATAAACAACCCAACCCACCTCAGGAAAACTAGCCCATCTTTTGTGAAACCACATCCCTCTCCAGGTCCAGGTCTGAATCCTGGACCTCCACAACCCCATCACAGATTGGTGAGCTAGCTGAGCTTCTGGGGAGATTACCAGCCTATGCCGGCCAAGTAGAAGATTTGACAAGCTTTCCAGTGACTTCCGCAACTCTTTGATGACAGCAGAAGCACAATGGTGATAAAGATTTCCAGGTTCCAGGCTTAGCTGGGGGCAGGGAGCATAGTGGTGTGGTTACAGATAGGATAACCACAGCACATAGACTTGGTTCATGCATGAAGAAAGGCAGCATGGCTAACGTGATCACATTTCGCTCTGCTTTAGCACATATCTACAAAGCAGGGCAAAACTCGAATTAAGCTACATAACTTCAGCGACATCAATTGCATAGTTGCAGTCAAAACAGCTTAATTCAGTTTTTGGCGCTGCCTACAGAGCAGGAAGCCTAAGGAAGAACACTCTTCCTTCAACTTCCCTTACTCCTTGGGAAATGAGGGTTACAGGAGTTGGAGTAAGTCGTCCTCCAGCTCAACATTATTTTGAAATAAAGGCTTGCTGTGTAGATGCGCTCTTTGTTAATTTGGAATAACACCAGTTATTCCGAAATAATGCTGCTGTGTAGACATAGCCTCAGAGACCAGGGGTTCAATTGTCAGTCTGCTTGAAATGACATGAAACCACTGCTTTGCTAACCTATACATAAAATAGAGAATGGACTTATATTTGACTGCCTTTTAGGGCTGTGGTATGAAGCTTTGTTCAGTGATAAGAGCGAGGAAATATGCTGAGGTATAAACAACTGTCACTAGAACTGAAACCACAGGTCATGAGCTCATGACTCCTCACTCAGTACCTCTTCCTTTATACATAGGGTAGCTGGATGAAAAGTTTCTCTTACAACAAGCAGCCCGAGCTCCACTGTGGCACATTCTGCATAAGCTGGTACAAACACTCTTAGTTCAGGTTGAACCTCTCTAATCCAGAACACTGTCATCCAGAAACATCCATCATCTGTCATGATTTTAGTTAACCAGATGTCTACTTATCATGGGTGTGGCTAAATTTCCCACGGTCCCATAAAGTTTGTTTACAGCCACCAGTCCTAGCTCTCAGTGTTCTGTGCTGCTATTTAGCTCTAATTCACCCCTACATGTCCTCTAACAGCCCAGTAAGCAGTGAAAGTGTTGGTAATACTGCTAGACAATGCTGACCTCCCATGGTCCAGAAAATGATCTCATTTGGAACCAGTCAGGTCCTGAGGGTGCCAGACTAGAGAGTTTCAATCTGCAGTATTCTTCAGCTTTGTCCACTCACATCAAATGAAATCCCACTCACAGTAGACTGGGCAACCATTCCTGAGAGAGAGAGAGAGAGTGTGAGTGAGTGAGTGAGTGTCTGTGTGTGTGTGTGGGGGGGTGTTCAGAATAAAAAACCTATTGATACAAATGGGGAAGTTCTCCCTTCTTTCCTGGTTATTTTTTAATCCATGTGTGGACTCAGGCAATAAAAACTGAATTGGTTAACTTTGCTACTACATATCTATGGGCAGTGCTAGGGTGGAAATCATATTTAATTCTCTTCTGACCTTAGCATGTGTGAAATATAAAACAGTTTCCTTCAGCTCCCAGACAGAAAACCCCAACAGACTGTGTGTTCAGTAGAGGTAAACTTTTTAGCTTGTATGTTAAGTAGAACTAAACCTTTCCCAAGGAAAATACAATTATTATTACATTCTATAAACATGGAAAAGTATGGTAAAAGTGTAAAATTTGTTTAAAAAAATAAAGAAATAAAAAGGAAAAATCAGTACTATTAAATGCAAACAAAAGGAAAGGAGAATTTTTTTTCCGGAAACAGTGGTAAAACCTTAAATTTAATAAAGCCAAATTATATTAGCATAATATATTTTAGTGGTATGGAAGCTTTCTATTTTAAAAGTGTATTTGCTCCTGCTTCTTTGCTTGAAAGGGAGGAATGTTGAACCCCTAACCCACACAGAGATAAAGCAAAGTAATTCAACGTTCACAACACAGTGCAGCATGGCTGCACTCGGCACATGCAGTACTGTAACATTAGTGCAGAATTTGTATGCTGGTATCTCAGAGCTCTGAAATTGCTCAAAACCAAACAATTTAAAGATTAAAATACAAAAGCCAAACCATAGGGATTCCAAGAATTGTCTGTCTTGTTTTTGTTGGCAGTTCCCCTTTGAAATTATTTATGTGATGTGGTACAGTACAATTAAAAAAAAAAATTATGAAAATGTGTGTTAGACATTTGAATTGAACAAGTATCAATAGAAATCAAGTGTGTTTTAAACAGGCTGAATAAAAATCACTTCCCCTGCCACATATCTTTCCCTGTCAGTTAATTTAGAAACCAGCAATGTGTATGAATAGACCCAATTAAGCCTTCCAATGTACATTACCTTGCACTTGTTTTTTAATTGACATCACTGTGTCCAGGTATATACCTTCTCTAGTCTTGACTAACTTTAGTAATTACCTGAAAATTCTCATCTCATTCTTCTCTTTCTACAGATCCTTTATATATAAATACAGGTATTGGCATGGATGATAGGGATATCCAATTGTGAATTTTTTGCTTTGCAATATACAGGCGCTAAAAGATTTTGAATCAGTGAACACTCTCCATTTCACTCCAATCAGTAAACAAATTCACCAGCTTTTATTTGTCTGTATTTCACAGAAAAAAAAAAATCAATTCATGTTGATTCAGGAGTATAAAGTTGCTTTTGTTTCTTGATATAAATTCCACCTTCCCCAACTCAGGAGAAAGACTCACTGAAGACACATTTCAGTCACTTTTACATTTGCCTTCCCCCCCTTTGCAGTACCTGCCATTGGTGTGATACTATAAACTTAGTTTAACACAGTGGTTTCAAACCTGAAGCATCAATGCACAGATGCAGCTAAATGCTCCACTACAGTACAATGGTGGCTTTTATTTGGCTTTAGGCATGTCTCTGCCCTCTCTAGTCTGTTGCCTAGAAGAGTTTATTCCCTTTTGCCAATTTCTCCCTTTCCCTCTGCTCCTAGCAGCAGCTCACTCATTCTGGGCACTCTCAGTCTGGGGCTTGGGAGGAATAGGATCTGTGGAGGCTGAACGCACTTCTCATTAACAGTCCTATTCATTTTGAGAAAAAGGCTTTGACCCTATTCAGCTAGTCATTTACACCATTTTTTTTTTTAAACGGCGAGTTCTCTGGTGACCCAGCGTAGTCATTTCCCTACAAGATAGTGGTTCTAAAAAACCCTATAATTGGTGCTGAACTGACAGTGCTGGCTCCTTTGCTTATCTACAGCATCGCTACAAAAAGGGCAGCCGCAGAGCAAGCTTTCCAATGCAGACAGCTCCTGCCAATGGATCCTAGCCTGGCCTACTACAATGACCTAGAAGTAAGAGGGCAGTTCAGGATATAGGGCACAGGTTCCATTTACTCCATGAATTATTTGTTGATACTGACAAAGAGAGGCAGAGTTCCAATGGTCATGAAAATATGGACACGTATAGGTCAGGAAATGGACTGAGTCCCACTCATTTCCGTTACCAAAGTCAGCTGTATTTGAAGTGGGGATCAAGTGGTTCAAGGCTCTCTTCTCCATTATCAATGTCCTGGACAGTCCAGGTCTCTAGTACATACTTCTATTCTGGGGACATTTAGCCACCACATTCAGCATAGTGCCACTGGAGCTTATGAAACAGCTGTCTTTCTCTAGGAGGTTGCACATAAGAGGGAAGAATTTTATGAAGCCTGTGATTTCCTCTCCTGCTGGCGCAATCAGGAATGCAACAACTCTGACATCCCAATGACCCTGGCGTTTATTTCAACTTTTTATGTTGCTCTATGAAAATAGGCAGTTTGTGTGGTCAGCTTGACTGTTCTGGTTTTGTGAGTTTTGTTGGAAATTGTGCTTCTGTGCGCCTTTCAATGGCTTGAGCCTGATTCCACTGGTTGGTGTGATAATCACATGGAAAATCATCTTTGATTGTTCTTTTCTGCTTTTCCAAGACAAAGAAAATTCTCTCAGCCTCGGAGATGGGAGATGATGAACAAGAGCTATATCCCAGGGAATTAGAGAATTTGCAACTATTCAGGAGGTTCTAGTGAAACCCCACTATTCTCCTTACTTCCTGATACACAGGGGCAGCTAGTTCTTTGGCTTTCTCTGCTCCAGCCTGTAAAACCTTCTGCAAGTAGGTTTTGTCCTCCTGGAGCCTCTTAATTTCGGTCCTGATTGGTGCAAATTTCTGAATAACTGCCTCTGCCACTACCCCTTTGAAGTGAGCAGTGTCAAGACCAACACACTGGTGCACCACTTCCTTTGTGCTGAGTCCTGTTACCGCAGCATGAATGGCCACCATATTGGAGACACCGGGACGAGAATCTGGGTCATAAGTGATTTCAGAGGTGAAATCAGTCACAGCCTTGCGGAATTTCAGAACAATCTCCTCAGGACTGTCTGTGACGTTGAGTGTGCCTAACTTCTGAGGGTCTGATTTAGACATCTTGGCTGTTGGATCCCTGAGAGACTTTACCTTCTTTGCTGTACCTAAAAAACACAGATAATGATCTTCTATTAATGATTATTAGGCACTTTTACTGCAACCTACAGCAGATTGCCCTGGTTGCTTGCCCCGGTTTAACCATTATTTCCCCAAGCATTACAAATACACTCATCCTTGATCTTCATTTTCTCTCACCAAAAGCACCCACCCCATTCCTCTCCCCCCTCCGCACCATAATCACCCAAAGAATCTGAACCTAGATCCCCCTTTTCCCCAGTTACCTACTGCTGCTGGGATGATTCCCTGCTATTGTCTACTTGCCTCTATGCAGATTTCCCCACCAATAATCCACTTCCTCTTTTAGGTACCTGGTATTGGGTAGGTGAGTAACCTGGGGAGCACAAACTACAAATCTGTGAGGGTTCCCATAATACAGGAAAGGTAGGTCAGATCAGACTTCAGAGAAGAATCACAAAATGATCAGCATCCTCACCATAAGAAGCTGTACCACACAAGAAGCTCCTCAAAGTCTCCTAGAGCTCCTTAGAAATAGCTCCCTCCCAGGTGTTATCTACCCCAAAACCAGGCATGGGGAAAATGTTGCTTAGATGATAGCAGGATGGTAGCTCTTAAACATAACTGATATACACTCATGAATGCAATACAGGATACCATTATTAACAAGCACTTTGCAATATTCATCTAATCACAGCACTCCATTAATTTGCAGTCTCATTCCATGATTATTATATATGAAATGGGCCGTAAGTCATTGGTCAAATTACTAGACTGCTTAGCACAGAATCTTTGTTACATAGACATTGCAGTATTTGAGCTCAAATTGCACACAAGACACTGCACCAAGGTTTGTAACGCCCAATATTTTCAAGGGTGATCTCTTATTTTTAAGTGGAGCTTTAAAGCTGAAATAGAGCTACTAATGATACCTTGGCACTGTAACCCTTTCTAAGGGGAGAACACCCTGCTCCTGGGGGGACTGCACATTCCTCTAGCTTATGAACTAATGCAATGATACAACTCTTTTTCTGTATTCAGCTGCTCATAGTTCCTGCCACATGTGCCATTTGCTCTACAGAAAGATTCAGGATTTTTTCAGGCCTCATAAAGAAAAAAAAAATGACTGAAAACATTTTCCTCAAGATCTCCTAACCTTTAGGCAGTGACCGAGAATGGAAAGTGAAGAGCCCCCTTGAAATTTACAAGCAAATGGCAAAGAACCTAATGAACTTTTGGGTGCTGTGGTAGTGAAGGTAATAAAATGGGAATTGCTTTGCAACTTCAATTACAGCATTTACTACAAACATACACTACAGTGTTATGCGGGTTGGTGGTCTCTTATTCAATGCCTTAACAGGCATCACACATTGGTCCATAATTGGTACCACCGAACACGCTCTTTCCTCATGCGAGGCCCATGCCTGCAAGAGCAGGGGCTGCAACCAAGCTAGACTAAAAGGCAGAAGCAGAGCACCGGGGAGGGGAAACACTGGAATAGCAGATATGATACATGTTCCTTTCTTGAGTTTTCAAAGCTCCATGTTCATTCATTTCTATTAGTCTACTTTGCCATTAGCTGGTCCCCTTTCCTCAACTGCTGTAGCTGCTTCTACATAGATTCCCTTTACCTGTAAGTCAACCTTCAATCCTGTAGGGGAGCCTGGATGGCCCTGCCTGGACCAAAACAACGTCTGCCTTGTCCACAGTATGAATCTCTAACAAAGCAAAACTCAGGCATGTCTCAAGTCTGGGGCACATAGCATGCAGGCAAGGCTGGGGAGAGCTTTCCTTAATAATACACTACAATCTATTCAACCACGTCTCCCTACTCACTTAAAATGGCTTTGGGGACAGGAAAGAAGTTTCCATATTTCTTGTTAAAGTGTTGTGCTATATCTCGAGCCAGTTCCAGGTGCTGGACTTGATCTTCTCCAACAGGAACATGTGTTGACCTTTTAATAAAAAACAGATACAGGAAACTCAGCAAACTTCTCTGGTTCTATTGAAACACTACCTGAGACTGTCACGGTTCCTGACATGGCTAAGGGTCAGATGGAGCCAAATGTTCAATCACACCTTCCCATTGACTCTATGCGTTGGATTATTTTACTCAAGATGTATTTTTCCAGGCAGAAGCCTCGTTATTCCTGCCTACTCTATATTCCCAAACCATCCATGCCTTTCTGTATCATTTCTCTGTCCTTGTAGGAGTTGATGAACCCACACAACTCATACAATGTGTACTCTCTCTCGGAGATTCATTAAGATTTTACATATTACTGGACTTAACTATGCTTCATTTACAGATGCAACCTTCTCATGCATTACCAGCTTTTTGATCTCAGTCTGATCAGCCTAGGAATCAATAAAGGACTGGTGAGTCAGCCCTGGGTGGGGAAAATGTCAATGTAAGTAGGAACCATGGGGAAGCTGGAGAGGAGTGGGAATAAGCATGAAGTCAGGCTGCTAGCACTGGGTAGCTGGGGAGGAAGAAGAGGGATCAGGTTTGCAAGAGATGTGAGGGAAGAAAAAGAATGAATAGCTGAAGTAAGGGTATTGCCTACATTTCCTCAGTACAATACACTTCTGAAGCTGTAAGAAAGAGTTACAGTGTGAACAAAAAAAATGCAACTTCACAGTTTCCCAATTTGCAGAAAACTTCTTTGAACAGGAGACCATATGGCTACCTGACATTTTGTTGGTGCCAAGCATTAGCCCTCATGTCTTAGTGGGGAGTTTTGCTAATCTAACATTGAAGATAACTGACTAGTATGAACTATACTTCTGTAATGGGTCTCAAATTTCTAATGTGGACAACACATGGGATTTAGTTTCCACTTTGTACAGCATCTACACCAAAACGTGAAAATAAACGTAGGTGAATTTTAATAGAGGTGTAAAATGTCCAACTAGACACTAACTTTTTCTAGCTTCGTAGCAGGTCCATCATGGGAAGTAACAATATGACTCAGCTCTCACCTTGAGGATCCATACCTAGTTTAGTCTCTGTGGCCCAGTCAGTCAATTCAACACAGTTGCTAAATGGATCAGTTAGTGTTAGTTTTATTGGTGATTTAAGTGACATACACTAAATTTTTCTGAGGTGGTTAACCTTCCTTTGCCAATACCAGCCAATGGCTTTCCAGTTGCCTGACATTTAATAACTATGGACTGGGCAAGATTTTAACCAGTGACTGAAAGATGAAAGGGTGTCATCCACTCCCAATCCTCTCAGCTATTCATACCCCTTAGTAATTTAACACATTGACCCAAAAACTTTCATCTTCTAGCACCTGAATAGACATTGCCTGTGCGCTCACATTCTGTGTCTTACTTGTACAGCAGAATATCAGCAGCTTGAAGCACAGGGTAAGTGAACAGACCAACAGTTCCTTCATAATTCTGGCTGGCATTCTTTACCTGTATGCAAAAGAAAGATATAGAAAAATCATCCTTTGGCAAATGATGTCAAAGTCTGATTCTGAAAACCAAAATTTTATTTTGACTTTTTTTAAGTTTCAGTTACCGTGTCTGCTTCATTCACTGACTCTGTCATTCTAGCAAAGAAGCATACCCAACAGAATTCATGCTTTATCAATGCCCAGTGCCACAAGCTGCTCATGGACCAGTTATTTTCTAGAGATAGTTATAGACTTTACTCCTAATATTTGTTGTTTTACTAGGGAGAGATATTAGATGTTGTGAGATGGTATCTGCCAAACTCACTCCTTTTTTGTTTGTTTGTTTGTTTGTTGGAAGACTGGTACACAGCACTTGCTTTTATCTAAAGCCCTGGTGCCCTCCAGATTAACCCATTTTTCTGTAAATAGTTTTCAGGGGTTCAGAAGTTCAATACCTAATTACTTTAACACCCTAAATGCATATCATCTGGACCAGCTGGTCTGTAGATGTTTAAGTTTTTCAAGTATCTAGTTTCCTGCTTTTTATTTTAACCATAGCTACATTTAAAAATCCTTAAATTCTGTCCAGACTTCAGATTTTCCTTTACCTCCTTTCCTCTCCCCGTCATGCAGATCACACTTTCCTACCTCCGTTTCCAGGCTTTTAAATACAGGGGACCTGATGCCAAGCACCTGCAGCATCTATTTGTGGATTTTTAAAATCCAACCACATATTTAGATTCCTAAATATGGCTTTACAAGTCTAACTTGAGAAACTTATATTTAAAAAACTTGACTTTAATCTAAGTTTTTTATTAATACTATTGCATTTAAATTTGAATGGGTTTATTTAATTAAGAAAAAAAACTACAAAGGGGAGAAAAAACATCCACAAACATCTGGAGGTATTTAGTCTGCTTCGGGTTGTGAATTCAGCAAACCAAATTAATCCGGATTTTTTTTTCCTTCTCATTGCTTGTCTCTCTCCTGACTCCTTTTGTAAGATAGTCTTTTGGGTTGGATTAGGGCCACTTGCCATGACCCAATGCCACCACAAGGTCGGCCCAGGTGAGGCCCCAGCCTCTTAGCTTTTGGGTTGACGCTCCACCCCACTCTTGAGGGCCTTCTTATTTTGGTTATGGATGGGGAAAAGCAAAAGCTCAAGCTGAAGAGAGGAGAAACCCTCTCCAGGGCCAACAAAAAGAGAAAAGGTCAATGATACCACCTTACTTCTAGAGAGGAGAAGTAAGGTGCCTAGAGAGCAGAGCAGCTTTACTGGATTCCTTCTAGCAAGACAGCCCAAATGCTCTCCCCCTGCCAGGCTTGTCTCTAGGACTAAATGACTTTTCCCAGAGAGTTGGTGATATCTAAACACTCAAGTAAGGTCTCCTTGACCCTCCAATAGTCCTGCGCTGCTGACAAATCACGTTCCTGGTGAGCAGCTTGAGCCAGTTCTGACAGACAGCACCAATAGGATGGCCCAGTGCTCTGAGGACCACACCATGGCAGATGCCACCCACTCAAAAGTAAAGAGAAATGCCTTGGGATCACTGGTGGTACCCATCTTGGCCATCTTCACAGAGGTGGGTGTTGAGTTTAGAGGCCCCAAGGTTAGTGGTGACCACAGCCCTAGATGGCAAGAGGTTGGAGAACCGACAGCATCTGTTGCACCGGGTTCTGTTGTTTTTATTGTCATATGGCTAATTCCCTTATCAAGTGTTAAAGCGGCTGCTGCTGCTGTTGTTGCAGGGTGCTCTGGCGTTGCTGGTTTTCTGTGACCCCTTTTTAACAGCCATTCCAGATTCTCTACAAGGTTGTTTCTGTCAGGATTTTCTCAACTTCAAACATCTTTTCTTCTTTCCCCCATTCCCCCCCCCCCCGCCCTTTCAGCAGAGCTGACCACGTGCCCAATTCTCCATCACTTGTAAGACATTCTTTCTGGGGCACTTCTCTAGCTGGGTTGGGGCCCCTTGCCATCTTCATAGGGTTGCCCCAGTTCAGACCACAGCTTCTTAGCCCTTGCAGACTTCTTTCTTTATGGTGAAGAAAAGCAAAAGCTCAAAGTCAACAGAGAAAAAAACCAACCCTCCAGGGATCAGCAAAAACACCAAAAAGATCACAGGCACCACCTTACTTCAGGGATGCCCTGCAGCTTTACTGGAGTCCTTCTAGGTAGGTGGTGGTCCAATCACTCTCTCCCTGCCAGGCTTGCCTCTGGGGCTCAATGGATTCTTCCCAGAGCTTGGGATGTTTCCTTCTGCTGCTTCAGGAGACTCTCCAGCTGCTCCTTTCTCAGGACTTCTTCCTTGCTGACTGCAGCTTCTTCCTCTGAGAACCTTCTACCCCACCATGCATGGTTGGAAGGGCAAGAGAGTTGGGGCTACCCTGGCACAGAACCTCCCTTGCACCCCTTGTCAGTGTGGGGTTTACGCATGACTGCCACTTCTGATTTCTCTTCTTAATAAATAAAACCCAAGAACATTAAATGAAAAACACATTGTTGGTACAATACTAAGAAATTAAGCACATTTGTCGTGAATGGCAAAAGGAAAGATTTTTCAGAACATCAGTTTAGCCACAGTCATCTTTAGTAATGTTTATTTCTGTATCGCTTTTAAAATGTAAACCTTAATACATCCCATACCATACAACAACATAGAATGGTCAACTTACATTGCAGGAGACTTACTTATGGAATTTCCTTCATGTGACTGCTTGATATTTTAGCCTTAATGTTGTGTTATAGTTACTGCACCTCATCATTTTACTAGGCTTGAAATAAGAACTTTAAGCATTTTGATAAATGATTAAAAATACTAGTCTATAACTGAAAGCCTCCTTTAAGTGCTTCTGTATTCTCTGCTTATACAGGTATGCTGCTTTGTAACCTCCCACAGCAGCAGTTTCACTGACTCACAATATACAGTTATGTCTCTGATAGTAATAGCATTGTACAGAGTTGTTTTCTTTCCTCTTCCTGAAATGACTCCATCACCTTTTAGTAAGAATGACTGGCCCAGTGTTT
This sequence comes from Pelochelys cantorii, assembly GCA_032595735.1. NCBI lineage: Eukaryota > Metazoa > Chordata > Testudines > Trionychidae > Pelochelys > Pelochelys cantorii. The sequence goes on from CM064326.1 coordinate 208,526,822, forward strand.
ATAATCCACAGGCAACAGAAAGTTTTACATGAAGGACAATACTGTTCTTATTAAATTCCCTGAAATCTCTTTTCAGTTTAATATGCTGATCGTATAAACCTTACCTTCCACTGGGGAAAGCATTGTAGACGTGGCATACTAGTTAAGCACCCAAGAATCCAACCGAGTTCTGCATGTTCAGGCACCTAAAAAAAGACATGAAAAATCAGAACTGATTTAATGTATTTTCACCTTCACACATCATTTCTAGATAATGTACTGCCAGTAAAAGCTATCAAACCAGAGACTGGCAAGATTAGTTTGTTTTTGGCTAACATTTTTTCAGAGAGTTTGGTGCTGGTGAGAAGGAACAGACAGCCCTGGTAACTGAAGATCTATATTGAGTCAGAGTACAAGAACCATTCCTGCAGTGGCAATACAAGCTTCCCCATGCTGCTTGGCTAGCCTGCCCTCACTGACCAAGAAAGAAAATGGTGGAGATGAAACAGGTTTTTATTTTCATGTTTATTCAGTTCTTGGCCTTTACGCTGAGAGTTCCGAGTGTCTTGAGGAAGTGGGCTTGGGGTTACAGTATAGGACTGTGAAATCACCTGGCTTCTACTCAATTTGCTGTGAGAGTCAAACACTTCTTTATGCTTCAGTTGTCTTATCTATAAAATGGGGACCTTTTAAGTAGCCTGGATTTTGTGGAATGTTCTACATTTTGACTTAATCAGCCTGCCTGTTCTGCAGCAGTAAAGGCAGAAGGTATCTTGCAAATGAGAGCGGAAGACTGATTCAAAATATCCATTGACATGGGGGCAGAGAGCCAGAATGCCATATCTTAGCTGGGCGTGTAACCACCAAAATGCCTTCAGGAAGAGAAATTAAATGATCAATGCATTTTAGAATTTGTAAGCCTAGATTAAATATATTTTAGATTTTTTTTTCTTTCCCAATGGTGTCACTCACTATAGTGCAGAATTGAGATTGTTTGGTACCTTCACATTTCTACACCTTAACATGTTAGGATTTCTGCTAAAGTAACCTTAATTCTGAATTTCCTGGGTTTATAATACACATTTTTGAAATAATTACAACATTGCTGCATTTTAAAAAACAAACACACACATGAATCATTGAGGTGTTCTCTCAAACTTAACATTATTTGGCTGGAAGGAATTCATGAGTTATACCATGAGGTGCAATAAAACACAACTGTTCCACTTCTGGTCATTTGCCACACATTTCAGTTGCCTCAGTCACATGCTGGACAGAGGAGTGGAGCAACATAATGCTTGTGATTTAATCTGAAAGCTCAGATAAACGCATTAAAAGATGCTTACTTAACATCAAATGGGACAATTAATAGTATCATCTGTGGAAACCACTTTGATGTTGTTCTTTGACTTGGAAAAGGGCTGATACCATCATTGACTATTTTTAATATCCATCAAACATGTAATGACTTTTGGTCACTATTGATACGGGCCACAGCTGAACTGATGACCTGAAGCGAACAGCTCAGGAAATGATTAAAATGACAGAGAGCCTCTCAGACCATCTCTTTTTTGATTCCTTCATTTTTCATTTAACTGACTAGCTTTCGTACACAAGGCAAGTATGACAAGATGGTGCTAAATGTGGCATTCTATGCAATATAAACCAAGCTAGATGGTATTGACTTAACCCAGGCCTATTCTACTTAGGAGGAATCACCCTCTGGTACAAAACAACTTATTGTTTCTTTCTTCTAATCGCAAACAAAGAGGGGATGTTGTTCTGTTGCACTGGTGTGGACAAGGACTTTCTTTCAAAGAATGGATTTCCAGATATGCTTCTGTCATGCCTGCCTCAAAATAAACAAGGCTGCATGTGTCCACTGTGCCAGTAATTAAAAGACAGTCATAAGGCATGTGCACAAAGGGGCTGAATTAAGGTTGCACAGACAACCTTACATTTGGTATGTCCTAACTTCTGAGTGCTTTGCAATATTAACTTTTTAAATGTATTTTTGTACAAAGTTTCTTAATTTTTTTTTTTTAAAAAGCAAACTTAAAAACAGAAATTCCATCATATAGAAGTATACTGACTCCCAGGTATAGTGACTGGAAGTGTGTGAATCTTTACGTAAAGCCTATATTTTGAGCTGGGAGACAGATTTGGGCTAGCTCAATCAGAATGAGCCTACTATAAGAGAGTATCATGACCATGTGACTGGTGGGAGGGGCTAGCTGTCCTGCCTGAGGTCTTGAACAGGTATGTAGCCAGAGTAGTTAGTCCCTCCTGCCAGTCATGCTACTGTAGCTACATTCTATTTTGCTATTGGATCAGAGCTAGAAATGTCAACAAATAGTCGACTAGACAATTAACTGGTAAGCCTATGCTTATTGGTTAATCCAGTCGACTACTCACATTTCTCCCCCCCCCCCCATCTTGTTGCCTCTGTACCAGGCAGTGTGTGTGGGGAGGAAGGAGGGGGGAGAAGCAGGAGCCAGTGTGTGTGTGGGAGCCAGCTTAAAAGCCAGTTCTCCCTAGCACTGGCTCTGGGGTGCCGCCCGCCCCTGTTCCCCCCCACTGCTGCCTCTGTATCAGAGGCAGCAGTGCAGGGCAGCAGGCAGCCAGTCTGCGAGGGGAGTGAGAGTTTTTAAACTGGCTCCCCTTGTGGACCAGCTCCCACCTGGCACCATGTGCTGCTGTCTCTGATTCAGAGGTGGCAGGGGGCTCGTCGGGAGTGGGGCCAGATTGCAGTGGCTGCTGGCCCTGCCACCAGTGACTATAAAATAGTCGATTAACTGCTAAGAATTCATGCGGTTAGTCAACTATTCTGTTACCCACTTGTGACGTAGTGGGGGTGCTGTCCGCTCTGTAACCCGGGGTTCCCCTGCGCTGTGATGTGTGATTCCCACTGACTCACCCACATGTATATTGGCCCAGACACCTAGTCCCAGCTTGAGCAGATAACAAGTCTCTTCCCAGAGGGAGAGACAAAGGAAGGGAGGCAGAGATGGCCACCTGGCTGGGGGGAAGGCAGTTGCTGGCTGGGAAACATGAAGGGAACAGACTAAGCTGAGTGCTGACGGTTGAGGGGGCAATGGATCCCCTAACCCGAGGGGTCTGAGGCACCCTGGCCCTGACTCCTGTAACCACATCACGTCTGTGCTTGCTGTATCCTGGAGAAGCAATAAATCCTCTCTATTCTACCGGCTGGTGGAGTCTGTTCTGGCTGCTACGGGGGTGCAGGATTGGGGGGAAACCCTGACGTGCCATCACACCGCTAACTAACATCTCTAATCAGAGCTAGTAGAAATATGTTGCCTTGGGCATCATACCCCCACTTGAAGTTTAGACATACCCTCAGATTCACATCACAGATCTCAACCACACAAACTCATTCATAGAGTTTAAGTTCATAAGGGGCAATGACACCATCTACTCTGACCCTCCTGTATATCACAGGCCAACAGACTTCACTTACTTAGCCCAATGACTTATTTGATAAAAAGATATGCTTTAGGCAAATAATACAAGTTATCTTTCAGAAAGGCATCCAGTCTTGATTTGAAGATAGCAAGAGATATAGAATTCATCACTTCCTTTAGTAGTTTGTTCCAGGGGCTAATCACTGTCACAATTAAAAACAATGTTTAATTTCTAATTTGAATTTCACTGGCTTGAGTTTTCAGCTATTGGTTCTTGTTATGTTGCCCTTTTCTGCTAGATTAGGAGCCATTTTATCTATCAGAGTGATAGCAGTTGCAGTCTGTTAACTAATGTAGGGAACAGCTGGTTTCACAGCTATTTGCTGGACAACAGAGGAAACATTGGGACTCTGGAATCCTAAATTCTAGTCCAGATTGTGGAGAGGACTGTGCTTCAGTGATTCTATCCCCACAGCCTACCTCGGTCACGTCTGTGAATGCAATCAGGCTGCTTCCTTCTCTACACTGCCTCAGCATCAGCAGTGATGGAAGGCCCAATCACAGGCAAGACAATCTCCCTGTGCTCAGTTTCAGCACCTGGTACCACAGTGAGGCCTAGGAGCCAAGATGTACAACCACAAGGGAAGTTGTGCTAAGCCTCTGCAGCAGTGAGCTGGAACATGCTGAGTGCAGACAATCTTCAGTTAGTTTAAATGCCAAACTAAACAAAACTCTTTGAGCATGTATAAATAGTGATTTTCAGAGACTTGTAACTTGGCCAGATACACAGAGATTTTTATGGAGATAGCAAAAAGGCACTTCTCTCACTCTACGTGACAATATCCCCTCTCCACCTCAGACATACCCCAAATTTGCATTAAAGAACTAGGTCTTCTCAACTAAATGGTTGCAAAATTTAACATTTGTAAAGCAACTTATTTTTCCCCAATCGCATTCTGACGAATGATCGATGCCAAAATTAAAAATAAAAATCAGGCACATGAAATGAAAAATTTCAACTTCAGTGATTAAAGTTGTGCAAAGTTGCGAGCAACTGAAAACACGGTCTTGTAAGAGAAATTGTTTGGCAATGTTAACTAGTGATGCAACTATCAGCTCTGCTCATAGCAAAATTCATAAGAGATTACAGATGTCCAAGGTGATGTAAAATGATCAGAAATTATGGGAAGAGAATGGAGGTTCAATGAGTATTCCTGCAAATTACTAAATTTAATAGGAAAAAGAAAAATCAGAGAGTAAAATTTTCTCTAAGCTTTCCACAGACTATTTTAACAAGCCAATCAATGTAACTTGAATTCAAGCAACTGCATAAAAGAGCAGTCGTAGATGTGCATGCTGGATGGAGATGAAGAAAAACCAGAAAAAGTCCATCCATGGAGCAAAGCAAATAAAATCTTCCAACTCCCAAAGTAGCACTCAAGGATTTATTCAGCAATGAATAAAACCACAATTTAGGAGATGTCACTGACTGCATGTCAACTCAACCCACTAAGAACATCACTATTAGTAACTTAGACTAGCAGCTATCTAATCTAATGCATGTCAGCTCCAGCTGCTTTTGTGCCCTAAAGGATATAAGTATGAGAAAACATTTCCCGCAGTTTGGCTCAAGATATTTTACAGAATATCGGTCTTACGGTTTCCCTATGGAAACTAGCTCTCTCATATTTAGTAGTTTTTGCTAAAACAGTAACTACATCCATGTGATAAATCCCATTATTGGGCCACCAAGTTCATGCCTTTGCTAAATTTATCATGTTTCTGCTGTTGGCCTCTTCTGCATGTTTGTGTGTTCAAGTTCAAGTCTTCTGGTTTCTCTTCTCCCACTCCTACATCTTTCCAAAGCTTTCACAAGACAAAAGAACTTCTTAACACTGCTCAGAGGGTTGGGAGGGACTGTCACTTCCCCACACATAACAGTGATGCAGAGGTTCCAGGTCCCTTCACCTTCAATCTTTTTTGCATCAAATCAGCACTGAAGCACGAGCATACTTTCTGTTGATCACAGATAGAAATTATTTCCACTGCAGACTCCTGGAACTTTCCCCTGTGGGGCTCACGTTTGGGCTATGATTAATCAGTATTCAGACTTTTAAAAATGTCAGTGACATTTACAGCAAACATAGTTACATGTCGCAGATCCAAGCAGTTCCCTGGAACTCCAACATGTTTCTCTTCTTTCATCCAAAGGAAACTTGTTCTCATTTGCTGCCCAGTTTGTCCCTCCATACAGACAAACAGCTTTTCAGTTGTCTACTTCTCTCTCTACCTTAGGATCCTGTGATCCATCTGCAATTCCCATGCTGCTCTAATAAAGTCACAGTACCATAGAGGGCAAATTTCACCCTCTTATTAATACACTAACACCGTGTGACGTAGCAGGGGTACCTTGCTGGTTGCTATGCTGGGCAGTGGGTTGTCAGTGACCTCCACTGGCTGCTGTCTGCAACACGGCCCAGCAGGGCAGGGGATGAGTCATTATGCAAGGGGGCTTCGAAACTCGTCAGACAGGTATCTCCCATGGGACGGAACAATGGAAGGAAGGGAGCGAAGCCAGACCTGGCTGGGGGCAGGGCTGGAAGTGAGGGAGTTAGTTTCTGTCTGGGATCATGGAGGAGACGGCCTAGGGAAAGGGGCTGGAATTTAGGGGCCCAGCATCCCCCATCTCAAGGGGGGTTGAGGCATCCTAGGCCCGGTTCCTGTAATCAGATGACATCTGTGCTGTGCTGTATCCTGGAGAAGCAATAAACTCCCTCTATTCTACTGGCTGGTGGAGTCTGTCCGTGCCATTACGGGGGTGCAGGAGTCGGGGGACCCTGACGCGCCGCCACACACCACTAACAAATTGAGACCCAAATCTTGACAGCATCTAGAGCAATGGTGGGGGGCCTAAGGCCCGGGGGCTGCATGTGGCCCCCGTCTTGCTTGGATCCAGCCCCTGAAGCTCAGAGCTCCCCCCCCGCAGCTCTGGGGAGCCCATGCTGGAACTCCAGCCCCCCTCAACACCTCCCTGCAGAGCTGGAGCACACAAAATATACTAGCCTGGGACCCTAAGGCTCTGGTGTGAGAGGGGAATGTGAGGAGTGTTTTTCTTCTTCTCAGTTGAGGGCCACGTCAGTGAGGGTTTGGGGGGTTTTTTTGCTTCTCACTTGTGTGCAGACCCCGATTGATTTTTCTGTGGGTCAGTGGCCCCCAACCCAAAAAAGCTCCACCCCCCGTTCTATAGATTCTTCTGTATGACGTCTCTCCCACACTCTAGCTCTCTTCTACCAGCTGACGACTGCACTTCTCTGATCACCACCCCTGTAGTTTCAGTGGAATGTATGGTTTTGTCAGTTAAACAATGCCTATCACTTGTGGTGTCGCAAAAGAGCCAACATCTCTAGCTTTTGGGTGCTAAATGTTCCCTGGCTAGCACAACAAATCACATTAACTCCTTACTCTCTTTCATGGCAAGCTTTCATTCTAGCAACAGCTACTGTTTGCACAATTCCCCTGATATGGGGGTTCCTTACATCATAAGTGACCTCATTCACTCTCTCCATTGAAAAGGTCCTTCTCAATAATCCTGCATTTTGTTCTTCCTCCCTGGATTGAACACCAACCCCAAATCTCTTGTGTCGAAAGCTCTCTCTTCAGCATGCCTGCCATACCAAATTTTTCGAGTCACCTGACTTCTTTCAAGGTTTTGCTGCACTAAATCCATCATAGCCTTTAAATTCTCTTTAAACTGAATGACATACTCCTCTCCAGACTGTAGTGTCTCCTTTGTACTACCCTCCCAAGAGCCTCAAATCATCCCCTCACATGTCTTCCATAAAGGAGATCAAAGGGGGCAAAGCCAGTAGATTTTTGCGGTACAATTCCACTTGTGGATAACAAATAAGAGAGTAACACATCCCAGTCATTCTCTTGCCTGATAGCATACATCTTCAGCATGGCTTTCAAAGGCCCCATTAACTATTTCCATGAGACCATTAGTTTCTGGATGATGGGAACAGTCTTCATGTGTCCCATTTCACACAATTTCCATAACTTAAAACATTTTCATTGTGGTCTGACAAGATATCTCTGGGAAAACGTATTCTGTTAAATTGCTGACTGGGGAGTGGTCATGTCTCAGTTTCTATATTATAAAGAGCTGTGACTTCAGGGTGCCTAGTAGCAGACTCAACTGTAACAAGAATATATTTCTTTCCAATCCTGGATGTTTGGAGAAAGGCACACAATATCCAAAGACACTTGGGCAAACACGGTGTTAATGGGCAATGGCTGGAAAAGTGCCTTGCAACGTCCTTTTAATTTATTATGCTTCTGATATAAGTCATAACTTGTACAGTAATTTGCTACTGTCTTAGGTATGTGAAGCCAATCGAAATTCTGTTCAATGTTGTCGAGGTTCCTTTCACTCCTAAATATCTAGTAAATGGACAACAACAGCCTAGCTGCAGAAATTCTCTCCTGTATTTATCAGACACCTGCTTGCAAACCTCAATAGCACATTTCTTTTTTCCTATGGAAGCCTCTTGATACAACAAAACTCCTTCTAGAAAAAAATTCTACTCTGTTCTTCCCCACCCAGCATGTTATTCTGAGTCGCAACCATCTCCTAGTCATGGAAAGGATCAGCTTGTTATGCCTCAAACTTCTTTTGAGTCTCACTTAAGTTTCCAGCAGAGTCTGGCAAAGGACTGATGTCATTTTCCTACCTCACCTCCCCCCCAGCCCTCCCTGCTGTCCACAGACAAAGCAGGTGTATTAAAGCCATGCGCTCTTCGGCTGCGAGTTATAACATTAACCTGCTCAGACATGGCTAAAATGTTACTATGTATTAAAATATCAGCAGAAAGCAGATTTCTAATGCCTATAATAATATCACCCTTAAAACACCCCCACTTGAGGTGGAACTTAGCTAGAGTCAGCACTACAGAGCATTCAGCCAAAGCTAATACATTTAAACTCTTACAAAAGTGTTTGTCTTTCTCCCTCACCAAACTTTCCTGGACCAAGGTGATTTGGGTTGATGTGTCCCTCCAACCCTTATGATCTATACTATTTACCTTAGCATCCTTAATAAACTCTTCACCACCTTCCTGAGATTCAGTCCTTATATAGTTCACTGGGTCCGGCACCTTCTTTGCTACTGACTCTAGTACCACTGTAGAGGCATCATAGTGGGGGTTGTGGACCATGTTTTGGGCAAACTGATTTTATATGGCCAGGAGCCCCACAGTGATGGCAGCCTATCAGCCTTCCCTTAGGACAGGGGGTTCTAAAACGTGGGCTCTCCTGGGGTTATTTATCAGCATTGAGGTTAGGTTTATTTCTAATCCCCTCCTCTCTCATAATTGGGGTGACAAGAAATTTCACTTCCCTGGGGATATGCAGCCCCCATGGGTCCTTGATTTAACATATTCATCAGGAATTTCTATAGTCCTTGGTTTTTTATAATTTTTTTTCTATAGTCAATAGTTTTTTGTCACAGATGGTTGCCTTTACCTCATCCGTAACTACCCAAAACAACTGTTTCTGAGCCATCAAATTAAACAATTTTTCATGATCACCTTCAGCCCTTATCCCAATTATCCACTCTCTCATAAGATACACATTGTGTGTACACATTTAACACGAACAATACTACCAAACATTTTAAGATGTCTATACTTCAATTGATAGGGCTCGTGGAGATTTTAAACTTTTTATAAATTTTCTCATTTCTTATACACAATAGCATCCTCTTCCTCCTCCATATCGTTTAAAACTTGTCTCTCTGTTCCAGTTAATCTGGTCAAGAGGATAGGCACCCCCATGGCTCCATGCTCCCACAGGTGATATGTAGTTTTTGTCTCATCATTCTCCTGTGAGAATTCATTCAAGGGCATAGTGATTGTCTGGTTTCACGCACGGAGCTGTTATTGTACAATGGATGAAGTATATCAAATTTTGTGATAGGCACATGTAGTAACCATAGGTCTTGAAAAGTGTGTTGTGAGGGGGGGCTGATCACTGAAACAGTGGGGGTACAGCCTCTTGCAGATCCTGTTGGCCATGGTTCACTGTTCCCTAATCTTGGGCAACCGTGTCTGGCCTGTGGGCTGCTTATTGTCCACCCCTGCATAAAATGGTCCAACAGCGGGACTTGATAGAACATTTGGAGAATTTGTTCCCCATTTCATTATTTGCCTAGCCCATGATGTTGCTTAGAAAAGTTAAATGTCTTTAAGTTGCTAGGGCCTGATGAAATGCATCCTAGAATACTCAAGGAACTGACAGGAGGTATCTGAGCCATTAGCTATTATCTTTGAAAAGTCATGGAAGATGGGAGAGATTCCAGAAGACTGGAAAAGGGCAAATACAGTGCCCATCTAAGGACAACCCAGGAAAACTACAGACCAGACAGCTTAACTTCTGTGCCAGGAAAGATGGAGCAAATAATTATGGAATCCATCTGCAAACATCTGGAAGATAACAAGATGATAAGTAACAGTCAGCATGGATTTGTAAAGAACAAATCATGTAAAACCAACCTTATACACTTTTCTTTGGTAGGATAACAAGCCATGTGGGTAACGGGGAAGCAGTAGATGTGGTATAACTAGATTTTAGTAAAGCATCTGATAAACTAGGGAAATACAACCTAGATGGAGCTACTATTAGGTCCATAACTAGTTGGATAACCTCTCTCAGAAAGTAGTTATCAATGGTTCACAATCACACTGGAAGGGTGTAACAAGTGGGGTTCTGCAGGAATCAGTTTTGGTACGGGTTCTGTTTAATATATTCATCAGCAATTTAGATAATAGCAGAGAGAGTATGCTTATAAAGTTTACGGATGATACCAAGCTATGAGGGGTTGCAAGTGCTTTGGAGAATAGGGTTATAATTCAAAATGACCTGGACAAACTGGAGAAATGGTCTGAGGTAAACTGGATGAAGTTTAATAAGGACAAATGCAAAGTGCTCCACTTTGGAAGGAACAATCAGTTTCACGCATACAGAACGGGAAGCAACTGTCTAGGAAGGAGTACTGCAGAAAAGGATCTGGGGGTCGTAGTGGACCACAAGCTAAATATGAGTTAACAGTATGACATTGTTGAAAAAAAAGCAAACATGATTCTGGGATGCATTAACAGGTGTGTTGTGAACAAGACAGGAGAAGTAATTCTTCTGCTCTACTCTAAGCTGATTAGGCTTCAACTAGAGTATTGTGTCCAGTTCTGGGCACTGTGTCAAGAAAGATGTGGAGAAATTGGAGAAGGTTCAGAGAAGAGCAACAAAAAGATTAAAGGTCTGGAAAACATGAGCTGTGAGGGAAGACTGGAAAAACTGGGTTTTGTTTAGTTTGGAAAAGAGAAGACAGAGAGGGAACTTGATAACAGCTTTCAAGTACCTAAAAGGGTGTTACAAACAAGAGGGAGAAAAAATATTATTCTTAATGCCTGATGATAGGACAAGAAGCAATGGGCTTAAATTGAAGCAAGGGAGGTTTAGGTTGGACATTAGGAAATACTTCCTCTGAGGGTGGCCAAGCACTGGAATAAATTGCCTAAGGAGGTTGTGGAATCTCCATCACTGGATATATTTAAGAGCAGGTTAGATAAACATCAGTAAGGAATCATCTAGATTCTAGATGGTTCTTGGTCCTGCTATGAGTGCATGGTACAGGATTTGATGATCTTCGAGGTGTCTTCCAGTTCTAGTATTCTCTGATTCTATCTTACTAGAGTGTAAAAGTTTAATTGTGGCATCTCAATAAAATATAACAGGTTAATTGGGAATTCTGCATTTTAATGCAAAGAAAGACAACGGCCATGTGTTCCAGGCAGTTGGTACTCATGATTCACTTGAGAGGTGATCATTGTTCTTGTGTAACTGGAGATGAAATGCAGACACAGCTCAGTCTGAAGTGCTTGTTCCCTCCAAATAATTGTGAACTGTTTTGTTTTTCTGATTATCTGGACCTCAAATGTTGATGTTAAGAACTCCAACTTTATAAGACAATAAAATAAGATTGAACACATTCCATGCTCATGATTACACTAGACTGGTTGAAAAACAGGTAGAAATTTTCAATAAAATGCTCAAAAAATTGTTTAATCAAAATTTAAACTGATGAAAATTTTCATATAAAATTGCGAATTCCACCAACTCTACATAGCAATAAGGTGGGCTTTAGAATGAACAGCTGATCTCACATCCTATAGGACTATAATTTTCAAACTTTTTCATAGCATGGACAACATTTTAATACAGAGATGGTGTTTATGGGAAGAGGTGTTCTACACAACCAAAAAATATTGGAACAAGTATTGATTTATATTTTAGCTTCTTTAATGCTTTTTAGCAGCTGGAAATAAGGACTAGGCAGCACCACACAATCAGTCACCTTTCTGAGCAAGTGCTCAGTGATCACAGACTGGAAACCTGTACTACAGATTTGATCAGTAAAAGAGGGATTAGGAAAGTAAACTTCATTGGCACTCTTTTCTTGTTCCCCAAAGACTAATGAAGCCATCTTAACATTTTAGGTAGAACACTAGACTCTAAAGATTGTGGTAAAATTGCTGGATGAACAGAAAAAAAAATGATGGAGAGGGTTAGACAGCGCAGCACAAAAATGTAGGAATGAGATTCCTTGGCAGTCTTCCCTGAGATCATGCAGATTCCCTGAGTGCATTTCCTGGTGGGATCCAAAGCCACCCAGAGGAAGACTCTCACTTGCACAGAGTCTTTGAGATTAGGCCAAAGGTCATAGTCTGTCACACCTGGTAAGAAATCCACAGTCCAAGAGTCAGTGATGGATTCTGTCCTGGCTTATCAAGAAAGGGCAAAGACATCCCAGAAAAATCACTTGTTTAGCTACGGATAAATGTAAAAACCTTCTTATAAAAATTTGGCAGCCACCTCCATGAAGATCTGTGGCTGAGATCAGATAGGTCATCCACTAGCAGCAAGGCAAACACTTGTGAAAATGAGGTTAGGTGTGAATTGTAGGGGTGGGGAGGAATCCAAAGGGTATAGAATCATAGAATCCTAGGTCTGGAAGAGACATCAGGAGGTCATCGAATCCAGCCGCCTGCCCAAAGCAGGATCAATCCCAACTAAATCATCCCAGCCAGGGCTTTGTCAAGCTGAGACTTAAAAACCTCCCCCTCCCCCGCCCCAGGTAACCCATTCCAGTACTTCACCACCTTCCTGGTGAAACAGTTTTTCCTATATCTCGCCTGTAAACTCAGGAACTGAACACAGGCAATCTAACTGCAAAGAAGTTACAGTTTTTTTATGCAGAATCATATTCTCTAAGCAACCTGGGCATCAGCTGTCAAAGTTTGAGTGGAACCTTTTCCAACAATTTCCCAGACCAGGAAGTAATGGGAGCAGAAGTTGCTGGAAGAATGAAAAAAATAACCTGTTTATTAGTGATTCTGACATTTGCAGGTCTAGAGGCTGTTCTCCTTCAGAGAAAAAGCTAAAACAGAGGGGCAAGGATGGGAACAGAATTCTATATGACAAACCTTACTTCCACCCTAGTAAATTGAGGAATTGATCGAGTTCTCTGTAAAGAAGTTATAATGGAGAAAGGAGAGGAGGAAAAATGAGCAGAGACAAGGTGTCCTTCACAAAGTATAAACCAATGGCCAAGGACTTATATTAGGAAAAGATGTTGACCTTAATGTTCCTGTCTGTGTAGACTGGGCTGCCAAAACAGGAGTCCATTCTCTAGAAGAGGAAACACAGAGGAAATGGAAGATCTGGAAAAGCTCGTTCTGGACAAGAACTAGGGCAGGGATTTTACAGCTGACTTGGGTTGTTATGAGAGAGGGTATTTCTGGTAGGCATGCAAAAGGTTAACCAGTAAGCACTATCCTAAATAGGTAATGCTTAGAGGTTCTGGTTAACAGCAGGGACTGGAGCAGCTCCCTGCCCACCCCAGACAGGGGCTGTTCTGGCCAGCCAGAGCAACTCCTGTCCTAGGGGGGCCCGATCCTGCCCTCCCGCCCACCGTCACAGGTACACCCTGGCTTACTGTTTTTAAATAATTTCTAGGACAGTCAGCACAAAAAAATAAATGACATGCGGAGTGCTATGTGTGCTCAACAAAGTGCAGGGGGAACACCAGATAACCACGCCTGAGAATACATTTGTAAGTAACTGGGACACTGACCTGTGACTGCTGAAAAAGGAGACACTTCTCTGGGTTGATACCACAGGCAAGGAGCGTAGCAGTGGTGTTCAGGATGTTCTGACGCAAGATTGCTGGCTCCTGTGGAACCGTGAGAGCGTGTAGATCTACAATGCTGTATAGCATAGAGTTGTACTCTTCCTGAAGCTTCACCCAGTTCTGGATGGCTCCAAAGTAGTTACCAAGGTGGAGCTTCCCAGTTGGCTGAATACCAGAGAAAATTTGATCCATGTTGCTATTCTGTAATGAAAAGTTTAATAATTTATAGCACCACTGCTTTTTAAACCTTGTTCATTTTTCATTTCAACATTCAACATCCTACTCCCCAGTTCCTCCTACTTCCCCATTTTGCAGTGTTTGCTGTCACACTGGAAGGATGTACGTGCTTGAGACCTGGAGGGCTCTGTCCTGATTGTGGTATTATTAAATACTTTCTTCACTGACTTGGATAACGGAGTGGAGAGAACACTTAAATAATCTGTGAATGGCATCTAGCTGGGAGGAGTTTCAAGCAGTTTGGAAGACAGGATTCAAATTAAAAATGAATTTGTCAGTCTGAAAGCACCCAGATAAAATTCAATAAAGACAATAAAGTCTTAAGAAGGAAAACAATCAAATGCACAAATACAAAATGGGAAAAAGCAATAGTACTGCTGGAAAGGATCACTGTAGATCACAAACTGAAGTCAACAATGTGATTCAGCTGAGAAAAAGACATATTTCTGGAATGCAATAAGACAACTGTCATATGTAAGACAGGGGAAGTAACTGTTCTGCTGTAACTGGCGTTAGTGAGGCCTCATCTGGAATACCATGTCCAGTTTTGGGTGCCACACTTACGAAAGATAAGCAGTGCAGCACTGGAATAGTTTACTAAGGGAGGTTGTGGGATCCCCATCATTGTAGGTTTTTAAGAATAGGTTACAAATGCCTGTCAGGGATGGTCCAGATATACTTGATACTGCTCAGTGCACAGACAAGGAAGAGATAAGCTGCTGAGGTCCATTTCCAGCCCTAGACATCTATGATTCTATGACGTCCTTCTCCTCAGTAAGTAAAAGTGTTACATAAAAGAAAGATTTCTGGGTTCATGATTGTCCAGAATACTGATGTAAAATTTAGATTAATTGGATAATCAAATAGTCGATGCAATTTGCATTGACCATTCGATTAGTTGATAAGAGCACCTCTGCCTTTGAAGTGTAGCAACAGCTCCAGGGCTGTTGCTACACATCAAAGGCAAAAGCACTGTGCCCTATGCTCCCCGTGGCGTTTCAAACCGGCGGTGCCACATGGAGCCCGGGGTCAGCAAGGGAGTCCCCTGCTAATCCCAGGCTCCATTCAGCGCTGCTGTTTGGAAGCACTCCCTCCCTTTGCTGCCTCTTTCTGATAGAGACAGTGGGTGGTGTGTGGGGGGGGGGGGGGGGGGGAGGACTAGATGACTATCCAATAAGCATTTGCTTATCAGATAGTCCATTAGTTGACGAGTCATTCACATCCCTCCCCCCTAAATTACTGTGATCAATTCCAGTGAACATAAATGATTCATTAATTTTCCTCCTTTCCAGCTCTATACTGCAAAAAACTCCCAGCATCAGAGAGTCTTAGGGCTCAAGTGTAAAGAGATGTTCTCAATCAGGCTGAAACTGGGGCTCCAACACCTACCCCTTCTTCCTGCCCCCCCGTCTTTGCTCCATCCTCTTCCTGCCTCTTCCCTGCCCCGCCTCTTCCCCCAACCAAGGCAGCCTGATGGACTAGCAGGGCCAAGGTTCTGATACCAGTAGCAAGGGTCTGACCACTCCCTGCACTCACCGGCAGCTATAGTAGAAGTGGAGCTAGGTAGCCCCAGCTTGCTCAGCTCCCCTGGCCATGTCACTCCGCTTCCCATCGGGGACTGATCAGGTGATTCCGCCCCTCCCCTGAGCAATATGGCCGGAGAAGCAGAGTGAGCTGGGGGGTCACCTTTCTTTGCCTGCACCACCGCTGCTGGTGAGTCCAGGATCTGGAACCTGCTGCAGGCGCCAGGCTCCCCTGCCCACAACATTTGGGGGGCATGCAACTCCTCATATCCCCACACATCACCCCTGGTGGTCAGGGAAAAGCTCTTTAGAGCCAGAACTTTGATGTGTGGTGATAACTGGTTTAACAACCTTTCATCACAGTTGTCTAATTTGACTGGGTAGAGGCTGGAGTGTTAAAGGAACGCAGTGGATTTATGGTGAGCTAATCAAGTGACCTAGGAACAGACGTATATTGTTGGTTTGGTTAATCTCACTCTAGAATATACCATCAGTGTGAGAGTGAGAGCGTCTGCCAAGTTTTGACAGTCTGACCTAATACTGGAACCCCCAGTTGTGTTCCACACGAGTCACCAGTGACAATCATGACCAATTTTCTTCTTACTTTCTCCTTTGTCTTCAGAATAAACTCATTCTTCAGGTCAAGACAATTTTCCTACTCAAAGTTAGAGTGAGCAAATGCAGGACTTCTAATGGAGCCTTGCCTGCAACCTTTTAACACCTGGTCATAATTAAACTATTACATACTAGCAGAATCTGTCCCTATTACCATTAAGATAAATCTGTTTCCTGGGAGATGTGCCAACAAAACAATTATGATTATATTATGGTTCACTGACCACTTGCAACAAACTAATATTTCCTGTTTTTCAGACATTTGAATTTTGCTTAACTCAGTGGTCTGCCAACGGATGGCACATGACCCAGCAACCCTAACTCTATGTTAATGAAGGGGTTTTTTTTGGTCTGTATGGTTTTTTAGCATTGAATTTCCTAGAGACATAGTTGGCAAGAGTTTGTGATCATTTAGACAGTTGTACACATTATGTCTCACAACTAACATGCTAAGTTAGCCTCTACTCCATAACCCCTATCCCCATCACCCTGCTTCTGCACATTTCTCCAGCCATGCCCTTGACCAGGCAGTGCGTTCCCTCCTCTTACCCAGCCCCTCCCCAATAGGGTTGCCAGATGGTTGAAACAAAAATACCGACCTCCTCCCCCCCAAAAAAAACACCAGGAAAAAAATTCTGTTGAAGAAAAAAAGGGGGGGAAGACCAAAGTTGTTGAGCAAAACAAAAACAAAACAAGACAAAAAGACTCCAAGACTTATTAAGCAAAATATATATATATAAAAAAATAAAACAGCATTAAAACAGCATGTCCCCTTTAAGAGTGAGTGCAGGGATAGGAACAGGGTAGTGGTTGAGCACTAAGACCCAGGGGAGTCATTGCTTCCCCTTGGTCTTTTTGCCAGCAGCCATTTTGTGCCGGCAGCCTTGCGGAACCAGGTAAGCATGGGGTCTGGGAGCTGGGAGTGTTGAGGGGGGGAGGGGGGCCGGGCGCTGAGTGTCTGTAGGGTTGCCAGGTGCTTGGCATTTTCGCCTCCTGGCCGGGGAAAAAAATCAGAAAATACCGGACATCTTAGGTGATCGGTATTTTCTGAAATTTTTTTTTTTTTACCAGACAGGAGGTGAAAATACCGGACTGTCCGGGTGAATAGTGGACACCTGGCAACCCTACTCCCCAACTATTGTGCCATGGCCTCCCCAGCTCTAACAGGATTGACTGAAGTCTTCTTGAAGTCAAGAAGGATCTTCTTGAAGTCTTCACTCCTGGTATATAAACGTTTCTATTGCCATTCCTTTCCCTTTTTATTACCCAACTCACATGCAATACCTGTACCAAGGGACAACTGTGTTACAATGGAATACTGGGCATAGTGTTCCTTGTTAGCATTATTTTTTTGTTATAGCTCAACTCACATGAAATACCTGGAGCAAAAAATAACAGTGTTACAATGGAATAGTGTTTCCATTTGTGACTATTTATTCAGGGCTGATATGTGTAGAACCCCACAAACATGACCTCACATTGGGAGTCATTAATACTATCTACTCTGCACCTTCCTGACACAACAAAGTATTCCAATTGAGCATATCAATTTTAGAAGATGCAACCTTAACAGTGGTAATGCTGAGCCACTATAATAATGTAGTAGTGCCACACTTCCCAGGGGTACTAGGGTTGTGAGATTTTGCTATGCCTACCCTTAAAACAAGGAAACCTTGGTTGAGCCTTTTGTAGGTCAGTTCCCCATCACCACCAGTATCTGTTAACGTAAGCACTGCCTGTTTCAGAAGTCTGCCCAATTTTCAGCTGCTGGGCTGAAAGTTTCCAGGACGAGTCTTTCTTCAAAGTTGATTTTTTTGGGGGTGAATGTGTGTCCTGTAGTCACTTCCTCTCCTATCTGTCACCCCCCCCCAAGCTCACATCTCTCATTATCAAATCAAATGAAATCCTTGAGGCAATGACAACAAATGAACAGGCAGCCTTAGCTCTTCCCATGAAAACTAGTTATATTTTTATGTGTTTGGATCATTAATGCAGGACTGCTGTGGCTTTCTAAGTTATACTGTACATAGTTCTGTACCTGTTTTTGTATTGTATACATAAGCAAGATGCAGATGGCATTAAGCTGAAAATGGTGACCAAGGGACTTATTTATCTGTCATGTTTAGGAAAGCTTGCATGAATGACTGTTAAAACACACATTAGTTATGATAATCATTTTATGCCAATGTTAGACAAACATCTTCTCTCAGTGAGGGGAGATGGAATAGATGACCCCTCAAGATTTCTTCCAGTCATAAATTTTTGTGATTCTATGATTTTCTCCTGCAAGGCAAATACCGTTCTTACATAAGATGGTGTTTCTCCATTTTATGATTGTCCAGAGACATATGTGATGAAGTCATTAAACGAAATCAGTACATGTGCACACTACTGTTTGGATGCACAGCTGGAACTCAAGTTGCACTCGGCCTATGGGCAGTGGAAGACAGGTACCTGAATCTACTGAGAATGGACGTTACTCTTAAATTCTTGGGTTTTGTGATTTGCACTGACAGATTATGCAGTCCTTACCTCAAAGTTAAAGCTGTTTAGGATTTTTCCAGCTTTATTTCATAGATATCAATGTTTTCATATGTCTTGGATTATCACTAGCATCATTAGTATATATTAACCTTTGGAGATCTAAATAGTGACTCAAATATAAAGCTGATATTTGAAGACTAGGAAAACACTGTGGCAGTGGGGATGTTGCTGGGGCAGGCCTGGATTGGTTAGCATTGGCATGCTGGGAAGAAGTAGAGGAGAGAGCATAAGAAAAAGGGGAGGGGAGGAGAGAGAAGTTCTGCTCTGACTGTTACTTGTAACCAGACTCTGTATATTCATACCCAGGGTTCTGCCAGATGCTGGACCACAGTGTGAGAATCCTTCTCCAAACAGTGCTTATTACAGCATTTGTGTAATCATTCCTATTCCTGTGTTTCCAAACATCTTCAGGGCAGAGGAGGATATGGGGGGGGAATATGCCTCAGTTCCTTCCGTTACTATATCAGATAAAGTGTTTATTAGAACTCTGAGGAAGAGGGAAAGATTGGTGAGGAGTGTGACTATGCAGCATTCATTTCTAAGAACTCTGGCTTGAAGTTAGTAACCTCTATTTCTTTCAAGAGTCTCCTGTATGGTCCTGTTTTATGGGATAGTTTGGCAAGCAGCACTTCAACCAGGAGGAGGGCAGAGCTCCAACAAACTGCATCAGCTCAAGCTGTCAGATGTGACGTGCAATGTTTTGTGAAACTACCTGTATGCAGAGTTCCAAGTAGTAGCTTTACATAATTCCTGATTGGACATTTAAAACAAACCATGGGCATGCAATATAATACCTAGAGGGGAGGAGGGTGCTGCTATATATAAAACTGTTCTAAATACACTGTTCAATCCATCTGGAAATGGTTGATGATACTGCCTAATTTTGATGAGTGTCCATGGATGAAATAAACAATTTACTAATTGGTGAAATTCCTGAGTTCTATTAAGATGACAGGTGAGGGCTCTTTTAATATTCCAATTGTAAAGTGGTTTCCCTAGATTGAAAAAGAAAACTGATAGATTTATAGTGTAACATGGAATAATTACAGGGATAACAAACCAGGGTATAGCCTGAGAGCTGCCTTGTTTCTATGAAAGACAGTGAAAGGAGGGTGTGGCATAATAGCATGCAATGCACTAACTCGTCTAGCTGAAACTCCAGCAATAACAAAGGCAACCTCAATAGACCGATTAAATAATGAATACTTCACCCAAGGTTCAAGCTTTCTCATTACAGGTTTATTAGGCCAGGTCTACACTACAGACCTATATCAGTATAAATAGGTCACTTGAGGTGTGAAAAATCCACCTAACCTCCCTGAGTAGACTATGTTGATGGGACAGCTTTTATGTCATACCACTGACAGGAGAAGCTCTCCTACCAGCATAACAGGAAAGACAAAAGGACTGAAAGGTAACCCAGGAGGGAATGGGAACAGAGCCCAAAAGGCTGGTTTCAGAGAAGTCCTAAAGGCCAGAATAACTTTTCTTTATTTGGGTCTTTTGTTTGGACTTATTACACTGAAAACAAATTGAATTTAGAGTGACCCAGCCAGAGGGCTGAGCCACACAAACCATAGGAGAGCCAGAAAACTCTGAGGAGGAAACTGAAGCAGCAAGTGCTTGAAGTGCCACATTTAGCCAAAAAGGCAATCACACATTGTAATACAATGGAAGGGGAGGAAAGCATACAGCAGGTCTTTTCTCTAGTGCAGAAGAAACACATCAAATATGGAGTTTCAGATGCTTCCTGACCTGGAAAAGAAGAGTCTACACTTTGTATTGAGACTTGTTGCAACCAGGTCTCTAGCTAGAGAATCCTATATGCTAAAGATTGCATGAATCATTTCCTTCCCTATCCACTACTCATGCAGCTGTACAGCCTCTCTACTCAGTGAGTCCACCAGGTTGTTTTTCTCTTCTACAAGGTGCAGGGCTAACGGATAAATCTTGTGCTAACTGCACTAGTCCTATAGCGTGACTGCTTAATTAAGATGAATGAGCCCCTCACTCTGCTTATTCACAAAGTACATGACAGTTGTATTGTCAGTCACCACCTAAACCAGCTTTCCTTTGACAGAAACCAGTTAAATTGCCCTCATCTCTAATAGATTTATAGGCAGTCTCTTTTCCTGATAGCTCCAATGCCTTGAACTGTCAGGGAATTTAATAAGTGTCCAAACCATTGCTGGATGCATCCAAAGTGCTTGTCATTTATTAGATTGCAGGGATGAATAAACTTGCTCTTAGAACATTTATTCTGAGTTCACCATGTCAAGTAGTGCATTCTGTGGTATCACTGGAAATTTCTGCATGCTGTCTGATCTGGGCCAGCAGTTTAGAGATAGCCACTGCTATCCAATCCTCATTATGAGACAAGCATATGGTATGTGACACACATCCCTAATGCCTTTACACAGGTAAGTATTAGGAAAAAAGACTGCCTTTTGAGAACACTGTCAAGATTTGAATCTGAGAATTCTGTCATCTGGCACAAAAGCCCTAGCCTACAGAGAACGTAGGACTGCACCTATGTTGGAGTCCTCTATGTGGAGTAAAACTCAGACTTCTTTATGTTTATGAGGAGACCCAGATCCTTCAGTAGAAACATAATATACTGAATTTCTCTGAGGAGTACCTCACATGAAGTTGAATTCAGAAACTGTTTGTGTAGGTATGGGTAGACAAATGACTTGTATTCTCAAGTGAGTTGCCATAACACAGAGGCATTTCTTAAAGACTGTGGAGGACCATAAACAGCAGAATATGGAAGATTCGATATAGAAAGTGTCTCTGACCCACCATAAATGAGAGGTACTTGTGGTGAGTTCGTCTCAAGCATCCTTAAGGTAGAGAGCTGCAAACCAATCTAGGAAACAAATGAGATGGACACAGGTGTCAACAAATGGAAGGAATTTTTTTGGATAAAGGCATTGATCTTTCTTAAATCCAGGATAGAACAAAGTTCACTATTTTTCTTTGGTATGAGAAAGTAATTTGATTAAAAATCCAGCCTCCCACAAATCTTCAGGAAAACTCCCCTATAGCACATGATAGCAGTAGAGATTATACCTTACATATCATTATGTGCTTATAGAGGGGTCCCCAAAAAAGGAAAGGGGGGCAGAGGGAGGCTTGACATTGAATTAAATTGTATATCCCTTTTCTATAATTTCTCAGGTGTTATGGACATCTATTTAATGATAAAGTGAATCAGTCCATTTCTGAGTAAGGGATGGGGAAGATGTATGCTAACTGGTTCACATCTTTCAATCCTTGCACCAAATCCGAAGTCAGCCTACACAATGATGGTACTGAAGTCTGTTTCATCTCTATACATTAATGAAAAGACTTTCTTCTCAGCCCACTCTGGAGGTACAGCTTCTTCTTGACATGAGAGTAACAGTAAATCGAAGAAAATGGCAGGCAAAAGTGCCTGTCATATAGAAGCATAGATGCAGAAGGATTTAATCCCAGGGACCAATCTGTAAATTCTGTATCTTCTAGTTTTCCTAGCAGCTCATTTGTTCTGTTGCTAAATCAACAATCCCCTTCAGGGGGAGATCCTCTACTTTCACTGCTGTTTCAGTAGAAAAGCAGATGATTTTAACTAGGCAGACCTTTCTATAATAGCAGCCAAGGTTACTACTCTTGTCAACAGATCAGAAGCATCAAAAAATGCTTAGCCTATGTTTAGCCACATTCTATTCCCCTATCAAAATGGTATAAGCCAACTTAATTTGGTACTAGGGTAGTTCAAGATGGCCATCAGGCTGCACTTAAATATAGAAAAACATATTTTCTCCCAAATGAAATTGATAATGGGACACTACTACTACCTGATAGTTCACTATTCTAATCCTCAAGAAAGGTGAAAAAAAAAAAAGCTTCCTTCCCAAAACAGCAATTTAAACAAATATTTTTATCATATTGTGGGAAATTACCTTGCCTATTTCTCCACCCGCTGACAGTCGCTGCTTCCAAAAGGAGCAGGTTATAAATGAAAATGAGACAATCCTTCATAAGGCAGATGGTACAACTTATCTGCCTTTCTGAAAATGGGCTGAGAATCTGGTATAGACCAAACCTACTTGGCAAGCTGCTGTAGCCCTTTTAAAATGGGTAAAGAAAACTTGCTCTTTGATGGTGCTCTCCATATGACAAAAACTAGATGGGAGGAGACAATTAGCAGAGCAGACCATTTTAGAATTCCCGCAATTCTATTCACCAGCTCATGAAATTGTACATCAGTTTCTGAGGGAGAGGAGACCCACGTTTCTATCAGATAAGTTTGCCTCTAATTCTTCGTCAAGATGCTGAAAGTCCACTTGGGGGGGGAGGGGAGCCAAGCGTTCCTTCTCCTCCTCAGAGTGTCTGGCATTACCATCTGGGATTGTTCCCTGAAGGCCAGAGAGGTAGACTGATCTTGAAAACTTGGAACCATTCCACAATCTCCTCCTGGATCCTTATTAGAAGGGAGGTTGTTCTACCACACCTAAGTGATGGCATAAATTCCTTAGCTGAATACCAACAGTGCTCTGCAACTCAAGGAAGCCCATCTTACCAATATCATTCCATCCAGTACTCTCTTATAACTAGGAAGGTAGGAATGCCTGGACCAGCATTCCCTGTAAGATGAGCAACTGGGCAGCCACCTGGGAGAGATTCAAATGCCACCCAGCTGATTAGCAGAGTGCCCCCAGTCAGCAGCACGTGTTTCTACTTGTGGGGCACATTCACACGTCTCGGTACTCGTAACATTTATTCTGCACATGGATGGAAAAAATTAGAGGGAGCACTAGTATGGATTATATTCCACTCCTACAGAATAGAAGTTAGGCGGTGCCTCAGGTTAAGTCTCTTCTGTTATTTTTCTCAATGTGGATGCAACCTTGGATCTGTAGCTAAGACAACAGGAGGCACGATCAAAACTGGAATAGGTAACATCCATATATTCAAGGAATTTGAAGGAATGGGAGAAGGCAGAGAAGACTCTGGATAAAAGCAAAATATTTCCTCCACTCTACCTTACTTATCAGAGGAACTGATCCCAACAGAGGTCTCAGAAGCTTTTCTTTTCCTTTCCTGCTGATCAGTCAACCATTCCATTAGTGCAACCAGGTAGTAAATTTCAGCTCCCATCTCTTCAGTCCCAAAGATCGTACTGTTATCTGTACCCCTGCCATAACCTTCAGATCCATACAAATCACAGGTTCCCATAACAGAATGTCTTATTTAGTTTTCAGTCTGGGAACCAATACTGATGGCCTGACTGATCTGAAGAGTCTCTCATTTGGGATCCGGTCCTGCTAACAGTGACTGTTCTTTCCACAACTTAGCCACCTTTCCTGGAATCTCATTAAATGGATCTAATGGTCTTACATATAGCCTGCTCTTTGATGGATCCAAAGCAGGTGCCGATTAGGGATGTTAGCTATGGGGTAATTGAATAGTCGAGTAACCACATGAATTCTTAGCAGTTACTTGACTATTTGATAGCCTCCGGGGGTAGGACTGGCAGCCAGTGCAATCCAGCCCCATTCTTGGGGAGCCCTCTGCCACCCTGCACTGCTGCCTCTGTATCACAGGCAGCAGCATGGGGTGGTAGGTGGGAACCTGTCCACGAGGGAAGCCAGTTTAAAAACCAGCTCCCCTTGTGGACCAGCTGTCTGCCACCCTGTGCTACTGCCTCTGGTACTGAGGTAGCAGCAAGGGGTGGAAGCAGCCCCTGTCCACAGGGGTCCAATCTCCCCATGGATAGAGGCCGATGGGGAGTGGAGAGGCTGCCATGGAGCAGCCTCTGTCCATGATGAGCCTAGGCCCACCACAGGCAAAGGCTGTTTTGTGACAGCAGCCTCTGTCCATGGGGACCTGGGAACCCCATGGACGGGGCTGCTGCTGCAAAACAGCTTCTGCCCACGGCAGGCCCAGGCTCACCGCAGACAGAGGCTGCTCCGCAGTAGCCTCCCCTCCCCCCACTGTTTCTGATACAGAAGCAGCAAGGGGGGGAATGCGAGTAGTCGAGATTAACTGATAAGCCTAGGCTTATCGATTAATCATATTCTTGACTACTCATTTACACCCCTAGTGCTGATGGGACTTGACAGGCTTTCAGTTTTAATCTCATATCTGCATGCCATACATACTGCAAGTTCTAGAGTCAGCTCCTATGCTGATGCCTGAGTCTTCATAGGCCACACAGTTTTAGAGCTGAACCTGATGCTAACAGCAATCTCTTCTCCCTGTGTTCCATGCGCTGAGATAAATCAGACCCTACAGGCTATACTGCCAAAGCCACTTGAATCGAGGTGCCCATAGCCTATTTTGTCTGTCCTTAAACACTCCTGGAATAAATGTATAACAGATGGAGCATGTGGCTAGACAATATCCTTCACCAAGATATGAGAGGCACCTTAGATGATAGTTTGATGTCAGGAACACTGACACAAAACATGTCTCTTGACGCGTGCTCTTCTACTCTTCAGACCTGCTATTACAGCTCTGATGGAACTGGAATTAAAATAAATTTCTACCAGTAATTAATTTACTAACACATCAGCCAATAATAACTAGCTTCCAATACACTTTTCTACTACCCTACCTAATGACACTACAGAAAAATAAGGCTCCAGGGTCAAAATAAAGAATTTTGTGGCCCTGGGAGCAATGGAAATGGCACCCCTTCCCACTTTCCTCAAGAGACCCAAGAAACCAGAGCCATCACAGAAGCCCTTTACTTTTACGTGGCTCTGATTACTATGCCTACCTGGGAGAGCATTAAGAGACAAAGCTGTGTCGAACGCCAAACCTGTCTGTGCTTATGCCAAGAGTGCCAAATTTGAGCAGCACTTTGTCCCCATGTGCCAGGTCAGTGAGTGGTTTTAAGAAGTCATGATGGGAGGAAGAGAACACAGGCCAAATATGGCCGCCACCTCTGGGAACAGCAAAATTAGCCACTACCCCTCCCCACCCTGCCTGAGCCTTCTCTTCCCCTTCCACGCATTCCCCCCCGACCATCACCCCCAGTCTGATTCCTGTGGCCCATGAGCAACTCCACACACATCCTCCCCAGGAGCCTTAGGCCAAGGTGTCCTCTTCCCTTTCCTCTTGCAGGAGCACCTGCCTCTCTCCAAGCCTGCTGGCAAGGTTTGTGTACATGCTGCTTTTCAGTGCTGAGAGAAGGACATGTCAGCAGGACACAGGTGACATGCCTCGCAGTGCTACATGACCTGTGTGCCATAGCGGAAGCAGCTGCCAGCTTCCCCCTGGGTACATGCAGCAACGGATGCTTGTTGCAAATTGTAGAGGGAAGAGAACCAGGAGGGTTCACTTGTCACTTACAAGGAAGTGGCAAGTTACATATGAGAATAAGTACTTAGCACATTGCAACCAACAACAGGACCATGTGTCACGGACCATGCAACTGTGCAGGGAATCCTCTGCAGCCCTGCTGTCACAGTCCTGCTTGCTCACTCTTGAGACAGCAGGCCTGCAGCAGGCTCCCGGCACAAAGAGAGAGAGAGAGAGAGTGTGTGTGTGTGGGGGGGGGGCCCTGCTACACCCGCAACTATTTTTGTTTTTATTTCAGGACTCATCTGAAAATGACATTTATTGACATCCATCAGTTTAAACTGAATCCTGCTAAACCTAATCATAAGTACAACCTCTGCATTTTCCTTATCGCAGAAAGGCCAAACCGTGGCCCACACCAAATTCTATCAAGTGACTACCCTTCATTTTTACCCTCAGAGACTGCCAACCCACGCATGCACTGTTGTCTGCTTTCTGGCATAAAGACAGAGCATTGCATACAGATACCCAGATTCTCAAGAGGCTACACCTCCATATCTGAGATAAGGATGCATACAATAGCTGGATCTCCTCCTCAGCTACCAAACTTGGCTTCCGTAAGAAATCCATTTGTTGAAACTGGAGAATATAGTGCAATTGCTGGATATGAGGGAAGAAAGTCTGAGTGTTTCCCACACTATTGTCACATACTTCATTTAAGCCACAATGGCACTACACACTTGTCTTTTCTAGCTTGTTTAACAGAGTGCACTTGCATTTAATTCTGCTGGGAGTGTATAAACACACTTACACATGGTATGTAGATTCTTCATACCATTATCAGGTCGATATTGAACACTCACAGCACACCAGGCATTTCAAAGGCCCACTCAGTCTGTCTGAAGATTTGCTAACAGCCCTCTGCCAGAACAAAACTTTTCTGAAAAGTGAAGCAAATACGGCAAGACATTTCCAAGATTCAGGAGTGCCCAAAATGGATGGAGTGTTTAACCAGGAAAAGTTTCCTCATTTATTTTGCCCCTTCATAGATCAAAAGTGATTTGTCCTAGGAAATGGCCAGACTCCGTATGTTTTGCTGAGCTGACCTTAGACATCAAGGAGAAGGGCTTTTTGCTACTTCCAAGGGGTCTGGAGATGGATTTTCTATTACAGGGACTGAAACAAATACTTCAAGATAAGGCATGGTCCCCAAGTGCCATTCAAATGCACATGAAGAAACTTCCAACTCTTGACCAGCATAGCAGCCTGAAATTCTCATCTACATGGCCATGCCATTCAACCTTTGGGAATCCAGTAGACATATGCGCTAGGTTTCATTTAATTTCTAATTCTCTGTGTACCAGAGTAATGTGCCACATGTTCCTTTACATGTAAACAGCTTCAGCTAAAGTTTCACAATATTTCTCTAAGACATTCTATGACTTGCAACTGACTCAAGTTTATTTCAGCAAACTCAAGAGGATCCCCGAGTAAGTTTGAAAGCTTGTTTCTTTCAGCAACAGAAGCCGGTCCAATAAAGGATATCTCTTACCATTTGGTCTCTCTAATATTCTGGGACCAAAAAGGCTGCAAACAAGTTTATTTTGTTAATAACTGTCCAAATTGTACAGGTGTCCCTATTCACATACACAATTTTTAGATATCCATAACAGATGTCCAAGTGGCAGAAATTGCAATAAAATGCATTGAGAAATGTAAGAACATTCTCAGGCAAAAGCTTTAATTTTTAAATAAGTTTGTAAATATCTGTCTTGCAAGGAAACAGTTTGACAACATTTAGTTTTCTCAAATTGCAGTAACATTATAAGTACAGAACTTCCAAGTTCAGGTTACATTAAAAAAACCCTAAAAGCAAACAGCAGAAAGCATAGCCATGGAAAGCTAATCATAATTCTGATCTGTGTCTCAACATAGTGAAAAACTGAAATACAATAGATAATCTCATCTTCAAAAGCACATTTGATCAATGTGTAGTTACTATATTGTTGTTGATTAACTGAGTAATACTACTGTAGCATATAAACTGAAGTACACCTGTCTTTACGTCAGTCCAGTAAAATATTTCTTCCTTCTTTAAGGCCTTGAGCAGTCACTGAACAAAATACAATTTTAAATCTCTTCATTAGAGGTGAATACCTTTAAAGAATTATTCTGAATGATAGTCTATGTAATTTCAAATATTAGAGTGCTGTCATACTATAAAAGTTAGCATAGAAACCTGGGCCAGAGATATTCAAAGGTGATTACTGATTTGGGTTGCTTTAATTTGGACTAGGGATTTGAAAGTGTAATTGTGTAAATGGTTAACTGACAGGTCTAGGCTCATCGGTTCACCTTCACAGTTACATGCAGGCTCCCGGATGCATGGGGAGCCACCTGCTGCAGGCTCCCAAGAAGCTGACTACCCCACCCCCCCTTGCATGTAACCACTGAAATTTTCAGTGGTTACACGATTATTTAATTACACACATTTTAACATCCCTAATTTATACATGCTCATTAAGACACCTTTACGAATTGGATTTTCACAAAGGGCTGTGGATACACCTTCTGACAAATACGAAGCTACTCCATGCACCTTCAATGAGCACCCAAAAAAAATCACTACTCACTTTTGCAAAATTGTGACCACAGCTACCATATATAGCGTTATGAACTTCATAAATTAGAGTACCTAGTATTAAATGAACTAGAGTACCTAGTATTAAATGAGGAGATTGACATAATAGGCATCACTGAAACCTGGTGGAATGAGGAAAATCTGTGGGACACAATCATACCGGGATATAAAATATATCAAAAGGATAGAGCAGGCTGGGTGGGTGGTGGAGTGGCACTGTATGTGAAAGATAATGTAGAATCAAACGAAATAAAAATATTAAGTGAATCAACATGTTCAACAGAATCGCTATGGATAGTAATTCCATGCTCTAATAAGAAGAAATTAGCAGTAGGGATATATTACCGACCACCTGACCAGGACAGCGATACTGACATTGAAATGCTGAGGGAGATCAGAGAGGCTACCAGAATAAAGAACTCTATAATAATGGGGGATTTTAATTATCCCCATATTGACTGGGTACATGTCACCTCAGGAAGAGAAGCGGAGATAAAATTTCTCAATGGCCTAAATGACTGCTTCTTGGAGCAGCTGGTGCAGGAACCCACAAGGGGAGAGGCAATTCTCGATTTAGTCCTGAGTGGAGTGCAGGATCAGGTCCAGGAAATAACCGTTACAGGACCGCTTGGGAATAGTGACCATAATATAATAACATTCAACATTCCTGTGGTGGGTAGAACACCTCAGCAGTCCAGCACCCTTGCATTTAATTTCAAAAAGGGGAATTACACAAAAATGAGGAGGCTAGTAAAACAGAAATTAAAAGGCACAGTGACTAGAGCCAAACCCCTGCAAGTTGCATGGAAACTTTTTAAAGACACCATAATAGAGGCCCAACTTAAATGTATACCCCAAATTAAAAAACATAGCAAGAGACCTAAAAAAGTGTCACCGTGGCTTAACCACCATGTAAAAGAAGCAGTGAGGGACAAAAAGGCATCTTTTAAGAAGTGGAAGT
Organism: Pelochelys cantorii; assembly: GCA_032595735.1. Lineage (NCBI taxonomy): Eukaryota > Metazoa > Chordata > Testudines > Trionychidae > Pelochelys > Pelochelys cantorii. The sequence goes on from CM064326.1 coordinate 208,556,277, forward strand.
CCAATCCTAGTGTGATAAATAGAAAGGAACATAAACACTGTCAAATCAAGTGTAAAAATGTAATAAGAAAAGCAAAAAAAGATTTGAGGAACAGCTAGCCAAAAACTCAAAAAGAAATAACAAAATGTTTTTTAAGTACATTAGAAGCAGGAAGCCTGCTAAAAAACCTGTGGGTCCCCTAGATGATCGAACTATAAAAGGCACAATCAAGGACGATAAAGCCATTGTGGCGAAACTAAATGATTTCTTTGCTTCAGTCTTCACGGCTGAGGACATTGGGGAGATTCCCAGATCTGCACCGTCCTTTGTGGGTGATGAATCTGAGGAACTGTCCCGGATTGAAGGTGTCATTAGAGGAGGTTTTGGAACAAATAGAAAAACTTAATGTTAACAAATCTCCGGGACCGGATGGCATTCATCCAAGGGTTCTAAAAGAACTCAAATGGAAAATTGCTGAACTATTATCTGTGGTTTGTAACCTATCCCTTAAATCGGCTTCCGTACCTAATGACTGGAAGGTAGCCAACGTGACACCAATATTTAAAAAGGGCTCTAGAGGCGATCCGGGCAATTACAGACCGGTAAGTCTAACGTCAGTACCGGGCAAATTAGTCGAAACAATAGTAAAGAATAAAATTGTGAAGCATGTAGAAGAACATAATTTGTTGGACAAAAGTCAACATGGTTTCTGTAAAGGGAAATCCTGTCTTACTAATCTATTAGATTTCTTTGAAGGGGTTAACAAACATGCGGACAAGGGGGATCCAGTAGATATAGTATACTTAGATTTTCAAAAAGCCTTTGACAAGGTCCCTCACCAAAGGCTCTTGTGTAAATTACATGGCCATGGGATAAGAGGGAAGGTCCTTTCTTGGATTGAGAACTGGTTAAAAGACAGGAAACAAAGGGTAGGAATAAATGGTAAATTTTCAGAATGGAGAGGGGTAACTAGCGGTGTCCCCCAAGGGTCAGTCCTAGGACCAATCCTGTTCAACTTATTCATAAATGATCTGGAGAAAGGGGTAAGCAGTGAGGTGGTAAAGTTTGCAGATGATACCAAACTGTTTAGGATAGTCAAGACGGAAGCAGACTGTGAGGGACTCCAAGAAGATCTCACCAAACTGAGTGATTGGGCAACAAAATGGCAAATGAAATTTAATGTGGATAAGTGTAAAGTAATGCACATCAGGAAAAATAACCCCAACTCTGCGTACAGTATGATGGGGGCTAATTTGGCTACAACAAATCAGGAAAGAGATCTTGGAGTTATCGTGGACAGTTCTCTGAAAACTTCCACACAGTGTGCAGCAGCAGTCAAAAAGGCAAATAGGATGCTAGGAATTATTAAGAAAGGGATAGAAAATAAGACCCAGAATATCTTACTGCCCCTGTATAAAACTATGGTACGCCCACATCTTGAATACTGTGTACAGATGTGGTCTCCTCACCTCAAAAAAGATATTTTGGCCTTGGAAAGGGTTCAGAAAAGGGCAACTAAAATGATTAGGGGTTTGGAACGGGTCCCATATGAGGAGAGGCTAAAGAGACTGGGACTTTTCAGTTTAGAAAAGAGGAGACTGAGGGGAGATATGATAGAGGTATATAAAATCATGAGTGGTGTGGAGAGGGCCGATAAAGAGAAATTATTTATTAGTTCCCTAAATAGAAGAACTAGAGGACACCAAATGAAATTAATGGGTAGCAGGTTTAAAACTAATAAAAAAAAGTTGTTCTTCACACAGCGTGTAGTCAGCCTGTGGAACTCCTTGCCAGAGGAGGCTGTGAAGGCTAGGACTATAACAGAGTTTAAAGAGAAGCTAGATAATTTCATGGAGGTTAGGTCCATAAAAGGCTATTAGCCAGGGGATAAAATGGTGTCCTTGGCCTCTGTTTGTCAGAGGCTGGAGAGGGTGGCAGGAGACAAATCGCTTGATCATTGTCTTCGGTCCACCCTCTCTGGGGCACCTGGTGCTGGCCACTGTCGGCAGACAGGATACTGGGCTAGATGGACCTTTGGTCTGACCCAGTACGGCGATTCTTACGTTCTTATAAAGGGTGAACCCCAAATTAAGTAGTTTTACTATTCCTCAGACTACTCAACCTATGCAAATAAAGTGGATTTAAAGCTTAGCTGCTATCAAAATCCCTCCAGAAGTCTATAAAAATATTACCATATATGCCCGAGGTACAGCAAAAGGATGGCAGCAGATAAGAACAGAGTTATGGTTATTTGGAAGCCCTTAACTGGGCATTTCCATTCTTTCAAAATATTGTGTTGTTTTTAGCAAAATCTTAGCTCTGAACAGACAGGCCAACATGTGCTGAGGATCTGTAAAAACTACCAACATTCCTGTAAGAGTTTTCTTCTTAAATAATTGAGAAAAGCATGTAACTTACAACCTTAACTAGACCAATACCATAAACAATTGTTTTTAATCTAGGAAGTTATTTATATACAAGCTACATGATAATGAACATAAAAGTTTTATTTGGCTACAACAGAGACAAACTGAGGAGATTATGGAGTTGACCCTGGAGCCTCCAATCTATTAGTAGCCAAAAAGAGAAGGGGATGGGACTTCTAATTTTCAAAACACCTACCAGAGAGTGGCAGATATGAAGACCAACCCCAAACAGGATACAAAAGCTTTCCCATAAGAATCCTCCCAGCAGCAGAGCATAAAGTCTGGGCTTTTAACTCAACTGTTGCCTGTGGACTTACTTTGCAGGATGTCTCCAATTCTCATCCATTCACCTGTTATATTGGCCTCCCGCTAGCAGGTTTAGTCCTCTCATTAGAAAGTGTACAGTAAGTATTTCAATCCCTAACTAGAGTTTATTTAAAGTTCATTGTTTTTAAAAAGTTCATCACTGAATTGAGGTGAAAAGAAGCAGAGTTTCAACCCTAAGAGTAACTTTTACAGAAATCTGAGAAAGCTGCAATAGTTAAGGGAAATTATTTTACAATCCAAACTCATGTGGTCACCACTTACAAATGTTATACAGGTATGACCATTTGCTATTTTATTTTTCAGATATTTTCTTGGAGCAAATCAGGTAAGGAAGAGAATGAGATTAGTAGAATCAGAGCTAATTCTAAACACAGGTGGTGAGCAAGACAGAGAGAACAGGAAGTGGAGAGTGGAATCACTGTTGGCATGTGGTGACGGGAAAGATTGATGGCTTCCCTCTCTAGTTTTCCCCACTGTGTAGGCACGCAGGGGGTGGGGGAAAGGGACTGAAGAGCTGCTGTGCTGGCGACATAACACATCACACAGCCTCCACAGCACTAGCACTGATTAATGGGGCTGGAATGGCTCAGGAAACAGAGAAGAATCACTCACAGACGTTTCTCCTTTTTATCGTTATTTTATCCAGGGCAGTTCACATAGCCCAAGTTGTTTCTAACCGAAGCATCTTGAAATTTGTAAAAAAAAGAGAAATGCATAAGACTGAAAACCAGTGCGTCAGAAGGAAGAAAGAACAATGTGTAGAATGCAGCCAAGAGAAAAGTGACTGAGATTGTAAGTGCCTGATCAAACATAAGTTTGATCAGCCCAAGGGGGAGGGAGAAGAAAACAAAAAACCAAAACAAAAATATGGTTCAGGGCCCAGGGAAATTCTCTGGCTGTAAAAATGAACAGCTATGCTGTTTGGGTCTCCTCATTATTTTTACTTCTCTTACAAATCTTTTACAAATACAAAGCTTTTGTTTTCTAAATAACATGTTGGCCTGTTAACTTAGACTTACCAAAAAAAAAAAAAAAAGTCTGAAGTAATAAGAAAGGGAGGAACTCACGCTACCTCATTAAACCCCTGCAACTGAGATATAAATTTCAAACCCTAACTGGGACCACTGAAGTGCTATCATCAAATACAGACATTTGTTTCATTTTCTTTATAAATAAGCAAGGGAAACAAGGGCTGGTCTAGACATCAGGTTATTTATGCTGATATTACTAATTTAATTATATCAGTGTACATTCCTAATATAAAATGTACTTAAACTGGTTTAGCTTAATCTGATAAGATAAAATAAGATAAATTGGTATAAATGCAGTTTAGTGGCAATGAGGGGGACAGGAGTCAGTCCTGGGAATACCTCACAGCCACTCAGCTACCAACACTACCCTCCTCCTGGCCCCTCCACGCTCCCAGCAGGGTTTCAGAGGTAATGAGGAAGAAGGTGGTAATCAACAGGCTTTGAGGACTAACTGATCCACTAATTCACTAATTAATTAGTTAATCTATTAACTGACAACACACTGGCAGAATTGGGGGAGCCATAGTATGCTTGGAAGACTATGGCAGGACAGTTTTCCCATTCCATATGGGAATAATACTGATATAAAGCACTTTTATACAAGTGTTACTTTGTCCACAATATAGGGCTGTACTACTTTAAACTACACCCATCTTATAAAACTGCAACTTTTCAGCACAGATAAACCCCTCCACCCAAAAAAAAGCATTGCTGTGCAAGCAATGACAATGAGGCTCAGTGGATCATGTGATCGGATCCTCCTGTCTTATTCTGATAAATTTTGGGGAAGAGATTATAAAAACTCAATATAGATAAGAATTGAATACTGACAACTTTGCAACCAGAGTTCTATCTAGACAAAGATGTTCTGGAACAACCAACCAACAGCGGAGAATTTAGTACCGATAGCCTCATGCGTACTATTGTTCAGTAATAGAAGAAACCTCCATTTCTTTGAACCACATAAAACTGATAAAAAAATCTGATTTGTTTCAAAAAAGAAAATTTTAGAAATGAGGAATAAGCATGAGTTCTGCTTCAATACAGAGGCAAGACTTATTTTCAGAATATGAACAGACATTATGTGTTACTCACTTATTAAGAATAATGACCATTGGACATACAAAGGGCTAGCAACTAAGATAATGAATGCCCCCCTTTTTCTGATCACTGAATTTTGTCAAAAATGATTTCATTTATTTGTAAAAACATTTGCCAGTCTCCTTTTAGGAGAAGGCAAACAAATTCCTAACCACCTGCTTCCCTTCTAGCGAACTAGATAGCTAAGTTTTGATATTGCAATCATCACAGTAGCATCTAAAGCCTTATAAACATAAAATCTTAGTTTCTCCATCTCTGATTCTCAGTTGAAGGAGACTTTTTTATGTTATTCCACTTTTGGTTCAAGTGTGTAGCTGCATTCAAGTGAGACTGGCCCAAAGGAACACAAACAAAGACAAACACTATACAGTCACATTTAGAGTGTGACTTTTTAAAAATACATATTTTGTTTTTAACTATGCAATTGTTCATAATGCATCTTAAACCAGAAAATAATTTTTTCTACTGTTTATTATGTTTGGCAATTGCCTGAAAGATGACAAGGCTACCTGCTTTTTATATGGAGCCAAAATTAACACAGCTGCTTTAAAAACTTTCATGCTGTGGTTTGTGGCTCAAATCTAGCTCAGGTAGAAACAAAAGTTTATATCAAATGATTGTACTCTGAGTCTGTGTGAGCTGGGAGTCTCAGTGCATTTCCTAGTAGGCAGATGTGCACACCAGAGAAACCACAAATGGTCCTTCTTGTCCATATTAGAAAAGTTACACAAATTTAAAAGGCTTTAAAATGGAACTAAATCAGTGTGAACCCCACAGACATATTTAAAACAATTTAACCTTTACTTAATCAGCATAGTTTGTGTTGGAAGATTACTGCAAATAACATTCAAAAATCTTTTTTTTAAAGTTGACGAGGCCTAAATCTCAACAGGCACAGCAAAGACTGAATGAGAAACAAAAGTTGCATTCTCTCCTCAAGAAACTCAATCTAGGTTAGGGCTGAAGCTTCCTAGAGGAGATAAGGCAGAGGTGGGAGGCTTTTAAGTTTCTGTATGGACTCTATTCTTCACATAGACAATTCTCAAATCTCTACTTTTGTATATTCAAGAATTTCCACCACTGCTACTTTCACTCAAAACACTGCAAGAAACTACCAAGCACCCTCTCACGTCTAGATACCTAATATATCAGTATATTTAACAGACATCAGTCCAATTAACGCTTGTTTTTGTGGCTGCTGCAAAAGTGAAAGCCATATATTCCTTAGTGCAGCGTTTCTCAAAGTGTGGGTCGCGACCCCCAGGGGGGTCACAATCAACTTACGGGGGGGGGGGGGGTCGCAGCTGCCAGCTTCCCTGGGGTCCTTCGCGTCACTTCCAGGGATTTTTTTTGCTTAACAACTTTCTTTGGCTCCCCCCCCCTTTTTTTTTCTTAACAACTTTGGGGGGGGGGAGGGGTCACACAAATTCAATGAGCATTTTAGGGGGTCGTGGTATCAAAAAGTTTGAGAACCCCTGCCTTAGTGTCTCAGACTACGTCTACACTGCACTCAACTCGAAATACGACATGCAATTTGTGTAGCGCAAATTCACATCTTCACAAGCCACCCATTATTTTGAAATATTTTTCGAAATAAAGTGCCATTTTGAGACATCCGTTAACCCTCATGGAACGAGGGTTACCGGGATGCTGAAATAGCATACCCGTTATTTCGAAAAATATTTCAAAATAACAGGTGGCTTGTGAAGATGTGGGGTAGCTATTTCGGGATACCTCTGGTATCCCGAAATAACTTTGGTGTGTAGACATACCCTCAGTGACTAAGAGCAGACTTAGAAGTTTACAGCTGAAATAGTGAAATCCACCCTTACTGAGTTCCAGGATACTTAGCAGAGTGCCACTTAATGGAGTTCTAAAATATTTAAAATCCAGAGGACTCTTGTCATAAGATCAGGGTGGCCAAAGTGCATAACATGAAAATCACACCATGCAACTCTCAGTCGTATTAGTTATTTATCTTAAGTGAAGGCAGCATCACATGTTGGGGCATGTAGTCTTCACGGACCATTCCTCTACAAGAAAGATAAGAGGCAATTTGCCCTATTTTATGGAAGTCTGGTGTGGATGGATGGCCTATAGGTTAGTTCAAATTACAACATAACACTCACTCAGTATGGCAAAGCTTGGGCACCCATCATTAGACTATATACCATGTTTAAGGCCCCAAAGATGTTCACAGCATTCTATCTAACTGCATGATGCACAGCAGAGTCAGGGGGTAGCAGAAGTGGAGGCACAGGAGGGGAGATTCTAAGATTTGGCCAGGATGGGGATGGCCCCAGGCAGGGAAGGAGGGACCTGGGGTTTCCTACTTGCTCCTGGGCCCATTCTAGCCCCTCCATTTCCCACTCCCTGGAATGATCCCAGACCCTAGAACTGCTGGTCCTACTCTCCCTCATCTTGCTGTACATGAGTTTACAAGGAGGCAAAACCCTCCCCCCCCCCATGCCTCCTGGTTCTGCTACTCAGGCAGGAATTATCTCATTTAGAGAGACAATGAGGTTTAAGTCCAGAAACACTTAAAAGCACAAGTGAATATTAAGGAGCGCAAAAGAGAAAAATCATAAGTTTCGGCTACTCTGATCTCATTCCAGGACGTCTCATAACCATGTTTGGAAAAAAGTCAATCCCACAGAATAGGCACCACTTCTGATCTAGCTCTTTGATGCCCAAGATATGTTGTTTTCTGGATAGTATCCAGTGAGCCAATGCAAAAATATCATTCCAGATGGTAAAAAATCAAATTCATCAGTTCAAGGTCTACATTTGACTGATGTGAAATGCTGGCTTCTCAGACAACTCCCGGGGTTGGGCAACAAGCAAAATCTTTTGAACAAGTCAAGAAATCACTTGAAACTTTTTTTCTTCTGAATTTAACTGAACGTGGTAATCAGCTTGTTTAAAGCAGTCTTCAGAAGGGATGCAAAACTGAGAATCTGACCATGCAGGGTTATTAAAGACTCTATAGCACATTTTATAAGGTTTGGGCCACTAAGAACAATATCCTGGTGAAATGTCAACTTGTATTACATCCTGGCTTACTAAGTTTCCCCTACAGTTTCAGCTGGATTCAAAATTCTCCTTCTCTTCCTGTACTAAACCATTGCAGAATAAAGAACTAAAGCTCAATTTCATCTCAAGCATGGCGATTATTTTATGTAGAATAATGAAAGGAAGATGCTCAAGTACCACAGTGATAGACATAGAGGGATAGCCAAATTAGTCTAAACTTTTAAAAAATGAGTAGTCTTTTAGCAGCTTAGAGACTCTCTCTCTCTCTCTCTCTCTATATATATATATAATGAACTTTCATGGGCATACACCATTTCCTCAGATGAGTGACAGACACACATTTTCAAAAGCACATTAAGGACCACAAGTCACACTGAAAGTCAGTGGACCTATGGGCAGGTCTGCACAGTTTCTGTGCAGCTGCAACAACATGAGTTTAGAAACCCTCTAGTGCGGACATTTACACTTATAGGATTTACTTTAAACGCAGAGCCATAGTAGAGGTTGCTGCCAGAACCCAGCACAAGCCAAGACTGAGCCAGCCTAACTGTGCACCAGCTCCCAAAATACTTTAAATGCAGAGCCTGAGGGGGTTGATTGCATGTAGCCAGTAGCATTAACTAATAGGCACCCCCTTATCAGTTAATCATTATGACTATTACATAAGTGTTTTTGTTATTTCGCACAAATACATAAGGCTATGCCTACTGGAGACCATACAGTCTTGCTTGCTTTTTGTTACTGTTGTTAGTGATCTAATAAATTAACGCTTTAAAATAGTTGACCATTTTTGACATTATTTGGTCAAATGCCCAACCCTACATAGTAGGAGACCAGCTCCTTACTGTGGGAGACTAAGACCAGTGTGAAGATTGCATAAAAAATGAATTACCACCATTAGGACTTGAAAACTCCACTCCTGTGAACTATAAGCTCTCATTTTAAATAGTGTCCAGGAGGCCGCTGACTTGCGACGCGATTTGTTCCAAAGGAAGTGTCGCAAGTCAGGGGCATCGTAACTCAAACCCGCATTTACGCTAGGTGCCATGCGCCATTGTAAATGCGGGCCGAGGACGTAAGTTGGAGGTTTCCGGCCCCTTCCGCACTTCCAAAAATGGTTGTAGGTGCAGGGGGTCAGAACTCGGGTGGTCGCATCTCAGGGGCCTCCTGTATAGCCTTTATAGTCTAAACATAAAATGTTGTAAATGATGTAGTTCTATCTCTGCTGCTGATCCCCAGGTGTAACCGTGTGAAAACTGATCAATGTACTGTGAGCTGTCCCTGATGCTTCACAAAGTCTTGTGGGGATCAATGAAACTAAAAAGAACCTTAGGCTTTGTGTACACTTACCTGCCTTGTGGGAGACAGCGGGGGGAGGGTGGTAGCTCCACCGGAGCCAGCATCTGTGAAGAGCTATCTTTAAGCAGGCTCCCCCACGCGTATCAGCTCCTGCCTGCCTTCCCTGCCCCCTTCTCCCTGACACAGAAGCAGCGGAGTGAGGTTGGGTGGGCCTGGGCTGTGTGTAACCATGAGGATTAACTGATGAGGCCAGTCTCATCAGTTAATTGTGTAAATGGCTACACATTCACTTCCCTAGTTAAGACTCACTAAATCAACCTCAGAGGAGACCTCCCACTGCATCTGGTACTACTGCTTTTGCGAGGAGTGAGGGAAGCCAATGGGAGCATTTGCTCCTGTCGGCCTCCCGCTGCAGGGATGTCGCCAAGTTCAGATTAACGAAAGCCGACTACAGCTACATATTTTACATAGCTGAAGTTATGTACGTTAAGCCAAGCTGCTGGGTTTAGTGTCAATCTGGCCTCAGAAAAGCTCAAAGAAACAGCATCAACCCTTGGAAGAGCTTGTAGAAATAGAACCTGTGGTCTAAGAGTAATAAAGACCTCCTGCCCTTACGGCAGCCAGTCATTAATAGTGTGGAACTGGCCAAAGACAAAATATTCCTCCTTGTAACAGGGATTGGGAAGCACTTTCAAGATGAACTCCCGTGGGGAATCAAGTATGGTTTGTTCTGGCTAACAGATATTAGGTAAATCTTTTGAGCCCAGTACAAACAGTAAGGTTCCCTGAAGGCTGTTCATTGGTCTGTCTGAATAGAGGGGAAAGATGTCAGACCATTTCCTAGTGAACAGATGCTCAAGTCACTAAACCCCACTATGATCAGCCCCTTTTATACAGAACTTCAGCTGAGGTCAAGGGCTAAACGGTCCAAGGAGACTTAACTGACCTCAATTGTCAGAGTTGTCTGAACTTGAATTACAATAGAAGAACAAAGTCAATTCCACAAATGTTTGTTCAGCTAACCCTGGAGTCCAAGGGTAAACCGACAATTTTGGTGTCCTATAACAAATAACCGAGGAGTGTCTCAATTTGCATTTATAATAACAACTCAGTTAATTTGAGTTAAATAAATTGTCAATTAAATTCAGTTAATACAGGAATACACACTGTAATCTAGACATACCCGTAAAAGTGGTTGTCTGAGGGCCAGCCAGTTTGCAGGAAATTTTGAGGGGTTCTAAATGTTGAAGCTACATAACATGTGCGGCAGCACTTTAAAATGAAAGTGTGGCCACACCATGAGCACTACAGCTCTCTATGTAAGACACCTCCTCGAGGGAAGCAGTTACTAGGGATGTAATAGTGAAGTTGATTAACCGATAAGCAAAAGTGTATAAATTAATGCTATAGACGACATGTATTTCTCCCCCCCTTCCCTTCACAGTACATTTTTATAGCAGGCTGGCCAGCAGCCCAGCTCAGTCCTGGCATGTGACAGATCTGGGACTTACCCCAGCTGCAGCTCTGCATTTAAAGCGTATTAGGAGCCAGGCAGGCAGGTAACCAGGGTCAGTTCCAGCTCGCACCAGGTCCGGGAGCTCAGACCTCCCGCACTCCGGATAGGGGCTCCTGCCACCCCGCGCTGTTGCCTCTGTATCAGAAGCAGCAGCGTGGGGCAGCAGGCAGCCAGTCTGCAAGGGAAGCTGGGTTTTTAAACAAGCTCCCCTCATGGACCAGCTCCCACCTGACATTCCAGGCTGCACTGCTGCCTCTGTATCAGAAGCAATAGAGTGGCAGGGGCCTCCTTGGAAGTGGGGCCACAGCGCACTGGATGCCAGCCCCACCCCTGGGCACTACAGACTAGTCAAGTAACTGATAAGAATTCATAAGGTTAATTGACTATTCAATTAACCAATATTTAACATCCCTAGTAGTTACCAGTCCTGCCTAGTGCACACTGGCACTTTACAGCTCTGTAATTTGCTGTGCTTAGGCGTGTGTGTATGGGGGAGGGAAGGTAGTCTATGCCCCTGGTCCATAAAGTAACAGCATTGTAAAGTGCCAATGTAGACTTAGCCTGTTTCTTGCCCATGATCTGCCCATGACTTTTACTAAAATTAGCCACGATTAAATCATAGTGTTAAGCATTAGTAATTAACACATTCCAAAAGATGGTTCAAGGTGAGTAGCCATTAACCCACAGAGGCAACCAGCAGAGAAAGTAGAGGAAGAGACAGCTATAGCAGGATCTCAGCACTCTGGAAATTGTATTTGATAGCAGCAACAGCTTTTGCTGTCCCCTCTCCCCTTTGCCTGCAACCTTCAAAGTCTGGGGTGACCATTATGTACTAGCTCTCCACACTTGTGATCTTTGTTTTGAATGTTTCTTCTACCAGAGGAAGACTGGTAAAACCTGGCAATGCTCATTAAAAAAATCTTATTACGCTATGTACTTCTGGATAAACCACATTATTCCCTTCTACTTTGAGTCCCATAACTTTGCAATAAACATTCGTTTCAGAGGGTAGCCATGTTGGTCTGTAACGGAAGGGAAAAAAAACCCTTAAAAATAAGGAAGTGTCTTGCAGCGCCTTCGCGACTGACAAAATGTGTCGATGGGATGATGTGCTTTCGGGGGCACACCCCACTTCTTCGCATGAATGAAACGGGAAACAGTTTACCAGCATGCCAAATATTTTACTTCTAGGCCGAGACGTTTCAGCCCACAGGGTCTGCTCCGGAACACAGCCCGCTGTCACACGGACACACGGCACGCCGTGGGAAAGGGGTCTGAAAGCCAGGCTGCGGCACCCCGAGAAAAACTGTTGCCAGCACGGAGCCCCGGCCGAGCACGAGGGCGGAACGGGGCTCGCGAAGAGCTGTCAAGCGCCTCGCCGCGACGAAGCAGCCGGCCCCTGAGCGCGCTACACGGACCCGAGCGCGCCACCGTTCGGACACGGCCCAAGGCTTTGCCGGGACGACTGGCAGCGGATGGGCGCAGAGGGCGGCAGAGCGCCCGCGGCGGGGCAATACACAGGGGCGCTGCGCTGATGGCGGCGGGGCAGGGCTCAGGCCGTTGGCTCTGTCCCCGCTCCGGGCGATTACGGCGGGGGGAGGAGGAGGTGCGCGCGGGCCCCGCCCAGGAGGGTCAGGGGAGGGGCCCCGGCCCGTTACCTGGGTGAGGGTCCCGCGGTGCAGGGCCCGGATCACGCCGCGCGGCGCTGCCATGGCTGGGGGAGGGGAACAGCGGCGAGCCGCAGCGCCTGCGCACGTGCGAGGCTGACACCCGCCTGCGAGGGGCGGGGCCACATCACAACCCTCACCATCCCCGCCCAGGGATTGCCCTGGTGCGTCACACTCCCCGCCCCCCAAACGCTTCGGTGGAGCCGCCCTTCCCACTGCGTCATCCCAACGTCCCCGCCCTCTCGCCCCCCGCCCGCGCTCAGTTCACCCAATCCCCCCGCCCCGGTCACTGCGGACAGCACCGGCCCCGCGCGCAGCGCCTGGTGCCCGCACAGAGGACCCCCCCCCCCCCCAAGCTCGCCTCCCCCTCCCGCCTCAGCCCTCAGGGGCTCAGTCGGAACCTCCCCGGCCGGGCTGCGGGCCTGCAGAGCCATCCCCCAAATCCCGTCCCCCAGCAATAGCCCCCCACAGCACTGCCAGCCCCCTCCAGCTGCACAGCCCCCCCCCCGGCACCGACAGCCCCCTCCAACTGCACAGCCCCCCCGGCACCGACAGCCCCCTCCAACTGCACAGCCCCCCCCCCGGCACCGACAGGCACCGACAGCCCCCTCCAACTGCACAGCCCCCCCCCCCCCCGGCACCGACAGCCCCCTCCAACTGCACAGCCCCCCCACGGCATTGACAGCCCCCCCGGCACCGACAGCCCCCTCCAACTACACAGCCCCCCACAGGACTGCCAGCCCCACTCCAACTGCACAGCCCCCCCCGGCACCGACAGCCCCCTTCAACTGCACAGCCCCCCCCCGGCACCGACAGCCCCCTCCAACTGCACAGCCCCCCCCCCGGCACCGACAGCCCCCTCCAACTGCACAGCCCCCCCCGGCACCGACAGCCCCCTCCAACTGCACAGCCCCCCCACGGCATTGACAGCCCCCCCCGGCACCGACAGCCCCCTCTAACTGCACAGCCCCCCACAGCACTGCCAGCCCCCCTCCAACAACTGCACAGCCCCCCCCCCAGCACCGCCAGCCCCACTCCAACTACACAGCCCCCCACAGGACTGCCAGCCCCACTCCAACTACACAGCCCCCCCACAGCACTGCCAGCCCCACTCCAGCCATACATCCCCCCCCCCACAGCAACATTAGCTGCACTCCAACTACACAGCTCCCCCACAGCACCGCCAGCCCCACTCCAGCCATACATCCCCCCCCCCACAGCAACACTAGCTGCACTCCAACTACACAGCTCCCCCACAGCACTGCCAGCCCCACTCCAGCCATACATCCCCCCCCCAGCAACACTAGCTGCACTCCAACTACACAGCCCCCCCACAGCACCGCCAGCCCCACCCCTGCCAGAGGTCTGTCATCTCTTCCTCTCTGGCACTGTCCTGCACTCCACTTCCCTGACCCTGCGCAGGTGAAACGCCATGGGCAACAAACATCAGTGGGATTAGAAAGAATGGATGACTTGCTGCCTCCCAGCTTTGTGCTCAGATAGCTGGAGCTGAATAGTGATGGGCAACAAGCTCAGATCCAGGTTTGGAAAACTGCAGAGTGCAGGGGTGGATTATTGTGCAATTAATGCAGTTTAGGAAGGGCCAGATGCTGAGGAACTGGGAAGCAGTGACAGAAAAATATTTGAGGGCCATAGTGCAATCCAGGAATGGGGGAATCTCAACTAGTAGAAGTTATTTTATTTTGTATTTGGCAGTGATGCCACCACTGCAGGAATACTGGGTCCAGTACTGGTGTCTACATTTCAAAAAAGATGTTTATAAACTGGAGAGGGTTCAGAGAAGAGTCAAGAGAAGGATGAAATGTTAGAAAACCTGCTGGTAGTGTGGGTGCTCTGGGGCTGGTAAGCATTGTGCCAAACAACTATCTGGGGATTCAGGGAGGGAGGGGCTTAAAGTGGCAAAGGGCAGTAGCAAAGGGGTGACAGGGAGGGGACTGAATAGGGTGGAAAGAAGTGAAGCAAGGATGAGATATTTGGGGAAGGATGGAAAGAAGCAGATTGAACATTGGATCCCCAGGATCTTGGAGAAGGGATGGAGTGGGGGCAGGTTCTCATGTTGAGCAGGGGGTGGAGCACCCTTGGGGAAAAGTAAAAGTTGGTGCCTAAGTACATCAGAATACTCTTTACCCCAGTGGTCAGAGTACTCTCCTGAGAGATGGCAGAACCCTGTTTAAAACCATTCTCATCAGGTGAAGGGGAGGAGATTTACACTGGGGATCCTACATCCTAGGTGAGTGCCCCAATCACTGGGCAACAGGTTGTAAAATCAGGGGCCTGTCTCCCCTCCCCTGACCGTCTCAGCTGCTAGTTTCTTGTTCTTGCACCCCTTGGGTGCTATAGTTAAGGGCTGGGAGGGGAAAAGGGTTTGGGCAGGGGGGTTAATTACCAGAACACTGGCAGGCAGGATGGTGCCCACACCCCAGCCCCAGCCCCCCCTCCTGCTGGCCTCTCCCTTGGTGGTATGGCTGCCCCCAGTGGACACTCTACAGAATACCTCTCCCCTGGCAGCTTGCTGCCCCCAGTGGACACTCTCATATGGTTTCCCCTCCAAGCCCCAGCCTTTGCATGTTATGCAAAACTATCCCTTTCCCAAAGCTTCTGGTTCTCCTGGCACAACCAAACCCTGACCTTGCTTTAAATTAGGAGATGAGAAAGCTGCCTGTGTGGTGGCCCCATTTCTTACCATTTAGGAGGAGTTCTTGAACAAACAGACACACAAAGAAGTGCACTTTAAAATATACAGAGAAAGATTAGCAGGAGTGTTGTGAGCAAGACACAAGAAGTAATTCTTCCCCTCTGTGCTGATAAAGCTTAAGCTGGAGTATTGTATCCAGTTCTGGATGCCACATTTTCAGGAAAGACAAATTGGAGAAATTCCAGAGAAGAGCAACAAAATTGCTTAAAGGTCTAGAAAATGTGGCCTGTGAGAGAAGACTGAAAAAAATCGGTTTGTTTAGTCTGAGGAAGAGAAGATGGAGAGGGGACATAATAACAGTTTTCAAGTACATAAAAGTTTGTTATAAGGAAAAGAGTGAAAAACTGTTCTCTTTAACCTTTGTGGATAGGTGCAGAAGCAATAGCAGGAAAGGAAATTTACATTGGACACTAGGAAAAAACTTCCTAAATAGAAGGGCAGTTAAGCACTGGAACAAATTGCCTAGGAAGATTGTGGAATCTCCACCATTGGAGATTTTCCAGAACAGTTTAGACAAACACCTGTCAGGAATGGTGTAGTTATTACTTAGTCTTGCTTTGATTGCAGGGTATTAGACTAGATGACCTACTGAGGTCCTTTCCAGCCTACACCTTTATGATCTTTGTACATGCACATATTTGAATATGTATTTGAGAGGTATATGTTGAAATAGTTTGCATGTTTTTGTAGGTACAGAGTTGGAAGCAGGCGTGGCCTAAGGAGTTACAGCTGGGCTGGAAATTGAGAGACTAGGGAGTTAAATAATTATCTCTTTTCCATTTAAAGCTTTACAAACATAAGCAGAGGAAGCTTTAACAAATGATTTTTCTGTTTTGGTTTGAAAAGAGCTGCGTACCTGACAGATAGTAAATGTGTATTGTGCTCAGAAACCAGAGATGTTTGCACAATTTTATATGGCACAGAGTGGTGAGGATTGTTTTCTCTGAAGTACATGAAAAAACTCTTGTATTGATAACACAGTTGAAATACATACACCTAAAATCTCCTGGAATTTTCTCTCTCTGATATTTTGGGGAAAGGAGATTTTTCCAGCAAGTTCTTCTGTATTATCACTAGTTGTGATTCTTTTCTTACAGTCATTTTGATTCTGTGTTTCCTGTCATGGATAGATTAAAAACAGAGAAGTGCAGGGTGAAAGTTTTCTATTGCAAACATCTGTGTCTGAAAAAGGATTGTGTTTCCATATTCTGGAACATCAAGGGGGAAAACTCTCCCTCCCCAGACATGCACCTTTAGTTTTCAGCAATAAGGAGTTTCTAGACTAGGTTGCTTTACTATGGTAAATAAAAAAGCTGATGTCTGCTATTATTTCCAGTAGTTTGTCTAGCCTGAATGCCTGAGGAGAGATCCAATCATATTCAGGGCAGGACCCTGTCTTAATCTATGTCCATAAAGTGCCTAGCACATTTTTGGATGCAATATGAATAACAATTACATTTTTATTTCTCTTGCTTCCCAATTTCATATTGTGTTGCTATTTAGCTGTTGAGAGTATGGATTAGAAATAAGGGGGACAGTGGGCATATCTATCCACTTAAAGTGACACACAATCCCCAGGCTGAAAAGAAAGAATGCATCAGCATCCAAATCAGACAACACGAAGAAAAGTTTTAGTTGATCTGGTACCTACTTTTACATGCTTTTCCAGAATACAAGAGAGGGATGGGAAAGGAAGAAGAGTGTTTGCATATGAGAGAACTATTGAAGGGGGCAGATATACGAATATTTCTTCATGTTATAGAGCAGTTTCACGAGAACTTCAAGAACATTACACAGAAGAGTGTGGTGGCGGTAAGGGGGATTGAATGGCTGGGATTGCTCTTTCTCCTTCCCTCACTTCTTCCTTTTAAAACTTCCAGCTACCAATGTAGCTTAATAAATACAAACATTATCCAAAATACTTCCACCAGATTCATAGGCTCCTTCCCACACTGATCCACAGAGATCAAGCAGGCTTTATGAAAAATCAGTACAGTTCTGACAGCACATCATCCTCTCCATTAGATCCCCAGGCATGCTTCTCATCTTGCGTGCTGAGAGGGTTCGGTCATGTGGAATGGCAGGTTCTTACCTGTATGTGCAAAATATCTGCAGTGGGCCCTGGATTATTTTCATGGATTGTGTTAATGTACCCTGCACCTTCTTCTTAAATAATTATTAATGGAGTAGAGCTGAAGGATTTTAATCTGAAGAGAGTTGTTAGACCTTCTCTCCTTTGCTATTTCTGTTATCTATGAAACCTGTCTCCAGAAGGTCCAAACTGATAATGATATTCCCAAACAAAAAATATGCTACAATAATGTAATATATACTTATAACATAAGAGAAAAAAATCTGTCTAAGGGAATTAGATTAACTCCATCCCCAAACATGAATGAATGAATTAACACCCACAACACACCTGAGAAGTGGAAAAGTATTATCTTCATTTTACAGATGTGCGATTGAGATTGTGTCACACAGAAATCTGTGATAGAGGCCAAGAATTCAATCCAGGTTTCTTGGCTCCCAGTCCAGTGCTCTTACCACACAGTCATTTATCCTCCCAGGAGTATGTTCCATCAATGTGATCATAGACTAATCTCAGTCTCACCCTTCATTGCCAAGACAGCAACATCAGCACCTCACCATATATACACCAAAGACATGTCCAATACCTGTCCTACCTTCCCAACATACTTCCTTCACACCTGCTATTGAACATTTTACAACCATTTTTACTATTGGTCTGACTCCCTAAGGCAGGGGAAATCCTGTGTATGTTCGTGGTTTGGCTCTGTACCGCTTACCATGAAACATATTGGGGATGTTGTTAAATTCATACATCCATGTATGTGTGAACATGTATTCATAGGTTATAATCCAGAAGTGACCATCATCCTCTAGACCAGGGGTTCTCAAACTTTGAGTTGCGGCTTGAAAGGGTAAGCCGCTAGCTGGCCTCAAGGCACTTTGTTTACCTGAGCATCTGCAGGCATGGCCACTCGCAGGCAGCTCCCATTGGCCAGGAATGGCAAACCACAGCCAGTAGGAGCTGTGAGCAGCAATGCCTGCAGACGCTCAGGTAAACAAAGCGTCTTGCGGCTTACCCTTACAAGCTGTGACCCAAAGTTTGAAAACCCATGCTCTACTGATCTCTTATATAATGCAAGTCATAGAATTTCACCCAGTGATTAATGCTAAACTCCATAATTTCTGCTTAATCTGGATATCTTTTAAAAATATATCAAATACTTCATGTGATAGAGAATCCCCCCCCCCAACCACACACGCCTTTTACAAATTAATTAACAGTTAATTTCACTGTTAAAATCATGCATTTTTTTGTGTCTGAACTGGTCTCACTCCAAATTCCAGCCATTGGATCTTATTATGCCTTTGTCAAATAGCCTAAAGAGCCCTGTGTTCTCAGAAGTCTTCTCACCAAATAATCAATTCTTCATTTTATCTTTGATAAACTGAATAGATTTCACTTCTTATGTCTCTCACTCTATAGAACAATTTTCAGACTTCGGATAATTCTTGAGCTCTTTTCTGAACATTTTCCAATTTTTCAACACCCTTTTTGAAGCAGGAACAGAACTGGGCAGAGTATTCCAGTAACAGTCTCAATACAACCTGCTTACTTCTAACTCAGTTCTTCTCTTTATAAATCTGAGTATAGCATTAACTGCCATATAGCAGTGGGAGATCATGTTCAATTGCTTATTCACCATGATCTCCTAAATCATTTTCAAAGTCACTGCTTTCCAAGATACAATCCTCCATCCTGTAAGTATGACCCACATTCTTTGTTCCTAGATGTATGACTTTGTATTTAGCTGTAAAAAGACGTGTTGTATGACTGAATCTTTCTTACCAAGCAATCCTGATAACTTTTTTATAAATGTCTAGTCTTCAACATTATTTACTAATCCACCAACCTTAGTCATCTGCAAGCTCTACTAGTAATTATTTTCTTCCAGATTCTTGATACAAATATTCAAGAGCATTCAGAGAAGATCAGATTATTGCAGGAGATGCATAAAAAATCCTTATCTGATAATTCCCCAATCACAATTACTTTTGGAGATCGGTTTTTAATCTATTTAATATGTGCTTCCTTGATTTTATATGTACAAAATACAGTACATGGTGTTGCAACAATCTAAAAGACAAATATTATAGTCCCAGAAAATTCAGATACGACTAAATTTTAAAGAAATCCAATCCTTTTAAAGTAAAGAAATGCACAAGTCACCCAAATAACCTTAATTCAGAACTGTAGTAAATAAACCATGAGGAGAAAATAATGAAGAAAATTAAATGAGTTTTAAAAATAGTTTAATCTGAGACCACAAATACTAAAATGCCTTAATCATGAGGTTTTGTTCTAAAGGGCAGAGTTATGGTATTTGAGGATTAATAAACTCTTAGGCTACGTCTATACTACAAGCTTTCTTGGCAAGAAATATGCTAATGAGGGATTAATTTGCATGAGTCGTGATCTCATTTGCATATTTTCTGCTGATCTGTTTTTGCGCTAGGGTTTTTGCGCAAAAACAAGCAGTGTGGACATTTTCTTTTTGCGCAAAAACCCCTTTTTCTGCAAGATACCGATCCCTACCTCTTTCCTCGAGTCCCCCCCTCCCCCTCGGTCAATGAACAATATGTACTGGGTCATCATGCAAGAGTGCTATAAAATGAAATATATGGCACAATGTGGGTAAAAGAGAGCAGGGGACATACAATTCTCCCTCAAGGAGTTCAGTCAAAAAATTGAATGAATGCATTAGTTTGTAACGAGTGTCATCAGCATGGAAGTATGTCCTCTGGAATGGTGGCTGAAGCATGAAAGTTTAGCATATCTGGCATGTAAATATCTTACAATGCCAGCTACAAAAGTACCATGCAAATGCCTATTCTCACTTTCTCGTGACACTGTAAATAAGAAGAGGCAGTATTATCTTCTAGAAATGTAAACAAACTTGTTTGCCCTTTGTGACTGGCTGAGCAAGAAGTGGGACTGAGTGGACTTGTATGCTCTGAAGCAGTGGTCCCCAACGCGGTGCCCGCGGGCGCCATGGCGCCCGCTGGGCCATTTCTGTGCGCCCGCCGAGTGATTGGGGCCGGCCCCGCCCGGGGGCACGCGGCGCATGGGCGGTGCCAGCCCTTGGGCGCATGAACGGCGCCAGCCCCGGGTGCGCAGCACATGGTGGGTGCCAGCCTTGGGCG
Organism: Pelochelys cantorii; assembly: GCA_032595735.1. Classification (NCBI taxonomy): domain Eukaryota; kingdom Metazoa; phylum Chordata; order Testudines; family Trionychidae; genus Pelochelys; species Pelochelys cantorii. The sequence goes on from CM064326.1 coordinate 208,576,607, forward strand.
CGCGGCGGTTAGGCGGCTCCACCCCTGGGTGCGCGGCGCGAGGTCTGTGCTGGCCCCGAGCACGCAGCACATGGGCGGCCCCACCTGTGGGTGCGCGGCACGAGGGCTGTGCCAGCCCCAGGCTTGCAGCGTATGGGCAGCGCCGACCCGGGCGCGTGGCATAGGGGCGGCGCCAGCCCTGGGCGCACAGCAGAAGGACGGCCCTGCCACCGGGCACGCGGCGCATGGGCCCTGCTGGCTCCTGGGCACGTGGCACAGGCGCCGGCTCCGGGCACGCAGCGCATGGGCGGTGGCAGCCCCGCCCCCGGGAGCATGGGACATGCTCTGGCCCCGGGCACGCAGCGTATGGGTGGCCCCACCCCTGGGCATGCAGCACAGTTGTGGCGCCAGCCCCGAGAGTGCAGCGCATGGGTGGCGCCAGCTCCGGGCACGCAGTGTACGGGTGGCCCCGCCCCCGGGTGCCCAGCGTGTGAGTGGCCCCGCCCCCGGGCGCATGCGCAGCCCTGCCCCCAGGCACATGTGTGGCCCCGTCCCCAGGTGCCCGCCGTGTGAGCGGCCCCGCCCCCAGGCGCCCAGCAGCCCCAAAAGGTTGGGGACCACTGCTCTGAAGTTTTACTTTGTTTTAATTTTAAATGCAGGTTTTTTACATTATTCTACATTTTACATAATTCTACATTTGACTTTCATGATAAAAAGATTGCACTGCAGGCCTTGTTTTAGGTGCAACTATAGAACAAAAAATCTACATTTGTAAGTTGCACTTTCAGAACAAAGAGTTTGCTCTACATTACTTGTATAGGTGAAGTGAAAAATACAATTTTTTTGTTTATTATTTTACAGTGTAAATATTTGAAATAAAAATAATATGCACTTTGATTTCATTACAACACAGAATACAAATGGTATTTTATTGTTTAACAGTGCAATTAAAACTGTGATTAATTGTGGTTAATTTTTTTATGAATTAATTGCATGAGTTAACTGTGATTAATCAATAGCCCTAATTCTAAAAAAATATATATTTAAATATAGCTAATGCATAAATCTTCACTGAATTCTAACTATATGGGTAAGTCTAGACTGCGAGGATCTATCGGAAAAAGATACGCAAAATGCACTCCCCATTTTGTGTGTCTTTTTCTGATACTTTTGTAGGAAGAGACTTTTCTGAAATTTGGCCCGCCTAGACTGGGCCAAATTTCGGAAAGAAACCCTATTCCTCGTGGAATGAGGAATACAGGGGCTTCTGAAAGAGCATGTTTGCGCTTTCGCAAAAAAAAGCGGAAGAGCAAACGCGTTCCCTCGATGCGGCGGAGTTTTTTCGGGATACCTCCCGAAAACCCTCCGCAGTCTAGCCATACCCTATGAGAAGTTTTGAAAACTCTGTGACTAGGTGGATTTCAGATTGTTTCAAGGCTCTAGCTTGTGGCTCTCCATACCTTCATATGTTTGAATTTCTTTTAATCTTAAATTAAACTGTGAATATCCTGGGGTTAACACTTTTGGGTTTTTTTTTATTTGTTTGATATATAATTAAAACATGTATTTTACTCTAAACACTATTCTAACCTTTAAATCCATTTAACATAGTTATTACCTGGGACTTTCCCTTTTTAAATGAAAATTTCATAGAACAATAAATAAGAAACTCAAAGAGAATGTTGCATTTGATATTTTTAATGATTTGAAGATATGTATTGTTAGCCTTAAATCTGTTTTATTTTAATTTAACTTTTATGACCAGATTCACTGGTACATTCTATCAGCTTTACCCCACTTTGCAGCACCACAAAGCAGCTAGAGTTTACAGTCATATAAACTGGATTTACAACTGCTTTGTTTCAGAGCTTTGCCTTCCATACTCCATATTTTTTCTGACTCTTGCACCTCCCAATGTTGTCCTGTGTAAACATTCCCCTTCTTTTTTGCACCTCCCAAGGTACCAGTATTCAGAACCCTCTGGTTACTGTCACTCCACCTCCCAGCATTAACTTTTGTGCACACAAAGTCCCCCTGCTTCTTCCATTTTCTTTTATAACCCCTTTAATAGGGCTGGCAATCCCCCAGGAGTTAAAGATTAATATTTGATTAAAGATTATGTCATGTGATGAAACCTCCAAAATCCAACCAAAATTGACAAACCTAACCTGTGCACACATTCACACGTGACAAATTCCCTCTTCCTTGGAAATCATTTATGTGACCCTGAATCCTTTTGTCTGTTTCTTCTTTCCTTCTATACCCTCCTGCATTCCCCTGCATGCACACACATACACACACATTCTAGTTTCCCCTTCTCTTATTGTCTGTTTAGATCAGATGCAATGGGTGGCTTTCGAAAATATATTTAGGATGAATGGTCATGTGTGCCCCTCTTTTTCATAACTGAAAGTGTATCTGTCATGATTTGCTTCCATTTTAAAATGCCCACCATTTTGCATTGTTCACAATGGAACTGAAGCCTGGTAGTGGCCTTCAGGAAAAATGGCAAGTGACTATATTGTGAAGAGTCAGAGAAATTTTGAGCCATTGAGAACAATGAGAGAGAAAGTGTGCTTTGTCAAAATGGCCACCAACGGGGGCCACTGTGGCTTCAGTCCTACTGAGAGCAATGGAAAATGGCAGCCATTTGAAACAGGGCAATTCTTGTGTGTAATTCCACTGCTGAAGGGGAAAAACAGTTATGGTGAAAAACAGCTTAAATGATGCAACACAAAACTGAAATGTAGTCTATGCATAAGACTTCATTGATTTTAAACTATGGGGAAAATTTGAAGAATCTGTTATTCTGCATCTGAGATTATTAGAGGCAAAATCTATATATGACAATAGGTTATATAGTTCTTAAAGAACCAATTTTTCATTCATTTTTATTCCTAAACACATTTTCAGAAAATTCGTTCAGTACTTTGGAAAGGAAAGTGTTGCAATTTTGGGGAAGACACACTGTATTTTTTCATACATTACAAAGAGGTTGAATCCTTTGCTTTAAGTGCAAAACTCAGCTCATCCGTAACTATGGAACTATTAACAATATCCCCAGACAAATATACTTCAAAATTAAGTTTAGGCTGAGAGCTCACATCAACTGTAATTTAGAATGAACTATATTTAAGGTCATTATCTTGAAACCAAACATTATTAATCCAGGAAATTTACAGTTAAGTTAAACTTAAAGGGAATCCTAATATATTAAGGTATACAGCTGCACAGTTAGGGCTCTCAAACAACTTTAGCCCTGTCACGGACTTGTCAAACTTCCCATATAGTTAAAACTCAGTGACGTCTCATCCACAGGCTACACTTGAATATTTTTATATGATAAACAGTAATTTTCCCATTATTTTTTATAACTGAAAAAAATTCTCCTTCAGCAAAAACCTTAATTCTGCCCTTGAATTGCATCATCTGAAAACCATACAGTTATGATTAAGGCATTTATGTGTTTGTGGACCAAAATTAGATTAAACTGATGTTTAAAGACTCATTAGATTTTTTCTCCTCATGGAGTCAGGGCAGAGAATGCCTCTTGCTATGTTTGTATAGTGTCTAAAACAATAGAGCTGTGTTCTGAATTGAGGCTCTAGATATGATTGTTATATTAATAATATCAACAATTACAGAACAATGAGAAGGAAGTAGAGATTATAGAAAAAATAAATGGAAAAATTCAAAAAGAAATTAAAATAGTAGGAAACGGTTTTGAGGAAAAGTACAGACAATGAAAAGAATGAATATACATTCTTCAGTCTTATGTCACTTGAGAAGTGTTGGTGGCTCTGCAAAAGAATAATCTCCAAACCGGACATGTGAGCTTTGACATGAGAGACACCCCATCCCTCTGGTACTATTGCCATTTGAGAAGTGTAGCCTTTTTGTAACATGCAGCAAAGCACCAAGAGGTAGGGTTAAAATCCAAACGTAACAGCTTCATGTAATGCTCCATCTCTTCTCACATCTGCAGAACATTTAGCTGCTTGCATCTGGTTGTGTTTGTGCAAATATAATTCCATATTCACTAATAATTCCCGAGGCTAAAGGCCCCTCTTCTGTAACCTTGTTAATATTCTCACAAGGCCTGGTGTGAACGCCTCACAGCATTTGGATTAGAATTCAATCTGGTGGATTTTTTTTCCTCCTGTCTCTTACACTTTCTTTCTCTCTCGTACTTTTCTGGCCTCCAATTTCCTGGCCACCCACATGAGGAGACACTTTCCCTCCCGCTCTCTCTCCATTCTCAGTTTCAAGGAATTTCCTTTTGTCAAAGGCAAAGTGTGATTGACATATTTTCCCCTTCTTAAGTGCAGTCTTCTTAATATTTGATTTAACTATGTCCTTATGGGGCTCATATAATCATTACTTAGGTGAGAAAGAGACCTCCTGCTCATTCTCCATCATCAGTCTCTGGGCTCCAAACTACCAATTGCTGGCTACTTAACACTTTTTACATATTTTTAATTCACGTTTTAAAGACATTTTTATGAATTTGGTTCTGGTGAAAGGTTTCAGATTTACAGCCTTAGGAACTGAAGCCCTTTATTTACCCACAAAATAGGTACAGCCTGGTCAGTAGTATTACTGGCTACTGAGCTCTCTCACCAAGACATCTCACCCATGCCCACCCATCTCACTCCCAGCCCCCTTCTGAGGAGAGGGAAATTCAGTGTCCACAGTCTCTAGATAGTCCTTGGGTACTCTGCTGAGACTGACAGTATTGGTTATGATCACAGAATTGTAAAAGACAGAATTGTTCCCTGTAATGTATTATCTAGTGCAGTGGTTCCCAACTTTTTGGGGCTACTGGGGGCAGGGCCGCGCATGTGCAGCGTGCCCGGAGGCGGGGCCGCTGAGGCGCCATGTGCCCGGGGGTGGAGCTGTGCGTGTGTCACGTGCCTGAGGGCCGGGCCATTCATGTGCTGTGCGCCCGGGGCGGGGCCATGCATGCACCGCGCGCCCGGGGCGGGGGCTGCGCATGTGCCATGTGCCCGGGGCCCGTGGCCTGCTGCGCAAGAATGGCTTGGGCCAGCCCTGGTCACTCAGCGGGCGCACATAAATGCCCCGGCGGGCACCATGGCGCTCACGGGCACCATATTGGGGACCACTGATCTAGTGCATGAGCAACTAGTATGCAAGGCTGAGGTAGACATTGCCTTCCCAAATAGCCAGCCTGGCCCTACCCACACTATGCCCCCAGAATACCTGCTCTTGCTGCTCCTGAGCATCCACCCTTCCTGAGCTCTAGGGCCGGGGAAGTTGTGGCTGCACACCCCTACCATCCTCATGCTCCAGAACCATATAGGGGGGAGGCAGTGTGTTGACCCGCCTTCCCATGCTGGGAGGGGAGGGAGGCAGCTTGGTTCTCATGGTGGTGGAGCCTCAGCAGAAGGGACAAGGGTGGAGGTGGGGTTGGGAGCTTGACTTCCCAGCCTTACCTTCACCCACTGTCTGTGATCTAGCGCTTTAAAGATCAGTTTTAAAGATTTGATTTTGCTGTCAAAATATTTTCCCCACATTTTCATTCCAGTTACTCCATGAATAGTTTTAAACAGTTGTTCATATTGCTTGATGTTCACTTATTTCAAACACAAGACAATTATCAAGTTCCTCCTTAATCATCACTTAACTAGGGTTGGATTTGGTCCATTTATTTAATTTTAAAATGGTCAATTTTTCTTGCAAGCTTTGAAGTTTTTTCTTTTCTCACATATTCATATGACCTATCTATTGCCTGTGTCTTACCCTGCATTGTAAGACTAGTAATGTGGCAATTTCCTGGCAACCTGATAATTGTTTTTTTAATTGTTTTTTTAACATTTACATTCTCATTTATTCTGTTTTGTATATGTATTGTTTAGATGGCCTTTTGTATTTCATTGAAGTGTTCTTTAATGAGTCTTGGCACTCACTAAGTCACATGGTAGTCAACTGTGTTTTTGACATTGAAAGATAACAATGCTGCCCACACAGTAATGAGCCCACTCAAGTACTGTAGAAATGAAGTGGAACAGTTTCCTCACATATCTGAGCCAAATATTTTTATTGAATCTATTTGATAAAAAGAGATAAAGTAAAAATGGGTTTTTAACAATTGTTGAGCTAAACTTTATGCAAGATTATAGAACCAAGATTAAAAAAGACAATTGGCCTGTAATTGCTATAATTAAGGAGAACTCTGCCACATTTAATCACTAAATTATTACTGAGTTGATTAAAACAATATGTAGAGCAGCTTTATTTTTCACATAATCAAAAAGAATGTTAAGTTTTTATTAAGTGAGATGGGTATTATAGACAGCACAGGCTGTCCTCGCTATATGTCCAAGATGTGTTCCAAAACCCGTGAACTTACAGCGAAACAACTTAAAGCAGGAATTATTTTTTCCCACAGCTGACTTCCATTCACGCAAATTAGTGTTTTTTTGTGCAACTTAAGAGTGGGAAATGGGAGGACTTATAACACATCAGTTCCTACAACTGTCAACGACTTTTGTGCGGAACGGTTGTATACCAGTGAGACTTATAGCGGGGACGCCCATTACAGGTAGCTACAACTTTAGTTAAGCTTGCCCAAACTTTCCATTATAAGATCCTCTTTTTAGTTGCTCATAATAAGTTTGCCAACTTTAACCATTTGGGCTGATATTTCCCATGCCAGATGTCTGCCTCAGGCTGACCAAAAGAAAAAAACAAGTCAGCAAAACTGTTCTGCTGTTTCTCAATATAAAGCTAAAGGGAAAAGGTTGTCTTGTTTGTTAAAAAAAATCTCACAATTGTTTGGTTGAGAAAGTCTAATGTCTCCCTGCTTTGAAATTTGGTGGGGTCACATCATGGTATCATGCTTTCTTCCACCTCTATGAACATCTGTCCAAATTTGGCAATTGAAAAACTTAAGTTCACATGTGCTCAGTAGACAGATCTTATAGTTTGCCAGTTAAATTTCCTGAAATTTCTCTCTGCACTGAGCATGCCTCAACCCAGGACGGTAGAGGCTGATTAGGCCTCTCCCTGAAATTAGTGTTCTTGGCTACAGGAGGCCACTGATGGTTTCTCCACACACTGGAATTTAGAGCAGAGAGGCTGGTTCGCTATACTGTGCTGACACTCAGATTAGCAGGCAGTTGCAGGAATAAGCTTTGTAATTGGAATGCAGAGGGTTGAGGTTCAGGTATCATGAGGGGGAAGGCTGGGACAAAGAGGGGCCATGTGGCATTGAGGGGCTAAGACATATTGCCCCTGTGGCCAGGGAGAAAGGCCTGGGATGAGGAGACAAGGCAGGATGGGAGACTGGGAGCTGGAGTCAGGAAGCATACAGGACTGGGACAGGGACATGGAACTGTAGGGGGGAGGAGTGCTGGGGTGTGTTAGCGGGGAGTCTGAGATGAGCTAAGGTGTAAGGTGACCAGAAGTCCCACTTTTAAAGGACAGTTGTGTATTTAAGCCCTTCTGCAGGTGCCCTGACTTTTTCTTAAAAATGGGCACATTGTCCCATCTTTTTTCTCCTCCTTTCCCCCTCAGAACAGATGGTCCTAATGCAGACCAGATCACTGCTCGCCAGCTGCCCACTTACCAGCGGCTGACAATGGCGGGGGGGTACCAACCTTGTGGTGGGTAATGTTCCCACTAAGGTGCATTCCTGCACAGCTGCACACGAAAAATTCTTCCCCTGCCCACCTGCTCTGGAGAGCCACACAGCAGCACTTGCGTGGCAGGTAGCTGCTCCGGTGGGCGGGGCCAGCTCAGATGGCATGGTGAGGGAGCCGCTGGGGCTGAGAGCTGGGACCTGCCATGGCTGCCTGGTGGGAGAGGCCTGCTGTGGGTGGCTGAGGCTACCATGTGGCAGGTGGAACGTGGCCTGTTCTGGCGGCCGGGAACGGGACCTGCCACATCAGGTGTGTGTCTGCTCCAGCAGCCAGGAACGTGTATGTGTTAATACCTTGGATGCCACAATGGCATACATCCAAACCAATGCACATGGCCTCCATATTGGTGCACAAGCCAAAACTCCCTCCACTCATGGTTGGAAAATTGTCGAGGGAACGCTGGTGGTGGGGCCCTTTACATGCTCCGCCTCTCACTGTTCTATCCCTGCTTTTCTCCTTCACCCCCTGTAGTCCTGCTGGTCCTCCATTCCCCCACCAGCAGGATGTATTCTGCGCTCAGCACTGTGCAGAGAACCAGACCCTGGTCAGTGCGCTCAGATCACCAACAGCCAGGCTAGCAGGCTCCTTCCTTCCCCTGTTGCCTCTGGCTGGGCTCACACCTGGGAAAGCCCAAGACCCTTAGGCCCAGGGGGCTGGCCAGGAGGAGCCACGCCCCACACTGAGCTGGCACAATGCAGCTTCTCTGCCCCTCAGCTAAGCTCTGCAGTAATGTGTGTGGGGAGAAGCTATTTATACAGCCTGTTTGTGCCCCAACCCTGTAGACTCAGCAGTAGCTTCTGGGGCAAGGGCTTAGCACTCTCTTGACCACCACTCCAGTCCTGCCCCCAGGGAGTGCAAGGCTGCACCTTACCCTATGCACTCTCCCCTGTTGAGCCACCTCTCAGGCCAGGTCATCCCTTCCTCCCCTATGGCTGAGAGCAGCTCCAATCCCTTGCCTCTCACACTAGGGATGTTAGGGCTCGTCTAGACTACATCCTCTTTCGAAAGAGGGATATAAATGAGCCTGATCGAAAGTGCAAATGAAGTGCGGATTTAAATATCCCACGCTTCATTTGCATATTCGTGTCCGATCGCTGTTTTGAAAAAGGGTATTTTGAAAGTGAAAGTGCAGTCTAGATGCGGTTCTTCTGAAAAAAAACCCTTTTTTGAAAGAACCCATACTTCTCATCTTTTCAGGAGTACGGGTTCTTTCGAAAAAGGTTTTTTTTTTCCTAAAGAACTGTGTCTAGACTGCAGTTTCACTTTCGAAATACCCTTTTTCAAAACAGTGATCCGACATGAATATGCAAATGAAGCGTGGGATATTTAAATCCACGCTTCATTTCCACTTTCGATCAGGCTCATTTACATCCCTCTTTCGAAAGAGGGATGTAGTCTAGCCATAGCCTTAGTGTGTAGTTGTTTACATGATTAACCGATAAGTCCAGGCTAATGACAACATGCAACCCCCTTTCTGCCTCTGTATCAGAGGTAGCAAACAAGAAGAGGTGGGAGCTGGTGCCCATGGGGAGCCAACTTTTAAGCCAACTTTTAAGCCTTAGAGGTGGCAGCTCACACGGAGCCACCTGCTCCCCCTTGCTGATTCTCACATAGGCAGCAGTGCGAGCGGGCAGGCGGGAACCAGTCCTTGGTCCCCATGAGCACCAGTTCCCACCTGCCCCCTGCTCTCATGCTGTTGTATCTGTGGGAGGCACCGGGGGGGGGCAGGTGGCTCTCCCCATGTGTATGGGATCGCACCTGGCCTCCCACCCCGCATTGCTGTCTCTCTGTCAGAGGCAATGGGGTGGGAGCAGGCAGCTCCGTGGGAGCACTTACACGCAAGGAGCTGGCTTAAGATCTGGCTTCCTGCTTGTACCGGCTCCCATCTGCCCCCTCTACCCCTGCACTGCTGCCTCTCTATCAGCTGCCTAGGAGCAGCAGGGACATGTTGCCACTGGGAGGCAGCCGCCCAAGGTGAGCACCATCTGGATCTGGCACCCTAAAACACCTTCCATGATCCAGTCTCCAGCCCTGAGTTCATTTCCACACCCAGACTCCTTCCCCAAGCCTGAACCCCACACCCCTTTCCACATACTGAGGCCCCTTCCACACTCCAAACTTCTCATCCAGAGCCCCTTCCTAGAGCCCACATCCCCAGCTGGAGCCCTCATCCTGCCCTGCACCCAACCCGGATCCCCCTCCCATGCTCTATACCCCTCATTTCTGGCCCAACCCCAGAGCCCATGCCCCTCCCACACTCCATCCCCCTGCCTCAGCCTGGAGCCCCCGCCATACTCCAAACTCTTAATTCAGGAGTGGGGAACCTTTTTTGGGTCAGGGGCTGGCTGACTCACAGAAAAATCTGTCAGGGGCTGCATACGAATGGGAATCAAAAAAACAACAAAACCCCCTCACTGATGTGGTCCTTGATTGAGAAGGAGAATGACACTCCCCACATTGCCCTTGCACACCAGAGCCTGGGGGAGCGCAAGTTAGTAAATTCTGTGTGCTCCAGCCTTGCGGTGGGATGGCAGGAGGAGGGACTAGAGTGCTAGCACAGGCTCCCCAATGCTGACGGGGGAGCCCTGAGCCTCGGGGGCTGCATCCAGGCGAGCTGGGCCCAAGGTTCCCCATCCCTGTCTTAATTAAACAGAATATTTGACTAACCAGCAACCCCCCTCCCCATTCTCTTAACATGCTCACTAACAAAGCTTTAATTGTACTGCTTAATTTATTATTGTGTTCCAAAACCTCCTCTATTGATACCTGAATCTGGGACAGATCTCTAGATATGCTACCTAGAAGGAATGGATTTAGTTTTTCCCCAACAACCTGGTCTTCCATGAATGCTGATTTTGCAACTCAGTCATCCAGTGATCACACTGAGGGTACATCTAGACTACAGAGCTTTCCTGGGATACCTCAGGTATCCCAGAAAAGTTCTGTCCCCATCCAGGGAACGCTTCTACTTTTCCAAAAAAAAGTTCGGATAAGCAGACACATTTTTTCGGCATCCCTGTAAACCTCGTTCTATGAGGAAGAAGGGATGTTCTGAAAGAGGGTTTTTTTCTGACATTTGGCCCCGTGTAGACGGGCCAAATATTGGAAAAGCCTCTTTCGGAAGAAAAGTAGAAAAAGATACACAAATTGCGAACCACAGTTTGCGTACCTTTTTCCGACTTTTCTTTGTAGTGTAGACATAGCCTGATTGTTTGTCAGGCTTCTACTTCTGATGTACTTAAAATATTTTTGCTGTTCATTTTTGAGTGTTTTGTTAGATGCTCTTCAAATTGTTTTTTGACCTACCTAATTACACTTTTTAGACTTCTCTTGTCAGAGTTCATGCTCCTTTCTATTTTCTTCAGTAGGATTTGACTTCCAGTTCTTAAAGGTTGCCTTTTTGTCTCTAACCTATTTTACTCTGTTATTTAGCCATGATGACATATTTTTGGTCCTCCTACTGGCTTTTTTCCCTATTTGGATATACAGTATAATCTGAACCTCTCTTGTGGTATTTTTTAAAAAAGTTTCCATGTGGCTTGCAGGCCTTTCTCTCTTATAACTCTTCTTTTTAATTTCTGTTTGACTAGCTTCCTCATTTTTGTCTAATTCCCCTTTTTGGAGTTAAATGCTACTATGGTCACTTTCTTTGCCTCTCCGCTCCCCGCCCCCCCCCCCCCGATGTTAAATTTAATTACATTATGGTCACAGTTATGAAGTGGTTCAGCAGTGGTCACCTTTTGGACCAGATCTGGAGAACCACTGATGTGTGAATCAAGAATTGTATCTAGAAATTTTATCTCTGCATGCTGTCCTGAGGTCACACATTTCTAGTCAGTATGGGGACCACTGAAATCCCTCATTATTATTGGATTTTCTGGTTTTATAGCTTCTGCAATCTCCCTGAGCATTCCACAGTCACTGTCACCATCCTGGTTAGATGGTCTGAAATATATTCCTACCTCTATACTCCTATTATTCAGGCATGAAATTATATCAACATCCTCATTTAATAACAGGCTCTCAAGTTACCCATCTTAGTATTTTGATTTTCATTTGTATACAAGAACTTAAAGTTTGACAGTATTAGTCATCTGCCTTCATGTGATCTAACTGAATGAGACTCTTTTTTATTTGACTGTTTCTCTTCATATACTTTATCAGATTCTATCCTCTCCTTTTTGCTAGGATATAGAGAATCCTTTTTAATAAATGCTTACCTAACAGATGTGTCTGATTGAGGAGTGTTCTCCTCTGCACCTGTCAGCTTTCTCCCAGTCCTTAGTTTAAAAACTCCTTTATAACCTTTTGCATTTTACATGTCAGGAATCTGTTTTGATTTACGTGGAGCCCATCTACCCATATCAGCACCTCCTTTCCGGCAAGGTTCCCCAGCTCCTAATAAACCTGAATCCCTGTTCCCAAAACCATCATCTCATCCATACAATGAGACCCTGCAGTTCTGCCTGTTTAACTGGCTGTGCACATGGAATGGGAAGCATTTCAGAGAAGGCTACCATGGATATCCTGGAAATGAATCTCTTACCTAGTGGCCTAAATTTGGCTTTCAGGACCTCTCTCCTTCCTCTTCATATGTAATTCACATCTCCATTGGAAGAGAGGAAAGGAGACTTCTTAGCAGGTAGGAGCATGTAAGAAGGGAGATATTGAAGCAAATGGGTAATAGGAGAAGAGCTGGTACCAGATGGTGTCAGTCCTTCACAAAACTGGCTGGAATGATGAGGCCAAGAGGGAAGAGAGAGTTTGAGGAGACAGTTGAAGGAGAACAGGGAATGCGGTTTGTGAGTATATAGCGATTCAAGAAGAAAAAAAGATACATAGCAAAACTGAAATATAAGGCAAGTTTATATGTGGAAATCAGCATAGTAGTTGGATTTTTTTCAAGATGCTTTGTAGTACAGGGGAAGGAATGCAGGAAGCAAGCAGGGAAGAGATAATGCTGAGGACTGGAAGGAAGGTTGTAAAGTGGTTGTGATGGAGAACAGATATCTCCTGAGTGTCTTCTAGCAGCTGGGTGTGGTACTGTAGTCTATTTTCTGCTCCTGGCTCCAACTGTGGGTTGCCAATCTTACTTTGTACATCTTCAGTGGCTCAGCTTTCTGGCCAGGTCACACAGTCACAAAAGGACCTCTTCAGGGTTATCAAAGAGTTCAACAAACTGGCAGGCCTCCTCAGGGTCTTCAGCTCTGTCCCTGGGTCCTTTAACACCAATGCTTCACTCAGACTTCAAAAGGAGATTTGTCCCCTTCTTGGGGCTTGGGTCACTTTAGATATGTCTACACTACAGAGTTTTGTCGGAAAAACAGCTGTTTTTCCAACAAAACCTGAGTTACATCCACACTGCAATCGCATTCTTCTGAAAGTAAATCGAAAGAACAGAAGGGGTTTTCTGGTATTGGTAATCCTCTTTCTACGAGGAAGAAGCCTTTTTCTGAAAGAGCTCTTTCAGAAAAAGGCATGTGTGGCCAGGGATGAGGGAGTTCTTTCAAAAGAAGAGTAAAGAGGAAAAAGCACATGTGCCCTTGTGGCCACTCCATCCATAGTAATCACAGCTTACATATGAGATAGCGTCCATTCAGTGTGGACACTATCTTTCAAAAAAGCACATCGTTTTTTCTATGCACTTGTGTGTGTGGATGCTCTCTTTCGGAAAAAGTTTTTTCAGAAGATCTCTTCCAAAAAAAGGTTCTTCCGAAAGAAGCCTGCAGCCTAGACACAGCCTTTGCCAGTGGTTGGTGGAGGAACCCAGGCCTGCCTTATAAGAATATAAGAATGGCCATACTGAGTGAGACAACTGGCCCACCTAGCTCATATCCTGTTTTCTGACAGTGGCCAATGCTAGATGTGTCAGAGGGAATGACCAGAACAGGCAATCAAAGTGATCCCTCCCCCATCATCCATACCCAGCTGCTGGCAAATAGAGACTAGGAACACTCAGTGCGTGGGGTGGCAATCCTGTCCATCCTGGTTAATAGCCAGGGCTCGCCAAGCGGTGGCAAGCCCCGCTCGCCAGCCGCGCGGTTCTGCGCTCTGCGCATGTGCAGATCGCTCTGCGCCGGCTCTTCTGGGGTGTAATCTACTCACCACGGGCGAGTAGATTACACTATTTGTCGAGCCCTGCTAATAGCCAGGAGCTTAACTAGTCCTCCAGGAGTTTAACTAGTTCTTGTTTGAACCTTGTTATCATTTTGGCCTTCATTACCACCTCTGGCAATGTGGCTGACAGTTTTGTGAAGAAGTACTTCCTTTTGTTTCTATTATACCCGCTGCCTATTAATTTCCTTGGATGACCTATAGTTCTTATGTTACGTGAAGGAGAAAATAAAACTTCCCTATTCACTTTGTCCACATCAGTCAAGATTGTACAGACCTCTTTCATATCCCTCCTCAGTCATGTCTTTTCCAAGCTGAAAAGTCCCAGTCTTAAATCTCTCTTTATTCAGAAGTTGTTCTGAACAGCAGCCACACACTACTGCCTTTAATTAGTTACTGCTACTTCCCTGGACCTCTTTTCACCTGGTTTCCTTACCTCTCCCTGTTCCCTTAGAATTAGAGCTCTCATGTCCCCTCACCCCAGGGTCAGCAAATGCAGCCCATCAAGCTCCATTGCCAAGAGCAGAGCTCCCTTCCTTTCCCTTCTGACTCCCAGCCAGGATGTGTGACCTGCTTAGCCCCTGCAGCTCCTTATATCTGAGCCTGCTGGATTCTAATTGGCTGCTTCCATGCAGCCTCTCTAGTCAGGCTTGCAGAACCCATCTTCACTGCTCCTTGTAGCCAAGCCACAAGGTCTCCAGAAGGGGGCGCCCCATCACAGAAGCACAGTGGAGTTAAATATGGAGGGGAGGATGGATAGAGACAGGTAAATAATTCTGTACTACACATTACTACGAACAACCAAGTATAATAATCACAATCAGTTGTATAAAGATCTAGAATAAAAGATGCTCCTTTACATTTAGGAGCAGTGTCCTGTCCCCTGCATAACTTGAGACAGAATGTTTTGTTTTCAGGAAATGGCAAGCAGCATATGATTAGTAGTATAGCTATCTTTGAAAAGTGTCATGGGGCTCAAGTTGTCAAGGCCTCATTACCACATCCCATTTGAAAGGAGGCACCTCCAGCAACACTGGATCCTCTAGCACCATGCTGGGAGCACATCACTGGGAGTTGAAAATTTGAAAGTGGAAGGCATTTGGGATGACTGTGATCATGAAAGGACAGAGTTAATGATTCTAAGGAATGGTGGGAGGGAGAACTGCAAAATAAAGACAATGTATTTCAGGAAGTCGGATTTTAGCAAATTCAGGGAGTTGATAGGTAAGGTCCCTTGGGAAACAAGTCTAAGATGAAAAAATTGAAGACAATGTGCAGTTTTTCAAAGAGATATTATTAAGGGCACAAGAGCAAACTATTCCACTGCATAGGAAAGATAGAAACAGAAGAGGCCCAAGCTACAGGTTACCGCCCGGGGCGCCCCATTGTAGGGGGTGCTGTGCGGGGCTGCCAGACTGGGCGGGGACAGGGCCGCGCATGCACCACGCACCCAGGGGTGGGGCCGCGCATGCGCCGCACTCCCGGGGCCCGGGGCGCACGAATGGCTCAGGCCGGCCCTGGATAGAAAGTATGGCAAGAGACCACCCTGGCTTAACCAGGAGATCTTGAATGATTTAAAAATAAAAAAGGAGTCCTACAAAAAGTAGAAAGTAGGTCAGGGTAGGCCCATTATTAAATGAAGAGAGAAAGACAATTACAAAAATGGCAGAGGTGCTTAATGACTTCTTTGTTTTGGTTTTCACCAAAAAGGTTGGTGATGACTGGACTCCTAACATAGTGAATGCCAGTGAAAATGGGGTAGATTCAGAAGCTACAATATGAAAAGAGCGAGTTCAAATTACTTAGACAAGTTAGATGTTTTCAAGTCACCAGGGCCTGATGAAATGCATTCTAGTATATTGAGCAGATATATGAGCCATTATCTATTATCTTTGAAAACGCATGGACTACAGGAGAGATTCCAGAAGACTGGAAAAGAGGAACTATAGTGCCAATCTAGAAAAAAGGGAAATAAGGACAAACCCAGGGAATTATAGACCAGTCAGCTTAACTTCTGTACCAGGAAAAATAATGGAGCAATTAAGGAATCCATTTGCAAACACCTAGGTGCTAATAAGGTGTCAAGTAACACCATGGATTTTTAAAGAAAAAATTGTGTCAAACCAACCTGATAGCTTTCTTTGACAGGATAACAAGCCTTGTGGATAAGAGGGAAGTGGTAGATGTGGTTTATCTAGACTTTAGCTTCTTATTAACAGACTAAGGAAATAAAACCTAGATGGAGCTACTATAATGTGGGTGCATTACTGGTCAGATAACCATTTGCAGAGAGTGATAATCAATGGTTCACAGTTATGCTGCAAATGCATAATAAGTGGAGTTCCACAGGGATACATTTTGGAACTGGTTCTGTTAATTATCTTTGTCAATGATTTAGATAATGGCAAAGAGAGCATACTTATTAAGTTTTAGGGTGAGATCAGGCTGGGAGGGGTTACAAGCGCTTTGGAGGATAGGGTTAAAATTCAAAATGATCTGGACAAACTAGAGAAATGGTCTAAAGTAAATAGGATGATGTTCAATAAAGACAAATTCAAAGTACTTCACTTAGGAAGGAGCAGTCAGCTGCATACTTACAAATGGGAAATGACTGCCTCAGAAGGAGTACTGGGGAAAGGGTTTTAGAGGCCATAGTGGACTATAAGCTAACTACAATTCTGTGTGTAACACTGTTGCAAAATAGCTAACATCAGTGTGGGATATATTAACAGGAGCATTGTAAGCAAGAGATATAATTCTTCTGCTCTACTCTGTGCTTATTAGGCCTCAACTGGATTCCAATTCTGTCCAATTGTGTCCAGTTCTGGGGCCATATTTCAGGAAAGTTGTGGATAAATTGTAGAAGATCCAAAGAGCAATACAAATGATTAAAGTTATAGAAAATATGATCTAGGAGAGGACTGAGAGCGGACATATAGCAGCTTTCAAGTATCTAAAAGGTTATTACAAGGAGAAGGGAGAAAAATTGTTCTCCTTAACCTCTGATGATAGGACACGAAGCAATGGGCTTAAATTGCAGCAAGGGAGGTTTAAGTTGGACATTAGGAAAAAGTTCCTGTCAGGGTGATTAAAACTGGAATAAATTGCCTGGGGAGGTTGTGGACTCTCCATCACTTTTAAGAGTAGGTTAGACAAACACTTGTCTAGATCAGGGCTGGGTAAGATGCAGCCCGGGGGGCCAGATGCAGCCCAACTAACACTTTGATGCAGCCCAAAGGCTGCATCTGGCCACTTTCTATTTATATGCTTCTGCCTGGGCCACTGAATTCTCAGGAAATGGCTCGGCAGCAGGATCCTATTTAAATGGTTCATGGCTCCCCGTCATGGTGCTACCATGACAGGGGCCGGAGCCATGAGCCTTTTAAATAGCCACAGTAATCCCAGGTGGCTGCCAGGCAACACGGTAGCAGCAGGGACCAGAGCCACGAGCCCTTTGCTGTGTTTTCAATTCAAAGCCTCTGGCCCCAGACAACTCTATGGGGAGATGAGTCTCCAGCCCTGCCCCTTCCGCTCCAGGCCCCGCTCTTTCCAGGTTTAGGAGTGGGATGAAGCCGGCCCATGACCACATACCAAATTCATTAAGTGGCCCCCCGGCAAAAATTATTGCCCATCCTTGGTCTAGAAGATGATGCTGGGTCCCGCCATGAATTCAGGGGATGGCACTTGATGACCTCATGAGGTACGGCTTTATACATTTTATGTTTCTATGATTATGTTCTGTTCTGATTCAGAGGAAGAGCACCACTGACAGAATCACTAAAACTTCTTGCCATTGTGAATGCTTAGGATGGAGACTCACAATGTGCTGGTAACTTCAGCTAAAAGTGAGAGGAATTACATCACCCATCCCATCCCATCCTGACTCCTCGACATGTGTGAAAGAACGCTCCTTTGTTGGATTTGAGAACAGTAAAGAGCCTTTCATTTTGTAGTGAAAGGATCATCTCAAGTTCCTGGGACTACCAGACTAATGCTGGCAAGTGCTGTTGGCTGACAACTTCAAATACAAATACAATGAAAGCTCTGAAGAAGGCAAAACTGCTCAGCACCCAAGATCCCTGTTTATTTTCTCCAGAGACAGCGAGGGGACTGTGGGTCAGTGGGAAGTGTGCATTTTGACTAGTATTTATTGACTCAGAACTCCATGCTGACAGACAGACAGGCAAGCAGACAAAGTTCCTGTTACAGTGATGCAATTCCCTTCCCTCTTCTGCCCCAGAGGCTCTGACACACTTTACACATAAGCCCTGGTTTCTCCAGCTCCTGCTGAGGAGAATGGCAGCTGCCTTTCACCTCAGTGATGCTGGAAAATCATCTGCCAACATGGAATGCCACCACTAGACTTTACAATGACACACAGAGAGGAAAATATTGCAGTGGATCTACTGGTATTTTTTTATAATACAGAGCTTCAGTGTTAGGCATTCCCACTGAGATCTGGTGAAGGATGGATGTTTGAGGTAGATATTGAACATTTCACACTGTACAACCACTGATGGTTGGCACATGAAATCTGCAATGAGAAGGAACATAGTGCTACTTTGTGCTCATCCCCATTTCTATCTGTCTTCCTTTATTAACTAGCTAGTAATCATGTCTCAGTCTAACACACACTGCTAGTTTCTTGTCTAACTGCAGTGGAGGCAGTTATTATAAGCCTAATACTAACTCCACTTCTAATTTGGGCAAAGCAAAACTGACATTTCACAAGTAGGGTGTGTAGGCTGGAGTAGCACATTTCTGGAATGTTTAAGGCATAGTAGATGAGGTCCTTTGGAGATATGTAGATTCACAAAAAAGGGTATTCTCACTTTTTGAAAATTAACCTTTTTATGAATGGCGTGAAAAGCCAGGAGAGCAAATCACAATAAATAATACATGAAATGATTTTATTTTAGCAATATTGCAAGATCACAAATGGGAAGATGGTTGTCCACAAACACAGTTTTATTAACGTGAGGTGTATGCAAATGTATGAGAGCCCTTGCATTAGATTGTTCAATCCACCTCCTGTGGGCCAATGCAAAATTATTCCCTACAGTACATTTTCTTGCTTTTGTCTTGAGCTTCAGTGCTAGTATATGAAGTACTTTGGGGGCAACCTACCGTGGATGCCAGAAGCAGAAAACAGATTGCAGACCCAGGCACTTGAGGCCTTATCTCATGATTGCTTGCTTTGCTTAAAAGCTTTTGGTGAAAGGCTTTCTGAAAGGCTAAGTACACTATATGTACTGGGTCACCCTTGTCCACAAGTTTACTGACCATCAAAAAATTCAAAGAGATTGGTGAGGCATGATTTCCCTTTGGGTATGTCTACATAGTAAAGTTATTTTGGGATACCAGAGGTATCCCGAAATAGCTACACCATGTCTTTTGAAGTGCCTGCTATTTTGAAACATAGCGGATGCACTATTTCGCCATCCCTGTAAACCTCATTGTACGAGGAGTAAGGGATGGCTCAAAATAGCGCTGTATTTCGAGATTTGGCACTGTGTAGACAGCACCAAATGATGAAATAAGCTATTTCGAAATAGACTCAAAATAAGCTAGGCAATTTGCATAGCACAAATTGCTTATCTTATTTTGAGTTTCGGGTGCTGTGTAGACGCACCCATTTGAAAGCTATGTTGACTCTTCATCTGTGTATTTGATAATTCTGTTCTTTTCTGTAGTTTCCGCCAATTTGTCAGTACTGAAATTAGGCTTACTCACCTGTAATTGCTGGGATTGCCTCTAGAGACTTAAAAAACTGGCACGACATTAGCTATCTCCCAGTCGTTTCATACAGAGGCTGATTTAAGCACTGGATTACATACCGCAGTTGGTAGTTTTGCGATTTCATATATGAATTCCTTCAGAACTCTTGGATGATTTCCATCTGGTCCTGGTTATTGCTGTTTAATTTATCAGTTTGTTCCAAAACCTCCTCTATTGATGCCTCATTTTGAGGTAGTTCTTCAGATTTTCACTTGAAAAAGAATGGCTCAAGAGTGGGAATTTTCCTCACATCTTCTGTAATGAAGACACTAACACTATAGAGTACCCTCTGTGGGGCCAAGTGCCGGGGAGACAGTGACACAAAATATTCGATCTGTCCTCTTACAAGGTCAGGGGCAGATGCAGACATAGAATATCTTCTCCATCTAGGGTCTGGAGGGGAGCAATCTGGGCTGTGGTTATTTCAAGTCATTAATAGGAGCTAGATTGCCAGGGACCATTAGACATTGTACCAGTCAACATGCAATTCTGTTTTGTTTACTATTTTATTTCTTCACATTTTTTCCTAACCGTAATCAAATAACTATTCCCCTCTTAGTGCTAGCTATACCCCATATATTCTACATGTTTTCAGAATCAGCTGTCAGAATTTTCTGAGCAAAAAGGTCTGACAAATATAAAGAGCACCATGTTATTTTTCAGTTCATCTATCCTAACTTGAAAATGGATACATAGATTGTTAAAGAAGTACAACAAATAAGATATATTCTGCAGCTCAGACAAACACCTCTTCACTCAAGATTTCTGAAGTAAGTAATTACAACTGAAATTGACCAACTATGTTAACCTGACCAACCCAGCTGTGCTTAACACCTGTAAACCCTTTTGCTCCAGGACCCTGCAACCTAGGGTTGCCACCTCTGAGGTACAAAGAAAGGGACATGATGAACCTGAGCCCATATAACTGGACAGCTGGCACAGTGTGCTGAGAAACATTACAGATTTCCCGGAACTGCTATTTCAAAACAGGGAGAATCTTGGGGAAACCTGGACAGATGGCAACCCAACTGTGACTAAAACCAACTTATTGAAAATAAGCATTTAGTTATTTATTCACCCATACATACAGAGCAGTCAGAAACAAGGGTTAGAACAAGGGCCCGAATACATATTTGTCTTTATCTAAACGGTAACTTTTCCTGGCTAACTTTGGAAAGTGCATTCAGTCCATTACCATCTCAGGGCAGGTGAAGCAGACTGCCTTGCTGCATTGTCTTTCTCCTTCCATGTGTCACTCTCACTACTTTCCCCCCTTCCCTTGCAGCTGCTGACCATCCACTCAGCCTAACTCTCCTGCCTATGCCCAGGGTCCTTTAATGGCTGACTATCTCCTTTGATCCCAGACTTGGGCCTGGGAAGAGGTAAACCTTGCTAGCCTGCTTGGAGCCAGGCAGGGGCATTCCTGGGTTAACAATTCTCTCCATTGCTCCCTTAAGGAGCCTTGGCTCTGCCAATGTTTTGTTTCCTGCTTGTTTGCCCCCTAACAACTGTCTTTGATTTAAATTTATGCAGGCAGGCAAATATCAAACAAGTAAGCTGAGGTGCATATGATATTAATAATAATAATAATAATACTCATAACTCTCTTGTTCTCCACACTGCAGGACAGCCATGATTCACTGGGTTTATTATATTGCATACCTTCATACAAGATGTACTGTACAGTATATGAGTAGTCCTGTAACAAAAATATATAGTATCATGAGCTTTCGTGGGTAAAACGATAAAGTGGCTTTTTCTTAATTTAGAAAAGAGAAAATATCTAAAACAGTGTTGCAAGGAGGAGGGAGAAAAATTGTTCTCCTTGGCCTCTGAGGACAGGACAAGAAGCAATGGGCTTAAACTGAAGCAAGGGAGGTTTAGGTTGGACATTAGGAAAAACTTCCTAACTGTCAGGGTGGTTAAACACTGGAATAAATTGCCTAGGGAGGTTGTGGAATCTCCACTACTGGAGGTAGTAAAGAGCAGGTTAGACAGACATCTATCAGGGATGGTCTAGGCAGTACTTGGTCTTGCCGTGAGGGCAGGGGACTGGATTTGATGATCTCTCGAGATTCCCTTCCAGTTCTAGTATTCTATGATTATATGAGCTGAAGCGGAAATCACAGAACCAAGATATTTTTATTTATTTATAAATATCTTTGTTCTGTTATTTACACTCCAGCTCATCATCTGATGAAGTGGGTTTTACTCACAAAAGCTCATAATACTATATACTCATATACTCTAGATCAGTGTTTCTCAACCTTTTTTTTATAAAGTACCCCTTCTTCAAAAAAAAAATAAGCACCCCCTTTAAAAAAAATTATAAGTACCCCCAGTACCTACAATTTTCAGACACACAAAAAATTTTTCTACCATTGCAACACATTTTTTAAAATAACTTAATCGTAGCTGGGCAGGCAATGAAAATTTTGGATATAAAAAGTATAAAAATAATAAAGCACTGTAAAACTTAAAACAAAAATTCAGTTTTCTCCAAATTTCAGTTGTGTTGACATACCCCCCCCCTCCCCGACTTCTCTCAAGTACCTCTAATGGTACTCGTACCACTGGTTGAGAAACACTGCTCTAGATTATATATTTTTGTTAGTTTGTAAGTGCCATGGGACTACTCATTGTTTTGAAAGTTACAAATATGGCTACCCCTCTGAGACTTTTTGTACAGTATACAGGTAGGCTACATCTACACTGCAGGCTTCTTGCACAAGTACTGTTTTGCAGAAGAGTTCTTGTGCAAAAAATCTTCCACAAGAGCGTGTCCACACTGCCATGTGCTTTTGCACAAGAGATGTGCTTTTGCGCAAGAGCATCCATGGCAGTGTGGACGCTCTCTTGCGCAAGAAAGCTCTGATGGCCATTTTAACCATAGGGGCTTCTTGCGCAAAAAAATCATGTTGCCTGTCTACACTGCCCTCTTGTGGAAGAGCTCTTGCGCAAGAGGGCTTATTCCTCGTGGAGAGAGGAATAACTCTTCCGGAAGAAGCCCTGTTTTCCGACGCTATACTGTAAATTTACTTGCTCAAGAATGCATGTGTTGTGTAGACAGCCAGCAAGTTTTTGCGCAAGAACGGCTGTTCTTGCGCAAGAAGTGTGCAATGTAGACACAGCCGTAAAGTATAGTTCTACATCTGGAAGGTAACTGTAAAAATATCATTGTGGAACTTCAGGTTTATAGTCTTTCATGAATCCAGAACAAATTAATTTAGTCTACAAGTAAAACATTGGTTTTTTTCTAACTGCTGAATCCATAAACTTAACCTGGGATTGGAGACAGAAGCTGGCTTCTTTCTGGCTCAAGAAGTAAAGATTCTGGTCCTCATTCTGCATGTCAGCTGAGCTGAGATCAGCCCTGCAACTGCAGAAATGAGGAGAAAAGTGAATTTATGCCACCTTTGCACTTTATGGATTTCAAGTCTGCTCTAGCTTTTCTCCCAGAGCCCAAAGATTGCTCGACCATGTCAACACTATAAACTTTGGTCAATGTAAGATGTGTCAGCATATCTGCTGAAGTTTCAATATCAGTTGGGTGCATGTATGCTTGACTGGTTGTGACAGTGCTGCATATACTCACCAGGAGTGCGCGTGTCCATATCAAGTGTTGTTCACCATGGCAGGTATCCCGATGAGCCATACACTGCCATCTGGAACGACCCTTTTTCAGATATTTTTGCAAGGTTTTGTGAGATGGTAATGACTTGCCCAGGGATCTGTGAGCACAAGGGGTCAAGCTCCCAAACATGCAACTTTCTCCTTCCCATGTCATCCATATCCCATAATTTTCACATCATTTTTTAAAAATACCACAAACTCATGCAGCATTTTTTGGTCTCTGCCATCTCTGACAGATGCATGGAGCTTACAGAGTTCTGCAGTATTGCAATGAATGTTGCAAATACAGGATGCATGTTTATGTACAGACCTTCAGGAAGTACTGGAACAATGGGGGGCATGAAGATGTCTTTGAGATGAGTTTGCTAAGTGACATAGCAAAAAACAATTCAAGCTTTTTGGTGATGTACAGGGAGCATCTGCAGATGCTGAAGAGCTGCTTCTGGGCCCTAGAAATGAGTGCTGATGGGGGGGATCCTATCATAATGCAGGTTTGGGATGAGGAGTATGGCTGCAGAACTTCATCTGTGTGCTGACCTTGCATCAACCTTCCAGTTTCTGCACACCATAATTAGAACTTCACTGACAGTTGAGCAATGAGTGGTGAATGTGCTCTGGAAAACTGCAACATGAGATTGCTACCAGTCAGTAGGAAATAATTTTGGAGTTGGAAAATCTACAGTGGGGGCTGTTGTCATGCAAGTGCATAGGGCCATTAATCATCTCTTGCTGAGCAGGACTGTGGCTCTTGGCAATGTGCGGGACATAGTGGATGGATTTGCAGCAATGGAGCTCCCAAACTGCAGTTCCCTCTTTTGGCACCAGCCCACCTGGCCACAGAGTACATCAACAGAAAGGGCTAATTTCTATAGTTATGCAAGCAGTGGTTGGTCACCAGGGATGCTTCATTGCTACCCGTGTGGGTGGTCAGGAAAGGTGGATGATGCTATATTTTTAAGAACACAAGACTGGTTAGAAAACTGCCAGCAGAGATTTTCTTCCCAGTCTCACAGATTGCCATTGGCCATAATGAAATGCCAGTAATAATTATAAGTGAACTTAATAATTCTGGGTGAACTTTTGTCCCCTGACTCATGAAGCCATACTCTGGCCACTTTGATAGCACCTAGGGAAGTTTTGACTTCCAGGACAGCACATGCAGAGACAGTTGAATGTGCTTTTGGTAGACTGGAGGGACACTGGTGGTGTTTATGCTCTAGATTGGATGTCAGTGAGAAAAATATCCCAATAATTAGAGCTGCCTGTTGGTCCAGCATAATATCTGTGAGGCAAAAGGGAGAAAGGCTGCCACCAGGGTGGAGGTGGAGCAGCAGTCTGCTGACTTTGAATACCCAGGCACAAGGGCTATTACAAGAACCAAATGTCGATCTATGTGGTTGAGGAAGGCTTTGAAAGAGCATTGTAATTATCAGCCCTAGTAATGTTCTGTGCTGCACTGTTCTCTGAGCCTGGCACTTTGTTTGAGTTGCGCTAAGAACTGTGTCGTGTTGGCTGTACATTTATTACAAAGGCTGTGTGTTTCCCTAACACTATGAATTCTGTGGAGCTTGGTGTGTAATTCCAAGTACCATTTGCTTAACTGCTTCTGTTCATTCTACAATATTCATTGTGCACTAATACGGATAATTGGATTCTCCAAAAACAGAACTTGAAATTTACTGTGTTAGCTAGAAATGACAAATGTAGATCCAGGTTCATGGGTTTTTTAAATTTTGTTTTGCCATTTGTTTCCGCCACACTCTGATATCTAGTTAGATCTCTATTCTTTCTTAAATAAATCTACTTTTGATGTGTTAAAAGTACTCATGTGTGCTATATGTTTATAGGAATGGTGATTTAAGAGAAAACTGCCAAACTGGGATACACCACTACTTAGAGGCAAAGCATCTGGGATTTCTGTGAGTAGCCAATGTCAGGGGCTGGCTATCACAGGGGAATGTTTCAAGGGAATTCCAAGAGTAAAATGTTATGTTAATGTGCAAGGTGACAATATAACTATCAGACCCCAGCAGAGAGTGTCTGAATGTCTGAAAGGCTGGTGGTTTCAGGGAGCCGACACCCAGCCATCACAGGCAAGGCCCACATCTTGTCATTTATGGTCTTGGTGCTCCAAGAGCCATCAAACTCCCCCAGGCCTCCCTGCCTGGAAAGCTTTTGCCCAGCTGAGGTTCTCTCAGAACTTCCCTCTGCTACTTCCTTTCTCCTCAGTAACTTTTTTCTTAAACTGTGCACTCCTAAGCCTTTTATTAGGCCCAAGTGCTTCTTCTTAAACTAAATCCCTTCCAGCAATTTAGGTCATGTCTATACTTACCTGCAAATTGACGCTCCGGAGACTGATCTTCTGACGTTCGATTTAGCACGTCTAGTAAGGACCCACTAAATCAAATGCTGAGGGTGCCCCCATTGGCACCAGTATGCCTACTCCTCATGAGGAGTAAGGGAAGTTGACGGGAGCATTTCTCCTGTTGACTTCCCACTGTGGGGACAGCGCCAAAGTTCAAATCAAGGTGTGTCAATTCCAGCTACTCAGTTAATGTAGTTAGAATTGCATATCTTAATTTGAGTTATCCCCTAGTGTAGACCTGGCCTTAGGCAGTTAACTATCCCCAGTTGGATCTGCATTGGCTTACTGCCTAATCCCTTCAGTAGAGCCTGTCATAGGCAAGCTAGGCATCTAACTCCTTTAAAGGTCCACCCCTGTGACATAGGGTCTCCAGCATTTGGATTTGCTGCCTCAGAAGACCAGTTATATCCTGGTGCATTTCCCTCTTCTTGTTCTTCTGGGACTCCTGGGCCTTTTTCCTGTCCTATCTGCCTTTCTCCATGCTGTTGGTCATACTGGGTCACCAAGCCTTTTGTTCATGATCCTAGGTAGTACTGCTTACAGGAGCTCACGGAATAGGTCCTCTTTTTTCTCCTTCTCCTTCTCAGGGTCAGGGGTTCTGTAGGCCCGGAGGATCACCCCTCAAGGCCACCACAAAAGCAGCCACAGATAAAACAGACAGATGTACCATTGGATTTGCAGTCATAAGGGAAAGTAAGAAATACTTACTAACATTTCAGTTTTGGAGCATCAATGCCCAGGCCCAGCCCCAGTGAACAAAACCCACCAGGGATGGGTGGAGGAAAGGTCTTCTGTTGCACAAAGCTGTACAAATTCAATCCCTGTTCCCTGGATACAGGTGCAGGGCAATGACACTGAACATGAGCACTATTTCCCACAGGTAAGGCCGATTGGTTGGAATATCATACCTGAGTGTCACAAAAGGCACAGATAACAAACATGGCACTGGCACCCAGAGTTGCCCAGGCCCATATGCAAATAGCCTATTTACTGCAATGGCACTGGCAGAACTCATTGCAGAGTGGCACGGAAAAGTGTCCTACTGCACAGGGAAAATTAAGCTATCATCCCTAGCGACCTTCAGAAGATGGTTGCAGAGACTCTCCAGGAAAGTTTTATCCAGATTTCTGAAAAGAATAAAAGGGACATTGCTATTCACATAGACATATACTCCATGTGACTCCCCCCCGCTTCTAACCCAACAGGGGAATGAAAAGCAGATGCCAGCTCTGCCTCTGTTTGTTGTACCTCTCACTCTTCTTTACAAGCAAAACAATAAAATGTCGGTACCTTTGTTTTGCTAACTGGGGGATGGGCCAGGTTCCCACAGGGAAAAAATACACGGACACACTTACTTGCGTTTCTTCCTTCTTCATTAGTCTCCTCTGCACATGCCAGGCAGAACTGTCTAGACTCTGGCAGAATATCAAACAGCTACTGGTTCATGGCATGGCTGGAGTTCCTTGTGAAAGTAGGCAGATCAGTGGCTTGGCACCAAATGTTACTATGCTCCCTGGTCCTATGGTGTCACTACTGAAATGCCTTTGCTTTCATGCAGCGCTGCTGCTGATCCCCGTTGTACCTCTTTGCTTGTATCTCCTGTACAATCTGCTAGTAGATGTCCATTTTTCTTTAGCTGGTCAGTAACATAGGCAATCAGGAAAAGACATCTGAAAAACACATGGAGTTTTAAAGGGGTTTCCCGAGTCTTTGACTGCTGGGCAGCCGAGTTTAAAATTGTGACCAGAGTGGTGACTGTCCCAGGCAGTGGGGCATTGTGGGACAGCTGATTGAGAACTGATAGGGTTGACATAGGTCAGAAAGGGTATGTCTACACATACCGTTATTCTGAAATAACTATGTGAGTGTCTACACAGCCATTCCATTATTTCAAAACAATTTCCGAAATAATGGGTAGCTTATTCCAAAATCTGTGAACCTCATTGTACTAAGAATAATGACTATTCCTAAATAGCTATTTCGAAATAAGGTGGTGTAGACGATCCACTGCTGCTTTTTCAAAATAGCCCCTCACCAAGGCCTTTTAAGTTATTCCTTCCCAGTGCCTTCTGGGGCTCTATATCGAGATAGCACGTCTACATTAGGGAAGCCTGCCTTGGACTAATTTTGAGGCTTCCCTGCAGTGTAGATGTGTTATTTCAAAATAAGCTATTTCAGAAGAACTATTCCAGAATAGCTTCGAAATAAGTGTGCAGTGTAGATGTACCCAAAGTGTCTACACTCACAGTACGTTCTCCTCAGTACGTCAATTGCAGCTCACCATTGTTTGGGGAGGTGGTTTTTATGGCATTACAGGCTACTTATATTGACGGGATAATTTTAACAAGCCAATAGGTTGATGCAAGGCAACTTATTTTGACCTAACTTTGCAGTATGGACAAGATGTTAAGCTCTTCTGAAACTATACTCCATGAGCCACTGTAGCAGGCCAGAAGAGTCAAAATGCACTGCACTCCTCTTCCCCTTTGTACCTCCTCCAACACTTCTTGTCACTCCTGGTCAGGCACTATGAGGGGACAACGTAGACTTGACATTACCATGGAATTCCCGTTATGACATGAGGATTCCCAGGTGTCTGGTTCTGGTATGGTGTCATTGTAGTGTACACCAGACCTAAAAGACAAACTCCACAGAGCTCTTCATGTCTGGGAAGGTAATCAGACTGTCACTGCTGAATACTAGGTGGCACAGATTGTTAAGCATATGAAGTTAATATGTTTCAAGACCCATTCAAGATTAAGAGGGCAGTGAACACCTTTGGAGTCATAGGACAAAGGAGGGTTAGTGGGTTACAGAATTTCAAAAGTGCTGACCAACTAGCAGTTCCAGCTATGCTCAGAGGGGGTTGCTGAGTGCACAGCTCTTTCAAAAATCAGTATTTATTTAGCTGCCTAAATGTAATTTTGGAATCTAACTCTGAGCATCTACTTTTTAAAATCTTGTCCATTACGAAAACGATTTGTATGTTTGCAGGACAGTCTGCTATGCATGAACAAAACTTCCTTAAATACCTGTAAGTTTAGACATATTGAACCAATTGTCTTTCATCTTGGCTTATTTCTTAGCACTCAGTAAGATCTACAGGAGAAGTCATGTTTGAACAAGAGCAGTCCTTCATTTTTGAGCTATTTGTGTGCAGAATTCCTGGTAGGGTTGTAGTAGGGTTGCCCCCCACTTTTCTAGTTGCTGGTAATGCCATCTCCTTCCCCTAGGCTGGGCTCCCTCTGCTCTGAGGCTGGGATAGAAGCTGCTACAACCTGACAAGGCAAGGAGTCTTCCTGCAGGTAGGAGGCAGTCCTGATTGAGCAGAGGCTGACCTAGGTTACTGAGCTGGCAGCTCCTTCTACCACATAGCAATTTTGGTATCTGGTCAGTATATCTGACGGGATATTGCCAGGTCCCCTTTTTTAATGGACTTTCTGGGCACCTGGCAAATGTGCCCTAAATGTGCCTACAGAAGCCAAAAACTGGATTGTCTGGGTAAAATCCTACGAAGGAGGGCACAGTGACACTGGAACATTTTTTATAGAGGGCAAGTGCCCAAAGCCATCCCCCTTACCCTTGTCCACCCCCACCCAGACCTGGGGTCGAGGGAAACTGAACTGGGGTAAGAGGGCAGAGGCTGGGGCCAGCAGCTGGGACCTGGGGGTGCCTAGCAGCTGGAACCCTGGGCATGGGACTGGCAGTGGAACCCCAGGCTCAGAGCAGCAGCTGGGATCTCAGATGCAGGGCACCACCTGTATCCCTAGTTCCCACACATATGTGAGTGTATGTATGAAGTGGGGGTTGTTTGGTTTTGGAGCTTTTTATTCAAAACTTAAAAATTGTGGAACCTTATTTATACAAAAAGAAAAACTCACCTCTGGCTTGAGACCAAATATGACAATTTATAGATCAAACAGAAATAAGTTTTAGAAACTTAGCAACAAATAAAAAGATTAAAAGGAAAGCGGGACTGAATTTTCTACTACAGCTTGTATTACTCTGACACGGAGAACACTTTAACTCCCCTGGACATTCAGTAATGGATTTAAAAGTAGCCATCCTTCTACCAAAAAGCAAAACCAACCATCCTTCAAAACCAGATTTCAAAGAGAAATTGCAAAACTGCAATTCATTTGCAAATTTAATACAATCAAATTAGAACCAAATAAGGATTTAGATTGGTTATCTCACTACAAAGGCAATTTCCCTTCTCTTAGTATTCACATCACCTCATCAGCTGTTGTGAGTGAGTGGTATCCACACTGATTGCATTGGCCTCCTTAATACTGGCCCTATACTTGATAAGTAACTTCCTCCTTTTGTTATACTAGTATTTATATATAGCCCTGCCTCTGTAATTTTCACTCAAATTCATCTGATGAAGTGGGTTTTAGCTACAAAAGTTTATGCCCTAATAAATATGTTAGTCTCTAAGGTGCCGAAGGACTCCTCGTTGTTTTTACATTATAGTAAAATGTTTTAAGGTCTCTAAAGCAAAAGCACTATCAAGTGTAAAGAATTAATAATAACTTCATATTTCTAAAGTCATACAGAAGGACAAGGTGGGTATGGTAATGGGTCTTCTTCAGGTCTGGGAGAGGTTTCAGAATGCCACCGCTAAAGAGAAGATGGACAGATAAGGAGTTAACATGTTCCAAAAGACAATACAAGGTGAAGTGGGAAGTTAATTTTGCTATAGTGGTAGAACAAAAGAGGGGTAGTGAAGTACAGATTGCTGTAGTGAGCCATAAATTCAGTATTTTCATTGAGTCCATGAGTTTTGATATCGAGCAAAATTATGAATGTAAGCTCCCAGGCTTGTTACTCAAGTTTGCTTTGAAGACAAGGAGGGAGATGTTGAATATGGAATGATTGTTCTGTGAAAAATGTTTATCCATGGGTGTTGTGTATTTGTTGTCTTTTATCATTTTTCTGTGTGAGTTCATTTAGGTGCATAGTGATTGACTTCTTTCACCCACACAGTTGTTACTAAGGCATTTACTGCACTGTATGTGATGTGTTGCATGTTGTGACAGGCACTTGTAGGGCCTATGGAGCATGAAAGGGGTGTTGTGGAGGGTATCTGATCATCAGAGCAGCGGAGGCAGGGGCGATGTGTGGAGGGCCCACGAGGGGCCACATGCACCCCGAGGTGAGAGGGGGCTAGCCAGCAGCTGGCAGGAGAGCTAGCACAAGGCTGCTCTACCTCACACTGCTCTTGGGTTTGTACCACTTTGGGGGAGGGGCAGGACCAGAAGCAGTGTGTTCAGAGAGCAGTGTGAGCTGGGGCTCCCTTGCTGCACTTTTCCAGTGAGTGCAGAGAGAGGGAAGGGCGGGAGGCAGACTTCTGCTGCCAGTGTTGGCCCTCTGGCCTCACTAGTCTGGCTGGTGGAAGGGATGGGGCAGAGCAAGGGCAGAAAGGAGTGGGCCTTGGGGCAGAGGGGCATTGTTCTGGTCCTTTCCCAGATTGTAGGGGAACAGGTGGTTAGTGCCCCCCCACCCCGGAGCCCTCCCTTCTCAGTCACCTCTGGGTGGAGGTATGTCTGCAGGTTTTGCATCTGCCATAGCTGCAATAACAACAGATGCAAAACCTACAGCCATATCTGCATGGCTACAAGGATCTGTTCTGTGGGGAACACTTTTCACAGAATGACCTCTCTGTATCTGACCTCTTAGTCCTTGTCCTTAATGCAAAACTGTACAACAGCTCCAAAAATTTATAACTTGGCTAGACATAAAAAAATCATGGACTTAAGACACATGCTGGATTTGTGGCTTATGCCTATTGCTTTTTTTGTGACAATTTTAAATACCTTTAAAAAAATTTCCCATGAAAACACTTCAGTGAGAAACTGAAACCAAAAAACAAAATATTTTAAAAAACTAAAAGTTGATTGGCTTGGAAAACTGAAATATATACACACATATACATGCAGAAAAGGTCAAATGAAAGAGAAAAGGCCCTTTTCTGTTGAAAAAAATGTTTAAATAATACATTGCCAACCAGCTGCAGTCTTGAGATCACTGTTGTGACACGTTTTACTTTTCCAAAATAAATTGCAAGACACTAGGTAGTGTGTTTGTCCCTCATTGCCCCCTTGTGGTTAGAGGCCTAAGAAAATAAGAGCCAGCTGATTACAGAAAGAGCCATGTTTTGGGGGGCCAGACATCCTGGGTTCCACTTTCAGTGTTACATGTGTGCAAGTTGAATGGATGCGGCATGATATTTGCATGTTTGCAGCTATTGATGTGCTACGTCCTGTCCTAGCTAAGGCCATCTGTCCTTGAAGATTTCCAGTTCCAAACAGGAAGCGTCTGCAAGTCTGTGTAGGCACGGAACATGCAGACATCTGCTGCACACATTTTATTTATTTATTTATTGGCTTGGCTGCATGAGTCATGCAGTATATCTAACACATTTTCTCAATCTGTACCCCAACCAGGTAGGATTGACAGCTGTAGAAAACTATATATTCCAAGCACTAAATAGGTTATCTACCCCCCCTTAGAAAGAAAAGCTTTGAGCTTTACAATTGTGCCTCCAAGCCATGGCCCCTGTTTTTGACTTTGCCACTGGTGAGGCTGAGTGTCTGACCTCTGTTAACGTGCGGTACCTTTAATAATCAGAGAGGGAAGTAATTTTATACTCAGCATGTGAGTGATTCATGTTCTCAAAGGGGATAAAAATGTTATTAGAAAATTCTCCTGCCAAATGTGTGGCAAACGAAACCAATTTATTAATGCTGTGAAGCCAATGTGTGAAATTGGGCTAAGAGGTGAGATGCAATTTTACACTTGCTTCCTGCAGCAGAATGTGGTGTAGCACAAAGGGCTCTTGTCTTTAGAGAGCAGACGCGGCTGCACTGCCATAATCACAAATGCCAGCAGTAAACAAACATTTTCTTCCACTTGGGATGAGCTTCAAAGGGCTGAGAGATAAATGCTGGGGTGGAGACAAAAGGCCTCGATTATGAGCCATCCAACTGCTGCATGAAATCTGTATAACACATTGTCAGGAGACTGGTTTGGTTCTTTCCACAGCTCAGTGTTTCCTTACCATTTGGAATATTATTTCTTTTGCCATTTGTTACACACTGTCACTGTGCTTGGTGTGTGCAAGGCAAACAGTTCTGGTCCCAAAAAACATCCACTTTAAATAAAGTTCACGGACATTAGGCGTAGAGCTTTGGCGCTTTGTTAATGGAAAGGGCTAGACATCACCCATACTTTATACTAGTGCATGTGACACAGGGTTTGGGGCTATGGCAACCATGTGTCCATAATATCCCATACAAAAAGCAAGTGCACATACTATATAGATGGAGCAGGTCTGAATAGGAAAGCACTGAAATCATTCTGATCCCAAAGAGCCACGATGGGGAACTCCACCTCTCACCCGTGCAGTTCTACAAGTCTCATTGCTCTCCCCTACCCCTTTAAACATTTGACGTTATAGGCCAAGACTGTGAGGCAACATGGGCTCAGATATAAACAGAATGCTCATGACACGCAGCTCCATCTCTCTTTCACCTGATATGCAACCAGCCTCTCCAGCTCTCAGTGCCTGGGAGACATCAACACCTAAGTCTAGGGGGGAACCTTTTTTGAGCTGGGGGCCAGTGAGCCTCAAAAAATCAGCTGGGGGGTTGCACACAAGTAAGAAGCCAAAAAAAATCCCAACAAAAAACAACCCCTCACGGACATGGCCCCCAACTGAGAAGGAGAAAGACACTCCCCACATTGGCCTTGCACACCACAGCCCTAGTGGGGCCCAAGCTAGTAGATTTTGTGTGCTCCGGCCCTGTGGGGAGACGGTGGAGGGACTGCAGTGTGAGTGCAGGCTCTCCAAAGTTGGGGGGGGAGCCGTGAGCCTCGGAGGCCGGATCCAGGCTAGCCTGGGGCCGGATCCAGCCCTCGGACCTTAGGTTCCCCACCTCTGACCTAAACCTTGGCAAAACGGCAGAGTGGGGGGACGATTTTAGGAGGACGGAGGGAATCATTTTTAAAATGTATCATGAACAGAACAGAATATATTCCTCCAGCCAGGTGTCTGCTTTCTAACTATTAGGTCAGTCTGCAGCCTCACTTTCTCAGGACCCTTCACTGTTACTGAATACCAAAAAACTAGCAATGCTAATAAGACCATGTCCCATCTGCAGCTGGCGAGAAAACTGGAACTCTTCCTATCAGATTCAGATTTGGCTTTGGTGATGCATGGATTCATATGTGCCACATTGGTTCATTGCAACCCATTGTCCTTACAAATGACACTGATGACTCTGATAAAGCTTCAGTTGCCTCAGAACACAGTAGCTCACTTAACCAGCCCAGATCAACAAGAGCAACTGGCCAACTCTCCTGAATAATTGAGGGTTTGGGGCCTGATATTCTAAGCCCTCTGTGGGACAGGGCCAAGTTAAAAAGGCTATACCTACACAGCAGAGTTAT
Source organism: Pelochelys cantorii (assembly GCA_032595735.1). NCBI lineage: Eukaryota > Metazoa > Chordata > Testudines > Trionychidae > Pelochelys > Pelochelys cantorii. Next base: position 208,610,591 of record CM064326.1, read on the forward strand.
TTCGGAATAACATCAGTTGTTCCGAAATAACATAGTGCGTGTCTATACAGCAAACCTGTTCTTTCGAAATAAATTTGAAATAACGGGCTTCTTCCTCCAACTCCTGTAACTCTCTTTGTACAAGGAGCAAGGGAAGCTATTTTGACTTACACTACACAATTAGCGTACCTCAAGTTACGTAACTTATTTCAAGTTCAGTCCTGCAGTTTAGATGTGCCCTAAGAGATCCTTTCTGTCACCACAGATTGCCCACAGAGACAGCTCCGTTCACAAGAACAATTTCCATTATTTAAAAAAAACGCTGCCTCTAGAAAATCCAGAGCAATTTGTACATTGGTCTTCATCATCGACTAGCAACTGGAGTAATTTTGCAATCACCAAGTACAAGGTGTTTATTTCTTTCCTCCTGTATTTTGAGGCAAGGAGGGATTGGGATAACTTGGAAAGTTCTGATGCTGGAGCTGAAGTGCTGCTACTTATTGTGGAGAAGGATACATGATTGGCATGGAATGAACTGCGTGGAGAAGGCTCACTGTGAAACCTGACACTAACGTGTACCTCGCCCTTCACAACAAACTACAAAAGCAAAAGCTTAAGCAAGCCCAACCTTTCTGGTCACCTCTCATGCAAGAAAGCATTTGTAATATTATCCCTGAGCTCGGGCTGTGGCGGCAAGAGCCTTTGCTTCAGCAGAAGAGGGGAATTTATTCAAGATTTCTCTGATCAAGCCGAAGTGTGAAAACTGCCTATTCTTTTAGGGGCTGGGGAGTTTGGTGGTTGGAAGTGAGACCAGTACTTAAGTATGTCAACTAGGGCCTAGGGCACCTGGAATATGTAATATGCAGCTTGGATGTATAAACAGGGAAATATTGAACATGGAGATTATATTACCTCTATATTTGGAATGCTACTACCACTGTCAGAGTACAGTGTTCTGTTCTGGGGTCCAAGGTTCCAGAAAGATTTTTGATAAATTGAGGAAGGGGATTTTGATAAAGCCAAAAAGAGCTGCGAGCATGATTAAAGGGTTGGAAAACATGCCTTATATTGATAGAGCCAAGAAACTCAATCTGTTAATTTAACAAAGAGACAGTTAAGGATAGCTGGATTATAATCTATCTAGAGCTCTTTCGCAAAAAGGCGTGTGTGGATGGGGAAGAGGGAATTTTTTCAGAAGAAGAGGGAAGAGGAAAAAGCACAGGTGCCCTGGTAGCCATTCTGTCCATAGCAATCACAGCTTACATGTGAGATAGCGTCCATTCAGTCTGGACGGACTCTTTCAAAAAAGCAGATCACTTTTTCGATGCACTTTTGCAGTGTGGACGCTCTCTTTCGGAAGACGTTTTTTCAGAAGATCTCTTCCGAAAAAAGCTTCTTCCGAAAGAAGCCTGCAGTCTAGATGTAGCCTAAGTGCTACAGTAGCACAACTGCACTGGGAAGCTTGTTTGGGGTATATGGAGGAATTGGGTTTTAGCCTCTGCTCTACTATAGGTCACCAGTAATTCAAGGATACAGTCTGGTTGGCTGGTTGCCCCTAGAGAAAAAGTTTCAATCAACTCACTTTAAACAGCCATAACTTCACATATATAGAGAGTAGAGACCAAAACCCAGCACCTCCATATGCCCCAAACAGGACTCCCAACTTTGCATAAAGGGTCACATTCCATTCTCCTTCCCCCATAACTCTCAGCCCAGTCCCCAGAGATCTCTTACCTCAGCAGGACTGGCTTCTTGTTGAACATGCCTAGCCCTCACATCACAGAGGCTAAGGAAGTAAGCTAGAGTCCTGAAATGGGAGAGCAAAAGAAGAAAACTACCTCTTCCAAAATGTTCATTTCTACCTAAACCAAAGAGAAATTCACTCCACTACCCGATAGTCTGCTACCATACTCCCAGTTCCCATCATTTTCTTGTCCCTTCTCCTCATACGTCATCAGCACACTAACTCTCACTGCAGCAAAAATATATCTTTCTTTCATTCTGCACAGCCATAAAAATATGATCTTCTCTCAATGGGGTACGTGTCCAAAGCATTGGATTAAAGTAGTTTGCAGTTAGTTTACAATCCAATGACAGTTTCAGAAATGAACCTTAAATCCAGTTTGCTTTTATCTCTTAGCCCCCATTTACAAAGACAGCTGCCCCATTAGCAAAAATCCCATTAAAGTCTGCTACAGATCACTGGTAATTCAAGGATACAGTCTGGTTGGCTGGTTGACCCGAGAGAAAAAGTTTCAATTAACTCACTTTAAACAGCCATAACTTTAAAAAATTGTAACTTAAATCCCTAACTTAAACAAATAAAATGTTTTTTCTTCCTCTTCGGTTTATTTTGTGGATCTTGTGGAGACTTAAGAACCAAGACAACTCAGAAGGCTGTGGGCCAATTTCTGATATCAATTGCACTGCTATAAATCCTTGGTCACTCTGTTGAAGTCAATGGAGTCGCTTCACTCTAGGTTTACAGTGGTATAAATAAGACTCCGGTCCCATCAGCATTACAACTTGTATTTAGGTATGTATAAGAAATTCAATTTTGCATGATAATAACTAACAAATTATTTATAATGATAAAAGGTAGACTGTATTTTAAGGTGTAAGCAGAAGAAGGGAGGAGGCCCACTGGCAGGGGCGGGTGAAGAGGGCAGTTGCCCCAGGGCCCAGAAATTCTAAATGGCCTGGGACTTCTGCTGCTGCCTTTAAATCACTGCTGGTGTGCCGTACCGTGCACTCTGGGTGGCTCTAAGGACTTGGGGGTTTGGGGGAGAGGAGCCAGTGTGGCACGCTCAGGGCAGTGCTGAGGGCTGGTTGTCCCAGTCCCGCCCCTTCTGCCCAAGGCACCTCCCCTTTCAAGAGTGCAGAGCAGGCCCCTCCCACCTTGCCCAGGGGCCTGCTGTGGCTGTTGGGTCCCTTGAAGGGGAGAGTTAAGACAGCTTTCAACTTAATTTTGCATTGAATACTTGGATTTCCCATACTTTGGCTTTTACCCACTAGTATAGCCACTTTGATGTGATGGTGCTGGAGAAACTCCCTAATGTAAACATGGAAACTGATTTACACTGCTACAGCTTACTGCTTGTATGTGTTGAGTCTCTTGCTCTGTAACTAAGTCTTTTATGGAGTGGCGTAGTGTGGGGTAGTCTCATATAACACCATTTCCAATATAGTGTTGCATGACTTCGACATCGCTTGTTTTTAATGTCCACTTAAGTGTCTGTAGAAAGAATTCTGCTAACCCACTGAATGCTGACTCTGCAGGTTTGTTCCTGGTTTGAAATAGCTGATTTAGCATTTGTTACTGAATTCCTCAGAAACAAATTGAGAATGATAATCCGACACTTTCCCTTCAAGTAACCCATATGCAGCAAACATATACATCAATGCTTCAGTCAGCAGGAGTTCATTATGCGTACAACTTCTGTACACCTGGAATAAGCACCAACCACTAATACATTTTATTATTGTCTGTAAATTAACTGAAAGCCCATTTCCTTCAGTCACAGTTAACGATAATGCTAAGCAGGTATCTTTATAATTGACACTGGTATGCAGGAAAAGTAGTACTTCATGTCTCACTGACTGCAGTTTTCAGAACTATGCTGGTTTATTTGTTTTATATTAGGACATTTTAATTTGTGGTAGGGCTATCAATTAATCATGATGAATGCAAGTGATTAACTCAAAAAATTAATTACATTTACTCAAAGTTTTAATTGCACTGTTAAGAAAAAGTAGAGTAGAACATTTTGTATATTTTTCTGCATTTTCAGATATATTACTTTCAGTTACAACAAGAATAGAAAGGTATAGTGCTCACTTTATATTATTACAAATATTTGCTCTCTAAAAAGATAAACAAAATAAATATTATTTTTCAGTTCACCTCATACAAACACTGTCATGCAATCTCTTTATTGTGAAAGTACAATTTACAAATGTAGATTTTTTTTGTTAAATAACAGCACTAAAAACAAAACCATGTAAAATTCTAGAGCCCACAAGTCCACTCAGTCCTACTTCTTGTTCAGCCAATCACGTAGGGTGTGTTTACACTGCACCATAACTCGAAATAAGATACTCAGTTTGAGCTATGTAAATTGTGTATCTTATTTTGGTGCTATTTCAAAATAGCTGAGGGTATGTCTACACTACAGCACTAATTCGAACTAACTAAGCTAATTCGAATTAGCGCATCTAGACTTAAAAACTAGTTCGAATTAGCGTTTTGCTAATTTGAAATAGCATGTCTACACTGAGTGGACCCTGAACCGAAGTTAAGGCTGGCCGGAACCAGTGCCGGCAGGGCATCAGGTTAGGACTTAGAATGTGGAGCTGCTGCCTCAGGCTAGCCAAGGGCTGTGCTTAAAGGGACCCGACCCCCACCCCAGACAGACAGTTCTCAGGGTTCCCCGCTTGCTTGTCTAACTCGATGAGGGACAGCAAAGCAGTCCTGTCTTGGAATGCCCTGAGTGCCCACCCTCGGCACATTACAGCACTCGGCCATCAGCCCGGCTGCACTTGCCGCAGGCTGCCATCCAGGGTGGTCATTCGGAGGGCTGTCAGGATCCAGGAGGCCCTGCAGGAGAGCTTCCACCCCGAGGAGCCCGCAGAGCCACCCCAGTCCTCCCCATTGGGGGCTCGTGCCCCATTACTCCCTCACCTCCTTCCACTTATCCTTCCCTAGCCCCCCTTCCTGATGTAAAAAATAAAGGACACGTGTGTTCAAAAATGGAAACTCTCTTTATTTAACAAAACTGAGGGGGGGGGATTAACCTCTGGGGAGACTGGGAAAAAGAGGTGGGAGGGGCAAGAGAGAGGGTGGGAGAGGGGAGGGGGAAACCTGGGAGGAGGGAGCTGGAAGGGGGAAGCCAGGGGAAGAAGGAGGAGGGGAAGTATAAAACTATGGTATGCCATATCTTCAGTACTGTGTACAGATGTGGTCTCCTAACCTCAAAAAAGATATTTTGGCCTTGGAAAGGGTTCAGAAAAGGGCAACTAAAATGATTAGGGGTTTGGAACAGGTCTCATATGAAGAGAGGCTAAAGAGACTGGGACTTTTCAGCTTAGAAAAAAGGAGACTGAGGGGGGGTATGATAGAGGTCTATAAAAGCATGAGTGGTGTGGAGAGGGTGCATAAAGAAAAGTTCTTCATTAGTTCCCATAATAGAAGGACTAGAGGACACCAAATGAAATGAATGGGTAGCAGGCTTCAAACTAATAAAAGAAAGTTCTTCTTCACAAAGCAAATAGTCAACCTGTGGAACTCCTTGCCACAGGAGGCTGTGAAGGTGAGAACTAGAACAGAGTTTAAAGAGAAGTTAGATAAAGTCATGGAGGTTGGGTCCATGGAGTGCTATTAGCCAGGGGGTAGGAATGGTGTCCCTGGCCTCTGTTTGTGGAAGGCCGGAGATGGATGGCACGAGACAAATGGCTTGGCCATTGTCTTTGGTCCATCCCCTCCGGGGTACCTGGTGTTGGCCGCTGTTGGCAGACAGGCTACTGGGCGAGATGGACCTTTGGTCTGTCCCAGTACGGCCGTTCTTATGTTCTTATGTTCTAAGTTCAGGGTCGGGGGTCTCACTGGACCAACTTGATTTTCATGCAACCCTGCTCCTGGGTTCGCGTGTGGCCTTTGGTAGCCAGGCTGGCAGCTATCCTGCCCTAGATGGCCACTTTCCTGTGCCTAGTGCGGAGATTGTGGACGTTGGAGGCCTCCCCCCAAACCTGGATGAGGTCCACGATCTCCGCACTAGACCAGGCGGGTGTCCACCTCTTGCGGCCCCGGGCTGGCTCCTGGGAGCCGCCAGCCTGGTCCTGGGAGGAGGGGGAGGGCTGGGTGGCAGCGGGTGGCTGGCTCATGCCGTGCCAGGTGCAGGGTCTGCTGTCTGGGTGCTGGCAGGCTTGCACCTGGCACGGGCACTGTAGCCAGACCGTGACCCTTTAAGGGCTCCGGGGCCGGGAGGGGGGCAGACGAGTTTTCCTGGCTTGGCCCAGAGTGGCCACCAGGGCAACCTGGGAAGGGTTAGCCTCCCACTAGTTCGAATTAAGTGGCTACACAGCCCTTAATTCGAACTACTTAATTCGAACTAGGAGTTAGTCCTCGTAGAATGAGGTTTACCTAGTTCGAATTAAGCGCTCCGCTAGTTCGAATTAAGTTCGAACTAGCGGTTTGCGTATGTAGCGCCTATGAAAGTTAATTCGAACTAACAGCTGTTAGTTCGAATTAACTTTGTAGTGTAGACATACCCTAACTCATTTGGCACTGTCTGCACAGCTCCAAATTTCAAAATAAAGCGCTTTTCTGAAACGTCCCTTACACCTCGTAGAATGCGGTTTACAGGGACATCAGAATAGCAAGCCCAGAATAATGGGCTTGTTGTGAAGATGCGGGATAGCTATTTTGGGATATTCTGGTATCCCAAAATAGCACTGCAGCATAGACATAGCCTTAGAGCAGGCCTGCACAACATACGGCCCGAGGGCCACATGTGGCCCGCAGGAGCTCACTGTGCGGCCCGTGACAACTATGGGCGGCGCGGCCCCATCCGATCCGCCAGCCAGGTGGAGGAGCGGAGCGCCGCCAGGGAGGGGAAAGTGCGGCAATTCTCGCCGCCAGGCTGCCTGCGTGCAGCTCCTGACAGTTAGGAAGTTTTTCCTAATGTTCAACCTAAACCTCCCTTGCTGCAGTTTAAGCCCATTGCTTCTTGTCCTATCATCAGAGGCCAAGGAGAACAATTTTTCTCCCTCCTCCTTGTAACACCCTTTTAGATACTTGAAAACTACTATCATGTCCCCTCTCAGTCTTCTCTTTTCTAAACTAAACAAGCCCATTTCTTTCAGTCTTCCCTCATACCTCATGTTTTCTAGGCCTTTAATCATTTTTCTTAATCTTCTCTGGACCTTCTCCAATTTCTCCACCTCTTTCTTGAAGTGTGGTGCCCAGAACTGGACATAATACTCCAAAAGAGGCCTAATCAGTGCAGAGTAGAGAGGAAGAATGATTTCTCAGGTCTTGCTCACAACACTCCCATTAATGCATCCCAGAATCATGTTTGCTTTTTTTGCAACAGCATCACACTATTGACTTATATTTAGCTTGTGGTCCACTATGATCCCTAGATCTCTTTCTGCAGTACTCCTTCCTAGACAGTCACTTCCCATTCTGTATGTGTGAAACTGATTGTTCCTTCCTAAGTGGAGTATACTTTGCATTTGTCCTTATTAAGCTTCATCCTGTTTATCTCAGACCATTTAACTAGTTTGTCCAGATAATTTTGAATTATGACTCTATTCTCCAAAACACTTGCAACCCCTCCCATCTTGGTATAATCTGCAGACTTAATAAGCGCACTATGTCATCATGTAAATCTTAGATTGAACAGAACCGGTCCCAAAACAGACCCCCTACGGAATCTCACTTGCTATGCCCTTCCAATATGATTGTGAACCATTAATAACTACTTTCTAAGAATGGTTATCCAGCCAGTTATGTACCCACCTTTCTAGTAGCCCCATCTAGGTTGTATTTCCCTAGTTTATTGATAATAAGGTCATGCGGTATTTCCCTAGTTTATTGATAATAAGGTATCAAATGCTTTACTAAAGTCTAGGTATACCACATCCACCACTTCCCCCTTATCAACAGGGCTTCTTGTCAAAGAAAGCTATCAGATTTGTTTGACATGATTTGCTCTTTACAAATCCATGCTGGCTGTTACCTATCACCTTATTTTCCTCCAGATATTTGCAGATGAATTACTTAATTACTTGCTCCATTATCATCCCTGGCACAGAAGTTAAACTGACTGGTCTGTAGTTTCCTGGGTTGTTCTTATTTCCCTTTTTATAGGGATAATGCATTAATTAAATTTGTGACTGAACTGTTTGTGGGAGAATGGTACATCTCCTATTCTGTGTTTAACCCACATTCTGCCATATGAGTATCTGTTGGTTTACATTGCTTTGGATCATTATTATCAAACAGAACCCATCATCAGCATAGATACGTATCCTCTGGAATGGTGGCTGAAGCATGAAGGGATGTGTGAATCTTTTGCACATGTGGCACATAACTATGTTGCAACGCTAGCTTCAACAATGGTATGTGAATGCCTGGTCTCACTTTCAGGTGACTTTGTAAACAAGAAGCTGACCACATTATCTCCTGCAAAAACAAACTTGTTTGAGAGCTTGGCTGAACAAGTAGGACTGAATGGACTTGTAGGTTCTAAAGTTTTAAATTTTTTTGAATGCAATTATTTTTGTACATAATTCTACATTAGTATATTCAGCTTTCATGATAAAAAGATTGTCCGATGGTACTTGAATTAAGTGAGTTGAAAGATACTATCTCTTTTATTTTTACAGTGCAAATATTTATAATGTCTATACTAGTCTGACACAGTACACCCAGTCTTATGTTCTCATTCATCCTGTTTCCAACTGTTCGTGATATTTTGAAATATCCACCCTTTGGATTGATTTTTTCCATGTGTAACGTTACTTGAAGATGATTTGTGTCTGTCTGGGAGGCCATGTTTTCCCCCAAGCCCCCCACACCCTTGGGTCCCCACTAAGGCAAGGGTTATTGAGAGATTATCAGTTTCTACAGCCCTGACCCCATAGATGGGACCAAGCAGCAGGTAGTCCAGGGCCCTGTCTATAGTCAGGGCAGAGTGATAAAGAGTCTATTGGCTCAGTCCCTCAAACAGTACAGAGCACCAAAAAGTCTAGGACAGGGGTGAGCAGTAATTTTTGGTGGGGGGGGCACTCTAAGATTTTGGAAAGTGGCCAAGTGCCCCAGTCTTCTATGGAGGAGGTGCCGGGGCTAGGATGGAGGTTAGGTGCAGAAGGGCACACGGGGTAAAGGACTGGGGTGCAGGAGAGGGGTATGAGGTCTGTCTGAGAGGGAGTTTGGGTGAAGAAGGGGGTTGTGACCTGGTGCAGGGGATTGGGGTGCAGGGTCAGGGAGGGTGTATGGGTGCAGGAGAGGATTCTGGCCTGGGGGAGGGGCATAGGAGGGGGCTACAGAGTCTGGGAGGAAGTTGTGGCCTGGGGCAGGGGGCTGCAGAGGGTTTGGATGGTGACCTGGGGGAAGGAGTTGGGGTGTGGGAGGGGCTGGGGTGCCAGAGGCTGGCACTGGCTGGGAGGTGCTTACCTAAGTGTCTCCTGGTCAGCAGCCCTGCAGCACCCCTAGGCAGGCTGGACTCCCTGCCTGCTGCAACCCCAGATTGCTTAAAACTACAGGCTACTCCCTCCATGTAGCTCTCAGCTCTGGGAGAGGGGAGAGGGGTGAGGCTTGCACTGCCCCCATCCCCCCAGGCCAATCTCTGAGCTCCTATGTCTGGTTGTTTCTGGCCAAAATAGGAGCCGAGGATAGGGCTGGGAGTGGGGAGATCACACAAAGCATCCCCTTCCCTCTAGAGCAGAGAGGCACATGGAGCAGCCCTGTGCCTAAAACAGCAACTGCTGCATGCCTGAGGGTCCTGGCAGCGTATCCATGGGCCAGATCCGGTGGCTTGGTGGGTCAGATCCAACCCACAAGAGGTATCTTGCCCACCCCTGGTCTAGGGGCTCAGGCCATCAGGCAGGATCGAGCATAAAAATTCTGATGACCTAGATCTGGCAGACAGAAGTCAAGTGCAGGCCTCTTGGTCTAGGGTGGACAGCTGCCACCCTGCAGGTGGATTGAGGGGTAGGGGTGCAGAGGCGTAGCGAAGGGGGGGGGAGGTTGGGCAGTTGCCCCCGGGTGCCACACTAGGGGGGCACTGGGCTGAGGTGGGACCGGATCGCACACTGCTCTGGCCCACGTGATGCTTTGAGCAGAGACCCGGGACTCGGAGCTGGCTACGTGCTGCCTGCCTCTACACACTGTGAGCCGAGGCAACCTACCTGGGTGGGAGGAGCAGCAACTTTAAAGGTAAGATTTCCTTACCTGTCCTGTTCCTCCGGTGCCTGGCTCTGTGTGTGTGGGGGGGAGGATTTGATGGAGGGGGTGCTCCTGCCGCTGGGGGGTGCCTAGCTCTGGGGAGGAGTGAGTGCATTGGGATGGGGGGCACTCGGGGGGGGGGGCTGGCTCTGGGGCAGGGTTGGTTGTGTTGTACTTAAAAGTACTGCATGGGATCTTTTCAGGGGGAAAAGGCAAAATACCATATTTATTGGTAATACACACATATAGCAGTCAACACTTACATGCATATAATACAGCACACACACATCATGTTTTGTTTTTACCAATAGTTGTTCCAACTAGCTGCACTGGCCAGGTTAGTTAGGTGGGGGAGGGTTGGAGCCAGATCAATGCTCCCATGATGACTGCAAGATGCCTTAGATGTATAGTGTCTTCCCTCTAATGCAGAGAATCATCATATGCATATACAGTAATTCATCTGTGGCACCTTCTTCTGGGTGTTGTTTTAATGCTCCCCCATTCACCTTCAAAGAGGGTGCTTCCAAAATCAGGCACCTGCTGCTTACTCCCAAGGCATCCATAGGTCCAGTCTTCTTTCAATGAGCCCACTTCACAGGTCCCATTGTTCTTGAATCTGGCTTCCACCTTTCTCCAACCATTGCAAGTGCCCAGAGGTGCTTTTCTTTCATGCCTTATCCATTCACACCTCATTCGCTCAACAGGACAATCGATTTAGCAAAAGGAGGTACAAAGTCCTTAAGATACAAGGTTTCTATGTAAAAAGGCGTAATACAAAGTTTCTATGTTCTATAAAAGTATCCGAAGTTTCTATAAAAAGACTTCATACAATAAACTAAAGACTTATTACAATGCTAAAAGGACTTGATACAAAGTTAAAATAAAAAAATTTCAATGAGAAAATGATTAATACAGAGATTAATGAAATTTACCTACAGTTGCATTGGTATGGAGGGGGTTGGGGTGCCTGCTCTGGGGAAGGGGTGGTTGCACTGAAATGGGGAATGCCTGGCTCTGGGGTAGGGGTGAGTGCATTGGGATTGGGGCACTGAGCGACCTGGCTGAAGGGGAGGGGTGAGTGCATTGGGGTTATTTATAATTTTTTTTAAAAATAAAAGGTACTTTATAACAAAAGGAAAAACTTAAAAAACAATAGTCTGGTAGCACTTTTTTTTTTTCTGACAGAAATAATAATAACAGATCCACAGTAACAAATGATTGGGCGCATAACACCTTTGCTACACCTCTGTAGGGGTGCCAGGCCCATTCTGCATCAAGCCCCAGCCCAGGGCCCTAAAAGCGGCAGCATTCCATCAGTGGTCAGATGGCATCTGCCCTAAACACACTGGCCTGGGTTCTGACAATAACAAAATCAAACTATTGTCTGGTGTCCCTGGGCTACTTCCTACACTCCCCCACGGCCGGACCAAGCCATTCCGGCTTCCTGGGCAGACAGTTTAATTGCGCCCCGGGTTGGGAGAGGGTGCATGTGCGGCCCTGCCCCCGCCTGGTGCATGGGGGAGTGTGCGCAGAGCTGGCGGTGGCAGGACGCATGTGCCCAGCCCAGCCCGGCTACCACGCTGGCGTGCAGCCCGGGGCCGCCCGGGGCGGGCTGAGCCTGGCCGTGCAGGGTCCCGTGGCCATAGGGGGAAGGGCGCTGCTGGCCGGCGCTGCGGGGGTTAACGCGGCCCCTGCCCTGGGCGGCCGCTACAGGGTGGCCACTAGGAGCTGCTGCAGCCTGCGATCTGGGAGCCGGGCACACGGCGCCTGATGGCAGCTATAAGGGGCACTGTGTGCCCCTGGTTGGCGCCCCAGGCAGCTGCCCGGCTAGCCCATGCCTTAATCCGGCCCTGCACTCCCCCCACAGTGTGCCTGTGGCTTGGGATCGCCCTCTGTCTCCCTAAGGAAGGTCCGTCCGTAGGATTTATGGAGCCCCTATGCAGTACTATTAAACCAGTGCCCCTCTGCCCAATGGCAGCGAGGCGGGGTCTCACTTTTTAGAGATGTGATTTTATAATCATCGGCATCGCACTAATGAGGTATTTTAAAACACATTAAAACTAAGCGCCTCTAGACTAACACAGGACTTTCAGAAACTGGCAGACTATACCTGCACTGGGCAGTTGCATGTGAAATGGCGTCATTACCATTCAAATGGCACTTTCACAGGTTCAACGTGCTGCTAATAGGTCTGCAGGCTATGTCACTTTTACATGAACTAGCCCCTTTCCTAGCTACAGGAAGCAGAGCCACAGAACAAGGATAGGAAGTGGTGGGTGGGTCAACATTAAGACTCAGTGGTGCCCCAAATTTTGGGGTGCCTTATGCAACTGCGTATGCTGCATTTGGATAAGGACAACTCTGTGGTGAGGTACATGGCTAGTGGCACGTCTCAGCACATGGGTGGTCGGTAATGTAGGCAGGGGAAGGCCCAAACTTACGAAAACTGCCTACACGCCTGACTGCCTACGGCTGGGGCCACCGCCAGGGAAGACTGGTGCTGCAGTGCGGCAGCCCAGCTTCTCCTGGCCACTGCAGGGGATGGGACCGTGGCCCGACAGCCCGGCTCCCCCCACCTGCTGGAGAGGGGTGGAGCCAGAGCTGCAGCAGGGCAGCCCTGGTGGCTCTCCAAGTGGCCAGGAAAGATCAGGCTGAAGGTGGGCGGGGCTTGCTTCCTGGGGCGGGGCTTTGGGCAAAAGGGGCAAGGGTGGGGCTTGCCTTCCCCTGCTGGGCTTTCATCCACCGCCCATGTCTCAGCAGCACCTCGGTGCCCTGGTCTGCCAGCGGCTCTGGCACCTCTGGTAAGTCCTCAGTGCAGCAGGCATGCTTCTGCTACACTGTCCATCTGTTATTATTTACTGTTTATTGCCCCACAATGGCTAGGAGCCTAGGATCCCACTGTGCCCAGTACTTGTCTGTTCATCTATCTCTCTGTGTTTGTAAAGTTTGAACAAAATCCTTCAAGGCATTTTTGAGCACAGCAATGGTGAAAAAAAATCCACTTTTCCTGATTTAGAAAAATTCAAACCATGTTTTTTTAAAGACTAAACTGCAGGGGGGAAATGGCTTAACTAGCTTGGAAAAATCGTTTTTGACTTCCCACAGTTACAAGTGTTTGCTGACAGAGCAAGCTCTCTAGATGTCTTCATTTGTAAGACGTGCATTGCAGCTGGAATTCCAGTCACTGGTGCTTTATGAGGGTAAATTCGCCCCTCAAATTGTGGCCAGAAAATTGGGCTGTAGTTCAGGCTCCTTGAAGCTCTTCAATGCCTGTTGTGTGTAGGTTTAGCCCCACTGGACCCACAGAATCACAGATCTTGTTGCTTCTTCCCTGACCTTCCATCTTGTGCCAGTACCACAATGAATAGGGCTCGTGCAGAGACCCTCTCCCAATGAGTTCAGTAGAAAGGATGGTGCAGGATAATTGGAATAACACAGACTGAGGGCTTGATAGGATGCTGACATTGTTAAGCAGTGTGGAATTCAGCCAGAAACAGACTTCAGCACCTGGCGCTGACAGCATCAACATCCTAGTTGTCTAGTTTATGTCCCTTTACACAAAGCTTATGCAAACCTGGGTCCTCTCAAGCCTAGTCAATTTTGAAATGAAGAGATATTGATTCTCCACTCCTGGAACCACTAGTCAGTCTACTCAGTTAATCTCCATGAATTTGGCTTTTCTCTCTCCTTTTCTTCCTCAAAACATCCCCCATTAACTGAGATAAAACTGTTCTTCAACAGTGCTTTGGCAAAAGTATTGGAGCTTTAATAATACAATCCCAGTTTATTTTCAATCAGTGTTTATAGATATGCTAAGAATAGACAATAAAACACAATGTGGATCCTAATATAAGCATATACTCTTCAAAGGAACTGTATCCACTTATACCAGAGCTGAGTGCAGTACTCTCATTTCAATCCCCTTGTGCTCCTTCTCCATCCTTCCTCATAGATCTCACCCTTCAGTGATCATAGCAAAGTGAAATCACAAAGTCCCCAAATGATCCCCATCTAGAATGTCAGGAGGAAGGGAAATGTTAAGTAAAATATTGAGTATACAGTTGTCCTACAGTCAGGAAATTTAAAATGAGTTCACAGTAACTGTGATTCGGTCTTCAGTCCATGTACCTTAAACAGGTTATCCAGTTTGGCCATGATCTAGTGTTCACATAGCACAGCTAGATGAACATGCATATGGCTACAATGGAGTCCACATTTAAGAGGGGTAATAGTCTAGGTTGGGAACCTTCCTCCATTACATGTATCTAGCAGTGAGGCCCATCGTTGACTGGGCAAAGTCATTTTGTGTAGATTACACTTATAGGAAAGTTCAAGAAATGAAATATATGTCATAGAATAGTTTATTAATGTGCTTGCAAAAGGAAACTAAAAGTACAGTTTTAAATTTGTATAATTTCAACTTCAAACATTATTCATTTTACTAAATAATTACCATACCCAGTAAATTTGAATAAAACTCATAAAGCTTCCATTACTCTTTCTGTAACTAATTTGAGTTATTCTGTGATTTGTAACAGTAAAAATTTTCTTTGCACTAAAATGACAGTTGAACAGGAGACTCGATTTTAATTTTCTTAGCAAATATTTTTATGAACTCTAATCATAATAGTCATGACTTTTTTCCAATGAAAAACAAAAATAACTATTTAAACTAGTGTTCCTCAAAGTGGTCCGCAGACCTACTCTGAGAAGCTGCTACCGGGCTGCTCCAGTTTACTTACCGGCTCTGCAGCCACGGAGCCTCATGGCTCCCAGTGGCTGCAGTTCACCATTTGAGAAACAGTGATTTAAACCTTTCACCCAGCATATTCCGGTGTAAAAAGTAGTACATTCAGCTAATTTAAATGGCAGGATTGTTTATGCAAAATTTGGTATCTGTTGGTAATCGCAAAGTATAACTTTATTTTGCACAAACAGATCCACAAACAAACAAACTCTTCAAAATATATAATAGATTTTATGTCAAAGTTCCCACTTTCTGAAGGTACATCCTGCATCCTGCAGATCTCTATTTCAAATTTCACATAGCAACCATAGGGTGTTCTAGACTACAGGGTTTTTTCGAAAAAAGTGGTCTTTTTTCGAAAAAACTTCCCCTGCATCTAGACTGCTGCCGCGTTCTTTCGAAAGTAAATCGAAAGAACGTGGCAGGTAGTAAATCGAAAGAACGTGGCAGTTTTTTCGACCGTGGAAAACCACGTTTTACGAGGAATAATGCCTTTTTCTGAAAGTGCTCTTTCGAAAAAAGGCACTATGTAATGCAAAGTGTGCTTTTTCGAAAGTACTGGTTGTAGTCTAGATGCTCTTTTTCGAAAGAGGCTTTTTTGAAAGTATCTTTCAAAAAAGCATCTTTCGAAAGAGGCTTGCAGTCTAGCCGTAGCCATACTGTCTAGATAGCAGGAGATTTAATTCAAATAGGTGATCTGAAAAGGAGCTGATTGGATCCATTAAACCCTGTTCTTCCAGGACTTTGCTCTGGAGATGCACTGTCACAGTGCAGGATTCTGCACTAGATTGGTGCCTATCTAGTCTTACACTCTCTTTAGGCAGCTCTGTGTAGTTGTAATGGTATATAGAAATGGAAGAAAGAATGCAGGTGATACCTAAGGATGAGGGATTCTATACTGGATTGCAGTGACTCTGAAAAGATCTTAAGGGTTGTGGTGGATAACCAACTGAACATGAGCTTTCAGATGTAGATGGGAAAACTTATGTAATCCTTGCATGTCTAAACAAGGAGTACTGAATAGGAAGATGGTATTACATCTATATTCAGCATTAGCAAGACTCTGACTGAACTAGTGTGTCCAGTTCTGGAGTTCCAAGGACACTGAAACATTGGAAAGGGTTCAGAAAAGAGCTATATGAAGGATATGAGGTCTGGATATTGTGCCTTGTAGTGAAAGACTAAAAACTCAGTCTGTTTAGCTAAGTAGCGACCTGATCTCAGTCTACATGGAGAGAAGATTTATAATCTAGAAGAAAAATGCAAAACAAGGCCGAATGGCTGGAAGTTGAAATCAGACAAATTCAAACAGGAAATAAAATTCAAATATTTAATAGTGAGAGTAATTCAATATTGTAACAATTTACAATGTATTTAGAAGATACGCCATCACTTTTGACTGAATATCTTTCTAATATCTTCTTTATGCAGAAGTCACTGGGAGAAATTCTGTGATCTGCATCATGCAGGAGGTCAAATTAAATGATCACAATGGTTCCTTCTGTCTTTAAAACCTGCAAACTCATGTATCTATATTACTTTGGAATGTGTGACCTGTTCAGTCTCTAGCCTAATAGGCCTGAATCAGAGATTGTTAGAGCACAGCCAGTAAGCGCCATAATATGTTTTGCCAAATGTTATTTGACAGTGATCCTGTAATCAGAGTTCCTTTTGTAATACATATGTATAAGGGGGAAGGGTTAAAGTTACTCTTGCAGTCTTCTCAGTTACCCCCACAAATATTCTTGACTAGTTTTGATTGGGTTTTACTATGATTGTAGTATGAAAGTAGTTCACCAGTTGATGAGTGGGCAGGTGGGAGACTGAGATTGGTTGAATGGTTGGGGGAGACTCTGACTGAGAACAAATGCAGTGGGAAGGGTGGGGGGAGACAGATCTAATGAAGAGTCAGGGTGCAGGGGAAACATATGGACTGACTGTGCAAAGGTTACGACAAGGAACTGGAAGGATCACTAAGACTGGACAAGGAGTCTAGGGAGGGAGACTGGGACTGGGAGCTAGTGGAATGGTGTTGACTGAAGGCTGGAAGGGGCGATGACAGATCAGACAATGAGCCAGGAGGCAGGGAAGAACTAGGACTGACTAGGCAAGGAGACTGGGTGATAGGCTGAGGGAAACTGGGTGCGGATAGTCAGAAGACCAAGATTTGGAGCAGAGGAGATTAGGATTGGGACAGTGTGATATACTTCCTGAACACTGAAGTATAAATAAATAATAGTCACATAAATAGCACTCTATCCTGGAAACCTTCTGACCGCTATTCTTACCTACATGCCTCTCGCTTCTATCCAGGACACATCACATGATCCACTGTCTATAGCCAAGCCCTAAGACACAACCATATCTGCTCCAGTCCCTCAGGAAGAGACAAACATCTACATGACCACTATCAAGCACTTTTAAAACTTAAATACCCACCCACAGAAGAGAAGAAACAGATTGAAAGAGCCAGGCAAGTACCCAGAAGTCACCTGCTTCAGGACATGCCCAACAAGGAAAATAACGCCACTGGTCATCACCTACAGCCCACAGCTAAAACCCCTCCAGTGCATCAGTGTCAATCTATAACCTGTTATGGAAAATGATCTTTCACTCTCACAGACCTTGGGAGACAGGCCAGTCCTCACCTACAGACAGCCCCCCAAACTGAAGCAATTACACACCAGCAGCCACACAGTGCACCACAGAAACACTTACCCAGGAACCAATCCCTGCAACAAACCCACTGCCAACTCTGCCCACACATCTACACAAGTAACACCATCACAGGACCTAATCACATAAGCCACAACATCAGGGGCTCATCCACCTGCACATCCACTAACATGATCTATGCCATCAAGTGCCAGCAATGTCCCTCTGCCATGTATATTGGCCAAACTGAATGGTCTTCTATGCCCAAGGATAAATGGACCCAAATCAGACATCAGGAAAGATAATATACATAAACCTGTAAGGGAACATTTTAACCTTCCTGGACATTCAGTAATGGATTTGAAAGTAGCCATTCTTCTACAAAAGAATTTAAAAACCCAATTACAAAGGGAGACAACTAAACTGCAATTCATTTGCAAATTCAATACTATCAACTTAGGACTGAATAAGGATCTTAACTGGTTAATGCATTACAAAGGCAATTTCCCCTCTCTGAATATTTACATCTTTACATCAAATGCTGTGAATGAGCCACTTCCGCCCTGACTTGATTAGCTTCATTAACACAAGCAACTTCTTCCTTGTATATACTCCTGCTAATTCCACTCCAACTCATCTGATGAAGTGTGTTTTACCCACAAAAGTTTATGCCCTAATAAATCTGTTAGGGTTCATCTACACTAGCCCCTTAGTTCAAACTAGGGAGGCTAATGAGGGTGACCGAAATTGCAAATGAAGCGCGGGATTTAAATATCCCGCGCTTCATTAGCATGGTCCCAGGTGGTTACCATTTTGGAAACTGACTAGCCTGGAATAACTGCCCACGTCTACACGCAGCAGTGAAACGGGAGTTCGAAGTAAACCCCTTAACTCGAATTAGCTGTTAAACCTCATTCCACGAGGAGTTACAGCTAATTCGAGTTAGGGGTTTACTTTGAACTCCCGTTTCACTGCACTACACTGTGTGTAGACGCGGGCAGTTATTCCGGGCTAGTCAGTTTCCAAAATAGCGACCGCCCGGGAACATGCTAATGAAGTGTGGGATATTTTAATCCCGCGCTTCATTTGCAATTTCGGTCGCCCTCATTAGCCTCCCTAGTTCGAACTAGGGGGCTAGTGTAGACGTACCCTTAGTCTCTAAGATGCCACAGTCCTCCTCTTTGTGGGATGTACTGTGGAAGAACAGATGGAAGATTGTGCTCAAGGAGAGCAGAGAGTGAGGAAGTGAATAGAAAGAGACATGGTCCATAAAATAGCCTGGGGTAAATTCATGGAGGGCATTACAATTTAGGAAAACAAGTTTAATCTGGATCCTGAAGAGAGCAGTCTGCAAATGGAATTGTCTAAGGGAGAGAAGTCAGCAAGTCAGTTGATGCATGCCACCAAACAGCCATGAGATTTATTCATTACTGAGCTGGGGCCAGATTAAAGCAGTGGTCTGGCGGCAAGACACTACATATCCCTAGATATCTCTTGTCTTACTTTTGCTTGTAATAGCCAAATTTTAAGGTGTTTTGGCATTTAATGATGCATTTAGGTGCCTAGGGGGATTTTCAAATCCACCGAGGTTCATAACTTACAACTCCAAGGAGCATCCAAATATCCCACTAAGTGTCTATCTGCATATTTAAACACCTAAATACTTCGAAAATCTGTCCTCAAGGTCTTTGGGCCAAAAACATTGTCTTGTACTTGCACATAAAGCTCATTATGACGCTATATAATACAGAAATCACATTTCCAGTCCCTGTATTTTAGGCTTTTACTCCACAGAATGGTTTTTCCATTCTGTTTGCTTAAGGTCCTTATTCTGTGCTCATCTTTAGGATACCCGAGAAGCTAGCAAGTTACAAGTGATCAGCGAACACATAGTACATGTAGATGTCTCAAGCCCCGCTCCAAGGCCTCATCAGAATTGTGACAGAAAGGTAAAGCAGCAAAACAGTTAAATGGCTGCAGATTAAACATTTGTTCCTCTTCTGCATTCATGGTACCCAAGCCATGAAGCAAACCTGCCAGATTAACCATCAAGTATTGTAAAAACTGCTATGTCAGTCTCCAAGCCAAAGCTAAACACGCAATGACCACTGAAGGCAAGACACCAATGCCTGGGAAACTAAATAAATATAAGCACACAGCTATCCATCACTGCCATCTGGAAAAGATTGGGCTGAACGTCTTCCTGTCAGGATCTGCTACAGTATTTATTTGTGTAGCTGAGCTACAGCTTCGGGGAGTTCAGCAAAATATTTGTCAATGATGATTTGGTGAGAAGATTTGAGGCCAATTGCAAGGCTACAATTAACCCCCCTATTCAAATTTGCAAAATAACTATTCCAATTAATGGCTACCTTCCCTTTTTTCCACGAAGGAGCTTCACATATGTGGAAACAACACGTGAGAGGTGATCTCACTTTGGTGCTATGTACATATGTTAACAAAACCCCGAGAATGATCCTGAGTTGGTGACATATACAGGTGTAAAGAACTCATGATGGATGATGTTGCTTCTATGACATATATATAAACTGGATGGAAAATGCAAGCTTTTGCTTAACACAAATAATCTGACTTCTCCTTCTAACACCATAGCATTAGGAAGGTAGAAAAAGTCAATACGGAGGAGTATGAGCTATATCGGATTGGGGAGGGGGGGACCAAAGGGAGGCTAATGCCAGCCAGCTATGGTCCAGCAATAGAAGGTATATTGATTACATTTTTACATGAGGCTATGAGAAATGAAAGCAGTTAAAGAAAAATATACCACAGACTACCAAGTCAGGATGAGAATGAGAAGAAAATATTCCTAACCAACCCACACTGAATTAAAACCACAAGATATCAGCTTGTGGGCAGGCTTTACCTATGCCCGTATCTGTTAGGTAACACTTTAGTTCAGCCAGATAGGCATCAAATACATGTCTGAATTATGTAGAACTCCACTCTAAGATCCAGAAATTAGTGGCTCCAATCAGAGGAGACCATTCTAATTTTGCTACGAACCAAGAGAGGGGACTGATGGAGAAGGTGAGAATAAGAGGGAGATTTAGAAGGTGTCATTCCTATAAGATACGGGTACATTTACACAGCAGTGTTATTTCGGAATAACTGACATTATTCTGAATAACAAAGAGCGTGTCTACACTGCAAGTCGTTATTTCAAAATAATGTCGAGCTGGAGGACTTCTTACTCTGACTCCTGTAACCCTCATTTTACGAGGTGTAAGGGAAGGCGAAGGAAGAGTGTTCTTCCTTCAGCTTCCACCGTGTAGACAGTGCCTACGTGAGTGAAGAAAAAAGGGATTGCCATATTCATCAGTATGCAGGCAAGAAAAGAAAATGTTGGGAAGTAAAGAAATGTAGGGCCAATCCTTAGTTCTTTACACTACGTCCACTCATTGCTCACACAGACCAACTCCAATTGACTCCAGTGGGAATTTGCCTGAATAAGAATAGCATAAAAGTGAGTTAGGACATCAGGGTTTGGTTACTAGTGAGTGCGGTGCAATGAATAGGAGTATGAAAACTCACTCGTGTAGAAGAAGGCTGGGCACCCAGCTGCAGGAGAGTAAGGGTGACAGGGATGCACATCATTGCCTTCCAACCCCCCTGGAAAAACCAAGAAAAGGTTAGAGCTGTCTGAAGCTGTATTCACATTGCCACATTCCCCTCTCCATGCTGACCTTCTGAGAGCAGGAGAAGGGCAGAGAGCCTGGAATGCCTCACACTGCAGTCCCTGTGGGTCACAAGCTCTGGGGAGTGGAATTGCTATCCTTTCCATGGGGCAGCCACCCTCCCACGACTAACCCAAGGAATGTTCATGAAGGGATCCTCACAGAGCTTTCCTGTCCCCAGAGCTTTCTCGTGCCAGAGGATGTGATCAAGCCCATTCTAATTTTAGCACAAGAGGCTAAAATTCTTCTAAGCAAATAGTTTCCAGAAAACAAGAAGCAGCCAATGTATGTCATGGGGGATTGCTCAGAGATCTGAGGTTTACAAAAATAGCTGTATTATAAATGAAAAGGATGGGAGTTAGCTAAGGTTTGAAGGGAAAAGCAAAGAATGCAGAGTGAGTTAATGCTACTAGTGGGCCTCAGGGAAATAAGAGATTTTATAAATGTACCAGAGTGAAGTAGTGCTGGAGAGAGTTTAAGTCCACTAAGAAATGAAGAAGCAGATGAAATTAATGATGACTCATAATATCCAAGATCCTGAATTCATTTTTAAAATTTATCTTCCACAAGAAAATGAAAGAAAATAGGGTTGAACAACTAAAGAAACAACTATTGAAAAAAGCAGCCCATTAAGCGCAACGTATAGACAGAAGGATGCTCCTTAAAGGCAAACTATTTAAAATAATTTAGAATTTTCCACTTTCTCACCCTAATTACAGTGAACATTGGCACTCATATTTTACAGATTGAGACACTGAATCATTGAAGCAGGTCAAGTGATTAAATCAGAAAGAGAGAGGACCAGTGACTGAGCCAGGAATAGAACCTAGTCATTGAACATTTTTAAATCTGCAAGAGTGAGTAATTTGCACCAAAGAGTTTTTATAAAATTGGCCAAGAGACTCTCTCAATCACTCATATTGATTTGTGACAAATCTTGGAATACAGAGAAAGTTCCAGTGCCCTGGAAAAAGCGAGTGTTGTGCAAATATTTAAAAAGGGAAAATGGACCAAGATGACCATAACCCAGTTAGCCTGAAATCAATCCTGGGCAAAATCATGAAATGGCCAATGCGGGCTGCAATTAGGAAATACATAAGGGATGCATGTCTGCATAATTCATACCAATCAACATGATTTTATGGAAATCAGATCTTGTCAAACAAAGTTGCTCCTGTTTTTTTATGAGATTGCAAGTTTGGTTTATAAAGATAATTAGAAAGTTAAAAAAAAAAAATTGGCAATAATGATACCAGCTTTCTTGGGAGAGCATTTTGAGAGCTACAGATGAAAAGTGCCATGGGATAGCAGTAGCAGCAGCAGGAGGAGGCTTCTAATCATGCTTTAGCGTTAGCTAGTCTAGCATGGAAAAATAATGCAAGGGGGGGGGGACATAGTAAGGGATGAATTTAAAACATGTTTCAAACAAAGCATATCAGAGTTACAGAGTTACATGACATGACGTAGAGAAATTAAATGGTGTCAGCAAAGGGAGAAATATATATGCTTTTCAAGGAGATATAGCAGATAGTACTGAGTAAGCAGGATCTGAATGAACTGTCCCCTGACAACTAAGAGCAGAAGAGGTAAGCCCAGAGACCGAGGCAAGAAGGGCAAAAGGAGCAACTGCCTCCTGGCCCGGTGACTCCAAAGCAGGAGTGGGGAACCTGCTGGCCCACAGAAAAATCAGTCGGGGCCGCTCACCAGTGAGAAGCAAAGAAACAAAAACCAGAAAACCAAAGCAAAACAAAAAACCCCTCACTGACATGGCCCCGGACTGAGAAGCAGAAAGACACTTCCCATATTCCCCTTGCACACCAGAGCTTGGGGGGACCCAGCCTAGTAGATTTTGTGTGCTCCAGCCCCACGGAGGGTGGGCTGGAGTGCCAGCATGGGCTCCCCAATGCTCAGGGGGAGGGGGGAGCCCTGAGCCTGGGGAGCTGGATTCAAGCATGCTGGGGGCCACATCTGGCCCTGGGGCCTTGGTTCCCCACCACCGGTCTAAAGGGACCTGGGCTCCCAGCCAGCATTGTCGCTGCTAAGGCAGCAGCAGTGCCCAGAGCCCCAGGTCCTTCAAATCACCAGTGGAGTGCCGTGCAGCAGGCTCTGGGCAGATCTTTGGGCTGCATGGAGAGGAGGGGGTGCCACACAGTGCACTTCAGGCAGGGCTGGGGGGGATTCACCGTGGTCTGGGCGGCACTGAGGGCTGGCTGTCCCCGCTCCACCTCTTCCAGGAGCACAGAGCCAGGCTCCCACCCCACCTTGCCCAGGAGCCCAGCAAGGCGCCAGCCTTGTCCACATGTCTCTGTGCTCAGCATGATGAGGCTGCTTTGCGCAAATGCTCACTTTTGGCTGCTGTTGGATCACAAGGCGTTTTGTGATTGGGAGCAGAGTTATTAGCTTGAGTCTGACTCATGATTTTTTAGCTTTTTTAGTTGGCATTACTGTATTCAGATGTAGTCATGTCACATAACACTCTTTCAGTTCCTCTGGTATCTCTAGAGGATGTTAAGATGAAGATACTAGGTTAGACATTTTTAAATCAGTAGGTCTGGATAACTTGCATCCAAGAGTTTTAAAAGAACTGTCTGAGGAGCTCACTGGATGTTAATGGTGATTTTAAATCAGTCTTAGAACATGTTGTTTAGAAGACTAAAAGAAAGCTAATGTTGTACAAATATTTTAAAAGGATAAATGGTAATTATTGTCCTATCAGTTTGCCATTCCGGATAAGGTAATGAAGTGGCTGGCACCGGACTAAATTAATAAAAAATTTAAATGGGTCATATAATTAATACCAATCATCATGTGTCAAAAATAGATCAAGTCAAACCAACAAAACTTTTTTTTATGAGATTACAAGTTTGATTGATAAAGGTAGAAACTATTATATATTTTAGAGAGTTTGTGTGACTGTCTGTGTGTCCATCCATCTGTGGGTATGTCTAGACTACATGCCTCTGGTGACAGAGGCATGTAGATTAGGCTACCCGGCATAGGAAAATGAAGCAGCGATTTAAATAATCGCTGCTTCATTTAAATTAAAATGGCTGCCGCGCTGAGCCGATCAGCTGTTTGTTGGCTCAGCGCGCTAGTCTGGACACTCCGCGGTCAACATCAAAGGCATTTGTTGACCTCCCCGGTAAACCTCATCCCACAAGGCATACCGGGGAGGTCGACAAATGCCTTTGATGTCGATGCGGAGCGTCCAGACTAGCGTGCTGAGCCGACAAACAGCTGATCGGCACAGTGCGGCAGCCATTTTAATTTAAATGAAGCAGCGATTATTTAAATTGCTGCTTCATTTTCCTATGCTGGGTAGCCTAATCTACATACCTCTGTCGCCAGAGGCATGTAGTCTAAACATACCGTGTGAGTCCATTTGTTCACAAATTCCTCCTAAACTAGAAGAACTAGGACCACCAAATTTGGTAGGCAGCTGGGGTTGTCCTCTCTCCCTGGGGCAGCCTGTGTACTGAACTCTTCGTCCCCAGACCCTCCCCAGAACAATGATTTGAATGAAGAAAAACAAAACTTACTTGAGTTAAGGACCCCGAGCAATGCTGGGTAAATCTTCTTGTCTTCTAAATCTTTAACCTACCTGGACACTCATTAAGGGATCTACAAGTTGCTGTTTTGTTTCAGACCAATTGCACAAGCCAAACACACAGAGAAGGATTGGAACTCCACTTCATTCTCAAGTTTAACTCTCATGCAAATGGTTTAAATCGCGATATCGGATGGCTCGCACATTGTCAACCAACCAACCAATGAAGGTGCTAATGGTTCTTGATGTCTGTGTAAAATCTAGTGTTAGTACCCTTCCTTTCCTAGTGCAAACTAATGGTTCTTATCAGCCTCTTTTAACTATTTACTCTTTGAGGTGCTAATAGACTATTTGTTGGTTTTTAAGTTTTTCCTGTTACAGACTGGCTCGGCTGTCCCTTTGAAACTTATCTACCCAATGTCCTCTTTTCCCCCCCTCCAATTTTTTTTCTCTCCTCCTCTCCCCTCCCCTCTTCCCTTATTTATTCTTGGTTCTGGACTTCCAACACTCCGATAATCTGAAGAAGTGGGCTGTGCCCACAAAAGCTCACGATCCCTGTTGCATAAAAAAAGCCTCCGCCTGAGCTTACTTGATTTTACACATGCATTTTCTGAAACTACACTAACTGTAAGGTCTAAGGTTTTAAACTGCAACTCATTGTAATCTTTGTCAAACTTTGCAACTTGCGGTAATCCTTGTCAAATGTTGCAACTTTGTCTTTATAAATTCAGAAACTCACTGAACTTTGTAATCTTTGTAACTCTCAGCCTCTTTGCCTGTGACTTGCTCTAAATTGCATTCTCCCCTGAGTGAATGAAGAGAGGTGTGAGTGTGTGTGTTTTGTGTTTGTGTTTGAAGCTGCAAGGCTAAGGCTGGAGCACATGGTGATGAGTCATTAGAGACTGCTGCTTTACTGGATAAAGGGAAGTCTGGGCATGCTCCCTGGTGATGAGGTGGATGAGTCACAGGGGCCATACAGACACAATATAAAGGAGAGGGAGCACATGTGAATTTCTCTTTTTCTTCCCCAGCTCCTGTGAAACTCCTCTCTGCAGCCAGTGTCTCTCCTAACCAGCTCCCCAGCCATGATCAACAGACAGACCCTCCAGAATCTATATGTCTTGGCTCCTTCTGCAACCCATATGCCTGTGTAAGTGTGTGAGTGCCTGAGGGCAGGAATGAATGTGTGTGAATGAATGGAGGTGTGTGTGTGTTTGTGTGTCTGAGAGAGAAATAGCTGGTCCCCCTTTAGTTTCAACCTTTGGTGGCAGCTCTATCTTCTTTAGTTTATCAATAAACCCATGCTAGTGTAACCCTGAGGGTATGTCTAGACTGCATCCCTCTGTCGGCAGAGGGATGCAGATTAGGCAGGTTGACGTTGCAAATGAGGCAGGGATTTAAATGCCCCACACCTAATTTGCATAAAAATGGCCACCACGTTTTGCTGACTAAGCACTTTGTCGGCAAAAAGTGGCAGTCTAGAGGGGGATCTGTTGAGAAAGAAAGCCTTTTTCGACAGATCCCTTATGCCTCCTGCAAGGAGGTTTACGGGATCTGTCGAAAAAGGCTTTCTTTCTCAACAGATCCCCCGCTAGACAGCCACTTTTTGCCAACAAAGTGCTGAGTCGGCAAAACGTGGCGGCCATTTTTATGCAAATTAGGTGCGGGATATTTAAATCCCTGCCTCATTTGCAACGTCAACCTGCCTAATCTGCATCCCTCTGCCGACAGAGGGATGCAGTCTAGACATACCCTGAGTGATCTCCAGTGGGAATTTTTGGGGGTAACAATCCCATCTACATGTTAATCTTTAAAGTGCTACCAGATTATTTGTTGTTTTTTAAGTTTTTCCTGTTACAGACTGGCTTGGCTATCCCTCTGAAACTGTTGAAATATACTTAGACTCCTGAAAGATGTTTCACTTGGTATTGCATGTGATTTTAATTTAAAAAACAGAAAAGATATCCAATTATTACTGCACACATTACATAGATTGAAAGCAGGTTAACACATATGTCTCAAAATGTAACTGTAAACAAGCAAATCATCACAGAACAGGTGTCTTTCCTGTGTGTTCTTGGTCCTACACTGTAACTTTTTTATCAATGGCCTGAGAGAAAACACAACATCACTACAGATAAAGTTTTCAGGTAATATAAAAATTGGGGAATGGTATACAATGTAGAGGGCAGGTCTCTGATATAGAGCTGGAATTGGATTGCTAAACTGGGTGCAAGCAAACAATATATGTTTTAATATTGCTAACTGTAAATATATACATCTAGAAACAAAGAATGTAGGCCGTGCTTACAGGACGGGGGAGTCTATCCTGGGAAGCAGTGATTCTGAAAAAAATGTAGGATCCCGGTGGATAATCAGCTGAACATAAGCTCTCAGTGCCATGCTGTGGCCATAAGGGCTACTGCAGTCCTTGGTACATAAATAGAGGAATATCAAGTAGGCTAGAGAGGTAATTTTGCCTCTGTTTTTGGCGCTGGTGTGACTGCTGCTGAAATACTTTGTCCAGATTCTGGAAGGATGTTGATAAATTGTAGAAGGCACAGAGAAGAGACAGAAGAATGATTAAAGGAATCAAAAACATGTCTTAGAGTGATAGCCTCATAGAGCTCAAACTATTTAGCACAACAAAGAAAAAATCAAAGGTTGATTTGATTACTGTCTGTAAATATCTAGGTGGGGGCCAAATATTTAATAATGGGCTCTTCAGTCAAGCAGAGAAAGGTATGACATGATCCAATGGCTGGAAGCTGAAGCTAGACAAATTGAGACTGGAAAGATAGTGTAAAGTTTCTGAGGATTGTGGTGGATTCTCCATCACGGACCATTTTAAAATGAAGACTGGTGAATTTTTTTCAAAAAGATCTGCTCTCAGAATTACTTTGGGGGAGTTCTATGGGCAGTGGTATACCAGAAGTCAGACGACAAGATGATTGACCTTGGAATTTCTGAATATGCCTGGAGCTACTCAGAATCAATAGAAGATTTTGCCTTTGATTTCACGAGGTGCAAAACTGGGCCCATACTTTGAAGCTCAGATTATTTGAATTGATCTCTGTTAATACAATTAGTTATTATTTTTTCAGATTTGCTGCACATAGCAATATGGTAAGGAGGGAGGGATTGTGAAATCTTCTTACTATATATTTTAGAAATGTACATTTGTCTGCCTGCCTGTCTGCATCTGGAGTCCATTTGTTCACGAATTCCTCCAACACAGTAAGAGCTAGGATCACCAAATTTGGTAGGCAGCTTGCTCTTATCCTAACTTAAAGCCAGGTCAGGATTTGGTTGTGCTAGAATGGGATGTGCCTGGAATTTGATTGTTTCTCATAAAATAGAAAGGGGGGGGTCTGTTTGGAGGGAGTTATACTACAGAATGACCATAAGGTGGCAGCAAGGGGCCAGAGATGGGGACCAGGACAGCTATGACCCCGAGCCAGGAGGCGTGGAGAAAGGGACAGGTATCTACTATATTTTTCAGAGAGTTTGTCTGTTTCTGTGTCTGTTTGTGAGTCTGTCTGTCCCCCAGCTGGGGGACATTCACTCCTCTCCTAACTGTGCCCGCTGCAGCAGCATGGAGAGATGCTTCTCACCTGGTTCCAAGCTGCTGCGGTGAGAGAGGGCTAGGGTTGTCTTCTCTTCCTGGGGCAGCCTGCATACTGAACCCTTCATCCCTAGCCCCACCCCAGAGCAATGATTTAAATGAAGAAAAACAAAACTTATTTGAGTTAAGGACCTGAGCAACACCAGCTAAATCTAGTTTAGAAAAGATATAAGAACACAGGAAGCCTCTAGGGACAAAGGAAACAGAAGAAAATAGCCTGTTTCAGGGGACACTCAATTTTGTTTTCAAGAATCTGCAAAGAGTTTTTTGTGCATGTGAAGAATATCCATGAAAGCTTTTAGAAACAAACAACATACAAAAAGGCAGAGAAACAGCACTGTTCCAGTTAGAAGTTAAATTAAATACACTGGTAACACTACATGAACTTAAGTTTAATTTTCTAATCATAGGTTTAGGGCAGTGGTTTTCAACCTCTCTTTCATTTGTGGACCCCTAAACATTTTTGAATGGAGGTTCAGATCCCTTTGGAAATCTTAGACATAGTCTGCAGACTGCTGGGAGTCTATGGACCACAGGTTGAAAACAACGCATGTAGAGGATTTTTAGTAATCTAGGAAAATATCTTAGTATAAAGATTTAATATCTGAAACTTTACATAACACTCCAATGAAAAGTTGTCTGAATTTTTACCGTAGCAGTACTGCCAACTGCCACAGCTCAAAATCCTCAAGATTTTTGAAGATAATAAATTGGGTATTCCTTTGACCTGTGTTCTGGTGCTAGAGTCCAGAGAACCCAACCAAGATCCCATCCAAGAGGAAAGTACAACAAAGCAGCTGGCAGGGTCAGATGAAACAGCAAGGCAGAATCCAAGTTACAACCAGCAGGCAATGGCATGTTGCTTAGACAAGGCCATAAATGAAGCAGGGAATTTCTATATGGTCATGAGCTGAGCAGATTATGAAACCCAGGAAGCTGATCTCCTTAAGTTTGTGAATTTTCTGGTAATTTGCTCTGCTGGTTGTGGCATGGCCATGATGAGTACTTCCCAAAAACCTCATGGGCCTGGGTTTGACACCACGGTCCTGAGTTCACCAGCCCTATTCTTGGGGTGCCAAAGGATTAGGTTTATCTCAGTGTGCCTTGTGAAAGAGGTTCCCTCCTCATATATGGAAATACAGGATATCATGGAGAAGACACTCTTCTTGTCCCTGAATCTGAATTGGTGGGGATGAAAGGATGCGGATACATTTTTGGTTCGGGAAGGGATTACTGGAGAAGAGTTTCATGTGGGAAGCATGAAACACAGGATATACCTTGAGGGACTGGGAAAGAGTTGATTTGTCTGCAGGTCTGGTAAAAACCCGCATATTGGCACTCTGTTTGTAGAGGGTGGGCCCGTCTTGAACTGTTTGGCCAATAGTACTACTTTCTGTCCCATTGTGAAAGTAGGACCTTCCTGTCAGTGGCAGTTATCTTAATGCTTGTACAAATCAAAACGTTGCTTTAGCTTCTGTTGGATGTGGGTTATCCGGTCTGATGTTGTGGGAACTGTGAGTGCCATGGGCAGTGGAGGATGAAAACGGGGTTGAGACCTGGAGGAGATTGAAGATGATCTGAGCAAACATTAATGCCCAGGGATCAGCCAGCTAAAGGGCAGTCCAGATCAGTGTTCACATCAGAGCCCAACAGTTAGGAGAGTCAGTGCAAGGGAAAGGTACAGCAAGGTAGCTGATAGTGTCAGGTGAGGCAGCAAGGCCAGATTGGGTGGGACTGCAAGACAGATCAGGCAAGGTAGCGAGGCAGGGTCAAGCAGGGTGTGAATAGCAACTGGCAGAGAATAGGCTTTTTGTTCAGACAAAGCCAGAAAGAAAGCAAGAATTTTATATAAAGTCACCAGCCAATCTGAGTTAAGACCATATGGTCCAACACAGAACCCGGGAAACTGACCAACCAAGTCTGAATTCCCTAGCAATTTAATGAGTTGGTATGATCTGACAGACAAAGCTACTTCCCAAGAACCCAGTGGGCCAAGGTTTGAGAGAAGAGTCTTACCAGCACCTTCATTTATGATGTACTGCCTTCCCTTGATTGCCTCCTTAGTCATGTGACTTGCAACTTTAAGTGCATCAAGGTGAAAGGGATAAACAATGAATAGATTGCAAGGCCAGAAGCGACTCCTGAGATAATTTAGTCTGACCTCCAGTATAACATATGCCATTGAACTCCCCCAAAACAATTCCTTTTCAACTAGTGCATATCTTTAAAAAATACAGCCTAAATTTTTTCAATGATGGAGACTCCAGTCTTGGTAAGTTGGTCCAAAGGTTGATTACCATCACTGTAAAAAATCTAGGCCTTATTG
This sequence comes from Pelochelys cantorii, assembly GCA_032595735.1. Taxonomy (NCBI): domain Eukaryota; kingdom Metazoa; phylum Chordata; order Testudines; family Trionychidae; genus Pelochelys; species Pelochelys cantorii. Next base: position 208,641,114 of record CM064326.1, read on the forward strand.
CCTGTCTGAATTTGTCTTGTTTCAACTTCCAGATATTGGATTGTGTAATACTTCCTCTGCTAGACTAAAGAGACCATTATTAAATATTTGTTCCCCATGTAGATATTTATAGGATGTAATCAAGTTGCCCCATCACCTTCGCTTTGTTAAATTAAAGAGATTGAGCTCCATAAGTCAATCACTATGAGCAAGCTTGGCAGAATTTAGCTTAATTTTTATAATTCCAATATATAATACAATGTTTATTTTAACTATCTTTTTATTTTTGTCAATGTAAATGTTCATACTTGTGCCCAATTATGCATATTAAGCATTTTTTTTAAATGTAGTCAACTAAAACTTTCACAGTTGTGGGAAATCATGAGGGTAGATGTCAAGGAATAGCAGAGTGAGGTTAATGTTAATTAGTAGGCATTAAGTTTAAAACAAACAAAAGGAAGTTTTTCTTCACTCTGCGCACAGTCAACCTGTGGAACTCCTTGCCAGAGGATGTAGTGAAGGCTAAGATTTTAACAGGGTTCAAAAAAGAGCTAGATAGATTCATGGAGGTTAGGTTCATCAATAGCTATTAGCCAGGATGGCTAGGAACAGTGTCCCTAGCCTATTTGTCAGAAACTGGAAATGAGCAACAGGGGATGGATGACTTGATGATTGCCTGTTCTGTTCATTCCCTCTGGGGCATCTGGCATTGGCCACTGTCAGAAGACAGGACACTTGGCTAGATGGACCTTTTGGTCTGACCCAGTATGGTCGTTCTTATGTTCTTATTTACCAATAAAAACATAATCCTTTCAAGCATAACTACAAGGCTTTAATCCTTTAATCATCCTCATGGCGCTTTTCTGAACCCTCTCATTTATCAACATCCCTCTTGAAGGATCACAGCTCCACTTCTTACTGTGGCACTGACTATTATTGTGATGTCAGGGAAAACAGAAAACCAGACTAGAGAAAATGACAATCCGATTTTCATTACAGGAAACAAGAGTGATACTGGCAACTGGTATCTATGGGTATGTCTACACTAGCCCCCTAGTTCGAACTGGGGAGGCTCATGTAGGCATTCGAAGTTGCAAATGAAGCCCGGGATTTAAATATCCCGGGCTTCATTTGCATCTTCCCGGGTGCCGCCATTTTTAAATGTCCCTTAGTCCGAACTCCGTGCCCGCGGCTACACGCGGCACGGAGTAGGTAGTTCGAATTAGGATCTCTAATTCGAATACCGGTACACCTTGTTCCACGAGGAGTTCGAACTAGGGGGCTAGTGTAGACATACCCTATGTTAGATGGTGTGCAAGCTACAAGCATGGACATTATCTGTTGTAAAATATTATTTTAATACTTTATGCCAGTGGTGGGCAATATGTGGAGCATGAACCTCCTCGCTGCTCACTTCCCCAACAGGCTTCTCGCACCGGGACACCGAAGCCCTGCACTTCCTGCTCCTCCTCCGTCCCTCCCAGCACTTCTGGAGTGTGCGAATCACCTGATACACGATTCATCCCTGCTCTTCCCCCCTCCCTCCCTCCCAGAGCTGGAACACCACAGATCAGCTGTTTGTGGCATTTCAGCTCTGAAAGGGAGGGGGAAGAGTGGGGTGGAGTGTGAATCAGGAGATTTGCATGCTCTGAAAGTGGTGGAAAGATGGGGAGGAGCAGGGAAGTAGGGGCTCATGTGCCCCAATGTGTGAGAGGTACATGGGGGAGGAGGGCAGACGGGGGGCCACGAGGCTGCAGGTGGAACCTCAGTAGGTCATGGGCTGCTGTGGCCCACTGAGGTGAAGGAGGGCTTCTCATGTGGCCCACCCACTATTCGTGGTTATCCATCCCTGCTTTATGCTGTATTTGTGTGCCTGTCAGAGACATACTTTTCACTTCTTGAGTCATAGTGCATGAACCGTAAAGGGTCTACATCTCATGCATTTTACTGAAATTCTGTTAAAGGAGTTTTATAGAGTTATTAGCAGAGCTGGTAGAAATGTTAATAGCTTTCAATGACATTTTCTGTATTTTTAATGACAAACCAAAATCTGACAAAAATGTATCATAAAAAAATCTGTCTGCTTGAAACATCTTGCTTAGAATAACCCCAAACACAAAGTGAATTATGTTCTTTGACTGTTAGGGTGTGTCTAAATTACATGGCTCCGTCGACGGAGCCATGTAGATTAGGGTTGTAGGCAAAGGGAAATGAAGCGGCGATTTAAATAATCGCCGCTTCATTTAAATTAAAATGGCTGCCGCACTGTGCCGATCAGCTGTTTGGCGGCACAGCGCTGTAGTGTGGATGCGCCGCGGTTGACATCAAAGGCATTTGTCGACCTCCCCGGTATGCCTCATGGGATGAGGTTTACCGGGAAGGTCGACAAATGCCTTTGATGTCGACCGCGGAGCATCCAGACTAGCGCGCTGAGCCGACAAACAGCTGATCGGCACAGCGCAACAGCCATTTTAATTTAAATGAAGCGGCGATTATTTAAATTGCTGCTTCATTTCCCTTTGCCGTGTCAACAAATCTACATGGCTCTGTCGACGGAGCCATGTATTCTAGATGTACCCTTAGATATATGTCATCACAACATAGTCACCTTTCTGTGTAAAGGCAGAAAGAGCTTCACACAAAGGGAGAGAATCCAGTAACCAAAAGGAGGGAACTACATGCACATACACACACTCTGTGGAGGTTCTTTTTCTCAGAAACTCTCATTTCCTCTATGGTGGTACTTTAGTGAGACTGTTCTGGATAAGACAATGTCCAGTTACCTACCTGTATTATGTTGCTCTTCGAGATATGGATACAGACATGTATTGACTCAGATGTGCATGCACCTAGCTCACTGAAACCAGAAATCTTTGCTTCTGCCCTCAGGTCCTCATAGCCTCTCTCAAGGCTATGTAAGGAGAATGCTAGCCCGAGTCCTTTCATTTCCTTCATTTGGAACCCAAAACTAGAGACTTCGATGAAGAGGGGACAGAGGGTCTGCTATAGAATTCATACCTTCACCCATGTCTCAAAAAAGAATGGTTACAATGCAACAAGTAACAGTCTTATCTTTTTTGAGTCCTTTCAGACATGTATTCCACCCAGCTGCCGCACAAGCTGTACTCTTAGAAGGCAGGGCTTGGAGTCTAATTAAACAATGACTGCAGAACGGCCTTGCCAAAATTTGTGTTTCAAGCAGATGCTGTGGTAATCACATAATATTTGGCAAAAAAATATGAAAGACCATGAGGTAACCCTGCAAATGTCCGATTTTGAAACATACGTGCAGCGGATATTGCGTGGACTGTGGGAGAGGGGGAAAATAGCTTGAGCTACTCCATAAGCCGTGGTAATACAGGAAATCATCCACCTGGAAATAATCTGTGTGGAGATCAGCTATTCTTTTGCCCGATCACACAGAAGACAAAAAGTTGAGGCAATGAATAAAACTAGAGAACCAACTTTGTCTCAGCCGGGACGGCACAATACATATCAGTCTGGCATGGTCCAGTATCAGTTTAATGATAACCCGAGAGGGAAGAGGAAAAGCCATACATCAAAATTTCACCCCAGTTCAGATGGAAACCATCAGTTAAAGACCCTGAATGGAGCACAGGAGACCCCATTCCTTGAAAATCAATCTCACGATGTTGTTCTTTAGGAATGACTCAGAATTGTCTGAGAAAATCCTGCTCATGTAGTTGGCCAACTGGTTTTGAAAGCCAATTGATTTTAACTGCTACTGTGGGCATGATGTCTTTCTTGAAGCGAAAATGCCAAACATTCATTGCTTCCTGAGAAAGCTGATTGGAGTGGGCATCTCACAGCTTCTTCACATACAACATTGTGGTGGTATTGTCGGTGAACTTGTGAACGGCTTTTCCCCTGATCTTATGCTGGAAGACATGGTATGCATTTGTAAATGGCTCAAAAGTTCCAGTACCCTGATGTGACATGATGCTTCATGCTCCGATCACAAACCCTGAACTTTCAATGTCCCTAAGTGCACCCCACAATCTGTTGTGGAGGTATCAGTGACTACAGTGTGGTCAGTGGAGGACAAGCAAAGGGGACACTCTCACAAACACCGTTCTGCTCTGTCCACTACTGTAAAAAGTTCAATGTCTCCGGAAGCACTTGGAGAAAGACTGACAATCCAGGTGACAAACCAGCTTCAACAACCAGGACTGAGGATGACAAAGACTTGGTCTAGCTCGCTGAACTACATTAATTCATGTAGCCAATTAGCAGATTTTTTAGTTGGATTCAAAGTCAATTTTGTTTTGTTCAAAACTAGCCCCCGTCGATTGAAGAGGTCTGTGCTGAACTGGGCATGACTTAGAACTTGTTCCTCAGACCTGCCTCTAATTAGCCAGTTGTATAGGTACAGGAAGACATAAATTCCTTTCCTTCGGAGATAAGCCACTACCACCATCATGCATTTGGTAAAGACATGTGGGGCTGATGGCAGGCCAAAGGGAGAACCGTATAGTGAGAGTACTGACAAGCCAAAAGGAATCTCTGAAACTTCCTGTGATCTGGGAAAATTGCCATGTGGATATAAGGCTTCCTGCAGACTGAGAGCAGTAAACAAGTTGTGATTCAATGCAGGAAGAATTGTTGCCATGGCAACCATGCAGACACTCCTATAATTGACATACCTGTTGAGACTGCAGAGATGGAAGATAGGTCTCATCCCACCCTTGGGAACTTGGGGATCAGGAGGTGCCAGGAGTAGAATCATTTTCCCTAGCGATATTAAGGAATCTCCTCTGGAGCTCCAAACGCATAGGAAGTCTGTGTAGCATAACCTGATCCCACTATCTGCCTGCTGTTCTAGCTGCCCAGCACTGTAGAGGCAAGCCAGCTTGTCCCAGGACCAAGGTGACAAGCCGAGATAGTCATTCAGAGCTGTTGTGCTGCTCTTGATATGAAAACCAAATGGGCTGCCTGCCCAATGGTGGAGGAGGACAGGCTGGCTGGTTAAAACTAGAGTTATGATCAGATGGTAAGAACTCTAGAGTCTATAGAGCAATGGTGGGCAACCTGTGGGCCGTAGGTTGCATGGCAGCCCACCAGGTTCCACCTGCAGCCTGTGGATGCTTTGGCTGTGCCCCTCCCCCACGCACCTCTGGAGCCCTGCACTTCCCTGCTCTTCCCCGTCCCTCCCAGCACTTTCAGAGCATGCAAATCATCTGATTCGTACTCAGTCCCCACTCCTCTTCTTGCAGGCTGCTGTGGTCCACTGAGGTGAAGGAGGGCCACTCATGTGCCCACTCACAATTCGTGGGTGACCATCATTGCTATAAAAGCTCAGGAGCTATTCCAAAGTTCGGTAACCACCAGGGTCTCGTCATCATCACCACCAGACAGCTCTCCGCAATAAACACCTTAAACTGTTCCCTGAAGGATTCTGCTGCCATTTCCCTAAATGTGGACATGATGTCCCAATTTACAAAGTCATGTTTAGCTGGTTGGCAATGCGCATTTGCGGTGAACCGGATTTCCTCCCCATCAAATTTAACCTTGTGGACTCTTTGCCTTTAGATGTGGATTTATACCTCCCCTGACACACCCTTCCATTTGTTGCCCTCCGTAATGAGGGAATTAGGGAGTGTATGTGAGAAAAAAACACTTCAAACCTTGAATGGGGAAAAAAATCTCTTGCCAGTATGCCTAGTTGTGGGCATTACAGAGGCTGGGATAGCCCACAGAGATTTGGCAATATTGCTTCATATATCAGGAGAACAATTCTCTTGGGATCTCAGGACTGAAGAATATCCACTAACTGATGAGTGTTCTCCTGGACAAATTCAGCTTGAATTCCCAGTGATTATAACGTTCCTCTCAAAAGGTTTTGATATGATTTTAAATCCTCTGGTAGAGATGAGGAAGATTCAGGCTCTGTAGCACTGCCTGGAAAAGAGGAAGAAGAGGGAAGCAGAATCCCCTGTGATAACACATCTCACTATATCAAGGGTTCAAGCTGTATCAGATCAAAAGGAGCCCATCCCCACACAAGTCTCTGTAGCACAGTGGCCCAGCTGGAGTGACTACCAGGGTGATCAAACCCTGGAACAAGTGGACAATTGGGACATCACTTTTTGAGGACTCTTCAAGGGATTACATGGAGGTCACTATCAGTAGGGGTACAGCCAGTGGGATCGAGGCCACAAAACTTTTTTCCTTCTGCAAAAGCAGTTACTATCCTAGTACTGATGGTGATCCCTGGATGGCTTCAAATCCCTCAGGGCATGTCTACACTACAGCACTAATTCGAACTAACTTAATTTGAATTAGTTAATTCGAAATAAGCTAATTCGAATTAGTGCATCTAGACCTAAAAACTAATTCGAATTAGCATTTTGCTAATTCGAAATAGCATGTCCACACTGAGTGGACCCTGAACCGAAGTTAAGGCTGGCCGGAACCAGTGCTGGCAGGGTATCAGGTTAGGACTTAGAATGTGGAGCTGCTGCCTCAGGCTAGCCGAGGGCTGTGCTTAAAGGAACCCGACCCCCACCCCGGACAGACAGTTCTCAGGGTTCCCCGCTTGCTTGTCTAACTCGATGAGGGACAGCAAAGCAGTCCTGTCTTGGAGTGCCCTGAGTGCCCACACTTGGCAAATCACAGCACTCGGCCATCAGCCTGGATGCACTTGCCGCAGGCTGCCATCCGGGGGGGTCAATCGGGGGGCTGTCAGGATCCAGGAGAGCTTCCATCCCGAGGAGCCCGCAGAGCCAGCCCAGTCCTCCCCATCAGGGGCTCGTGCCCCATTCCTCCCTCACCTCCTTCCACTTACCCCTCCCTAGCCCCTCTTCCTGATGTAAAAAATAAAGGACACGTGTGCTCAAAAATAGAAACTCTCTTTATTTAACAAAACTGGGGGGGGGGAGGGGATTAACCTCTGGGGAGACTGGGAAAAGGAGGTGGGAGAGGGGAAGAGAGAGGGTGGGAGAGGGGAGGGGGAAACCTGGGAGGAGGGAGCTGGAAGGGGGAAACCAGGGGAAGAAGGAGGAAGGGAAGTATAAAACTATGGTATGCCATATCTTCAGTACTGTGTACAGATGTGGTCTCCTAACCTCAAAAAAGATATTTTGGCCTTGGAAAGGGTTCAGAAAAGGGCAACTAAAATGATTAGGGGTTTGGAACGGGTCCCATAGGAAGAGAGGCTAAAGAGACTGGGACTTTTCAGCTTAGGAAAGAGGAGACTGAGGAGGGATATGATAGAGGTCTATAAAATCATGAGTGGTGTGGAGAGAGTGAATAAAGAAAAGTTCTTCGTTAGTTCCCATAATATAAGGACTAGAGGACACCAAATGAAAGTAATGGGCAGCAGGTTTAAAACTAATAAGCGAAAGTTCTTCTTCACAAAGCACATAGTCAACCTGTGGAACTCCTTGCCACAGGAGGCTGTGAAGGCGAGAACTATAACAGAGTTTAAAGAGAAGTTAGATAAATTCATGGAGGTTGGGTCCATGGAGTGCTATTAGCCAGGGGGTAGGAACGGTGTCCCTGGCCTCTGTTTGTGGAAGGCTGGAGATGGATGGCACGAGACAAATCGCTTGATCATTGTCTTCGGTCCATCCCCTCCGGGGTACCTGGTGTTGGCCGCTGTCGGCAGACAGGCTACTGGGCTAGATGGACCTTTGGTCTGACCCAGTATGGCCATTCTTATGTTCTTATGTTCTAAGCTCAGGGTCGGGGGTCTCACTGGACCAACTTGATTTTCATGCAAACCTGCTACTGGGTTCGCATGTAGCCTCTGGTGGCCAAGCTGGTAGCCATGTGGCTGTAGACAGCCACGTTCCTGTAGCTAGTGCAGAGATCGTGGACGTTGGAGGCCTCCCCCCAAACCTCGATGAGGTCCACGATCTCCGCACTAGACCAGGTGGGCGCCCCCCTCTTGCGGCCCTGGGCAGGCTCCTGTGAGCCGCCAGCCTGGTCCTGGGAAGAGGCGCAGGGCCGGGTGGCAGCAGGTGGCTGGCTCATGGCATGCCAGGTGCAGGGTCTGCTGGCTGGGAGCTGGCAGGCTTGCAACTGGCATGGGCACCATAGCCAGACCGTGGCCCTTTAAGGGCTCCGGGGCCGGGAGGGGGGCAGAAGAGTTTCCCTGGTTTGGCCCAGAGTGGCCACCAGGGCAACCTGGGAAGGGCTAGCCTCCAGCTAGTTCAAATTAAGTGGCTACATAGCCCTTAATTCGAACTACTTAATTCGAACTAGGCGTTACTCCTCGTAGAACTAACGGCTGTTAGTTCGAATTAACTTTGTAGTGTAGACATACCCTCAGAGAGGGAGACATCTCTGCATTTGATTCTGAAGATCCTTCTAAATAGTCCAGCGGTAGCGGAGGAGACACTCCAGGCAGAGCTTACAAATGGCTTCATCATCCACAGTCCAACAAGCCAGGCTCACTGACACCAATGATGAAGCAGATGGGGCATCATACACATACAGTGCTAAAGCTGGCACTGGTGCAGAAGACAAAGCTGGTACTTGACCTGCAAATGTAGATTGTGCTGGAAGTGTTGTCAGTACTGAAGTTCACACTGTGCCTGCAGTCCCCTTGGTACAGAACTAACAGAAACTCTGAGCTTTGGGTATGATGTAGTGCGGATGACAATGCCAATACCAATAAGTCTGTCAGTGGTGGAGGGGATGCTGGCAACAGCACAGATGAGGTCACAAGAGTCAAAAGCTTGTGAATCAGTGGTGAATTAGGCACAATGGGCGCACTGTCAGTGCCAACATTGCTGTCATCAGTCAGACTCAACAGACACTACCAGGGCCACAAGTCAATGGTATGAAGTCTAACTGATTACGTTTCAAAACAGGTGAGAAGGCCCCATTGTATCCCATATACTGAAAGATTCACAGGGCCAGTGTGCGTTCTTCCTAGACAGAGAGAAGGAATCGCTTCAGACTCTGGAATGGCCCTGTCCATTTTGTGAGTACTTTTCCTCGGGGGAGCAGAGAAAAAAGAACGATCCCTCTTCCTCCTGCATGAAGAATCCAAGCCCCAGGCTGAATAAGTCTGGACATTCTTTGGAGCACCTGATGATCTGTGGTGGTCCCCAGCCCAAACCTCATTATGTGTCGTTACAAACAAAAAAATTCCTCACACCTGCATTCTCTTCTTAAAGAACTTGCAAATAGAGCTTTTCCTGAATGTGCCCTTCCCCAAGGTGCAATACTAGATCAACTATTTATAGGCTAAACCACAAAAACACTGTAATAACCAAGGTGAGCTGAACAATGGACACTCCAGCACTCCCACAGGTAAAGTGTACGGGCCACTAGTAAATATAGCAACTCCATATGATGGGCAACATTTGGAAAGTGGAGAAGGCATTATCCCAGGCAAAACTCTAATCTTAAATTACACCACCCTAAACTAGCATGCCAGGTACTGCTAGATTAACTATTTATAGACTAATCCACAGAAACACCGGGATGACAAAGGTGAGCTGAATACTGAAAAGAACACTCCACCTCAAGCTGCAGGTGGTAAGAAGAAACTGAGCGGGTCTGGGCACTATCACCCTTAGGTAATCATGCAGGGTGACAATATTTCCCTTATGTTGAATATGGGACACGTGGTAAAATGACTTGTATTCAAGCCAGTCTAACATCAGTCAACATTAACTAGTAACATCAACTTCACTGAGCTCCTGTTAGAAATACTGAGTAGATGAATTCTTTTTATTTACCTTATCTTTAAGACTTTAGGATTCACATGGGGAGAGGCCACACACACACACCCCTCTCTCACATAGGGGAGTGACCAACCAACACACCTTCCATGCCTAGCTGGGCTCCTGGGATGCACTCACCTCTCCCAGTACCTGGTGCCATGACATCCCAAGGCAACACATGGAGGGAAACACAGGGTCACATGTCCACCCAGATTTCTGCCAGAGTTCACAACAGAACATGGCCAGCAGCAGCCTTTCGGCGCTGTATGGGATAGAAGGGACAGGGAGCTGCTTTCAGCTACTAGAGTGGGGGGGAGGGATGACTTGACCTGTGTCTTTGCAGTGCTCATCTTTTCCTGCCCACATAGTGCTGAATAGCAGCTAACACCTCCAGGTAACACAGCTGCCACCTGTCCCCTAGCTATAGCGTGGGCAGGAAGAGGTTAAGCCTTAAGGATGCCTTGTGCACCAAGGCCCAGGGAATCGGACTGAAGGGTTTTCAGTGGTCACAGAGTCTCTCCGGAAGAAGTATCCAGGGGACTGCTTGGGGAATGTAGCAGTCCCACGCTCCCTGGGGGCAGGACCCAGGATGCGGGAGGAGCATGGGCGGTGAGTTATATGGGCTCGTGGTGCCAATGCTCCAGCAATATTCAGAGCCGGGGGCCCTGCTCCACCAATATTTGGAGCTGGGTCTCTCCGGCCCTGCTTGGAGCAGGCCCCAGCCCCCCTGCACGTCCTCCCATCCCGGCCCCAGAGCGTCTCTCCCCCGGCCCCGGCCCCGAACCGTCGCTGCCATGCACAACTTTCACTCAGCTCCCCCTTGCTGGCTGCTGCTGCCATGTGCAGCGTGCTCAAACAGGTGGGTGGGGAGATGCCTGGGCGTGACGTGACATCACGGCCCAGGACTTTAAAACTGCTCGGCGCCGTGCAGCTGAGTTGCGGGTTCGGAGTTTGGGGACTTCGGGGGCGGAGCGCAGACTCTGGCCCCACAAAGTGGAAGGCAGAAGGTAGGGGAGGGGGAGGGAGAAAACTAGGAGAAGGGCTGGGAGAGGAAGGGGCTTATGAGGAGGGGGAGGGAAAGGGAGAAAACTAGGGGAAGGGCTGGGAGAGGAAGGGGCTTATGAGGAGGGGGAGGGAAAGGGAGAAAACTAGGGGAAGGGCTGGGAGAGGATGGGGCTAGTGCGGAGGGGGAGGTGGAAGAAAGGGGAAGGGATGGAAGAGGAAGGGGCTTGTGTAGAGGAGGAGGGGAAGGGAGAAAACTAGGGGAAGGGCTGGGAGAGGAAGGGGCTTGCGTGGAGAGGGAGGGGGAAGAAAGGGGAAGGCACCAAAGGGACAGGGTAGAGGAGAGATAAATGCCAGGGGGCTAAGTGCAGACAATGAGGAAAAAGGCAGGAGGGGAGGTGTCAGTGGGAGGGGGACAGGGTGATGCTGAGAGGGGAGAGGGTAAGGGCATTGGGGGCTGGAGGGGGAAGTGCTGGGAGAAGGCTTGAAAGAAGGGGTGGGCATGAGGAAGGCCGGGATGGAGCAAGTCATGTGTGAGGGCACAGGGGCATGAGGGGAATGGGGGCAGAGGGTGGTGAGGGGGTGGGCTTCAGGGAAAAAGAGGGCAAAGTAAGGGAAGGGGAAGGCACCAGGAGGGTGCAGGGGTAAGGGAAGGTGTAGGTGCCAGGGGATTCTGGGGGTGAAGCAGAAGGGCAGACACCTGCAGGGGAGGGACCAGCACCAGAGGAGAGAGGCAGGGCAGGTTTGTAGAGGGAGGTGTTAGAAGAGGGGATGAGAGTGGGGCTACTGGAGGAGTGGGCACAAGGGGGAGAGAAGGGCTGGTGGAGGGGGGCAGGTTGCAGGAGGGCTGAGGGCAGTAAGAAGGGCAGGAGTCAGGACAGCAGAGGAGGGTGAGGAGCTGGGGGGCAGCAGGCACCAGGGGAGCTGATAGAACAAGGGGAAGCGACATGGCAGCAGAGAGAAAAGGTAAAAGTTTAAAAATATTTATTAATAACTTGGGTGCTACAGTGGCACATCCAAACAAGCCACATGAACTCAGTACTGGTGCACAACACAAAATTCATTCTGCTCATGGGAGGAAACTCTTAGGCTATGTCTACACTGGTGGTTTCTTGTGCAAGAACATCTTGTGCAAGGGTTCTTGTACAAGAAGCCTTGTGCAAGAACACATCCATACTGCCATGTGCGAGCTGTGCTTTTGCGCAAGAGCATCCATGGCAGTGTGGACACTCTCTTGCCCAAGAAAGCTCCGATGGCCATTTTAGCCATAGGGGTTTCTTGAGCAAGAAATCCCTGCCGAGCATCCACACTGCCCTCTTGTGCAAGAGAGCTTACACCTGTTAGAAAAGAGCGTAGCTCTTGCGCAAGACGCCCTCTCTTACCACGCCGTACTGTAAACTTCCTTGCACAAGAGCAGGCGGGCAGTGTGGATGCTCTGCGGGTTCTTGCACAAGAACGGCTGTACTCGCGCAAGAAGCTGCGAGTGTAGACATAGCCTTAGAGGGAACACTTCCCCCAGCCTCTCTGCCCCTGAGTTAATGTCACACACATTGGGTTAATGCAATTGCAGGATAGTTGCATGAGGGGGGTTTGGCGGGGGCCAAACTAATCCCTGTTGGGAGGAGGATGGTGTGAAAAGCCCTTCGAGAGGGGTGACATGACACCTTTTACTTCTGGTCATGTGTCCATCTTGCCCCAAGCATGTTACCTCCAGAGGCGTGGCTAACGGAGGGGAAGGGGGGTCAGGGGGCGTGGCTAATGGGGCACCACCAAAAATTATACAAACCTGCCACCCATGGGGAGGAGGACAAAGAGAGTGTTAAGCCCCTGCCCAGGGGGTTGCTGTGGAGCCTGCATGTTTGGTGCAGAAACAGGCTGGCAATGGCTCCCCGGCTCACCATCATTCTAATGCTTGGCTGAGGGTCAGAGAGGCTTGCCCATGCTAGCACAGTGCAGGGCTTTGGTATATGCCTCCTCCTCTGGCCAAGGTCTGGTTCTCCACACAGCATGGGGGCGGGGGATGTGCCCCGTTTTGGGGGGATGTGGAGGAGCAGTAGAAATTGGGGGTGTGAAAGGTCAAGCAGGGAAAGGACAGCAAAAGGAGAGCATGTACAAGGCCAGTGGGAGGGCATCAGAGAGAACATGTAACCAGCCACTGTCTGGCACCTGACTGCACTCACCAGCCACCACAGTGCACAGATCACAGCCAGTGCCAGCCAGAAACAGGATGGGGAGGGGCTCTTCCAGCTGGGAGCCAGCATGCAGTGTGGTCTGTGCTGATGGACCCAGCAGGGGAAGTGGCTGGCCCCATACAGAGAGTAGTTATTAACAGTTCACAGTCATGCGGGAAGGGCATAACAAGTGGGGTTCCGCAGGGGTCTGTTTTGGGGCCGGTTCTGTTCAATATCTTCATCAACAATTTAGATATTGGCATAGAGAGTATGCTTATTAAGTTTGCAGATGATACCAAGCTGGGAGGGGTTGCAAGTGCTTTGGAGGATATAGTCACCATTCAAAAAGATCTCAACAAACTGGGGAAATGGTCTGAGATAAATAGGATGATGTTTAATAAGGATAAATGCAAAGTACTCCATTTGGGAAGGAACAATCAGTTTCACACATACAGAATGGGAAGCGACTGTCTAGGAAGGAGCACTGCAGAGAAGGATCTAGAGGTTATAGTGGACCACTAGATAAATATGAGCCAACACTGTGATGCTGTTGCAAAAAAAGCAAACATGATTTTTGGGTACATTAACAGGAGTGTTGAGAGCAAGACACGAGAAGTCATTCTTCCGCTCTACTCTCTTCTGATTAGCCCTCAACTGGAGTATTGTGTCCAGTTCTGGGCATCACACTTCAAGAAAGATGTGGAGAAATTGGAGAAGATCCAGAGAAGAGCAACAAGAATGATTAAAGGTCTAGAGAACATGAGCTATGAGGGAAGAGTAAAAATTGGGCTTGTTTAGTTTGGAAGAGAGAAGATAGAGGGGATATGATAGTGGTTTTCAAGTATCTAAAAGAGTGTTTAAGGAGGAGGGAGAAAAATTGTTCTCCTTGGCCTCTGAGGATAGGACAAGAAGCAACTGGCTTAAACTGCAGAAAGGGAGGTTTAGGTTGGACATTAGGAAAAACTTCCTAACTGTCAGGGTGATTAAACACTGGACTAAATTGCCTAGGGAGGTTGTGGAATCTCCATCACTGGAGATATTTAAGAGCAGGTTGTATAGACACCTGTCAGGGATGGTCTAGATGGTGCTTGGTCCTGCTGTAAGCGCAGGGGACTGGACCTGATGATTTCTCAAGGTCCCTTCCAGCTCTAGTGTTCTATGATACGCTGCATCTTCACCTCACCATCTTCCACCATCCACCACTAGACTCACCTCACTCACCATTAGCAAGCAGGGATACAACCAGCAACAGAACCTGCTGACACTAATGGGAGGAGGGAGACAGAAAACACGAGACAATTTGACCATTTTTAAGAAAAAGTTGGGACACCTGCAAGAGGGCTTAAATATAGGGACTATCCCTTTAAAAATAGGACATCAGGCCACCCTCTAATTATGGGAGGAGCTGTGAGGGCCAGAGGACTCAAACAGCATCCTGACTGCTCCTGCTAAGCAAAGTTCTCCAGCTTTGGTGCCCTGGTACACACACACCTGAGTGGAATACGTGTCTGCAACAGCTCAGAGAAGAGCCTTGAGTGAAGGGGAAGAATATTTCCAACAGAGGATTCCAGCTGTTGAACATTTTACTGGAGGACATTGAGTGGAGTCCAAGCTTGGCCACATTCAAGTCTAACTGCAAAACCCGTCTCTTTGAAAGAGCCTGCCCCACTAATGGTACCTCCCCAGGAATCTTTTACTTTTTATTGTCATCCAGAGATGTTAAATGATTCTGGAATATGAATGCAAAGGAATCTGGGGGGTTGTCAAGGCTATTCCCCACTCTGGCACAATGAATGCAGAAGTGGGGGCCTGCAAAAGCAACCCAAAACCTGATCTCTACAGGCTTTGGTACAAAAACTCCCCCCCAAATCCTAATACCTGGATTTTGGGGAATCCGCTGCCACCATCAAGTGCTTTTGAACCCACAAACCAATCCTAGGGCACCCCAAGCTCTTTTCTCCAAAGAGCTTGAAAAGAAAAAAGAAAATGCAAGCTGCAGTCTGTGATTGCTGTCCCCTCGTCAGAGGCATGCAGATTCCACAGACAGATTTTCCAGGACACAGAAATGAACCAATACCAGGTTAATTAAAAAAAATAAAGAACTCTTATTATCAAACAATACCCCAGTTACAAGCATAGTTGGAATGGCTAGATGGTGAGAGCCACCAATTAATATATTCATGGAGGATTCCCCCATAGGCCAAAACTTAGTTGTAAAAGAGAGGAAACCCCATTTCTAACAGCACAGACATCAGATACAAATTCCCAAACCAGAAAACAATAAAACCTGATGGATTTATCTAGACTTTACCCTACTTACACATTATGAAGAGTCTTTTTTCTTGGAAAGAGACATGTCTTCTGTCTCCCTCAGTATCTAGAGAGCAAACTTGCCCAGAGAACAAAGGAGGGAAAACCCAAAAATTCCACTGTCTCAGCTTGAAATCCCTATCTGCATTTCTATTGGCTGAGCAGATACCTGGCTATGTGCCTTAGTCCCCAGGCTGCTGGCCATCCCTCATGGCCATGACAGGGGTGTATTGTCCTGGGATCATCCTCTCCAGCTTCCTGACTAGCACTTTGGAGTAACCAAAGAAAGGGCTGCCTCTAAACAATGCATCCTAAATTTCACCCTGTTACCAGCAAATGCTCACTGTAAATAATTGCACAGACAGGACTCTGGATGTACCATCCTTGCTGTGCGAATACATATTCAGCACAAATAAGATCAGTACAGCTCCTAGTCCTGTTCCTTACAGCTGAGTGTCAGTGTCACCCCAAATTTCTAAGGTTAATGGTCATGACAGATCCACAGAAGTTCAAATCTCATTTTGAGTGCACTTCATAGCAGACTGTGGCCATTAAACTACTGAATTAGCTAATCCAGGGAATACTGCGCCAGAAGCATAAATCTTTATCACCTGAGTTAAAGGAATTCTTCTTGTTCTTGTTGTTTAATATTTGTGTTGTGTAAGTGCCCAGAGGCCAAGCAGGTTAGGGCCCATTGTCTCCTAATTCCTAGAACAGAGGCCTAGCTACTGTATCATCTTGCCTCATTTGCCCTTAGGTAAGTGCTGTCTATCCACTGAACACAAAAGGTAAATGAATATCTTAGGGCTCTCTGCTAACCACTAAGTCCACAAACAGCTGAATTATACAAACTTTGATGTGGTTAATGCTATCTGCTTTGCATTTATTTTTCTTTACTTCCAATAACTTTTACATGTTCAAGTTTCTGAAAACATTTAAAAATATTTTTAGAGGGAACCCTCTTATATAATATTTCTTTCCATCTTCCTGCCAGAAGAACCAGGAAAAAATAGAAATGCTTTCACATACTGCTTTTCTACTATTTTGAATATACTTCATTAATAATTTTTCTAACTTCTCTTTGCTCTGAGTCGCAACACTCCCTCACACAAATGAGTAAGAGATGCTAAGTTTTAGCATCTAACCATTTCTCTCTCTTTCCCCCCATTCGTGGAAAAAAAGAGAGCTGCGCTCATCGTTACAGTCTTGCATGACACTATTCATAGCTATCAGTGTCGGGGGAAAGACCACTATAGCTAAGGTTGCATGACTATTTTCCTTTGTTTGAATTGCTTATCATGTCAGAAATTTTCACATAGTGGATATTTTTCAAGTCTGTCCAAAAGGTCAGGTTTCTTCAGGAACTGTGAGCAAAAGCAGTTTAATCATTTTCAAATATGAAAAAAATAATTACACTGTCCTTCTCCATAGAAAGAATTCTGCAACCATTTTTAAGAACTCCAGTACAGATCCATCTGTGGAAAGTTGAAATTAAATGAGGAAATAGCCCTCACTGAGTATAATAGTTTTTGAGTGTTCTAGTGAAAATTGGATTTGCTTTGTCTAAGTAATGAGCATTTGAAAATTACACTTGGTCTATACTCAATATATTTTAACAACTATAATGGCATTTTTAATAGTAATCATTTAACATCCATAGGAGACTTTGCCTCATTTGTTATGCTTCATGTACATAAATTATTGTCATGGACTCCAGTTATGTGCCATAGGCAATAGTAGAAGAAGTAGAGGTAGGCTATATGATAGAAGAAGCCACATTTTCATGGAGAATAAAGTGTTTTTATACTATTTGTAAATCATGCTGGGATCCTTTAGGGTAAAAAGCACTACAGAAATTCAGGGTACAAAATTATTATATAGTGATAGAAAAGTAAAAGAGGTAGCCACAGACAGGAATAACAACCCATCTTAGGGATTTTGAGGAGGATGTACAAAAAAACAAATCAGAAATTGAAATATGGATTAAAGTTTCACTTAATCTGGGCTGTATATAACTGTGGACTGACCACAACCGTGTTAAGGCAGGATTCAAGTTCTCTGTGAAACATTTGCCGGTCCACAGGAAGAGTTTGTTGCATTAAGTAATTTATGGGGTGCTAAGAAGTTCCTTAAGCTATTATTAAAAACATACAAAATCTTCCCTGGTTAGAATTCTAGTAACTCAGACTTCTAACTAAGCAGAACTGATAGGGCAGCCTTTTGATGTTTAATGAGTTCTGCAGCAGATGTGAGATGTGATAGACAGGGGAGCCTTGGTGATTTAGTGCTCATGAAACGAAATGATGAGATCCCCTCCTGAAAAAGAAAATGTAGCTAAAAAGGACAGTTTTTTTTTCTTCTTTTTCAGCCCATGTGGTTTTGATTTCCTCACCCCGTGCCTCTCAGTGCTGGCTCATTTCCATTCAAACACACACAGAACACTGAAAACTAATTAGCCTTGGATACAGCCACAGGAAGTTAGGCTGCCAAGTCCCCTTTCCCCCACAATTCCTCAACTTTCTCAGCTTGCCTCAGGCCAAGGGCCTTGCACTGGGCCTCTCTGTGTAGGTTGCCAGGTCTAATTTTACAATTTCCCTTCACCTTATCAAGTATGCCCCAGGCCTGACAAAGGGGAAAGGATCAGAGCCAATGTTGTGTTGTGGGCCTCTCCCCCTCACACCCAGTCCCCACCCACCTCTTTTCTTCTCTGCATCAACTTTGGGAGTCTTGCTCATATCTAGTTTCTCTGTTGACTTGTTAATCTGACCTTTGCTAATGCTTTTTAAAGGAACCAAAGAGAACTTCACTGTCTTGTAAAACTTAAGAGTCCCCCTTCTCCCAGACTTTCCTTGAAGGTTAACACATTTTCCCAAGAGCCAAAGCACCACAGGTGTCAACCATTCGCAAGCATCTCATTTCAAAGTAGAACTCACCGCAATCCCAATGCAAGAAGCCAGAGCCTGATTAGAGGGAAGCAGCAGGCTGAATGCCAGCATTCAGTGGGCAGAGATGCTCCTTGTGTAAAGTATTAGAAATTATCTACTTCGTTCTGAGTGGCTGGCAAGTTATGGTTAAAAGAAAAAACAAATTGTCAGAGTCAGGATGGAGCTGTGGGTTCTTTTCCTGGTTTTGTTATTGACTTGCTGTGTGACCTTGAGCAAAAGTCACTTCAGCTCCTGGGAACTCAATTTCCCCATTCATAAGATGGCAATAACATTGCTTCCCCACTGTTGTAAAGTGCTTTGAGATCCATGAATGAAAAGCACTATAGAAGTGTGAATATTGACTGGTAGCCTCAGCAGAGAGGGCAAACATGGAAAAACTCTTGTGAAGTGAATTCTCTTCTTAGCCATAGAAAGGGTCCTTCCATGTCAGAATGGACAGAGGGACATAGGGATTGACATACTGGATCCAACTGCAGTCAGACTTGGCCAGTGTCCTGTCTCTGAGGCTACATCTAGACTGCAGGCTTCTTTCAGAAGAAGCTTTTTTGGGAAGAGATCTTCCAAAAAAACTTCTTCCAAAAGACAGTGTCCACACTGCAAAAGGGCATCAAAAAAGCGATTTGCTTTTTCGAAAGAGAGCGTCCACACTGAATGGATGCTTGTAAAACGTCTGGACGCTCTCTCACATGTAAGCTGTGATTGCTACGAACGGAATGGCCACTCAGGTACCTGTGCTTTTTCCTCTTTCCTCTTCTTCTGAAAGAACTCCCTCTTCCCCGTCCACACATGCCTTTTTGCAAAAGAGCTCTTTCACAAAAAGGCTTCTTTCTCAAAGAATGAGGATTACCAATGCCAGAAAAACCCCTCTGTTCTTTTGATTTTCTTGTGGAAGAACACAATTGCAGTGTGGACGTTCCTCAAGTTTTGTCGGAAAAGTGGCTGTTTTTCTGACAAAACTCTGTAGTGCAGACATACCCTGTGAGTGGCCACAACTAGATGCTTAGAAGAAAATGTAAGGTAAACTGCCCCCACCTTTGGGTCTCATCCTAAAAGAGATTAGTTTAAATCCTGAAGCATGTGGTTTAAATATTCCTCCCACAAAATATATAAATAATTATGATAACACTGGGTATTCCTGATAGCTATATAAATGTTCAATCCTTTTTTGAATCTTGCCAAGTGCTTCACCTCAACAACTTCCTGTGGCAGAGATTTCTGCAGTTTAGTCACGCATTGTGTGAAAAGTGTTTCTTTTTCATTGCTACTAGTGGGAGGCATATGGGGAAACCTGCAATGCCACTGTCGGTGCTGTACTTCCCCTGGGAGTAATAAACACTGATCTTCAGTCCACAGTGTTGTTAATCTGCCATCTTTCTTCAGCATGACATTAACTTCAAAAAGTTTATGAAGAACAAAAGCAAAATATTAATAGAAGTGTTCAGAAAACTGAGGGCGGAGAAGGAAGAACAGAAAACTTCCACCCTGGGTTGCAAGGTGACAGTATACATGCACAAATGGGAAAACGGGAAGGCCAGTTTTGAATGAATATCATGGACGGCTTTGATTTTACACCACACTTGGATTTTGGTTTGTTTTTTGTTAATGTTCTTTCCATGAAATACAATCACTGCAATTGATCTGGTGGACCACGGAGCTGCTACTGGAATTAAGTTGTTCTCACAGCCCGTGAAATGTCTTTATGCCATTTTATTTTATGTTTTTTATCTGGTTCACCAAACACAGCACAGATATGAGGAGGGTGATTTCGTTATGCAAGTGGTCCTAAGACAAAATGAGAATGAGCTCAGAAGTGTCATGTCCTATACTCTGATTCAGCAAGGGACTTAAGTACATGCCTTACTTAAAGCACACTAGTCATCAGTGGACTTCTTATGTGATAAAAGTAAGGCATTTGTTTACGTACCTTGCTGGATCAGGGTCCTAAAGACTCACTGACTCTTCATGAATACCATTCTACTGTATGTGGAGACCATTCTGAGAATGATTTAAACAAAAATGGCATCATGTATTTTCTTATTTCCCTCAGGTTTATATTTCCCGGGGTATTTTCAAGAAAATAGCCTCTTTGGTTTCCATCCCTCACTGATGGCAGCACTCTTGTTTGTGTTTATCGTATCACTAGAGGATGCTACAGAGAAGGGCTTAAATTCAACTGGATCCATCCAGATCAGAGCTTCAGTAAATATTTTCAAATCTTGGGAGTCCTAGTGCCTCTCATGGAGCTTGAGCCCTGGCATTGCCTGTGGAGATTCAGCCCCAAGCTCTGGCCTGCTCCACAGTGCTAAACCCCCAAGCCCTAGTGTGCACCATGGCGTTGAAGACTTGAGCCCTGGGGCTCTGGGAAATACGCTGTGAGAATTTTAGTCCTGCTGCGATTTCAGGGAAGAAATAAGCAACAGGGCTAGATGAATCCCAGGACCAGATGATTCTGTTTTTATGCTTAGGTCCCTTTTTTTAAATGTATTGAGGAAGAGAAAGCAAACGTTGTATGTGAGCAGAGTTGTCTCTGTGAAATAAGAACATTTCCGGAGTATATTAGCTAAAGATTGGCTAAAAATGCAATGGTCTAAAATTCTGGGGCATTCAGATTGGTAATTCTCATTCAGCTCATTATGGAAAATGAGATTAACTGTGTAGTTAATTAATAGATCTATAGATTTGAAGGCCAGAAGACAACAGAAGTACAAAGCGATTAAACCAATCAAAAAAGCAAATTGACCTGAGGATGAGGAAGACAGCATAGTGTCTGCACACTAGGGCTATATCTACATTGTGGTGCTATTTTGGGCTACTGGAGATATCCCAAAATAGCTATCCTGCATCTTAACAGTGCACCCATTATTTCAAAATATAATGGGCTCGCTATTCCGATGTCTCCGTAACCCTCGTTCCACAAGGAATAAGGGACATTGCGGAATAGCAGGTTATTTCGAAATTTGGCGCTGTGTAGACAGTGCCAAATTACGAAATAAACTATTTCAAAATTGACTCAAAATAAAAGATGCAATTTGCGTAACTCAAATTGTGTACCTTATTTCGAGCTACGGGTGTGGTGTAGACACGCCCTAGGAGGGGAGAGGAATTTTGTCTGTGTTTACTTTGCAGAGAATACATTTCAAAGGTTAACTGTACTATAAAAAGGTTTGTCCTATATAGGCTCGGCAGTTTAGATCATGAATTTCCCCCAAACAACTAAATGGGTGAAACCAGACACTCACTATGCTCTCGAATGAACTCATACAGGAAAATGATAAAAGACGAAAAAATCCCTATTACTTCTGTGAGAATACTTTTCACAAAGGGCATGTCTACGCTACAGAGGAAGATTGAGGCTGCCGCTGTCCATCTTCCAGGGTCCGAATTAGCGGCCTAGTTAAGACAGCTAATTTGAAGTGAGAGGGGTGCTCCGGTCAATGCCAGTAACCCTGCTTTCATGAGGAGTAAGTGAAGTCGAAGAGTGTTAAAAGCCAAGTTAAGCTACCTGGTGTTTAGCTATGCAATTAATGTAGCTGAAGTTGAGTATCTTAATTCAACTTTGCCCCGTAGCGTAGACGTACCCAAACTGATCACTCTACATCTGACCTATCAGTCCTCATCCTCACAGGAAACCTGCACAACACTTTGAAAAGACAAGTGTGGGAACTTATATTCATAACCCTGCTTAACACTAAAAATAACAGGCTGAAAATTATTTCTGGCTGATTACAACAATTTGTAACCGATGACATGCCTCCCCCCTTTTTGTCCTATGACTGCAGAGATCTTAACTAGCCACTCTGCTTTGAATGAGCCCTTAGAATATGTGCTAATTGCTTACGCAAAACAATCTGTTCCATCTTGCATTTAGCTGTGATGCTCAGAGTCGCTTTCCCAGACCTAAAGAAGAGCTCTGTGTGAGCCTGAACACTTGTCTCTCTCACCAACAGAAGTTGGTCTAATAAAAGATATTGCTTCACCTACCTTGTCTCTTGGGCTTCAGAGGGGTAGCCATGTTAGTTTGTAACTGGAAAAACTTAAAAAACAACGAATAGTCTTGCAGCACCTTAAACTAACAAAACATGTAGATGGGATCATGAGCTTTGATGGGCACAACCCACTTCTTCAGACGAATGAAGATATTACTTCACCTACCTTGTCTCTTGGGGACAGGACTCTACCTCCTAGCATTGGCTTTGCCTTTGGAGTATGTTGCTTTTACCTTTTGGAGCCCCTACTGTTGGGGTAGGATGTGGCAGCATGCCTGGGATCTCTGATTTGGTTGAGGAGTATGCCCTGGTTTCAGAAAGCAAATAGTTTCTCTCACACAAATTTCTTTATGCCTTATTGTGGATACGTTCTGTAGATTATACTTGACATAACACTGTCCTATTGCATTAACCACAATGGATCATGTAGGCACCTGAATTGAGTGAGAAAGGGCTGCACAGAAAGAAGATGAAAACCATACATACACAGGTTTATTTAACAGGAAGTCTTTTGTGTTTTATCACAAATTCATGGGGTGTTGGCTAAGGTAGCAGAAAAGGATGCCAAGTTCCAGATAGAAAGGAAAGGTTTCTTCCTCTGAGAGGCTCAGATCTGATCTCCTCAAAGATGGCCATCTGCCTCCAGACTAAAGTTGTTCATCGGTTTCAAAGACCTGCTAACTATGTTATCAGTATTTTTCTCTCACAGAGTCAAGAATCTTGTTAACGTTGACTGTCCATGATTTTTCCCCACAACCATAGCAGAAATGTGGAAGTCATGCTGAAGGGGAAGGAAAGAGGAGACAGCAGAGTATCAGTAAAGCATTTCAGTGCAGCAGTCTCACTTTTTACTGCCATATAATCACACTCAGATGACTTATAGGAAAACAAAGAACATGTTTATTAATAAAGAACAGAGATTTAAGTCATACAAAATAGAAAAAGAGAGAGAAAAAGAGACAGCGAGAGTTACCAACAAAACAAAGCATGCTTGCTAGTGGCTAAGACATTAAGGCTGCACTGTAGTTCGAAATAAGATACGCAGTTTGAGCTACGCAAATTGCATATGCTATTTCAATCTTATTTCAAAATAGCTTATTTTGTAATTTGGCACTGTCTAAACAGCGCCAAATTTTGAAATAACCTGATATTCTGAAATGCATTTTACTTCTCGTGGAGTGAGGTTTACAGGGACGTCAGAATAGCGAGCCCGAGACAATGGGCTTGCTGAGAAGATGCAGGATAGCTATTTCGGGATACTCTGGTATCCCAAAATAGCATTGAAGTATAGATGTAGCCTTTATTAGCAAGTTCCAATCTTTGCTTAGGCAGGTTTCTCACATCAAATTACCTGCATATCTCGCCCTCCAGGACAGAAAATCCACCTTCTCAGAATTAGAGTGTGCAGACCACTTTGGTCCTTAAGTAATGGATAACTTCGCTCCTGATTAGTTACAAGTCCCATGGTGTATCTCCTGCTGTCTCCCTTCTTGCTGAGCTCCTGTAGTACATAATGGGAGTCCCATCCTGCAAGCACATCATGGGAGATATAGTTTGGCTGGGGACGGAGGCTCATGGGGAGAAAAGGTGTATGAAGCAAGCAAACCATGACTCCCATGGGACACTGCAGTGGCATTTCCAAATAGAAATGTCTGGTTTTCAAGCAAATGTTTTCAGTTTGGGCCCAGAAATTTTTGAGTTTTCAGGTGTCTGAGTTTTTTAACAAAAAAAAAAAACAAACCAAACAAAAAAAGTTTGTTTAATCAAAAACCCAATTTTCCATCAAGTAAAAATTTAGACAATTTGTTTTAACCAGCCCCACTATTACATTGTAAGCTCCTTGGAAGTCAATGCAAATTAGGTGCATAAGCATCATTTGTGTCTTTCAAAGCAGTTTGCATGGTGTATAATTGCATGGCATGATATTATTGTCCAAATCACAAGGTCAGTCTTACAATGTGCCGCAGTGTGTTATTCTACACCACAACATACATTATGTGGATACCATGTGTACTTTGGTCAAGGGGAATTTGAAGTCCAGTGTTGGTCTCATACTTTGTGGATGCATGATAAGTTTGGAAGGCAGCAGATGCATCTGACATTCTATGACTGCATAATACAGTTCTATACTTGAAAAGTTCCTTACACATTGTGTGAGCTATCAGGAATAAACAAATACATGATACTCATATGGATATGAATGGGACATGAAGTGAAAAAACACATTGGATGGATGGATGGATGGATTAGATCTCTGTAGCACAATTCCTGGGGTTTTTGGTGCTATGTCACTGTTACTTTAGACACCCAGTTTTGAGGAACTATCTAAACATATAATACCTCTGCCCTCAGGCTGGCCTTTGGGAGAAGCTGGCAGGTGGACTGCACATATACACATACACCAGGGGCCGTGCTTGCCAACCCCCCTGTTGCAGGGAGTAGGCAAACCTGGCTCCCCCACTGGCCACCGGAAAAGGCTGGGCTGCGGCGCCACCAGCCTGGGCCCCTTCCCCCTCCCCACAGCTAGGGCCCCTTCTCCCTCCCCACTCCCCACCATGTGGGTTCCGCCACTGGCACAACGGAGCAGCTGTTTTTAAAACACCAGCAGCCACCACCATGTGGTGACTGCCAGAGCTTCAGCCAGCTGCTGTGTGCTGGCTCAGGGGAATGGGGTGCACCCCAGTCCTGACCACCCCTTCTCAGTCATCCTCCCGCCCCCAGCGCAGGTCCTGCCACCACCTTCCCACCCCTGTGTGGATCCTGCTGCTGGCACCCCGATCAGCTGTTTTTAAAATGGCAGCTGCCCTCCACCCCATACCAACCCCCCCCCTGCCTCCCTCCAGTGCGGGTCCCACCACCAGAGCCCCATCAGCTGTTTTTAAAACGGCAGCCACCCTCCACAGGCGGCTGCCGGAGCTTCTGCCAGCTGATGTGTGGTGGCTCAGGGGGCCAAGGTGTACACCAGTTCCAGCCCCCCATGGGCCTCACCCCCTCCCACCCACTCGCCATGCAGTCCTGTCCCCCATCCTTCCCCCACAAGGCCAGCAGCAGCTCACCTTCAAGGTGAAAAGAAGGTGAGTGCTGCTGTTGAAGAGTCAAAAAGCCATACTTAGGCCCATGAGCCATAGGTTGCTGACCCCATTATGGGGTGAGCAGCAGGAAAGAGAGAGGGAGGAGGCCGGGTGGCTGAATGGGGAGGGGCTGCGGGACACAGAGCGATGACGTCACTCTGTCGGTACAGTAAAAGGTGTACACACACACACACACACACACACACACTCTTTTACTTTTCAAGCTAATACAAAAAAAGTCCAAATGCCTTGTGTGGACTAAACTGATCCCTTTGTTCAAGAACTCCTAACCGGTAAGAGCCAGGGCCACCAAATTCCTCTTCTCCTAACTTAAAGCCAGGTCAGGGTTTGGTTGTGCCAGGAAAATGGGAAGTGCTTGGAATGCAACTGTTTTCCATAACAAGAAAAGAGACATGTAGGGAAGATAGCAACGTCCTTTTCTTAAAAACAAAATTGAAAATAGACTTTTAAAAAATTGCATCTCTCAGTTCAATCCCTCCCATGTGCAAGAAACTAGTCACTTCCAAAGTACTGTCAATTGGTTTCCATCATGCTGCATCATTTAAGGGACAACGGAGCATGCTCGGCTGAAAGCAGAACTTCCTTTCCTCTCTGATTTAATTGCATTTCTGTTCTCTGCATTATAAAACTTTAGATGCACATTGTTCTGTACCTCAGATCATTTTTATGCTTGTGCAGCATTTTTATTCTGACATATCACAAAGCATTAGCAAAACAGGAAGTTTAAAATAGAACACCCTTTTTCCTCATTTTAAAGCCATTTTGCTTTCATCTGCAGAAATCCATACCTGTTGTGATCTACTGTATTCTATCTAGAACTGTTGCTCTGCAGAGTCAATTTTGTGACACTTGATTAAAGTGAGCGGAAAGCTTTAATGAGACAAAATACATTTATTGAAAACATGTATGATGTCATTCAGCTGTTTTACTTTTTATTTTAAATGTAGAGAAAAAAATCATGACTGACTCCCACCCACAATGAGATACTCTATATCTATATCTATATTTTAGAGATTTGTGCATCTGTTTGTCTGTGAGCCCATTTGCTCAAGAACTCCTAAAGAGTAAGCACTAGGACCATCAAATGCAGTAGGCAGTTTCCTCTTATTGTAACTTAAAGCCAGGTCAGGGTTTGGTTGTGCCAGGAAAATGGGCTGGGGATAGAAACACCCTCCCCCCCCTCCCCCCAAGAAGAAGGTGGAATTAGCAACTGTGGCCTCCTCCCCTCCCCCCGCAGGAGATGCGGAAGCCTCCTCTATCCCCAAGGAGATGCTGGGCCAGGACCCACAGCCCTCCTCAAAAGACGCCAGGGCTGGGCAGCGCAGTGCTGGCCCCTCCTCTGAGCGGTGCCAACTTTGCCACTGTGAATGGCCTCGGTAAGCCCCCTGCTCTGAGCTCCCTGCCCTGAGCCCCCCGTAATGATTCCTGCACCTACCACTGCCCTAAGCCCCACCACATATCCAACCCCCTACCCTGCACCCCTACCCTGAGCCCCCACAAGGAGCCAGGCAATGCTGGGTAAAACCTCTAGTCCTATTAATAATAGTGGGGATAGCCACACTAAGAACCCAGGCAGATGTGAGGAATAAACAGTTTAACCTCATGCCTTGTATAAACTTCTTTTTCTTTCTTCTTTGGGGTGGATGGTGAGGTGGGAGTTTTATACATACATGAAAAATGTCTAACCTTTCAATGAGTCTCTGGAAGAATGGGGTTCACATCCCTGCACTGTAGCTTGATTCCAGGTTAGAAGAGGCCTGTTTTCTGGCTTAGAGTTGGCTGCAGCTGAAATCTCCCACAAACAGCTTAAAAGATTTTTAAATCACCAAACCCCCATCTGGAATCTCATCTGAACCTCTGTATGGACACTGCTTCCGCCTCAGCCCGCTTCCAGTAAGTTTAAAAACCAGACTATCTTAGACCAATAATAACTGGCAATGCAGGCAGGTGTGGAGTGACTGGGTCACTGGCCCTTGCATGATGGAAAATTGAAAATTGTTGCCAAAGTCAATTTTTTCCTGTGGAAAATTCTGTTTTTCCAGAAA
This sequence comes from Pelochelys cantorii, assembly GCA_032595735.1. Lineage (NCBI taxonomy): Eukaryota > Metazoa > Chordata > Testudines > Trionychidae > Pelochelys > Pelochelys cantorii. The sequence continues at coordinate 208,668,342 of CM064326.1, forward strand.
CTGTACACTCTTGGGAAATCATTTAGGCCGTCCTTGTACTCAGGGCAACCCGGGAGAAAATCCACCAGCCAACAGCTCAGAGACTCCATTGTATGTGTATGACAGAGGTCTAAGGGTTTTCATATGTATTGAAATATGGAGAATGTATGTGTTGCCGCTTGGTACAATAGCTCTGCAGCTCTAGTAACACAGGATCTGAGGAATAATCTCTGCACTGTTTTGTGGGAGCCAGAATCAGGAAGGAAAACTTCCATCCTATGTTCCCCATCTGGCTTTTAAGTGATGTCTACCACATGACATCATCTAAATGTCTTCAGTTCTGTCCCGTCTCCCCCGGTCTTTACCCCGACCTCCCCAGAACAGAAGCCCTTAATGAGTGACGCTGGTGAATGCGGGTATTTATTCAGGAGTGCTGAGTCATCTTCAGGCTTCATAGTTTGTTACAAATATTAAATTGCAGAGCTGTTTTGTGTGTTTTTATTTTGGTGGGAAGCCTGCAATTATGGCTAATGCTTTGTTACTTATTCTGCGACATGTGGTAACGCTATAGAGAAAAAAGATCAGGAAACACATGGGGCTGACAGGCAGGACCGATCATTTGCTCTTTGCCAACTGGGCTGCATTCATATATGTTTCTGGCAGCTAGCGGCATGACACCTCGGGTTCCCTCCCTTGTCTTTCCAAGAGTAACACAGATTTTTTTCCCCCCTGCAAAGGAAAAATGAAATCATAACATTTACCTCCTCCCCTCCCCCTCTCAAAAGCCATTTCTCTCATCCCAAGGCATCTAAATGAGAAAAAGTGGCTAGTTTAAGAACTGGTGTCCATAACTCAGAATTGCTGCAGTGCGTATTATTAATAGTCACTTTGACACACCAATTACGCACATGATATATTTGAGGTAAAATGATGTGAATGTGTTTTGTTTTCTTTAAAAATGTGGTGCTCATTAGAACACAAGTATAACTTTTGTTGCCCACTGGTAACACTTCAATGCGCACAAACGTAACAAACATGGATAAGTTATTTCTACACTTGTGTTACCGCAACACAGCCATATCCCAACCAAATTTGTGCATCTACATATACCTACACCGCTTCAGAGTAATAAGCATTCTGGGAAAATCTACGTGGTTCTCTCATAAGGCAGAGAAGGTGCATAAGGAGCAGCATCAGCAGCCTCTCTTGTAATTCATAGATTTGTAGATTTCAAGACCAGAAGGGACCATTGTGATCTCCTCTAAATCTGTGTACAGCGCAGGCCATAGAACTCCCCCACAAAAAGTCATAGCACATATTTTTTAAAAAATCATCCAATATTGATTTTAAAATTGTCAGTGATGGGAAGATCCATCACTATCCTGGGTAAATTGCTGCAATAGTTAATCACTCTCACCATTAAAAATGTACACTTTATTTCCAGACTGAATTTGTGTTAAGTTCAACTTTCAGCTGCAGATCATGCTACACCTTACTCTGCTAGATTGAAGAGTTCATTATTAAATATTTGTTCCCCATCTAAGTACGTATAGACTGTAATCAAATCACCCCTTAACCTTGTCATTGTTAAGATAGATAGCTTAAACTCTTTGAGTCTATCATTGGAAGGCAGGTTTTCTAATATTATAATCATTGGCTTGGCTCTTTGCTGAACCCGTTCCAATTTATCAACCCTCCTTCTGAACTGTGGGCACCAGAACTGGACACAGAATTCCATCAACGGTCATACCAGTGCCAAACACAGAGATAAAAAAACCTCTCTGCTCCTAATCAAGATTCCCATTCATGAATCTAAGGATAACATTAGCCCTTTTGGCCCTATTACCATACTGTGATCTCCTATTCAAATGAGTATCTGCCACAACCAATTCTTTTTCACAGTCACTGCTTTCCAAGAGAAAGTCCCATGTCCTGTAAATATGGCCTACATCTTTTTTTCCTAGATGTATACATTTGTATATTGCCATTTTAAAATGAACAGTATTTGCTTGCACCCCATCTAGCTGGTTCCGGATAAGTGTTCTGTCTTCATCATTATTTACCACCCTGTCAATTTTTGTCTCATCTGCAAATGTTGTCACTGTTGATTTTATGTTTTCTTCCCAGTCATTGATAAAAGAGCTAAATAACATAAAGCAGGGACTCTCAAACTTCATTGCACCATGACCCCCTTCTGACCATCAAAACTGTTACAAAACCCTGGGAGGGGCGGGGGGGCAAAACCTGAGTCCACCCAAACCCCACTGCCCTGAATGGAGGAGGAGGGGAACAGCAAAGTGGGATGGGGGGGGGGGGAGGCTGTAACCTGAGTCCCAACACACAGGGCTGAAACCCTCAGGCTTTGGCCTTGGGTGGTGGGACTAGGACTCTGGCTTTAGCCCTGGGCCCCAGCAAATCTAAGCCAATCCTGATGACCCTTTAAAATCGGGTCATGACTCACTTTGGGTCCCAACCCACAGTTCGAGAACTGCTGAAATAGAGCTAAAAAATTATCTATATGGGACCTGTAGTGAGCACGGGTGGCCACTCACTGACCCCAAGGGGGAAGAACCCTTCTGTGAGCCCATGTGGGCTGAGCCGTGTCCTGCTCTTTAACTCCCCGGAAGCCAAGGGGCGGGGCAGAGAGGATAAAAGCCCATCTTAGGAGCTCAGTAGGAGCTGGACCAAAGGATGAATGCCGAGCAAAAGCAATTAACGTGATTGATCCAAAAGTGCAGCTAGTGAAAAACCAGCCCACAAAGATAATGTCCAGCATAACTGAAAGCCTCTCGCAGGGGCAGAGGTCAAGAGCTGTGCTGCCCCAGACGGTAACAAAGCTAGGGGCTGACTTGACATAAGCATTGAAAGGAAGCAATTGGAGCAGCTGCTTTTAGGATATACTAGTGTGTTCTCCAAGAACAGTGAAGAGCTTGGGAGATGAGACTGAGCATCACATGGGATTGTCCAGAAGCCAGAGAGTGTTCGTGCGAGGCAGCCCCCATGCTGGATTCATGTCACAGTGAATGAGAAGGTAAATTGCGTGAGAGAAGATAGCCTGACTGAGCATCAAATATATCATTTTAGGCACTCCCTACTAGTGCAGACTAGAGGATGTGCATTGATTACAGGAAACTAAGGCTATGTCTCCACTGTGATCAAACACCTCCAAGACCAAGCCTCAGAGCCCAGGCAGTGGGGCTGTAAACAGCAGTGTAGATATCTGGGTTCAGATTGGCACTTGGGCTCCAAGAACTTCCCCACCTTAGAGGGTCTCAGAGCTCAGGTTCCAGCCCAAGCCTAAGTCAGCTAACCCAGGCCATTCGCAGCCATGATGCAGCTCTTTTATTGCAGTGTAGACATACCCTTAATTCATGGACAGCTGAGGTAGCTACACACTGCCCCAGCTAGCAGACAGCATGGATAAAATGTAAGGAGCAAAGTATCCTTCTAGTTTTGATTTGGTACTAGGATACCCTCAGATTTAAGCGCACCTGAAGGTCAAGGAACAACTGCCTTTTTGACACCCTTTCTTCCTGTTTCATCTCTGCTGATGCCTTTTGGACTCAGGATTGCCCTAGGGATGGTTTCAAGGGGAGTGAATGATCTAGCCTGTGTTTTGAGAGCTGAAGACATCCTTGTGCACTCGGATGATTTTGTTTATTTCAATAAGCAGAGGTGGAACAGCTGGTAGGAGTGGAAAAGATGGTTAATGCTTTTTGAGGCACGAGGATTTAAATTTGCAGGGAACAAATGTCAGTTTGCTAGGTGCTGCATCACCTTCCTAGGCATATAGTTTGTAAGGATGGGGTTGACTGCCAGCCCATGAAACTGAACATTATAAAAGACTGGAAGGTCTCTACAAATCTGGAGCATACCTGGAGGGGGTACAGCACTTTTTAGGCCTTTGTGGATTTTATAGGAGATTTCTGCAAAATTGTGTAGCGCAGGCAGTGCACTTGGACCAGCTAACTAAGAGCAGTTTAGAACACCAAAAAGCATTTAAGTCACTGAAAGGACTTCTAAAACATGCTAGTTTAAATTCTCAGATCCCCTGTGATGCCTCAAAGCCTGCAGTTGGATTGTCTCTGGAACAAATTGATGAACGTAGTAAGTGGAGACTGATGACCTTTTTTGAGGGAGGCGGAGACAAGGAGGGAGCTCACAAATTAAGTGATAGGGAAACCAAGTAAGTGTATGACTATTGTGGTGGGCTCAAGGTACAAAATTCACAATGTCCCTAGACCCTAGTGCCCTGAGTAACTTCTTATCAAGCACAACCCAAAAGGACACCTGTGGAGATGAATTCTCAACGGTCTGCATATACATTCATCATGCACCTGGAAAGAAAGTTCTGCACACAGATATTCTCTGCTGGCTGAGGGCAGTGAGAATAGTCTCAGACTGATCTTGAGACATCATCTGAGACAACAGTCTGAGAGCCCCCAGTTATTTCTGGTGCATTAACAGACATCAAAGAAAAACCAGACTGGGGAGGTTCAGCATAGTTCAAGAACAACTATCTATTGATCTAGCTACCAAGTGAGGTGTATGGAAAACAGTGTTATACTTCTGATCTATATTTTACATTTGCAGGAGTTTTTCTGGTCTTCTCTCAGGCAGGGAGCTCTGCAGAGAAGTGTGTGATCAGAGACAATCTGCAGCCAGCCAGCCTAGGATAAGGTTGGATGAATTGCAAATCTCTTTTTTTTATAGAGCAGCCTGCTTTGTCTCTTTCTGGTTTGGATTTTGTGAGGGCACCTTCCCCTGTCAAGGGTTGTAAATTCAGCCCTAGGAGAGGGCTAAGGCTGTGGAGGCAGCAGCTGTGGCAAGCAGCAGCTAATTAGGGTCTAGCTGGCCCTGTATAAATAGGCACTCCTGGGTGAGAAGTAGAGCATGCTCTTGCTCCAGCTATGGAGCAGGAGGGACCTGACTGCCAGGGAAGCTACAGAGACTTCCTGAGGCAGAACTGGGGAGCTCTGGCCAGACAAACTCCCAGTCTGAGGCCTTGCCCTCCAGGCTTGGGGGTAGACACTGCAGGGAAGCAGCCAGGGCAGGAAATGGCTGTAGGTCCACCTCTTCTCCCCAGCAAATGAGCGGCCATTTCAGACTGCAGTTTGCCCTGGAGACGGGCTAGATGAAAACTGGCAGTGGGTCACTGAGGCAAAGTGGGCAAAAGGGATTGGGGATTCCCTACAGGAGAGGACCTGAGAGTTTGTGGGCACTGTGATAGGACAGTACCCTGGGGGAAAGGTCCTGTGATTGGAGGGGGACATTGGTCTTTTGGTGGAGAACAGTGGGTAACAGCAGACAAGACCCTGGGTGGAAGGGGGTGCTCCAGGGCTGAACTGAGCTGATTCTTTCGGTGGAGGCGCTATGGTGGGGAGTCATGCCAGGCTGTTCCAGAGTCCTGTGTCTTGTCTTATTCTGGATTCTAAGGAATGAAGGAGTGGTATGTTCCAGCATTCCAGCAAGCGTAGTTTATATTGTAGCTAACATCTCTGTTTGTACACCATGAAATCTAACACAAACTTGCTGGTGCAGGAGAGTAACAGCATTGTCTCGTCAGCAAGCTTACAGAGACTAGTACTGGAGTGTCTACACAATAACAAAGCAACAAGCCACCCAAGATATGAAAAGAGTCGAGTTGGTATCCAACAGGGTTTTATGAAGGCAGACATTAAGGACTGTGTACCCTCCTATCTGACCTGTCAGGAAAGGAAAGTGCTAGCAAGGAACGGCAGAACTCCTTAAACGGATGCTGTAGCACTATCAAAGTGCCAAGTTGCTGTCTTGTTTTGATGTTATGTTGTATCTATTGGTGGGGGCTGCCTCAGTGTGCTGGAGCTGTTACTTGCAGCCTTCCAATAAATCTTTTGATTTGTATGAGTGAATATTACAGCATTTCAATCCTGGCTTGTAGCAATCTCTGCTACTCTAGCTTAGGCACTCCATGGCTTTACTCATGCCTTTCAACTCAGACCTATAGCACTCCCAACTTTCCCAACAGCATGGTGTGCCCCAGCGGTACTGGTTATAAAGAAAATGGAAAAATCTGAATCTGTGTGGGTCTGAAAAGACTTTATGCAGCAGCTGAGAGAGAAGTAAGGCTTACTGATTGTAGCTGACAGTTTTTGAAAAGAAGGATACAACATATGCTCCCCTCTAGTCTTCCAGAACACTACCCTGTTTTAATAGGTGATTGCCTGTTTTTATCACCCCTGTTACTTCATTCTTAAGTTCCATAATATTGGATGTATACCATCTGGTCCTGGAGACATTTGGTTCTTTAATTTATCCAGTATCCCCTGTTTCTGAAGCCTCCGTGCTTGACAGTGTTCCATCTTTCTCACTGGAAATGAGGAGTAGGTACTCCCCCCAACATGCTTTCCAGAGAAGACTGATGCAAAAAAATAGTATTTAACTTCTCTGAAATGTCCTTTTCCACTTCAATTGCTCCTTTTCTGACAGGCTTTCAGCTTGTTGTATAGTTAAGGAATTTCTTCTTAACCCCGGTTCCAACTCTGTTCACACATCTATGCAGGCGACACCATCACAGGACCTAACCACATTGGCCACCCCATACAACTGCACATCCTCTAATGTGATCTATGCTATCAAGTGCCAGCAAAGCCTCTCTGCTGTGTTTATTGGCCAAACTGGACAGTCTCTGCACCAAAGAATAAAGGGACGTAAGTCAGATATCAGAAATGGTAACACATAGAAGCCTGTAGGGGAACATTTTAACCTGCCAGGGCACTCATTAATGGATTTAAAAGTAGCCATCTTCTACAAAGGAATTTCACCAGACAATTACAGAGAGTGTGGCATTGATCTTCATATGCAAACTTGACACTGTTTCCTTGGGCTTGAATAAAGACATTAATTGGATGTTGCATTATAAAGCCAGCCTTCCCTACATTTAACACCCCTTTATTACAATTGACAGGTACCTTTTTTTCCTTCCCTTCCTTTTCTGTTATAAATTCTAGGTTCCTGTTATTTCCACTCCAGCTCATCTGAAGAAGTGGGTTTTGCCCACGAAAGCTCATGACGCTGTATATATTTTTGTTAGTCTCTAATGTGTCACAGGACTATTCAGACTTTTTACATCTTCACTAGCAATGGGCTTCCCTTTTCTGAAGGATGTCCATTTGACTCCAAAACCTTTTTGAACTTTGCTGCTTAGCCATACTTTTCTTGCCTTGCTGCTTCCTTTTCTCCTTTTTGATATGCATTCCTTCTGCAGCTGAGACAGTATATTTAAGAAGCCTTCCCGCTGAGCCTGAGGATTTTAATTTCCCTTAAGTCTTTAGAACCCCTTTGACCAGCTTCCTTATTGTTTTGAAACCCTCCATCTTAAAGTTTACTGTCTCAGAGCTAAACTTCAGTACCTCTCCTCACCTGAGGATCTCGCATTTATTCAGCCTAAACTACCCTTGCTGTAATTTAAGCCCATTGCTTCTTGTCCTAGCCTCAGAGGTGATTGAGAACAATTTACCTCCCTCCTCCTTGTAACAACCTTCTATGTATTTAAAACGATCATGTCCCCTCAGTCTTCTCTTCTCCAGACTAAACAATCTTTTCTAAACCAATTTTTTCAATCCTCCCTCTTAGGTCACGTCTCCTAGACTTCTAACAATTGTTGTTGTTCTTTTCTGGACCTTCTCTAATTTGTTCACATTTCTTGAAATGTGGCACGCAGAAGTGGACACTAATACTCCAGTGGAGACCTAATCAGTGCAGAATAGGGTGGGAGAATCGCTTCTCATATGGGATGAAGATGGACAGCCCTTGGTGGGTAAAGAGCAGGTTAGGAACTATCAAATATCATTGAGGAGCCTTTGGCCATTATCTTTGAAAAGTCGTGGAGATCGGGAGAGATCCCGGATGATTGGAAAAAGGCAAATGTAGTGCCCACCTTCAAAAAAGGGAAGAAGGATGATCCAGGGAACTATAGGCCGGTCAGTCTTACCTCCATTCCTGGAAAAATCACGGAAGGGATCCTTAAGGAATCCATTTTGAGGCACTTGGAAGAGAGGAAAGTGATCAGGAATAGTCAGCATGGATTCACAAAGGGCAAGTTGTGCCTGACCAATCTGATTAGCTTCTATGACGAGGTAACTGGCTCTGTGGACATGGGAAAGTCAGTGGATGTGATATACCTTGACGTTAGCAAGGCTTTTGATACGATCTCCCACAATATTCTTGCCAGCAAGTTAAGGGAATATGGATTGGATAAATGGATGATAAGATGGATAGAAAGCTGGCTAGAAGGCCGGGCCCAGCTGGTAGTGATCAACGGCTCGATGTCAGAATGGTGGTCGGTTTCTAGTGGAGTGCCCCAAGGTTCGGTTCTAGGACCGGTTTTGTTCAATATCTTTATTAATGACCTGGATGAGGGGATGGATTGCACCCTCAGCAAGTTTGGAGATGACTCTAAGCTAGGGGGAGAGGTAGATACGCTTGAGGGAAGAGATAGGGCCCAGAGTGACTTAGACAAATTGGAGGATTGGGCCAAAAGAAATCTGATGAGGTTCAACAAGGACAAGTGCAGAGTCCTGCACTTGGGACGGAAGAATCCCAAGCATTGTTACAGGCTGGGGACCAACCAGCTAAGTAGTAGTTCTGCAGAAAAGGACCTGGGGGTTACAGTGGATGAGAAACTGGATATGAGTCAACAGTGTGCCCTTGTAGCCAAGAAGGCTAATGGCATATTAGGGTGCATTAGGAGGAACATTGCCAGCAGATCCAGAAAAGTGATTATTCCCCTTTATTCGGCTCTGGTGAGGTCACATCTGGAGTATTGTGTCCAGTTCTGGGCCCCCCACTACAAAAAGGATGTGGACGTATTGGAGAGGGTCCAGCGGAGGGCAACCAAAATGATTAGGGGGCTGGAGCATATGACCTATGAGGAAAGGCTGAGGGAGTTGGGTCTGTTTAGTCTGCAGAAGCAAAGAGTGAGGGGGAATCTGATAGCAGCCTCAACTTCCTGAAGGGAGGTTCCAAAGAGGATGGAGAAAGGCTATTCTCAGTAGTGACGGATGGCAGAACAAGGAGCAATGGTCTCAAGTTGTGTGGGAGAGGTTCAGGTTGGATATTAGGAAAAACTATTTCACTAGGAGAGTGGTGAAGCACTGGAATGGGTTACCTAGGGAAGTAGTGGAGTCTCCATCCCTAGAGGTGTTTAAGTCTCAGCTTGACCAAGCCCTGGCTGGGTTGATTTAGTTGGGATTGGTCCTGCCTAGAGCAGGGGGCTGGACTTGATGACCTTCTAAGGTCTCTTCCAGCTCTATGGTTCTATGATTCTATGATCTTGCTTACAACATCCCTGCTACACATCATTCTGGGTTGTATTGCTTTTTGCAGCAGTGTTGTACCAATGACAACTTTCACTTGTGATCCTCTATGACCCTCCGATCCCTTTCAGAAGCACTCCTCCTTAGGCAGTCATTTCTCATTCAATATATTTCAGAGGGGTAGCAGTGTTAGGGTGCATCTAGACAGCGGCACTATTTTGAAATAGCTTTCGTAATAACAGGCGCGCTATTCTGATGTCCCTGTAAACCTTGTTCCATGAGGATTAAGGGATGTTTCAGAATAGCTCTCTATTTTGAAATTAACCCTAAAAAAGCTATGCTATTTGCATAGCTCAAATTGTGTAGCTTATTTCGAGCTACAGGTGCAGTGGAGATGCACCCTTCGTCTGTTTCAGCATAAACAACAACGAGTCCTATGGCACCTTAAGGGCTAACAAATGTATTTGGGCATAAGCTTTCATAGTGGGTAACAGCTCATGAAAGTTTATGCCCAAATAAATGTGTCAGTCTTTAAGGTGCCATTAGAGATGTTAAATTTAGATTAGTTAGCTAATCGAATAGTCGATGGGATTTCCATTGACTATAAGGGCACCTCTGCCTGTGAACTGTAACAAGAACCCTGCTGGCTTCAAAAGCAGAAGCCCCGCAGGGAGCGCGGGGCCTGCTGGGCACTTGTATATTTCAAAAGCAGAATCACAGCAGAAGGAGTGCAAGGGGAGATTGCTTCAGTCCCCGCTCATGCCATTTCCTGCTGTGCCTCTATCTCTCCTGCTCCCTGTGGAGATGGTGCTGGGGGGAACTGGCTTTTAAGCTGGATCCCCCCAGCACTGGCTCCTGCTCCCCCCCTTGCTGCCCCTCTGATAGAGGCAGCAAGGGGGGAAGCGACTAGTTGCATCACTAGTCAAATTGCCACTTATATCCCTAGGTGCCATAGGACTCCTCATCTTGTATGTGTGCAACTGATTCTTCCTTCCTAAGTGGAGTTCTTTGCATTTGTCCTTGTTGAATTTCATCCTCTTTACTTCAGGCCATTTCTCCAGTTTGTCCAGATCATTCTGAATTATGACCCTGTCCTCCAAAGCACTTGCAGCCCTTCCCAGCTTGGTATCCTCTGCAACAGTGAGGCAACACATGGCACGTACATCCCTCCTTCAGCAGCCTTCTTACAGAGAATACCAACCGCAAAGCCTGCTTTTCTGTGGCTGTGTAAGCACAATGGATCACCAGGGATGCTTCGCTGATATGTATGTGGGCGGGTCAGGGACGGTGAATGACACATGCATCTTAACACAGGACTACTCAAAAGCTGCAAGCAGGGGCACTCCTTTTCAACCAGCAAATTACCATTGGAGACCCTGAAATACCAGCAGTGACTCTGGGGTACCTTGCTCCCATGGCTCATGAAGACATATACTGGCCACCTTGACAGCTGAATCTCCCTTTGGTGCTTCCAGCTCAGCAGATGCACAATGACCATTGAATGTGCTTTTGGCAGATTGAAGTGTTTGTTCACTGGATTGGATCTCCGTTGAAAAAACACCTGAAAGATGGTAGCTGCCTGTCGAATCCTGCACCATGTTAGTGAGACAAAGTGGGAAAAGCTGCTGCCAGCGGGATTGGCAGCTATGAAGGACCATGTGGTCTGTGAGCCAGCAGCCCCATGGGGTGGCTCAGCAGTGCTGGAGCAACCCTCTGCCTGCAGTGGGCTGCAGGCAGGGAGCTGCTTCCCTGGTATCTGTTACCCAGTAAGCCTCACCTGTTGGCATCCCTAGTCTTGAACAGATGCCAACTTGTGGTATAGCTGGACTCCCCCACTACCACCACCACCATCTCTGCCCGTCATCCTCCTTGCTGTTCACAGAAGCCTGTCTCAAGCACCTCCAAACTATCCACAGTGATTTGAAGGGAGTTGGCGTGGTCGACTGGGCAGCTGCACATACCGAAGAAGAGCTGCTAGTTATGCTCACCGAGCTGGGCAACTGGAAAAAGGCATTCATGGGGAGAGATGGTGGCTCCTTGTCCCCATGTCCCCGGGCAGTACTCTTTCCAATTGTAACCAGAGCACTCGCTGTAGCAGGGAATGGGGCTTTGTGGGACAGTTGCTACAGAACTGTTATGGTCAACACAGGTCTGTGCTCACACTGCATTGACCTTAGCAGCTCGCTCACAGCTCTACACCATTGAAGGAGGCAGTTAAATGGCCCAAGGCTCCTGCTGCTTCTGTGGTAACAGCTGGGAGCCCCGGGCCTGAGCATAACTCAAGGTAACATACAAAGAAATAGCAATGAAGCAAAATTTGCCAATGAAAAAGGAGGGAAGTGCTGGGAATTCTTTGGTATAGGACTAAATTACTAAATTGTTGACCTAACTTACATCGGCATACAGCTGCCACAGTAATTACATTGTTTGTCCGTGTCTGTACTTTGGTCTCTATGGTAGCGGGGCGTGTCCTCACCAAAAGCGACCACACCAATTGAAGTGGCAGTGGTGGGCATTTTGGGATATCTTCTGACTGTGCATCCAACTAATCACCTCAGCATTGACTCTATGCTACACGGAGGCGGCATTAATAAGTCAGTGTAGTAGGTGAGTTACGTTGGTGGGTGCAAAATTTTACTGTAGACGCTTACAGAGTTAGGTTAGTGTAAGCTGCCTTGCATTGATCTAACTCTATAGAGGAGACCAGGGCTTAGTCAAGGCCACAAAGAGGAACTTTAGAGAGGGTCTAATCAAGCTAGGCAATGGGGTAAGATGACGACAGACTAACTTGAAGTTAATAACTTCATATAATGTACATGGGAGAGGAAAACTGAACTATCATACACAGTGGCAAATTAGCCACTGGGCCCTGGGGGCCCTGCAGTCACCCCCCTCATACCCTCAGAAGCCACAGGATGGATGAAGCCCTCCCAATGACCCCCCCCTCCAAGCTTCACAGAAGCCACAAAACAGATGAACCCTCCCCCCAGTGCTCCTGCTGCCCTCCCCTTCAGAAGTCCCTCGGTGGAGGAAGCCCCCCCCCCCAGCAGTCCCTGACCCTGACAGAGGAAGCCACCAGTGCCCTGACCCCATCCCAGCAGAAGCCATGGGTGTCAGGGAAAGTCCCTATGCCTGACCGTGCTCTCCAGCAGAAGTGCTGGGTGGGGCGGGAGAAGCCCCAGCACCCTGACCCTGCTCCCCTGCAGAAGCACAGTGAGGGGTGTGGGAAGGGGAAGCTCTGGGACTGGAGGACCTCGCTCTCCCTGCTGCAGCCTGGAGCTGTTGTTTGGGGAAAGAGCTTCTCTGGTCTTGGGGCTGCAGTGAGGGGAGAAAGGAACAAATGGCTGAGGGGACTGGCGGAATGAGGGGGAGCCTTTGTGGAACAGGGTGGAGTCCTGGGCGAGGGACAGAAAGGGCTTTGGGTGGGGCCACAGGCAGAAGGTATGGGAAGAGCCCTCCACTGGCTCTGAGCCAGGGCTCTGGGAAACCGTAACCCACCTCTGATCACACCCCTTACAGGGCTGTAAATTAACTTTATCAATTCAGAAAAGACTTCCCTTTGGACAGCACAGTGGAAGACTTCACCTGAACGTGCAGATGCAGTTAAAAAAATCAAACAAGAGGTTAGTTTATGTAAAGAATGGGAAGAAGAAAAATATGGAAAATTATAACCCTATTGAAATTGCTGGTGCAGCCTTGTCTAGACAACTATTTGCAGTACTGGTCACCTATCTCAAACAGCATACTTTAGAAAAAGAGGCAGGCACAAAAAGGCTGAATAGATTAAAGGGCATGGAAAATCTCATTTGAAGTGAGATGGAAAAGAGATGAGTAAGAAGACAATGGTAAAGGTATGGAAACTAATGCCTGCTGGAGAGACAGGAACAGCTGTAGTCCCTGTCTCATAACACATGAACAAGGAGTCATTCAAAGAAATGTAAAAGGTGACCAATTTAAAACTGAGATGAGGAATTTTTTGCACCAGGCATAATTAGCCCGTGGAGCACATTCCCATAGGAATTCACTGAGCCCTAGAACTCAACAAAATTCAAAGAGTGATTGGACATTTGTAGAGATAACATGAATATCCAGATTTATAGCAGTGAACACTTAAAATGTATTGGAAGGGATAGTAAATATCATGCATTGGGGACCAAGGCAAAGGAAGCTACAAACAGCAGAGTTAGGGACCAACCAGTCAGCCAGACACCATGTGAAACCAAAAGTAACCAGAAGAGACAGACGCACACGCCCCAATACTGTAGTGTAGGCACTTCGGCTACGTCTAGACTACATCCCTCTCCTTTAGTCAGAAGAGGGATGTAAATGAAGCACTTCCTGTAAACCTGAGGATCTTTCGAAAAAGCGCCCCGTTTTCGAAAGAACCACATCTAGACTGCGGTTTTACTTTCGAAATGGGTTTGTTCGAAAGAGTGCCATTACATGATTATGCAAATGAAGCGCGGGATATTTAAATCCCTGCTTCATTTGCACTTTCGAAGTGCTTCATTTACATCCCTCTGCCGACAGAGGGGTGTAGTCTAAACACAGCCATCTAGACTGCCTCTTCCCACCCCTCCTGCCCTCAGCTCTGTGTGCAGGGCAACCACTTCCATCTGGGGGGGAAGATGCTGGGGCTGCCAGCACAAGGTGGCTATAGCCAACGGAGCAGGAGCAGTGTGGGGGGTCTATGCTGCTTTCATCTTCCCCTGGCTGGGAGGGGGATGTGTGTGTGTTTCTCTCTCTCTATGTCTCTCTCTGTCTCTCTCTCTCTCTCTCTCTCTCTCTCACACACACACACACACACACACACACACACACACACACACACACACACGCTCCACCCATTCTGCCCACGTCCTCCCCCTGCAGCCAGAGCCCTGAGTCCCCCTCAGCCAGAAGAGCCTGGGGCCATCCACAGCCCCATAGGACTCCAGGGAGATGACTGAGGAACTGAGAAACTGAATAGCACATAGTGCTACCTCAGTCTCCCTAGAACCTGCCTGGGGCATAAGACGGTAAACATTTCACTGCCAAAGCCTGCAAGGGGGACCTGTGACCATGCATGCACATGCACCCCAGGAGAAGGGGGACAAGCTTGCTAACACAGTCCCACCCAGGAAAGAAGCTGCCTGCAAGGAAGCTGTTGGCTCTGAGGAAGGAGCTCAGCTGCTGCTGGAGCTTGGCCTGGAGTGTCAGCTGCTGGATCTGGAGCCTGAACTGTGCTTTGTTCAGAGTTATGAACATTTCAGCCTCCATTTCCCTGGTGTCTGTAACTCTGAGTTTCTGCTGTGTTGGGCGTTAGGATGAGACTGATCAGAGACAGGCTGCCAGCTTTTGCGTTTCTTCCTCCTTTCTCTGCAGTATTCGGTCCTGGTCACTGTTGGTGACCACATGGATCCTGGGTCTAATCTAGTACTCCACCAAGATGAAAAGAGTAGCTGACATTGACTGCACAGAAGCCCCCACTGACCTTACCACACGCAAGATGCAGCAGGGAGCGTGTCGACTTCAGTGACGCTATTTGCATCGCTGAAGTAGACCAATGGCACTGGTAAGTGTAGACAAGGTCTCTGTTTTGCCATATGTCAGGTCTGTGTGTGGTCCTCTTTGTGCTTTCCGTGTGGGATGTTAGGCTAACTAACATTTTTATTATCTGTAATTTCTGTCTTTAATATAAAAATAATTTGCTTTTTTCTTCTACATTTTCTTTGAGGTCCACAAAGAGTGCATAAACATTGCTTGATTTAGGGACACAACAGTGCCGCGAGGAAAAATAAATATTAACTTCTTAACAAATGAGTTCAAGATCACACAGCAAGTCAGTTCCAGGGCCAGGACTAGAACTTCCAAGTTGGCATCTAAACCACAAGACACGTCTGTTCTCTCCTAGCTATTACCACTCAGCACAGTCATGCAAATGATCTGATCTTCTACACGCGCTGTCAACCAAGCATGCTGCCTGCTTGTTCCCTTGGTTTGCAATATGCCAAGGGAGCAAACGTCTTACAATTACACACTGTTGGGACATACATCAGCACCATGTCTCACCACTGAGCTCTAGGACAAGGTCTCAGGCCTGTTTGCTTTCATCACCTGCTAAGTATTTTATCTCAACATCTAGTTGAACCAGTATACATGGTATACTGAAAAAATCCTAACACATTTAGGTATCATTCCAATTCACCTTTTTCCCAAATTGGAGTCTCTCCTGTAGGCTTGTGCAACCAGGTTTCCAAGGGAGGGAAAAGAGTGAGAAGGGAGTTATTTTCTCTGTTTTTCTGTGAGCTGTGGACCATCATTTTAGGAGAGCTCTTTGTGTCTCTAGCAGGGACCTTCTCTTTGCTCCCTTACATATTCTTGCTTATTCCCAGCTCCCACCCCCCTTCACTTTCTTTCATGTGGATCAAGGCCTGGAAAATGACAGGACTCTTGATTAATAGATACAAAAAATCTTCTTATGTAATTTATTTGCTTTCTGCACCTGACTAGAATCACTAGGCCTATCTGGAAAGGAAAATATATCGTCCTTCCTGACTCCAAGTGGCAGCAGCAAGAGCTGAGCATGTGATATCAAGCTGCGCACGGAAAGCAAACAAAACGCAGTTTCTGTATTTTGTAAGCATCTCAGGTCATAAAAGTGTCAGCACACTATATTTCTTGCCAGGATCCTCTCCATTTTATTATCTGAGCCTTTCCCATTGTGCTGGATGTGTGAGGAGAGTTACTGAAGCAAGCAACATCTGTTCCCTGTCATGTTTTCGATTATCAGCGCCATATTCCTTGTGAGTCTCTTGCTCACATATTCCAATCAAACTCAACAGGGGCTGGAAGAGCCGGGACATTTCCCTCTCTCTTGCTTCACCCCCAACACCCAATCCATCATTCTCATATGCTATCCAACAACCTCTCCGCTGACGACTATTGCAAGGGGCCAGTCCTTTCTACCTGTGCAGCACAATAATTAACACAACAGTGACCTCTGCAATTTGTTCTGTTCAAGTCGAATTGCTCTGAACCTGTGTTCAGCTTGGCCCATAATGGCTTTTGTAGGGAGCAGCTTGAGGAAGTAGGTGAGATACCCTGACTAGCTTTGGGGTGAGTGAGTTTGCTTGGCTGTTTGTTTGCATTTTTTTTCTGTGTTAAGTGATTTCAGTTATTTCAGTTACTGTGCCAGTTGGGATTGTGCATCTGGAAGTGTTTGAACCTTTCTTCCCTTGATTACCCTTGATCTCCCTCAGTCGGCCTTGTGATCACCCTCCCCCTGCGTGGTTAACAAGGGGGTAGGACTCACCTAGGAGACCAGGCTTTAAAAGCCAGAGGCAGAGCGACCGGGGGAGTGAAGTGGACAGGGGGCTACAGACAGAGGAGTTTGAGGGGGAGTCCCAGTATGGATAGGCAGGCTCACATCGCCTGTTCCAGCGCTGCTCCTGTCTCCTCCACCTGCGCCAGTAGCCAGACAGACCATCTGACCATGGATGCCTCTACCCGGATCCTGGTGTGGTTTTGCAGGATTGTGGCTTGCAATTCCCACTTACGGAAATCCAGGCTGGGGGGACCATCCAGTGTGAAAGGTGCCTGCTGGTGGAATCTCTCAGGAAGCAGGTGGGAGAACTACAGGAGGAGGGGGCTAGACTGAGGAGCATCCAAGTCCATGAGGAATTCCTTGAGAGTATTCATGTGGAGACCCCCAAGGCTGAGGAAGCTACCCTGTTACAAAAGACTGCTGGCACACCACTGGTGGAGGAGATGGCTATGTCTCGGGGGGGGGGGGGGGACACTGGCAGCTGGTCACTTCTGGCAGCAGGCAGTGCTCCATCCCTGCTCCCAACCCTCCCACCCTGGTACTGGAGAACTATTATGCTGTTCTGGATACGGGAGATAAGGAATCGTTTCCTAAGTGGAAGTAGGAGAAGCCTTGTACCCCAAGGCTCAGAGATCTGCTGCCACTACTGCAAGGAGGAAACGTAGGGTAGTGGTGGTTGGAGACTCCCTTCTGAGGGGAATGGAGGTGCCCATCTGTCGCCCTGACATAACATCTCGGGAGGCATGCTGCCTGCCAGGGGCCCCTATCCAAGACGTTATGGAGGCACTGTCGAGGATTATCTGGCTACTCATCCATGTGGGCACTAATGATACTGCGAGGTGTGACCTTGAGCAGATCAAGAGTGACTACAGGGCTCTGGAAGTACAGGTGAAGGAGTCTGGAGCACAGGTGGTGGTCTCTTCAGTCCTTCCTGTCAAAGGTAGGGGCCCAGGCAGAGACAGGTGCATCCCGGAGGTAAGTGCCTGGCAGCGAAGAGGGTGCCTCCAGGAGCACTTTGGCTTCTTTGATCACATGATGTTGTTCCAGGAAGGACGGCTAAGCAGGGACGGGGTTCACCTTTCGAGGAAGGGGAAGACCGTATTTGGACACAGACTGGCTAACCTAGGGTATGTCTACACTAGCCCCCTAGTTCGAACTAGGGAGGCTAATGTAGGCATTCGAAATTGCAAATCAAGCCCGGGATTTAAATATCCCGGGCTTGATTTGCATCTTCCCGGCCGATCGCCATTTTTGAAATTTACATGTCTGGACTAACTGCCCGCATCTACACGCAGCAGGGACCCGGTAGTTTGAAATAAAGCCCTAGTTCGAACTACCTGTTAAACCTCATTCCAGGAGGAATAACAGGTAGTTTGAACTAGGGCTTTATTTTGAACTACCGGGTCCCTGCCGCATGTAGATGTGGGCAGTTAGTCCGGACTTGTAAATTTCAAAAATGGCGACCAGCCGGGAAGATGCAAATCAAGCCTGGGATATTTAAATCCCGGGCTTGATTTGCAATTTCGAATGCCTACATTAGCCTCTCTAGTTGGAACTAGGGGGCTAGTATAGACATATCCCTAGTGAGGAAGGCTTTAAACTAGATTCAACAGGGCAGGTGACCAAAGCCCACCCGAAAGTGAAAAACATGGAGACCTGGGAGATGGGTCAGAAATGGGAAGGAGCATGGGCTATAACAGCAGAACTAAAGGAAGGACAAGGCAGAACTGGGAGGCAAAATCAAATCAATATCTTAGATGCCTATATACAAATGCAAGAAGTATGGGTAATAAGCAGGAAGAACTGGACGTGCTAATAAACAAATACAACTGTGACATAGTTGGTAACCCAGGGTATGTCTAGACTACATGCCTCTGGCGACAGAGGCATGTAGATTAGGCTACCCGGCATAGGAAAATGAAGCGGCGATTTAAATAATCGCTGCTTCATTTAAATTAAAATGGCTGCCGCGCTGAGCCGATCAGCTGTTTGTCGGCTCAGCGCCATAGTCTGGACGCTCTGCGGTTGACATCAAAGGCATTTGTCGACCGCCCCGGTATGTCTCGTGGGATGAGGTTTACCGGGGAGGTCGACAAATGCCTTTGATGTCGACCACGTCCAGAAAGCGTCCAGACTAGCACACTGATCCGACAAACAGCTGGCTGCCGGGCCCCAGAGCCACTATAAACAGCCAACTTCAGCTCCAGCAGCTGCTGCTGCCCGGCAGCCAGCGGTTTGCAGCCCGGCACCAGTCTGCTGACCAGCGGTTGGGAACCGCTGAATTTAAGAATTAGAAAACCGGCCTTCTAATGGACTCAAGGGGCTCAATCTATTTAGCTTAACAAAGAGCTATTTAAGGGGTGAATTAATTATTGTCTATAAGTACCCGAATGGGGAACAAATATTTAATAATTGACTCTTGAATCTAGCAGAGAAAGGTGTAACAGATTCCAAAAGTTGTTGCCCTCTACTGCCTTCATGCCCACACAAACGTGAATAGACTTCACTGGCGGAGTGTCCAGAGCACACCATACTGTTCACTTATGTTCCCTGCACTAACATTTTTACAGTTACTGTTTACAATGTCCTTTGTATCCCCTATTTCCTTCATAAAGGTCTCGAACGCTGGGCTCAGCTGGCCCTGTTCCTTCCACCCTTGCGCTTCCTTTCTGTGCCTTTATCAGACCTCACCTGATCAGTTAATTAATCCTTTAACTCACCCAGCCTATGATCTTGTTTAGTTAGTCATGCTTCACTCCCCAATCAGCCCTTTCTGGGGTAGCCAATTAGCAATGGGCTTAAACTGCAGCAAGGGAGGTTTAGGTTGGACATTAGGAAAAACTTCCTAACTACTACATACCAATTTATCATAGGATCCCTACCCCATTCAGTGCATGGGAACCAGAGTAAAGATACACAAGAAACCTCTAATCCAAATGTCTCAAATTCCAGGCCCACAGGCTTTCCCTGGTCAGAGCCGTTGCGCAATTCGGCTCAGGCATCCCAGTGGGCTGGGGAGGGGGACCTGTACTCTCCCGTCCCCCAAACTCCGACCCTTCCTAGCATTGCCCCATGGCATGGGACACAGCCTCAGGGATTTCTGGTGGGCGTCGCACAGGGTGGCAGTGTAACCCACATGCCTACTGGGGGTGGTTTACTGTCTCATGTAGTGGCAATTAGACCACTTACAGAGAGGAAGAATGAGTGTGCACTACAGCCTAAGCTGAGAGCCAGCTGGCTTTTAGCTCAAGTTCTAGAGCAGGGGTTCCCAATCTTTTTCGGTCCCCGTACCCCCTTGGCTTTTAGTAAACCTTTCCGTACCCCCCTATTCAACATGAAAGGAAATAAATTCTAGACTCTAGAATCCACAACTTTTTTCACTAACACTACTACTTTTGGAATATTTCAATTAGGATAATCTAGTTATTTACCAAATATTCCCCATACCCTCTTGACAAGCTTCTCATACCCCCTGGGGGTACGCGTACCCCAGGTTGGGAACCCCTATTCTAGAGGCTTATGCAGAGGTCCCAGGTTTGGTTCCACCTGTCAGCATTACAGAAGCAACATTCAGGCCCACCCGTGTTATTTAAATAATGTTGTCCTCACATAATTTGTGTAATTAATGTTGTGTATGTTTGTGTGTTAAAGTAGAGCTGGAACTCTGCTTTCAATCCCCTCCTCTCCCAGTTTTCTAATTAAAAATGCAACTTGGTTGAAATCAAACTGCTTCATAGGATACATGTTGATTTTGATGACTTTTCTGATGGGACAAAGTCTAAATGAATCATTTTAACTGTCTGATTTCATTTCAATATGATAATTTTTGGGGTGATCATTATGTTTCGACATGTATATTCATTCAGTAGTTATGTTTAATATTTTTTAAATCTAAACAAATGAATCCAAATGCTGATGTCAAAATGACATAGATTTTAGCTCACTGAACTTAAATGATTTAAGATGATCAAAATGAAATATTTTGATTATGCCCAACATTTGCTCCCCAACTTAATGTCAGAAGACATTTTGAAAATAGGGGGTTTTGCTCCAATTTCAAGCAATTTTAAAAAAAATGTTGATGTTCTAGGGAACTGGTGACCCAGTTCTCAGTGGGCCCAGCTGAGCCAATTAAAGACTTCAGGGCTGCACCTGTGACTATAAAGGCCTGTCACAGAGCAGGGAGAGGAGCGGGACTGGAGCAAGCTGTCCCTGAGAAGAGGAACCATGGAGGAGCAGAACTAACTGTAGTGGTGAGTACCTGGAACAAGGAGACAGGTGCTCAAGGAGGTACCCCGGGCTGGTTTTCCAGAAAGATAGAAGAGCTGAGCTGGCTGAATGAGAACTGATTGTGAGAAGGGATCTGGCTGGGAAGCTGCAAAAGGCAGGATTACCAGATATCCCTGGTAAGGGGGGGGGGGGGCTGTGAAACCTTAAGACACAGGGTGTGCTGAGGAGCTGTTTTGTCTGCTATATATGGACAAGTAAATCAGCGTAAAGGAGACTGAGCATGGCAGTGAGGGCTTATTGAGCTGGGGGGAAACCCTGTCATGTCATACATAGCGGAGAAAGAAGGCACTTTGATCAGCCGCTGATACACAGGGAGAGTGAGGTGGATCTTTGGTGCCCAGTGAGGAGGAGGGAAAAAAAGAGGCAGAATGTGGACTTTGGGGTGGCAGCCACCATATTACAGTTGATATTTCCCAGACAACAGAAATTCAGGTTTTTGCCTACTTCTAGACTTGACGGCACACTCTGAAGCACCCCACCACAACCTCCGGTCACTTTGGGGGTGGGGACAGCCTCTTGTGACACCACTGCTGTTTGTGACAATAGCCCTCCTCCATAAAGATTCACAGCCTCATTTTCATGAAATGGTAGTGTCCGCCTGGATCCCAAATGATATTGGTGTGGCCACTACGTCTTATCTGCCTCTTTATACATCTGCAAACCCCAAGGACTGTGTCATCCGCTTCCAGCAGCAAAGGCACTTTTACTTTCCATTGTTTGTTGAACAAACTGTTCAGTTATTTACCAGTGCTATACACAGACGGCTTCTGACACCATAACTTTACCATTGGATTGGGCACTATTGCGGACTATTGGTTAAAGTTTAAATTTAAACATGTATTGCAAATTGTTTAAACTCTCGCACAGTAAACTGCAGCCTGTGGTCAGACATTAGTATGTTAGGGGTGCTATGCCTAGCAAAAATGGGTTTGATATGCACATCATCTGTTTTCCTGCAGTCTCTTCTAGTAAGGCTACCTCAGGAAAGTGAGCATAATAGTTCAGTTAGCCTGTATTTAGCATGCACAGCAAACCTTGACACTTCCTCAAAGTTGGTGTTAATTTGAGGCCAGTATAACATAAAACTTTTCCCCTTAGTTTTTTCAATTCCTAAATGACCTCCATGCATATTGTTTAACATATTTTTCTCTAGCAACTTAGAAATTGCCATTTTGGTGCCTTTGAACAAAATCCCATCTAGTACCAAGAGGTTTTCCTTAAAATGATAATAGGCACTGGGAATATGCAAGTCTGACCACCCTGTGCTAAGATAATCACCTTAATTGCTTCCTGGAGGTCCCTTCCTGAGCAATAGCTCTGACCATCACAGTCCCCATGACACGTGACTCAGAACGGGAGGTTTTATCACATTGGCATGTACAAAGTCTAGTTCTGAACTTTACTCCACTGCACTTCTGTGAAACACTGTAGAGTGTGTCTGCAATTACCAAACCTCTCCCCAGTTTGTCCTCAATTTGCAAATCAGACATTTTCAGCTGAAAAAATAATCTCTGTAGTCTCCTGAGAGGGGAGGGGGAAGCCTCTTTTGGCAACAGCAGTAAGTGGTTTATGGCCAGTTTCAGCTAAATGAAGATGTGAAACTTTTAACACCTCTGGTTTAAGGCCAAAGCCTTCTTTATTGGCGTATTATTAATGCTCAGTTTTTGCTAGCACCTGTGACCTATCAGCCTCTGGGCTCCACTTCTGACAGGAGAAGACGGTGCCAATACATTCCTTGAGGGCAACTTATGTTTTGTTCACAGTCATAACACCGCAGAACTGGAGCCCCTTTAATTAACTCTTCTTCCTCACACTCTTAAGATTTTTATCCCATGTTCATTAAGAATCTTTGCACATTAACACCCTCCGCTTGCTTGTTCAGGAAGCTAGATTCCATCCATCCATAGCTTACCACTCCAAGGACTCTTTGTACCCCGTCAGAGTTCCAAGTAACTGCACCTATGCCCATCCATAGTCTCTCAAGGGTACCCCGTAAAGTTTCCAGCTCCTAGCTGTCAGCTCTCTTGGGCAGAGAGGCATATCTCCATCCCACCTGACCAGGGTTTTATGTCAGCACAGTCTCTGGTCGTACACTGTGATTCCCTGGCAAGAAAGACTGTGTAAAGGCCAAGTGCCTGGGCTTTGTCTTCTCTCAGCGTTCTGTGAACTGTGTCTTGCCAACAGGCACGAGTTACCACACAGCTCCTTCTAAGCAGGCACCTATATTCACAAGGTAAAAGCATTACAGAGAACATAAAACACAATACAAGTTCCTATACACATGCGAAAAGCCAATCAGAGGTCACCCATCCATCCCATGGGTCCCTGTCAGTCACACTCTCTCCAACCCTTCAGCAAGGTTGAGGTCCTTGGACAGAAGGCCCTGTGCATTTGCTGAATCAGACAGAAGGCCCGGAGGCAGCTTAATCCCAGCCTTTTTATATCAAAAGTCCTTTCTTTGTCTGCTGGTTTCTGGAAAATGCAGGTGTTTATAGCTAAGTCAGGGGTGGGGAACCTTTTTTGGGTTGGGGGCCACTGACCCACAGAAGAATCGATCAGGAAAATCAAACCCCAAATCCTCACTGATGTGGCCCCTGACTGCGAAAGGTGAAAGACACGTCCCACGTTCCCCTTGCAGACCAGAGCCTAGAGAGGCCTAGGCTAGTAGATGTTGTGCACTCCAGCCCCACAAGGAGATGGAAGGGGAACTGGAGCACCAGCGCGGGCTCTCCGAGCCTTGGGAGCCAGATCCCAACAAGCTGGGGGCCACATCAGGCCCCCAGGCCTTAGGTTTCCCAGCCCTGATCTAAGTGATTGAGGTGAATCATCCACCACTGTTTCTGTTTCCTGGAGGTGTTTGGGTAGTTTCCCCTCCTCGAATTACAATCGCAGCCCCACAGTGATACATCAACTTAACACAGTGTGGTCCCCAAAGATGCTTCATAGGATTGCAATATGTGTCAGACCTCTTCGTGGTCTGTTAAGACGTGTTGATTATTGTCTCTACTTGTGCACCTTCTTGTGTTCACTGCTCTCCGAGGGTATGTCTACACTACAGTGTTATTTCGAAATACCTTATTTCGAAATAATGCATCTACACACAAAATGCATTTCGAAATAGCATTTTGCTATTTCGAAATAGTATGTCCAGACTGAGTGGACTCTGAATCGCATTTAAGGACAGACGGAACCAGGTCCAGCAGGACTCCAAGTCAGACTTACTGCGTGGGGCTGCTGCCTGAGGCTATCTGAGGTCTGTGCTTAAAGGGACATGCCCCCCCCGCCCCCCGGACAGCCAGTTCTCAGGTTTCCCTGCTTGCTTGCCTACCTCGATGAGGGACAGCAAAGCATTTTATCTCTGCGTGCTCTGGTTGCCCTCACTTGGGACACCATAGCACTCTGCGACATGGAGCCAGAGCTGCCCCTGGGCACTCTGGTGCTTCTCTTGGATGCGTTGCTGCAAGCCTGGCTGCACTTTCTGCAGGCTGCCATCCGGGAAGTCCATCGGGGGGCTGTCAGTATCCAGGAGGCCCTGCGAGAGAGCTTCCACCCTGAGGAGCACTAAGAGCCTCCTTGGTCTGCCCCACTGGGGGCTTGTGCCTCATTCCTCCCTCACGTCCTTCCACTTACCCCTCCCTAACCCCCCCTTCCTGATGTCAAATAAAATACACGTATTTTCATGACACAAACTCTCTTTATTTAACAAAACTGGGGGGCAGGGAATGAAACTCTGGTGAGACTGGGAAAAGGAGGCAGGAGAGGGGAGAAGAGAGGGTGGGAGAGGGGAGGGGGAAATTTGGGAGGAGGGATCTGGAAGGGGGAAGCAAGGGGAAGAAGGGGGAAGGGAAGCTCAGGGCTCAGGGTTGGGGGTCTCGCCGGACCAACTTGATTTTCATGCAAACCTGCTCCTGGGTTCGCATGTGGCCTTTGGTGGCCAGGCTGGCAGCTATCCTGCCACAGACAGCCACGTTCCTCCGTCTAGTGCAGAGATCATGGACGTTGGGGGCATCCCCCCCAAACCTGAATAAGGTCCATGATCTCCACCCTGGACCAGGAAAGCACCCACCTTCTCCAGGCCCTGGCAGACTCCTGGGAGCTGGCAGACTGCTCCTGGGGAGCCGTGGAAGGCTGGCTGCCAGTGGCTTGCTGGCTTATGTTTTGGGGACACTGGGTCAGGGGCAATGACTGCTGGCTCTGGGTCTGGGCTGGCAGGCTTAGAGCTGTCCCAGGCACTGTGACCAGAGTCTACCCCTTTCAGGGTTCCTGGGAGGGGCGGGAGGGAAAGGAGTGTTCTTGGTTGAGGCTGGAGTGGCCACCAGGGCTCCCTGGGAAGGCTGGAGGCCACCTATTTCGAAATAAGTGTCTACACAGTACTTATTTCGAAATAGCTATTTCAAATTTGGCGTTATTCCTCACAGAATGAGGTTTACCAAATTTGAAATAGCGGTTTGGCTGTGTAGATGCTAGGAAAGTTATTTCGAAATAAGGGCTGTTATTTCGAAATAACTTTGCTGTGTAGACATACCCCTAGACAAGCTAGTTCTGCTATACAGAATGTTCATTTTGCTTGTGTTTCTTTAGCCCAGCAGCTCTGGCTCTTTCCAACTCTCCCTGTAGTCTCTGGCCACGCTCTTCCAATGTCTTTCCTCACTTCAAAATGTAATCTGGGGCACCCTTAGCACCCTCTGTACCATCAAAAATGTCCCACACCATAGGTGCTAAACAAAACCTCGGCAGCACTCTGGAAACAGTGGCTCCCAAGGAGAGGCAGGTGTTGAATGTGCACACACATGTGTTCTGTTTTCCTAAGGGCACCTGCCAGAATCCTGCAGATGCAACCAGCACAGACAAATTGTTGGCTTTAGCCAACGTCCCTACATTTTGGCTCCATGGAGGCAATAGGAATGGTTCTTTTTTAACACATTTGTTTAATTCTTGGTTGGGGGGAGTGTCCTGTAGACAAGTAAAGAATTCCATCTTTTGTTGTCTACAGTGACCAATGTGTGTACCCTCTCTGCTGGTTCGTCTACTCGCACGGTGATTTCCAGGGCAGTCAGCCCATCCAACTCCTCCACTGGTCTCTGCCTTAGGGTGAGAGGAGCTTTCCTAGGGAGATATATACATTTGTTAGTCTCTAAGGGTGCATCTATACTGCACCGTAACTCGAAATAAGATACGCAATTTGAGCTCCGCCTATCTTATTTTGATGCTAATTCAAAATAGCTTATTTCATCATTTTGGCGCTGTCCATGCAGCGGAAAATTTAAAAATAAAACGCTATTCCAAAATGTCCCTTACTCCTCGTTGAATGAGATTTACAGGGACATCAGAATAGCGAGTCTGAAACATCGGGCTTGCTGGGAAGATGCAGGATAGCTATGTCAGGATACTCCAGTATCCCAAAATAGCATTGCAGTATAGATGCACCCTAAGGTGCCACCGGACTATATGTTGTTTTCAAGGTTACAGACTAACATGGCTACCCCTCTGATGTTAATTGTGGGGCAGTTGGGCTCTTTCACCTCAATTCTGTACATGAATGAGAGCTTCCCTGTTCCTGGACAGATGTCCTCAAACTCTTTTGGGACCAGAGGCTTGCCCTGAAGGAGCCTTAAATCTGGCTTAATTGGCCCCTTAAGGACTCACCCTGCACAGGTAACCCTTGGGTGACACAGAACCACTAGAGCACCTCCTGGACTGGCCTCTCTCCTAGCCGCTTGCCTAGTGGTGTATGGGTTGGGCACATCACCAAGGGCTTCCCTGTGTCCCCAAGGTATCCAGTTGCCAGGCCTCTCTCTCCTTGCAGTATGCGTATGCTGCAAACAAACAAAAGCCCCTCAGTGGCAAGTCTCAGAGTTTGGGTCAACTAACGTGGGCTTGTGAGGCTTTCTCTGAGGGACTGAAAATAGCACTGTACTGTTCTCACCTAGGCCAGAACCTGGGCTCTGAAACCCAGTGAGAGGAGAGGTCCTAGAGCCTGGGCTCCAGCTTGACAGGAAGAGCTGCACTTCCCTTTTTAGCCCCATAGCACAAGCCCGCGTCAGCTGGCAATGGCTCTGAGGCTCACTGCTGAGGGGTTTTATTTATTTATTTTTTGCAGCATAGCTGTACCTCTCCACAGACCACTGACAGCAAGATTAGTTACAGCAGCCCTTAAGCTGCTTTTATTTATATGAGGGACGGGCCTGGCAGTCAGACATAAAAGCAGCTTAAAGCAATATTTGCGTGATTCCCTCTCTGAGCTGAGCCAAGCATAGCTCAGCTGCAGCACTAGGCCTGCGTCTTCGAGTTTAGCAAGGCCCTTGAAGGTGTTTCATGAAACTGTCATTTCAAAGTAAATTAAAATGGCCATGTACAGACACTATCGCATGCACTGGAAACTGGATGAAGAGATATTAATAATAAACATCAGTATATCAAGTTGGCAGGAAGTGACTGATGTGGCGCTGCATGTGTTAAGGATGAGATTATTTGACATTTTCATTAGTGATTTGGAGAACAGTGTAAACAGCCACGTAATGAAGTCTTCAGATAATACTAAAATGGGAGCGTCCCATTCCATAATAACACTGTAACTACAGCCAAGCGAGAGAAATAATACAAAGAGACTAAGACAAAGAAACATTGGCACAATGTGACAAAATGAAATTTTACTTTGAAAAAATGTAAACTAGTACATATGGGAAAAATGATCTGAAACACATTATTCACTGGGGGGAAACTGGAAATAGGTAGTGCTGGAAGAGACCTAAGTTTGATAGTGGACAGCGAATGAGACATGAGTTTGCAATGTGTCAGCAAAAAAGGCCTTAGCAATTTTAGGCTGCACACACTACGGCACCACATCACAGAGCAGGGAGATAATAAGCCCTCTCTGTACATGCTTGGTTGTGACCACACCTGAAGGACTAAGGGACTTTGAAGTCACTGGAGCTATGCCAATTAAGGCCAGCTGAGAATCTAGTCCATTGTGTTCAGTTCTGGTCACCTTGTTATCAGAAAGGTATTGACAAGTTGGAAGTGTTCTGAGAAGAGGCCCATAAATTATCAGGGAACTAAAAGGACTGACAAAAATGATTAAATGAACTAAATATTAGAAATGGTTGAATACTGTGAAAAAGTGTTTGCAAATGTGCATTCAAATTCCAAACAGCTGGTTAGTTTGACTGTGACCATGCCTATTATTATTTGATATTCAGGAACATTCAGCATGTTTGTAAGAAGTCTGGGGAATGGCTGCTCTTCGTATCAAGCAGATATTAGTGCAAAGAAGAGTAATTCTCCATGAACAAGTGTATCCAATACAGAAGCCTTTCTCAACATGCTCTCCCAAAACACATCTATATTTAAGCACCTAAATAAATGAGCTGCTTTCCAGAGGTTGCTGACCATCCACAACTGTCATGGACATCGGTGGGTGTGGCTACAATATCTGTGTTTAAATATGAATTTATGTGCCTCATCAGAAGCATCTATGTTTGAATATTTTAGCCTAGCCCACCTAAAGTCGCCGTGAAAATCTTGACATTTTCCAGTCTGTTGTCTTTTATTTGAACATAGATACTGTGTTAAACCTGTTTACTGCAATACCACTTGAAAGAAATTCCAGAAAGTGGAAATTCTCTCCCATTCTGTGTAAAAACCAGCAAGGGCCTGATTCAAAAATCTCTCAAAGCTGATAGGAATTTTTCATTGATCAGTCCCCAATTGGCTGCATCTCCTTCATTAATTCCAATTAAATTCAATTGTCTGAAATTGCACAGTAGATAAATGAATCCTCCCACTCCCTTTCATTGTTTGCAGGCCAGCTTTCCCTAACACCTATTGTGGGGTATACAGCATTTACTGGAACATTTAATTGATGTAGGCATCCTCTGTCCAATCTGGATTCCAGCTGTTGAGCTCTGACAGATCATTGTTAAAGCACAATGCAAAAAGCAACAACCGGAGAATCCAGAGGAGTCAGTTAATCTAAAGCACCCAACACATGACTACAGATGTCAGTGTGGTGATCAGACCTTGGAAATATCCGTCAGATATGCTTCAGAGGCCGTCGGGAGACTACAAAAACGTATATGAATCATTAATCTCCAAGGCCATAAAGAATTGTACCCATTCTACAATGGACTGCAACATCATAGCCCCTGTACTAAACACACATACTGATGGCCTGACCACGTAACTATCAGAGACCCAAATGACTTACACCACATATAAAGATGAAGTTTAACATATGGGCAGTTGAGTAGGAGATTATGAGTCCCAGAGAGTGCTTCACTTCCACAAGATGCCACTAATGTATAAGGGAATTCTACATAAGCTCAAAAAACTCAGTTATGAAATCTCCATTGAACCTGGTGAGCTAAGCACCATAAAAATAGTGAACTTTTATCTTGCTGTAGTGGCACAGATCATGAACAGATGCTCAGGTAGATCCATCTGCATGTTTAGCCATCTTGTGTGCTGCAACTAGGATAAAAACTTTGCAACTACAATGCTGTCACCACCTCTATAGCCTCCCTAAGACCGATTAAACCACTCAGATGTCCAAATGGAACCAACATCATGCAACCAGCACCCAGGAAGACCTACCATGATGATTTCATGAGCATGAAGTACATTAGTGTTATTCATATGTGGCCTGGCATCACTCAACCAAAACTTTATTCAGGAGAAACTTGAATTACTCATTCCAACTTAGCACATGAGTGTTTCTTGGTATGATATAGGGGATTTTGTCAAAGGAGCCTAAGGTAAGGTGTCTTCTGACATACCTTGGACTTACCTCCCCAATGGAGAATTGTCTTAATGGGTAGCTTCGTGCTCAACAGCTACTTCACCACATGACTCACTTGTGCTTTAACTCTCTCTCTCGTGTGTGTCAACAAAGGCTAAGAAGTACCTAAGTACCCAAAGACTGACATTTCTCAGTTCCTTTCTTTAACCTGGAATAGATTGAATAGAGACAAAGAAATAGTGCTCCTCACTGATAAAACACACTTAAAAAAACTCACACAGAGGAGCATGCTGTAACAACTGGTGGAGAGAAGGAAATGAAATGATGGGTAAATACAATGGGGAAGAGCTCATCTGATGAACCAAATAGGCGATTCTCCATACTCAACAGATACAAACAGCGTGGTTAGTCTCTACCCTGCATTTCAAATGCTGTCAGATACTGCTGGAGCTAGCATGGACCCTGCCTTTACGCTTTTGCCTCCATTTCAAGCACTCATGGGCAAGTGTTTGCAGTAAGAATGTTACGGTCTTATGCTATTTTTCTTGACTTAATGCACATTCCCTTCAGCAAGGCGGGCACATCGAAATAAATAATATTTTGCCTCATCCTTAGGAATTTAGTATCACTTCAAAACCAAAGTTTATAAAGTTACCTCCCCTCCCCCAAGATAATAAGGTCTGTGAAATTATTTATGGCAACCATGGCTCAGGATAGCCTGGAACATCCTCCTCAGGTGAGAGCTTGAAAGTGGGTATCAGACCACATCATGTGTCATCTTCTTTAGACAGACTAGAGCAGAAGAGAAAAATGAAGACACCAGTGGAATGCACTTAAGAGAAATAGATACATACACCAAAGAAAAATGCTTTGAAATTTAAAATATTTATGACTTTAAAAGGCATGAAAAATGATACTAGCCCATTAACTAATAGACATTCCACCTTTGCAACGCAGCCTCCATCCCTAACTCAAAACACATCTCTGCTCTGCCTTTGAAGCCAGATGAAAACATGATTACA
This sequence comes from Pelochelys cantorii, assembly GCA_032595735.1. Taxonomy (NCBI): domain Eukaryota; kingdom Metazoa; phylum Chordata; order Testudines; family Trionychidae; genus Pelochelys; species Pelochelys cantorii. Next base: position 208,698,972 of record CM064326.1, read on the forward strand.
TTTGAGAGGAAGGTAGGCGAGAGTGTGTATGTCCCATCACTTACTGCGTCTCTTTAGTTCACACGATGGTTCCTAAACATCTGATTGTATGTTTTGCTTGTTTCATTTACCCTTGTTGAGCTGAGATGCTGAGACCATGATCTTCTGCTGTGTCACTCTTCTTCAAGCTGTAAGGTGCAATTTCAATGTAAGGACACTTGTCCTCTGCTCTCAGCAGCAGTTTCTGTAGTGTGGTGACAATTTACAAATTATATGTTGCCCAGTCCCTCATTTGTATATAAAAAGGAAAATATTGGTTCCAGACCTTGTAGTGTGTGGATTGATGTAAATGAGTGGAGAGCAAATTGCTTGCAACTTGGGAATTTCAGTGCCTGAATATCCTATCTCCACTTATGTCTTTGTGCTACGCACCTACCTATACTAGGAAACTGAAAGGGCTGAGGCTAATTCTTTACTGAGACCTCAAGGTCCCTGGCAAAGTCACTGTCATTTGGAATGAGGAAAAAGACATCAAATATATAGATTTTAAATCAAAACAATAATACATTCCTTGCTTTCCCTGAACCTGCACAAATCAGCCAGCATAGACAGGATCCATTCTTCCTTTTCCTCTCTGTTCTAGTCAACATCACCTTGGTGCAGAGTTGAGCCTAACATGGATTTAGGATCAGACACACTCACATCCAGGTTTTTCAGATGCCCAAGACCATCTTCCAGGTTTTCTATTTAACCAAACACACAAGTCCACAGAGACAGGTTCAAGATACCAGATTAAGAGGCTCCCACTTCTGATTTGACTAGGTCCCACTCTTCAATCACTCCTTTTCCTACAGCTGTTCTCCGGGCACTCGTCCTGGTCTTTTTCATGCCTTCCACCTCCCTGAGGGTCTTTTGCACTGCCCTACCAGTGTTGGCAACTTAGACCTCATGATTTCAAGGAGATGAAAGATGCCATGGCCCAGAGAACAGATGTGCCATCTCCACGAGATAGTTGAAATGTCCCTGAGACCACAGACCATATTAAATCTTAGCAAGACTTTTCCTTTATATTTCTCAAAGGAACTGGCATTTGTTTGGAACTCAAAGTTGGTGTTTTGTTTAGGGTTTTGGTTTTTTTTCAACATGGCTGAGCTGTTCTATTCTAGTCTGGTCCTTTATACAGACTTTGTCACTGTAGTTTTTGAGCACCTTTCAGTAGTGCATGAAATGACATGACTAGCATCTGACACATGTAGCTCATTTTCTCATTCACTCTGCACAGGAAGCACTGTTTGTGCAGTGGAGTGACTTGATTTGGTAGGGGGTTGGTTTTGAGGTTTTTAAAAAATGTACATGCTGCTCTGTAGTATGTGCATTAGAGAAGTGCACCTTGCACTCAGAGAAGTGGGCAGGGAAGTTTGGGATGTCACTCAGTTCCTGTGAAACCTCATTCCTCTGTCTGAGAATAGCTCCCAAGAAAGCACTGTCTACAGCACAGATCTGCGTTACTCTGATGGTAGAAGTTCCATTATGCTAGAGGAGCAAAACCGTTGACCTTGGCCCCCATCCTGGAGTTTTAGGCAGTCTCTTAGATATGCTGGGCCAACTCCTTTTAATATGTTAATGAGAAGGACAAACCTGAAACTTGTTTTGCCACTCTATGGGAAGCCATTGTAGGGAGCAGCAGACAAGCTTGATGTGCTCATAGTATCCTGATTGCTCTGCTGAGGAGACATGATGCACCTTTGTGTACTAATTAGAGCTTCCTAAGGGCTAAGGACATCATACCCAAATATGTCACATTCTTGTACGCCACATGGGAGCTAAGCCATCATCTGCCATGATCAGATGTTGTGTCCTACCCAATCAGAGGTAGAAAGCCTCACTTGTGTATGACACTGTACCTCAGAGAGCAATCCAGGAGCACTCCTAAACTATGGAGGAATGTGGGTACCTTCAATTAGGAAAGACTGGACAGGCTTCAAAAGGCTTTCCTCTGCCCACCAGCATGATCTCCCATCTTGGCTGGGTTCAGCTTCAACTAGTCAACTAGCTGAGCTTGTCCAAGCCCTGGGCCAATTTAGTGTGGTGATATCATTGTACGGGGTGAAAGATAAACAGACCTGACCTGTGTGTCATGTGATCTATTCTAGTTCAAATAGGAATTAATTCAGTAAACCCTAGGACCTGTTTTATACAGGGGGTCATAGGACCAGAGTTGAAGGCCAAAAGGGACCTCCAGATCATCTATTGTAACCAAGTCCACCCAGCCACCCACCCATGGAATCCAACAGCTGGAATTAGACCAAATTATTGGTATTATAGCCCTCAGGATGTTAACCTACTGTGTGCCACAGGCAGAGAACAGGTCAGAGGAGATGATGGTATTGGTCCTTTCTGCCTTTATAACCTATGCATCTGTATATTGCTATGACTTGTGTCCATGTCGTCTGACCAGTTCACCTAGTGGCTGTCTCTAGATGTGGAATAAGACCTTAGAGAGAATTCATCATAGAGGGATGTCACAAGTGAGGAGTGTAGTGATGGATTCCATCATTATTGGGGGGTGTGCACCACTGCAGAGAAGGCCTCAATCCATTTTCGCACATTCCTCAGGACCTCTGACACTTCTCTCAGGCAAGATGGCAAAATCTCATGGTTTGTATCTTGAATTATGCCGAAATGTCCAGGAAGATAGACTCACAGCAGGAGATCATACATCAGTGCCATTAAAATGGTTTCCATCCCGCATCCTGGCCTGAATCCAGATTGTGCCTGGTGGAGGAAATTAGGCTGACTGGCAAACTTTTAAAGCTGCTTTCCTTCTTCCTGTATCATTTGAAATTTTAAAAGAATTGTCCCCCTATTTCTTAAAGTTGTTTGAGCATCAGTGTTTCTGTTTTAGCAGATTGTGCCCTCCAGTTGATCAGAAAATTCCTGGCTTTATTGAGGGGTTTGCTTATATTAGGGTCTGGCACCCACTATTCACTGTATCTGAAACTTCCTTGCTGCCACATATAAGATCGTTCACATCTTGGCACACAGCAAGTTCCCTCCTTCTTCCAAGTTCCTTAAAGCACGTCCCACTCTGTGGAGTGTTGGTGTATGCTAGGAACTGGTGTTCTCATGCATTACACTGTTCCCAGCTGAATTAAGGTGTTGCTAAGGGAGATTTGTGCCTTTCCAATTTGTATACAAAAAATCCTGCCAATATAGTTTTGTCCTGCTTCCCAAGTTTACCAAGAATAACAGTTATAGATTCAGGGAAGTCTCAAAATTGTACTAAGGACAGTGACTATATCCAGAAAATAACAGGTTCCAGAATTAAGGGGGTATAATGGGCCGTACTTGCCCCACATTGGAGTTGCAGGGTTAAGCCAACACTTCTGGTAGCAGAAGCAACATGCCCTCACCCATGCTGGGCGTGCTTCAGCTGCTGCTGCAGTATAAAAGAGAACAGTCTAGCTCAGTCTGGACTGATCGCTGAGGAGAAAGGACATACCTCACTGGCTCCACCTGAGCAGCAACGGCACTCTCAGAAAGATGGCCAGACCCAGACAGGTGCCCAGGTGTCTGTGGCTGCCCAGGGAGACAGCAAGTGCTGAGAACAGCACTGAGTGAGGGTCGTGGAGACGCCAAGGATGGCCAGACTTCAACTGCAGGAATCACAGAAGGAAGCAGCCCAGGGTGGGACTAGCTCTGTAGTTATTGGTGTGTTTTGGGCACATTCCCTGCTGACTTAGTGGGTCCCTCTACACTAACTACCCCCGTTGAGACGACAGCCCGCCAAACCTACTCCCATTGACTCTGGTCTTTACTGACTGTCCTGCAGCCAGGGGGAGTCCTATTGGCTCTGGCCATTGGGCCACACCTTCCTGCAACCAAAGGAGAGTCCTATTGACTGTGACCCTTAGGCCATGCAGCCCTGAAGCTGAAGGCAGCCATACTGATTTAACTGTGGGGCCTCCATGCCTTTATCCCACCCCACTCCACCCATGGCATACTTGTGACATGAAAGGGCAAATGAAAAAGCTGATATGACAGGCTGTTGCTGAGCAACAGTGGGCAATCTGTATCTTCTGAGCATGGTATCCTTACAAGCATCTTCTAATGAAGTAATGGAACCTCTCTCAGGATATTGTCCCCCTCTGAAAACAGGACCCGAGCAAAATAACAGAACCAGTGAGTAACTTGCTCAAGGTCACACAGGATCGCTATGTCAGAGCTGGGAACAGAGCCCAGCTCATCTGCTTCAAAGGCTTATGTCTTAGCCACAAGAATGTCCCTCTCCTCTGCTGTCTAGTCAAGCTTGTCCAAGAGAGCCCCACCTCACTCAAAATGTTAAATGTGAGCACAGCTCGCATGGAAACAAAACCTCAAATCAGAGTGTTAACTTACTGTCTAGTTCATTAAAAATTGTCCTGGTTTTCAGGTAGATTTACAAATATGGAAAGTTAGAATGACAACTGCCATTTTGGGAGGCGAAGGTGTCAGTAGAAATATTCATCTAGACACATCAAAATTTCATATCTGGGTAATTTTTCATAGCTGTATTTCAAAAACCATTCAACCAATTTTTTTTCACATTTCCCATAATAATTCTCATCTGCCATAAACATTAGATTGTCATTGTTCAAGCCAAGCCAATATTCCAGCCAAATTTATAGAGGCTGAAGGATATATAAAGATATACTGCCACAGTCAATGGAAAAGCCCAAATGAAATCCGCACCCCTCTTCCCCCCCCCCCCCCCCCCAAAGCAACCCTGTGAGAATGCAGGTAATAATGCAAAGCTAAAAATCACAAGGCCAGGAAATGCCAAAGTTAGATTTTCAACGTAGCCGTTGTGCACATCCTGTATATTTTTTTAATATAGTTATGGCATAAACAGTAATATATACTGTGGTACTGTGGTACTTGACAGGAAATATCTCAAGGAGGCTCTGTCCGCTACAGCACCTTTCCATGAACCAAAGACACACAAATCTAACTAACCAATGTTTTATAATTCCACTGGATTTACATTTATTCCCAGTAAAGGAGAGAAGAATTGTTAAACTGGTTATAAGATGGTGGAATTTCCCCTCCGTTCTGAACAGAATATCCACGCTCTGGATTATAGTCTAGACTCAGCCCTTCCCAGTAGTTTATCTTTATTGCCTACTTACAGTAAAAGTAAAAATCATACCTCGTGGTTGTGTCTAGGGTTTCCCCTAAGCACTTTTTGCTGCCTCAGAGAGATACTCCAAACCCTGGCTGTGTCTAGACTACACCTCTCTCTTGACAGAGGGATGCAAATCAAGCACGTCGAAATTGCTGATGAAGCAGGGATTTAAATATCCGGTGCTTTATTAGCATAAACATGGACGCCACTTTTTTTTCCGAAACTGAACTTTATTGAAAAAAAAAAGGCAGTCTAGACACACATCTGTCGAAAATAAACCCTTTTTCAACAGATCCTGTAAATTTCGTTTTTTGAAGAACCTCTGTTTCGAAAAAAAGCGGAGGCTGTGCTTATGCTAATGAAGCGCGGGATATTTAAATCCCTGCTTCATTAGCAATTTCGACGTGCCTAATCTACATCTCTCTGTTGACAGAGAGGTGCAGTCTAGACATAGCCCGAGTTAAAGCCAGGGTGAAGACTGTGACAGAGGTTGAGCTGCTATGTAACACGCTAAGAACACTGAGATACAACACACATAAAATAATTATATGTGACCAGGTGTGATGTAGTGTCAGTATCCTGCTGGTTGCTGTTCTTGGGCTGTGGGCTGTGGAGACCCCTACTGGCCTCTGTCTGTAAGCACTGCCGGGGGGGGGCATCTTGAGGGCCCCCCTTGACAGTGACTGAACCTGTTCTACCGGTAAAGGGAAGGGATGGAACAAAAGAAGTGAGTGCTGGGGGAAGGGTCAGTCTTGGGCTGGAACCATGAAGGGGACAGACTAAGGAGGAGCTGGAATCTAGGGGCCCAGGGATCCCATCTCAAGGGGTCTGAGGCTTCCTGGCCCAGACTCCTATAGACACATCACGTCTATGCTGTGCTGTATCCTGGAGAAGCAATAAACCCCCTCTATTCTACTAGCTGGTGGAGTCTGTTCTTGCTGCTACGGGGATGCAGCGTCAGGGGAACCCCGACATGTCGTCACACCTGGTCAGTGAGGTGAAGTTATTTTGTATTCAGTTACAAGACTTCCCCATACAACGTGTGGAAGTAACGTAATAGGGGACTGTGCTAAAATCAAGCAGGATTGTATAATGTCAGTGGAGAAGCAAGTCTTCACAACAAACACTGGGCTGAGGGGGGGGGCAATTACAGGACAATGGCGCACTCCCAGTATCCAGCTCAGAACAACATGGCTGTTTTGCCAGGCTGGGGGCCTAGCACTCCGAAGGACAGTGAACAGTTAAAAGGCTTTCCCTGGAGATGAAGAGAGTCAGTTGTCCAGGAGAGCCAAATGCCAGAGATTCTGTAGAAGAAACTGGGCCTTCCCCAAATGTAGAGTGACAGATGTCCCATTTTTAAAGGGACAGTCCCATATTTAAAGCTTCTTGCATGTGTTTCAAGTTTTCCTTAAAAATTAGCAAATTCTCCTGTATTTTCTGTCTTCCCCCATCAGTACTGGTGGGTCCTGCTGCCGGCAGATCCCTGCTTGCTAGCAGTGAGTGGGGGAAGAGCCAGTGGCCAAGTGATGGGGGCCAGGCTCATGGCAGGGTGAAAATGCAGCGTATGGAGCCGGCTGCTCCCCTTGCAGGTCTGTCAGCAGCCAAGGGACAGGAGGCATCTGTGTTAGCTTGATGGCCAGCCACAGCCTGGAGATGTGAGCTATCTTTTTGACACTGTGTGGGAAGGAAGGGGCAAACTACTTCCAGTCATATTGGAGCAGTGGAAGGGGGTGAAGAGATGAGTTCTGCCAGATCATCCATTCCTCCTTTCTCCCCTTCCTCCCCTGCAGCGAGGAGCAGCTCCCATCCCTTCCTTCCTGCACAACGCTGAAAAGCTGCTGTTGGCCACGTTCTGGTAAGAGAACCCTGGCAGAAATCTGGGAAGGGGGCATATGACCTTGCATTCCCCCCACCTACATGTTGCCCCAGGAAGATGCTATGCCAGGTACCAGGAGAGTCGGGACTCTCCTGGGAGCCCAGCCAGGGTGGAGGGCAGAGTATGCCAGGCAGGAAGGGTTGGATGGTTAGTCATCCCTTCCCATATGAGAGAGGTGTATGGCATTGTGTGTGTGTGTGACACCCCTCCTCATCTGAACCCGACAACCTTAAAGATAAGAAGTTAAATAAAAAGAATCCAGCTACACAGTGTTTCTGTTTAACAGAGGCTCAGTCAACTTGATGTTAATTTGAATATTGATATGGTTGATTGCGTTGAACTTGCTTCAAGATGAGCAATTTTGCCACCTGTCACATATTCAGCACAGGAAAATATGGTAACCCTACCCAGATTCAAGAAACAGCCTTAGGGAGAGGCAGGAATGTGTATAGACTGGTTTATTGAGATCTGTTGTCATTATAATGTTCCAATAATTCTTTGCTTTAGGAAGCCTGGTCATTATGTTAACTGGTCTCTTGCTCCTAGAGGAGACAGAACTGCAGATACTTGAGGATCTGTTGAGGTAGCCCCTGGTTAGCACCCGAGAACAGCAGCCCAAGGTCTGGTCTGAGACTTAGAAAATCACTGGGGTTTCCCCTTGGTCCTGACAAAGATATTGACTTGAGATCTGAAATGTCATACGAATACACTCAAAAGGATCAAGAAGGGATTGAGGTACAGGAAGCCCAGTAACCATGGCAGAGCTAATAAGGCCCACTTACTATCATGCATCAACAGAAAGAACTGCATCTTTATACACGTTTCTCACTACTAAAAATATGGTGAATAAGTGCATTACTAGGTAACGCCCTAAGAAACTGCCTTTCTGTTATTGTCTGGGGAAAATGGATCTATTTTTAAATAGATTGAGGAAACTGTGTAGTCAGGATTCACCGTTGTGGTGTCCTAACAAGTTTCCTGTTCCATCAGTGACGATAGCCATTCGGCTGTATGCATGTGTGGTCCTTCTGTGTGTTGTGGTGACTTTGCACAAGTAGTCAACACAGCAGATTCTGAGATAGCTCCCAAAGACACAAAATCAGATGAGGATCAAAAGCGCCCAGCTGGGTTTATCGTCAAACGAAGTACAGTAATAGTTGTCAATAGACTCTACCGAATCACTACACATATGTACCCCCTGACAATGGACCAGCTCAGTCAGTGGGAGAACCCACTGCCCCCTAGGCCAGACAAAGACTGCCCCTCGAAGATATCGCTTTATATACAGACACATACAAGTTACACTTCGCTCCTGACATGTCAGGTTGCCACCATCTGAGGTTACTTAGATACCATCCATTACTCTGCACCTGGTGATTCGATCAAAATGTCTCTATCTCTCATGCTGTCATTTCAGAACCTTTTCTGAACCTGGGTAGGTATGTCCCTGTTATCTGTGGGGAGTGTGTGGGTACCAAAGGTCCTTTTTAAGGAAGTGTTATTACCGTCCATCTGGAATATGCTTTCAATTTATGCCCAGTACCAATTACTGTTTTACAGCTGGCACCTAGTACCAATTACTGTTCTACCCTATCAGCCCTGTTCGTCTCAAGTTCCATAATTAGGGCCTACCTCTTGCTCACAGCTTAGCTTTGCTTTATATTAGTAAAGTCTTGACCATTGTTAGCTAGGCCTCATGCCTCATACCAGGCCTGTGCTACATGGGCTTTTGTTTCAGGCCCTCATCATGCAACAGAAACAATAAAGTAATTCCTATGGCTGTAACATTATGTGGTTCCCATATGTACCTATCGTTGCCTGCAAAATAAATTTGAAGATGAAAAACAAAGGGAAAGAATAGAAGGCCTTTTCCCTTCCTGACATCTCAACTGCTGTGGCAGTGCAGTACTAGGATGTTGTAATAAAGAAAAGTTATGAGGAACATCTGAAAGCTGACATAACCTAGGGATTTGATTCACTGATGAATTAATTGCACCATATTTAATATTCCCAATATGAAATTGCAGAGAAATTGGTTCTGTTCCTGCTCTCTGGGAATCCACCAGAGGGAACTGTATCCCCTAATTAAGGAAGACTGATGGGATTTTTCAACCCTTCTTTTGCCCCAACTCAAAATGATGAGAAATAAATGGTGTGCAGGGTAAATCGAAACCACATTGGAAATGCAAACATGGTTTCAAACTTTGACTGCCCTGGATGCTAACAGCAAAAGTTCTTTAATCATTTAGACGGAGAGTCAGCCAAGTGAAGAGTCAGCCAGAGAGTCAAGTTAAAGTAAGAAAAAATTTCCTTCTGTTCATTCAGTGTGGACAATTCAACGTTTTGGAACAATGTGTGCTGAAACTGTGCACATTTTCCACCTATTTTAGAGCACTGACTCAGGATTTCAGGGGAATTAGTGTATCACTGTATTCCTTAGACTTACAGGGGAAGAGAAAGGTTGAATGGGGCAAGACCAAGAGGTGATGGTAGAGCTGCATGAGAGCCAAGGATTGGAGCTGCAGAGTGGATAATGTGGAGTAATGATTTGAAACTGAACAAAAGAAAATGTAGGCTGAAAGCAAGAAAATGGTCAGATCGGTTAGAATGCAGCCTCCTCTTCAAAAGTAAAGTTAGGAAGTCATTGAAAAATAGACTGAAGGCCATCCTACAGAATCAGCTGTTGGAAATAGTCTTTCATTGGTCCACAAGAGAACTAGATGTGAGCTAAAAGTTCTTTTGACACTCTATTTTGTGAAACTATATTTTTTCCTGATCTCTAAAGATGATGAACAGAAGAAGAGAGAATTGCAAAGTGTAGCGCCCCCTCTCCACCCGGTTACCTTCTTTAATGCCAATCTGCTTACAGGTTTTGATGGACAGGAAAAGCCCAGCTGAGGGATCTTGCTTTCAGATCCCTAGAGGCCAGTTCTCAGGAGGAACCCTGCATTCAGGCCTGAGGCTTACCAGTTCCCCACACAGTCAGTCAGGCCCTTGCCTTGGCTGGCTCCAGACTCACTCAAAAAAAATGGCTTCTCCCCTCTCCTGAATTCCCCAGGAGGGGCATCTCACTCCCTATTGGTTGCCGGGCAGAATCTTAGTTGCCTTGGCTCCCCCTCCCTGCCAGGGACAGTGTGCCTCTCCCTGAGCTGCCAGCAGACAGAGCCTCAGGAATCTAGGTAATCTCTTTGGGGGGTTACGAAAGTTTATTGAGAGAAAGGACAATTTAGTTCTGCACCTTCTAATACATGCTATGGCTAGTTGATTGGAAGCGTACTGTTGTGGTCAGGGTTTTATTGTGAGTTTCCTCTATTGCCGAAATGTGGTGGTGAAAAACAGACAAAGGCTTTTTTTTTTTTTAAGAGAGAGGCTGAATGTGAAGACCTTTGATGGTCATTAGAGGAGTTGGGAAGATTATTTTTCTACCATCTACTGCTAGTGCCGTTAAAAGCGCCAGAGCTCTGCCCAGTTAAAGGCCACATTGGCAGCTTATTGGGAGTCTATGCTGTGAGTCAGACAATCTGCACATGTGTTCATGGAATAGTTTTTAATGGAAAGGTGCAGCTCATGGGCACCACTTGTTTTAACTTACCCTGGGCTATGCAGGTCTGTTCTGGGACCAGTCTTATTCAACCTATTTATAAATGAGCAGGAGAAAGGGGTAAACGGTGAGGTGGCAAAATTTGCAGATGATACCAAACTGCTCAAGATAGCTCAATCCAAAACAGATTGTGAAGAGCTTCAAAAGGATCTCACAAAACGAGGTGACTGGGAAACAAAATGGCAAATTAATTTTAAATGTTGATAAAGGCAAAGTAATGCACATTGGAAAAAAATAATCCCAACTATACATATAAAATGTTGGAGACTAAATTAGCCATTCCCACTTCACTCAGGAGGGAGTTCTTGGAGCCATTGTGGGTAGTTGTCTGAAAACATCCACTCACTGGCTTGCGTACGGGGTGTGCTGGGTGTGCCCAGGCACACCCTAATGTCTTAGGGTTGCCAGGTGTCCGGTTTTCTACTGGACAGTCCGTTTTTTTGGGGCTCTGTCTGGTAAAAAATCCAGAAAATACCGGACATGTGTAATGTCCGGTATTCTCTGGTTTTCTGACTGGGCGCCCGGAAGCCTGGCGGGGGGAGTGGCTGGGAGGCAGGGCGCGATCGGCACTGGGAGCCCTGGTTGCGTGTGAGGAGGAGGGACAGCCTGGTCCGTGCTCCTGCGCGCTGGTCAAGTGCGTGGTGGAGCCGCAGCCGGACTGACTCGCGCTTCTCCTGGACCGTGCGGGGGGCGGGAGCGCCCTGGGATCTGCACTGCCTGGGTCAGTCCCTCTCCCCACCGGCTGATACGCTCCTCCCCCCCGCCCCCTCCTGGCCGGCCGGTTGGTTCTCCCCCACTTCTCCTCCTGAGCTCCCCCGGCCAGCCCCGCTCCGCCCTCCCCCCACTGACCAGCTCTGCTTCCTGTTAATTGCCCCCCCCCATCACCCCCGGCCAGTCCCCGACCCTCCCCCCATCAGCTCTGCTTCCCAGGCCCCCCCCCTTCCTCCTGGCCAGCCCCACTCCCCTTCCGGCCGGTCCCTCCCCCCCACCATGAAGTGTGTCCGGTATTTTTTTTAAGACTACCTGGTAACCCTATAATGTCTCAAAAAAAAGTGGCTTTGCATTTTAATTTAATTGCATGATACGCTCTTTTAGTTTTAAAGCAGCGTTTCCCAAACTATGGGCCGCGGCCTGGTACCGGGCCGCGGGAAAAAAATACTGGGCCTCAGCGTGGCTGCCAGGAGGGGAGCAGAGCGGGGCTGGCTGGGAGGAGGTGGGGGGGGGGGAGGGAAACCGGCCGCCGGGAAGCAGAGTTGGGGGCAGCAGGGCTGTCCCGTGGAGATGGGGGGGGCGGGAGGCCGGTGGAAGCAGGGTTGGGGGCAGCAGTGCTGTCCCGCGGAGATCGGGGCTGGTGGGCTGGCGGCCAGCGGAAGTAGGGTTGGGGGTAGAGGGGCTGTCCCGCGGAGATCGGGGAGGGCAGGCGGCGGAACCAGGGCTGGCCAGGGGAGATCAGGAGGAGGAGGACGGGAGAACCAGCTGCCAGAAGCAGGGCTGGACGGGGGCAGCAGGGCTGGTCGGGGGAGATTGGTGGGGGGCAGGGGGAACCGGCCGCCGGAAGCAGGGCTGGATGGGGGCAGCAGGGCTGGACTGGGGAGATCGGGAGAAGAAGGGGGGGGAGCGGGACTGACCCGGGCACACGAAGACCCTGGCACAGGAGTGAGTCTGGCCCCAGGGATTCCATTTTGCCCCCCCCCCCATACCCTCCCTCGAGTAGTTGCGAACTGCCTGGCAGGTAGACACACTCACATAGCATGAGCACATCTACCAGCCAGGCAGTTCCTAACTAAGGACTGATACACCTAATTATAATAAAACTTAGCTAATTAGAAAATACCAGGCATTTTATATGTCTGGTAATTTCTTAATTTGCTTCCTGGGGAGGGATAGCTCAGTGGTTTGAGCATTGGCTTGCTGAACCTAGGGTTGTGAGTTCAATCCTTGAGGAGGCCATTTAGGGATCTGGGGCAAAAATCTGTCAGGGATGGTATTTGGTCCTGCTGTGAAGGCAGGGGACTGGACTCAATGACCTTTCAAGGTCCCTTCCAGTTCTAGGAGATAGGCATCTCCATTCATTTATTTATAAATACCAGACTGTCCGGGACAAAACCAGACACCTGGCAACCCTACCCTTCCTTGCACCCTCCCTTCTAGACAGATACCCTACCCCCAATCTGCTCCTGCTCCCGCCTCCTGGAGTGCCCATGCGGCGCCGGGTCCCCCAAGCCCTGGCCCGGGCTGGGCGGAGGATGCAGCTGGGTGAAACACTGAAAATTTATTTGTTTTTCATTCTTTTTTATATGTGTTTATATTTTGGGGCTGCAAAAAACAGTACTGGAAAAAAAACGGGTTCCAACTAAAGTAAAAAGTTTGGGAAACCCTGATCTAGCCAGCTTTCTATCCATCTTACAGTCCATTTATCCAATCCATATTCCCTTAACTTGCTGGCAAGAATATTGTGGGTGACTGTATCAGAAGCTTTGCTAACGCTGGCACTGGGGGTTTTGGGAGGACCAGAAACAACTTAATTGAATATTCATCATTTGCTTAATGAATATGCAAATATGCAAAATGAATGTTACCAGTCCTCCAAAAGCTCGTGAATGGATTTACTGGGCCCCATGTCAAAAAGTTTGGGAACCCCTGTTTTAAAGTATGGATTGCTGTATTATGCAATAAGTGCCGAATTGCACATGTAAAAAACAAACTAAGTAGTACAATGTCCCATACTTAAGTTTATATTTTTTAAGTAAAGTTTAGCTGTTAATTTAAAAAAAATTAAGTTTAATTAAGTTTTAGTTTCTTTAGTTTGTTTGATCAATAAAAATAATGTCCTTTATGACTGAGTATTCAATAAATGTTCACCTTTAAAAAAAATAAAATTCCCTGGGTGCACACCCTAATGAAATGTGCTGCACACGCCTATGCATCCACTCAATGTGCAGCAGCAGCCAAAAAAGCAAAGAGAATGTTAGGAATCATTAAGAAAGGGATAGAGAATTATACAGATAATTTCGTACTGCCTCTATATAAATCCATGGTACGCCCACATCTTGAATACTGCGTACAGACAGGGGCGGCCCGTGACTATAGGCTGCTTGGCTGTCGCCTAGGGCGCCGCCTTCAACGGGGCGCCTGGGGCGCCCAATGACGACGTCACTCCGTTGATGTCCATGCAGGCGGGGGCGCCGATCGCGCGTTCCGCCTGGGGTGCCAGCTGCCGCAGCCGGCCTTGGGCCACTCCTGCGTACAGAAGTGGTTGCCTCATCTCAAAAAAGATACCTTGGAATTGGAAAAGGTTCAGAAAAGGGCAATTAAAATGATTAGGGATAAAGGACAGCTGCCATATGAGGAGAGATTAATAAAATTGAGATTTTTTAGCTTGGAAAAGAGACGAGTAAGGGGGGGGATAGCATAGAGGTTGATAAAATCATGACTGGTGTGGAGAAAGTGAATAAAAAGAGTTATTAATCCTTCCCATAACTCAATAACTAGGGTGGTCACCAAATGAAATTAATAGGTAGCAGGTTTAAAACAAAAGGAAGTACTTCACATAACACACAGCCAACCTGTGGAACTCCTTGCCAGAGGATATTGTGGAGGCCAAGACTTTTACTGGACTCAAAAAGGAACCAGATAAGTTCATAGAGCATAGGTTCATCAATGGCTATTAGCCAGGATGGGCAGGGATGGTGTCCCTAGTCTCTGTTTGTCAGAACCTGGGAATGGGCAATGGTGGTGGTGGGGGGAGTCACTTGATGATTGCTTGTTCTATTCATTCCCTCCTGGGGCACCTGGCATCAGAAGACAGGATAGTGGGCTAGATGGACCTTTGATCTGATTCAATATGGCCATTCTTATGTTCTTATGAGTATTGAGAGAAGATTCTGACCCCTGGATGCATGGAGGAGCAATTGCAGTGAAAGTCCTGTTCAAGTCTTTCAGCTCCTGCAGCCCTGGCCTCAATGAAGACAGAATCTTCAGAGAAATTATCTGCCAGACTGATAATAGGCTCTTCTGAGCGTGTGCAAACAGGGATTTTTAGGGGTTTATGATTAGGTCAAATCTGGGTGGATTTGCACAAAGATAGCAAATGGCCCCAGGAATAACCCTCTTCTTGTAAGAATTTAGCCTGGGCAACTTCATTGTTGGAACCACTGAACCAATTTGGCAGTAAATATTCAACCCAACCCAGAGAGTGAGCGTGGAAAAACTCATCCTGAATAATTAAAATCTGACCAATGATAGGCAACTGAAACTGGACCTTACAACTGAATGTGGTTGACAGTATTAAATTTAAGACTTGCTGCCATCTGAACCTATAGAAATGTGGAGGGACTTTCCTCCATGAACAACAGACAAGGAAAAAATGTTTTTCTGCAAAACATGGGGAATATACCAAAAAAAGGTGATAAATAGTTTTGCCATCTAGTTTACATCACTCAGAATTATGTCAAGTCAAGCTCTCCACCAAATTCCCACAAAGTCCCAATTCCAGTCAGCCACTACTGGATGCTGGAATGGGATGACCGCATAAGCCATAGTTATTTGCTCATTATAAAATCAAACTATAACAAACCAAGGCTAACACACATTGTGGTCACTGTAGAAACCTGCACATGTTTACACAGGAAGTTTTTGTTTGAACTTACAAACTTCTAGTTGGGAAATATGCCCAAGGACACCAGAATATTTGTAGATGGGGGGAAGGGAGGGAGGCAGGACCAAAGGCCAAAGTGGTGGTTGGAATTAAAACACTACTTAAATATCCCACAAAGTACAGCTGTGACATAAATAACCAGAATTCAAAATGTAACCACATTATAAAAATTGAAGTATAATTATAGTACTAACAAATTAAAAAAATAAGACAACTTTAGTTGTAAACAGCAGGGCTACATTTTATTTTTGTACTTCATGTATTGTACTTCACTTGTATTTATCATTATATTGTGTATACGCCACTATTATTATTTATTATTATTAAACTGTAACTTGCAAATCTGTAACATTACAGTTGAATTTCCCTTGTTCATGCATAATGAATATTTTAACATTTGTGACCCTAAATTTTGAATCTTCTTGGAAAAAGACATCAGAAAAATTAATAACAACAACAGACAACTTGGTAGGGAGGTAACTGTGTCCCCATATAAGAGTTACTAAATACAATTATTTTTTCTAATGGTTTCTTTTTAAAAAATCACAAATATGTTTTTATATGTTTAGAAAGCCTATCAAACACCATTCACAGGCTGTAGCAAATAAAAGCAATGCAATGTCTATTAGGCAAAAAATCTGATCTTAATGCAATTTTGATCACAGAGTTATGTGATTCTCTAAGGGTACATCTACACTAGCCCCCTAGTTCGAACTAGGGAGGCTAATGAGGGCGACCAAAATTGCTAATGAAGCACGGGATTTAAATATCCCGCGTTTGATTAGCATATTCCTAGTCGGTCGCCATTTTGGAAACTGACTAGCCCGAAGTAACTGCCCTCATCTACACGCGGCAGAGAAGCGGGATTCCAAGATAAACCCCTTAGTTTGAATTAACTGTTACTTCTCGTGGAATGAGGTTTAACAGTTAATTCGAACTAAGGGGTTTATCTCGGAATCCCGCTTCTCTGCCGCATGTAGATGCAGGCAGTTACTTCGGGCTAGTCAGTTTCCAAAATGGCGACCGGCCAGGAATATGCGAATCAAACGCGGGATATTTAAATCTCGCGCTTCATTAGCAATTTCGATCGCCCTCATTAGCCTCCCTGGTTCGAACTAGGGAGCTAGTGTAGACGTACCCTAAGATTGCAGTGTATATCTAACAATGCATCTGAGCTGAGCTCACAGTGCATCTTGGCCTTTAGCTGTATGATCATGTTCTTCACAGCACATATATTTCTTTTGTTAAAAAGTAGGGGAGCATGGCCCTCCCACCTTTAAAAGTGGGGTTGTCGCCCCGCTCCAGTTCTGATACCAATGCATATGACTCTCTCACCAGCAGCAGCTGGTCCACTGCATCCACCTTGTGTCTCTGAGCCCTGGTCTACGCTAGGACTTTATTTCAAAATAACCCCCGCCCCAAGGTTGAATTTATAAGGAGAGCATCCACACTACCAAGCCCATTATTTTGAAATAATGGGCCATGGAATTCGAAATCTGCGCGCCTGCTTTTATCAGGAATAAAGCTAATTCCAAAATAGTTATTTCGAAATAATGGTATTGTGGACGCTCTGGTGCTGCTATTTCGAAATAACTACTCCCCAGAGAAATTAAAACTAATTACTCCCCAGTGCTTCCTGGGGCTCTAAGTCCGAGGTAGCAGGTCCATATTAAAGGAGCCTGCCTCAGACTAATTTTGAGGCTTTCCCATAGCGTGGATGTGCTTATTCAAATTTGTTAAATCGGGAGTTAAGTCAAATTTACTAATTTTGAAATTGTTTTCTAGTGTAGACATGGCCTGAGCTTCTAACTGCACTCACATAAAAATAATCAACTGCAAATAGCCATCTGGAAGAATCATGCCAACAGTGCTGAATGCTGAATTTGAGGTATACATGTTTCTTATTTTATTTTCCTCACTATCCTAGAAACAGACAAGCACTACTTAAAAGAGAAACAACCATTATTATTGTAGCTTCAATCAGTTGTAAGTGAACAGGAAAACATTGGAAAGTGAGTGTCAAAATATTTAATCTTCTGTGGGCCAAAAACCCAAATACAATAGCGTTCACATTTTTAAATCTGTTTCTAATGGTCATGGCTGAACACTTGAAAACCCTAAAGTTTTGGGAGTTTGCTAGACAATGTACATCCTAAAAGTAGGTGTTTTACAGAGCTAGCACAACATGGAAACCATCGTAAAAGACCCTGATGATGATTTATCTGCTTAGATGTCCAGTCCAGATGGGTGTAAGTTTTACTATCATACTGTGTACTAATGACAGGTAAGAATACAAAGCACGGAATGAAGCTTTCTGAGCATATTAGCAGATATGTGTCCTTTGTGTCCTGCACAGCCCCAAGCAAAGCTTTTGTTATACCAGCAGTAACTGATATTTGTGAAGCAAGGCTGACATCTAGTGGGGAGAAGACAAATAGAGACGCTTCCCTATTTATACCAGGGATGCCCTAAGTGCAGGACAGAAAGAGATGCTTTTCCTCTTATAAAATGATACATAACCATTAGGTGACTTTATGCCAATAGCATCTTCTGGAAAAGAAAGGCAGACTAAAGATGTGACCATTAATAAAATGTACTTCTTTGGAGCCCCTGCAAATGTAGTGATGAGTGGATGCCGGTGGATACGTTGCAGCATTCTCAATGTATCACAAGTTCAAAGGAAGTAATTAAAGGTGCTTCACGTACTAATCTTAAAGTTTCCTACACCTAGTAGAGTGTCAGCAAACATTGAGACATGGACTAGAAATGGAACTCTTTGCTAGGGCTGGCAGAAAGAACACAGCACAAATGTCCTGGGCCTGTAATACTGCAGTTAGGAACACAAAACTTGCCAGATTGGATCAGACCAGTGCCACAGTTATTGGGTTCCCAATTTGAGACACCTCAGGGCTCATTTTCGGAAGTGTTGAGCATCAAAAACTCCAATAGAAGTCAACAGTGGCTGAAAAAAAGGCCCAAGATGTCTCAAGCTGGCATACTTGTCAACATCTTCAAGCAGAATAACAGTAGATTTTTAATTGGCAAATTGAACAAGGCCTTACAAAGACTGGAACTTTGCACTAATTGCTGCTATCAGTATAGTTGTGCCAAGGCTACCCAAATATATGAGCCAACAATGTGAACATAATCCAGTCACAGTCCAATGTTACACAGTTTGGGTGCGTCTACATAGCAGCATTATTTCGGAATAATGGCTGTTATTCCGAAAAAACAATGTGAGCGTCTACACAGGAGTTCAGTTATTTCTAAATAATTTCAAAATAATGGACAGCTTATTCTGACTTGTATAAATCTCATTCCACGAGGAATAACGCCTCTTCCGAAATAGCTATTTTGAAATAGCTGTAGTGTGGACGCTCCACTGCTGCTATTTCAAAATAGCTCCTCCCCAGGGCCATTCAGAGTAATTACTCCCCAGTGCCTCCTGGGGCTCTAAATCAAGGTAGCATGTTCACATTAGGGAAGCCTCAAAATTAGTCTGAGGCAGGCTTCCCTGCAGTGTAGACATGCCATTTTGAAATAAGCTATTTCAGAGTATTTTTTCCGGAATAGTTTATTTCAAAATTAGCATGTAGTGTAGATGCACCCTTTGAACTTTGAAACAAGTTTTGAGGTTTGGTATACAGAGACCTCCATATACTTGGTACTATGGCAAACATCATACTAAGAAGATGGTTAATATTAAGCAACAAGTTAACATTCTGTTAACCTTTTGTTAAAGATGAGAGGGGGGAAAAGAAAAACAGTTAAAAGACTGAAATATAAATATAAGTCGGGCCCTTATTTATTTAGCGGGAGTCAGCCATTAAAGGACAACCTCCCTTATTTAACAGTCTGGTAGATAGCATTTAGCCTGGTAATACTTACCTTATGTTTATTTCAGTACTACGTAACTGACAGAGAAGTAGCCTGGTGTTTCCAACAACTTGCACCTTACAAATGGAAGAGAAAGCGGGATGGTACTGGGGAGGGAAAAACTTAGCTCTTCCTGCTAGTGCTAGTGTCCTGCACTTAAATTCACCCCAGGGATTCTTGTTCGCCCATAGGCAGTGCCATTGGAGGACAGCAGGGGAAAAGTGATCTCTGGGGAAGGGTATTTGCACCAAAGATCTTCCAAACTGTCTCATCTCTTTTCCTCCTATCTCTGTGGGCCAGGGTCTGAAATGTGGTTAGGATCAGGGCAGCTAAAGAGGGTTGGTCTTAGATAAATACTGTAAGGGAGCGACTTCCGGACTGTGAAGTCCTGAGGCTCCAAAGCACAGTGCCCTGGATGGACATGCACCCCACAGAGGTCTAGGACCTGCTCTGCACATGCTTCCATGCTATTTACTCTGCATTGCCTTCTAAGATGCTGCAGAGTCCAGTGGTCTTTGCACGGCAGGATCCAGTGCCATGTATACTGGATGCTGCTGCAGTGGCACTGTCCATTCCGTTGGTAATTGCAATACCACGAGTCACTGTGAGCCAGCCATTTCCAGGGCTGTTTGCCAAGCAATCAATCTGTAACCCGGATCATCTGTGTCTTTGGATGGAATTTTCTTTGAGAACAAATTCAGACGCACCCGAGAGTACAAAGTGTGCTGGTGGGTTAAGCTTTAATCTCTTGCAGTTGTTGATTTACCCCAGAAAATAAAGAGTGGCCATTCTGTAAATCCACTGTGAAGCTTGGAGTCTTACCTGGTGCTGCTTGCTTTCAGAGCCCAAGGTAAGTGGGTTGTTTTGCAAATGATTGGGAGATGAGTGAGTGCTGTGCCTGGGTGGCCCATGGTTCCTGTTTCTTTTGCTTGAAATAATTTGGTTTCAAATTGGTGGCGTTTGCTTTCTTTGCAGTAGGAAACGTAGGACCTATAATGCTCCTATGGTGTGGTTCCCCTTACGTTAGCATCAAGGCTGCTATCATGCAGGGCTCAGGACATTTCTAAATCTTCTCAGAGAAGATGACACGGTGACATTAAAAAAAAAGAGTCCTGTCTGCACTACAGCCTCCAAAATTGCCCCTGTTACTCTAGAGGAGCATTATGGGGCCTGACCTTGTAGTGTAGAGTTGAAAATGTCTGTCATATCGTGTTTTGGAAATGTGGAGGAGCGGTTTTGTCTACATAAACAATGTGTTTCCCTGTGTCGGGAGCACAGGTTGTCATGGTTTGGCCACCTTTCCAACCCATGTAGCTCACATCATGGCTATCTGAAGTGCTGGTCCCAGGAAGAGTTGCAGTCCTAAATAACTGACTTAGAAGGGTAGCAGAGAGGGCTGGAGCACTCTCCTGGGCATGTTCAGAAAAACGAGATTGTAAACAGTGCATTCATTGCTAGTCTGAAGCACCTCCATTTTCATTTGCACTGTAAAAGGTCTATTTGAACTAGGCCTGGAAAATGATTTGTAACAAATAACTTATTCACCCGTTTTTGCTTCTTTTTCTGTTTTGTGAACTGTGAGCAGGCACATCACAAGTTATCACATATTTTGTCTTATTTGCCAAATCATTTCTTGGTCTGTAGCTTGCTCACATAGTTCATGGAATAATATACTGCCAGGCCAGCAGGTACTATTGTGATCATCTAGGCTGAGCTTTTGTGAGATACAGGCCAAGAACATCCCCCAAATAATTCCTAGAGCACATCCTTTAGAAAAACAGCCAGTCTTGATTTTAAAATGGCCTGTGATGAAGAATCCACCATGATGCTGGTTAAATTGCTCCAAAAAGTTAAATTTACACCTTATTTACTATCTGAATTTGTCTAGCCTCAGCTTCCGGCCATTGGATTGTGATATGCCTTTCTTGGTTAGATTGATGAGCCCATTATCAAATAATTGTTCCCTGTGCAGGTACTTACATCTTCAAACTTTAGCAGTTATTATTTTTTGTTTTCTTTCAGGTCAGTGATAAAACTATGAAACAGCATAGCAAGAATGTAGCATAGCATAGCATAGCATAGCATAGCAAACAGAATAGCAAGAACTAATTCCTGTGGACCCTTCTAGAAACACACCCACTGAGTGATGATTACATGTTTACAGTTACATTTTGAGACTTATCAGTTAATCGGTTTGTAATTAATTGAATATGTTTTATGTTCATTTTAAATCTTACTAGTTTTTAATCAACATGTTATGCAGTACCCAGGCAACGCCTTACAGAAATCTATTACATCAACCGTATTATCTTTATCAACCAAATTTGTATAATCTTATCAAAAACAGAGCTATCAAATGAGTTTCAAAAGATCTGTTTTCCATATGAACCTATGTTGCCTGGTAAGTATTTGATATTCAACATTCCTGCTGCTCTGACTGCATACAAATGTCATGCAGTGTTATTTCTGTTCCCTGACTGAGAATCATATTTCTAATGTGAACAATTGCAACTACAATTTCAAAATTTGCTTTATGCCAATATTCTCCCATAGTTGTTCCAAAAGCTAAATATTTGCCTTTGTGCATACTCCTTTACTACAATATTCGCAAAAAGCAAACATCAAAGGTACGTGAAGTCATTACAAAATTCAACGGACTGTTCTTGAAAAATATTTGGTGGCTTTCACCCAGCTCTAATTCCAAATGTGAATCAGAGCATAGTTTTACACTGCATTTATTCTGGAATACGGTTAGATGCAGATTTCTGTTTTTACACCTTTCAGAATCTTCTAGGGCCTAGGCCAAATTCAGAAATATTCTGCATGAGAGTTGCATATTGATGAATGTGTGTGGGCCTGGCATTCTTTATAGAAGGATGGAGAGGGGCACAGGAAAATGAACAAGCAGGAGGATGTATGGGTACGTCTAGACTGCGCGCCTCTTTTGAAAGATGCTTTTTCGAAAGAAACTTTCGAAAAAGTGTCTTTTGAAAAAAAGCATCTAGACTACATTATGCGGATCAGAAAATTGATCCGCTTTTTCGAAAAAGAGCATCCTGACTGCTGGACACTCTTTCGAAAGAAAAAGAAAAACCTGGTGGAGAGGAAAGGGGAGGCCTTCCTACCAGGGTGGGGTACAGGTGCTGATGGTCAGGAGAGGCACTTTGACCAGCCCCGGACAGCTGCCATCCGCCAGGCTCACCGGTCTGGTGTTCGCATCCGGGAGGCCCTACGGGAGCGATTCTCTAATGGAGGCCACTGACTCTCCTGAGGGCCTCCTGTTTGGGGGCTTGGCCCTGGCCCAATACAAGCTTCCCTCCTCAACCCTTACCCTGACCCTGTTTGTAGAAATAATAAACACCAGGTTTTGTCTGAA
Organism: Pelochelys cantorii; assembly: GCA_032595735.1. NCBI lineage: Eukaryota > Metazoa > Chordata > Testudines > Trionychidae > Pelochelys > Pelochelys cantorii. The sequence continues at coordinate 208,721,501 of CM064326.1, forward strand.
AAGAATAACTTCTGTTTTATTGTTGTAAATATCAGTAACTGAAAGAATGTAGAAATGTTGCAAACATATAAAACCTTTCGTTTATTGTACATAGTTTTTTCTCAAAGTATACTTTCTGCATCAAAAATAAACATTTTCTTAAATACCCAACATTGTGTTTAACTGGGCTGGTGGGGGTGCTTAAAACCTGGAGGGGGGGAGGTGACTTGAAACCTGGAAGGGGAAGGGGATCAGGTTGGACGGTGCTTGCATGTGTGCAGGCTCCTGGCACCTCGCGTTCGGGGTTCACCATGGCCTCGGGATTGGGTGGGGCGATTGACTGTTGGCTGGACAAGAGACGTAGGTGCACTTGGGTCTGGGAGGCCTGGGGGAGAGGAGGGTCAGGGGGAGAGGGAGGTACAAGGGGGGAAGGGGATGGTGCTGTGGAAGGAGGGTTTGGAGGAGTAGGGTCATGGTGTGCTGGAGGAGCAGGACCAGGCACAGGAGCAGGCAAGCCACAGACCTCCCTGAGAGTGGCACACAGGGACGTGTGTTGCTGGACAAGCTCCTCCGTCAGCCAATCATGCCACCGAGCCTCTGCCTCCGTCCTCTCTTGCAGGATGGTGTTGAGCTCCTACACGGCCGCCACATGCTGCCTCAGGATGTCTGCATAGACACGCCTATGTCTGCAGTTCCCATGTCCCCGGGATGGAGGTGGGGCTGGGGTGCTGTGGCCCTCTTGCACAGCTAGTCCAGCTGTGGAGGAAAAGAGGAAGACACAATCAGTCATGTGTGCAACAGCTGTCCAAAAGGGCATGCCCTCTCCTTCAGACAGGGGACTCAGACATTCTGAAGGTAACACCATGTGTGACCTGGGCATCAGCCTGAGCATCACAGGGGTCCCGAAGTGCCAATGGGACCTCGCACTGACAACCCACCTGGGTGTGTTCCGGACATGGTTTATGCCACCACGTGGCGCACCCCCATGTGTCACACTCTACCGCTGAACATGTTGGCACATGCACAGCCAGCTGCATGATGTCCATGGTGAGCATAACAGGTTTCCCTTGTGCATCACTCACTGTGCACCCACCTCCCCCACCCTGTGTGTTACACGACCTCACTGCACTCACCTGCTGCTTCGTCTCCGGCATCAGATGACACCTGGGAGGCCTCTGGGGTCTGGGTGACTGGCTCCAGAGTGAGGGTCATGGTCTCCTCGCTGTCCTCCTCCTCCAGCACCATCTCCCAGTCTCCAGACTCCCTGGACTGCTCTAGGTCCTGCTCTGGCGCGTCCACCACAGGGTCCCCCAAACCAGACTGGATGAGACGGAGTGGTGTGCGTGCTTCCCCACCACCAAGGATCTGGGCCAGCTCCGAATAATAGGGGCAGTAGTGGGGGGGCTGCCCCAGAACAGGAGCTCTCCTTCCTGGCCTTTACATAGCCCTGGCGCAGCTCTTTCACTTTAGAGCGCACCTGGTCCTGGGTGCGGGGGTGGTGCCCTCTCTTGGCCAGGGCCTCTGCCATGCGGCCAAAAATGTCCGCATTTCGCCACCTGGTGTTCAGGGCTTGTAAGGCCTCCTCCTCTGACCAGAGCTCAAGAAGGGTCTTGAGCTCTGGCCCAGACCATGCCGGTGCCCGACGTTTGGAGCCCCTGGTTGGGTCCCCAGAAGGCTGTCTGGAAGGGCCAGGAGGGTCTTGGGGCTGGGACATGGCTGCACTGGAAGAGCCGTTTGCTCTGGCTGCTTTGCTGACACAACTGGCTGTGAGGGTGACTGTCCCTTTAAAAGATGGTTGCAGACAGGAACCAGAGAGATGCAAGGCATGCCCCGGATTGTCCACCAGGGCTTCTTCCTGGAGGCCCTTTTTTTAGAAAAAAACTGGCTCCCCGCATCCACACACACTTTTTTTCGACGGATCTCCGTCGAAAAAGGCATTCTTCCTCGTGAAATGGGGAGTACCACTGTTGAAAGAAAAGCCGCGTTCTTTCGATTTAATTTCGAAAGAACGCGGCTGTAGTGTAGACGCAGGTGAAGGCTACTTTTTTCGAAAAAACCCTGCAGTCTAGACACAACCTTAGAGAAAGAGCTGCTTTAATTTGCACTTTCTTATACGCTCTTTCTTGGGTGTTTTCCTACTATAGCCTCACTTTTCCACCTCTAATATCTGTCCACTTGCATCACCTATTGGTAGCAGCATTTAACGCAGCCATCCACTGATGTTCTCTCTGAACTTGGCCCATATTCTTTATTATTATTGATTGTTCTTTCAGATAGCTGAGACCTTGAAGAAGCTAGCCCTGAGAGAGACAGGCAGATCATAAAAACATTCTGCTTTCTGGCCACATTAGTAATGTTTTTCTGTAACACTGAGGCAGAAAATCAAGGCAGAGTTTGTAATCATTAACCTGGATAACCACAACCTGGTAAAGCAGTAGCTAAGCTTGGACTGTGTTCTTTTTTATCTGATCTGGTCCTCATTTGTAATCCTTTCATTCCCAAGTGGCATCCATGGCATTGTACAGATATAAAGAAAACAGAATTAGGTCCAGTGCATTCAACACTGGCTGACATAAAAAAACATGATTTGAGTTGTTTGTGAAATATTTCCTTTTCTAGATATATGATTGTATAAAAAAATAAATTAAAAGAACATTAAAGTCTACTATAAGGTGGGTGCATAACTGGCTGGATAACCATTCTCAGAGAGTAGTTATTAATGGTTCACAAGCCTGCTGGAAAGGTATAACAAGTGGGGTTCTGTGGGAGGTCTGTTTTGGGACCGGTTCTGTCCAACATCTTCATCAGTGATTTAGATATTGGCATAGAGAGTACGCTTGTTAAGTTTGCAGGTGATACCGAGCTGGGAGGGGTTGCAATTGCTTTGGAGAATAGTGGCAACATTCAAAATGATCTGGACAAACTGGAGAAATGGTCTGAGGTGTCTAGGGGGGAGCACTGCAGAAAGGGCTCTAGGGGTCATAGTGGATCACAAGCTAAATATGAGTCAACAGTGTGACACTTGCAAAAAAAGCAAACATGACTCTGGGATGCATTAACAGGAGTGTTGTGAACAAGACACGAGAAGTCATTCTTCCGCTCTACTCTGAGCTAATCAGGCCCCAGTTGGAGTAGTATGTCCAGTTCTGGGCACCACATTTCAAGAAAGATGTGGAGAAATTGGAGAGGGTCCAGAGAAGAGCAACAAAAATGATGAAAGGTCTAGAGCCTGCACCTTCTGTCTCAGCCCAGTGAGAGTGAGTAAGGGCTGGGGATAGCAAGTGATGGAGGGGAGGGGAACAGAGAGGGCGGGGCCTCAAAGAAGGGGTGGGATCTTGGGGAAGGGAATGGGTAGATCTTGGCTTGTCCTGACATTTAAAAAGTGACCTTGGGTGTAAAAAGGTTGGAGACCACTGATCTAGACAGTGCTTGGTCCTGCTGTGAGGGCAGGGGACTGGACTTGATGACCTCTTGAGGTCCCTTCTGGTTCTAGTGTTCTATGATTCTATGAAGGTTGCAAAGTCAAGCATTTAAAAGTTAGAAAATGCCAAAATTAAGGTTGGCCCTTGCCACTTTAATTCAGCCCCCTGTATGTATGCATTGTGATACGGTCTTTAATTATATGATCAGACACTATTTTTTCCATAAAATCACTGCCTCGTTCAGGGAACACAATGGATAATGCTCACTTAGGGCACATCTACACTACAGCATTATTTCAAAATAACTCGTGTTATATTGAAATAACAAGGCGAGTGTCCACACAGCAAGCCCACTATTTCAAAATAATGTTGAAATAACGGGCTTCTTATTTTGAAATAATAAACCCTCATTTAATGAGGAATAACGCTTATTTCGAAATTGCTATTTTGAAATAGCGGCAGTATGGACGCTCCCCTCCTGCTATTTCGAAATAGCTCTTCTCCAGGGCCATTCAAAGTAATTACTCCCCAGCGCCTCCTGGGGCTCCAAATTAAAGTAGCGCATCTACGTTAGGGGAGCCTGCCCTGGACTAATTTCAAGGCTTCCCTGAAGCGTGGACATGCTACTTCGAAATGGTTATTTTAGGAGTTATTATTCCAAAATAACTTATTTCAAAATACCCTTGGCATGTAGACATACCCTTAATGATCATTATTTAATTTTATCTTCATCATTCATTGTTTGGGCCTATGAGTTATTTAATGAACACGGGTCAAACATTGCTCCTAATACAGAATTACTGTTTCCTCAGGGACTTTTCCATGATGCTCATCCCTATAATATTAGTGCTTCACAAACATTAATGAATGTATCTTCAGAACACCCTTAGGGTATGTCTACACTGCCACCCTAGTTCGAACTAGGGTGGCTAATGTAGGCATTCGAACTTGCAAATGAAGCCCGGGATTTAAATATCCCGGGCTTTATTTGCATGTTCCCAGGCGCCGCCATTTTTAAATGCCCCGTAGTTCGAACTCCCTGCCCGCAGCTACACGCGGCACGGACTAGGTAGTTCGAATTAGGAGCTTTAATTCGAACTACCTAGTCCGTGCCGCGTGTAGCCGCGGGCAGGGAGTTCGAACTACGGGGCATTTAAAAATGGCGGCGCCCGGGAACATGCAAATAAAGCCCGGGATATTTAAATCCCGGGCTTCATTTGCAAGTTCGAATGCCTACATTAGCCACCCTAGTTCGAACTAGGGTGGCAGTGTAGACATACCCTTATAAGGTAAGCGACAATTATTACTCCCATTTTACAGCCATGGAACTGAGGTGCAGAGATACTATCATCAGAAGAATACGCTTATTTTGGGTGCCCAGTTTGAGATGCCCATATCCTGGTTTTTGTAGCACTGATTTCAGATGCAGTTCTGAGTGCTCAGTGCTCCTGTGAATCAGACCACTTCTGTTTCAGTGTAGGCACCCCAAAAATTAAGAACATTCCATTAGTGGCCAATTATGAAAACTGCTTTCAGCGATTTGTCCAGGATCCCATAGGAACTCTGTGGCAGAGAGAGGTATAGAATCTAATTCTCCAGAGCTGCGTTCAGCTGTCTTACCCATAAGACCAGGGCTACTCAACATGCGGCCCGTGGCCCATTTGTTTGCGGCCCACGGTGCAGTTTGCGTTTACGTGGGGCTCAACATGGAGAGATCTTTTGAACATGGCCTCCACTGGGAACACGCTCCACAACGGCGAGGCACCTCTCAGGCACGATGAGCATTGAAAGACGCCAGCAGATGGGCTGGCTGGAACAGAGGGGTACAGGCATTTCTAGCCCCCAGAGAGGAGGTGCTGGGAGCGCCAGGGCATTGTGGGAAGTGCTGGCTGCTTAGGCTTGTGGGCAGAGCACGAGAGGTGCTGATTGGCTCACAGTGGTCACGTTTGGGTCCAGCACCGTTGCTTAAGTCTTAATCTTTGTGTTCTTGCCCATCAGTGTGAAAGAAGCTGTTTGCATATATTTGCATGTCTATGCAACCATGCTTAATTTCCAGCCCTTGGCACGTGCTGTGAGTATCATTGTGGCCCCTGGGGCTTCCAATGTTGATTAGCCCTGCATGAGACTATCCTTTCTCTTTCTGCAATCCCCTGCCTCATTCACTTCACACCTTCCAGATTCTGCAACAAATGAGGCAGGGATTTTACAGGCAACTGCATTCTTCTTCACACAGCCCTGAGTCATTCCCTGAGCACTGTCCATCCAGTGCACTAAATGAGGCAGGAATCCTGTGGGAAAAATAATAGTATGTGATTATGTAATTAAAGACTATATCATTATTCATACGCAGAAAGGCGCCAAATTATGGCACCTTAACTTTGGTTTTTTCTGATGTGTGCTATACAGCAATGGCCAGTGACAGATGCCCAGTACAAAATAATAGGACAGGTGTAGCATACACAGTATCTGCAAGTGGAATGTGGTACACTATAGTGAGTAAATACCTTTGCACTCCAAGGCATTGAAGAAAGTAAAGTTGAAGATAGAGAGATAAATAATCACAGGTCATATTCAGCCACTAGTTATACCCTACAACCTTACTAACTTCAATGGCATTTCATACAGTACAGAACTGGTTCTTTATACTTCAGTTTCGGAAAGGATAAATATTGCACCTTAAGCTGAGATCCTGCTATGCTGGAAGGAGTTCTCTTAGTGCGTTGATTGGAGACCACCAGGGAAAAAAAATGTAGACTGCTGCAGGAAGAGATGTGGGTAACTGACTTGTGCTTGATGAATCGTGGTATCTGAGACCATTTCAGATGGTAAAAGCCACCCTCACCTTTTTAGTCCAAGGCCATCTCAATACATAGATTAGGGATGAGCACCATTCTCCTTCCTGGAGGTGTCTTCCTCGTGGCTGAGAGGAGGCACACTGGGTGGTTGGAGCTGTAACTCTTCTGAGCGGTCAATCCAAGACCATCACTGAATTAAGTTGAAGTGATAAAGGAGCAAATCTCGCTAAAGGGAATGCCAGGGGACCTCATTTCAGCTCTGTGCCTGACATGCTATTCCTCTCTTCCCAGGTCCCAGTAACCCTTCTTGGAAATGTCCATGATATGTTTGTCAGACTTTGAAGCTTATGCTAAGAAGCATCTGCCCAAGATGACTTGGGACTTTTTTGCAGCTGGAGCTGATGAGTGTTGCACTCGAGATGACAACCTCCTAGCTTATAAAAGGTACAGAGAGCTCTTCAACTGTGCGCCAAAATCTGCTAGGCTATCTTAGGATGCAAGATCTTGATGTTCTCAAGGGTCTGAGACTCTCAATGCTGATCCCCTATAAAAATGACCCAAAGCAAAGTGCCCCTCAGTTATTTAAAATGTAGGCTGTGATACTACCCGGCAGAAAATGGGTAACACAGAGACAGTGGACACTGAGGTGGGAGCGAGCAGGAAGGGAGTGGAAGCAAGTGGCATGTTGTGTTGGTGATTGGGCTGGGATAGGAGTGGGCGTAGAGTGTGGGGCGTTGGGAGCATGGGCATGGAAAGTGTGGAGCATAGGCGGGTTGGGACTTGGGGGGGCAGCTGCATGGGCAGTGAGAATGGGCAGCGTTTAAGCTGATGATATGGGCACAGCCACCTGAAAGTCGTTGACGCCAGGAAAGGGAGGTAAAATCCGGCAAGTAACAAAAGTGTGTGTGTGTGGCATGGGACACAGGCAAGGCAAATGACATGGAGCATGGAGTATTTGAATGGGATGCAATTCAAACCCATGAGGGGTGGAATCATCACTTTCCCTGTAACTCTGAGTCCAGGTTGGACCTTCCCGGTCTGGCACCCTCGGGACCTGAGCTGTCCCGGACAAGGGAATTTGCCGGACCAGGGAAGATCAGTACTCCCCTGCTGGCTGCCCCTCTGATGGCTCCTCTCCCTGGGACTCCCATAGCTGGGGCTCCCCACCCTGCCGCTGCCCTGCTAAAGCTGTCCCAGCCGAGGCTCCCCACCCTGCTGCCCACTGGCTCCACTGGAGGTTCCCCGGGGTTCCCCAGCCAAGGCCTGGGCCACCAGGCCCGCTACCTCCAGCAGTTCCTTGGGGTTTTCCAGCCCCAAACTGCCTGGCCACCCCCAGTCCTCCTGCGGTGGCCCAGCCCCACTGCCGCCAAAGGTTTCCTGGGGTTCCCTGGCCACCGCCGGCCCCACTGTTGGGGCTCTCTGGCCATATGACCCTACTGACACCAGGGGTTCCATGGCCGGGTGGAGCTCCCAGGCCTCTGCCTAGTCCCACTGCCACAGGGGGTTTCCCGGTCAGGGCTGCCCAGCCATCCCAGTCCTGCTGCCAGTGGGGGTGTTTCCCTGCTGTCAATGGTCCTGCTGCCAGGGGCTCTCCAGCCGCCTGACCCCACTAACACTGGGGATTCCCCAGTGGGGGGGGGGAAGGCTCCCCGATGCCACCTGGACCCACTGGTGCCACAGTTCCCCTGCCCAGCTGCTGCTGGCCCAGCTGGGACTCCACAAACCCCGTGTACTCGCAGCTGGCTCCTGCTCCTGGGGCTCTTTGGTCCAGCAACATCTGTGTTGGACCACGGATGTTGCCAGACCAGAGAGTCCTGGATTTGGAAGGTTCAACCTGTACTTTCAATGCTCTGTTGCTGCAGCTCTCTGCCCGGGCTGCTCCTAGTCAGCAACAAGCATGTGCTCCGTCTGTTTGCTGTACAACCCTGATACACCAGCGGTTTGCTTTTTACAGCAACACAGTCACACCCTGGTTCCCACCAACTTTGGCGCCTGGTGGACTTGGACTCCAGGACCCCTGTGTGACAAGTTGGATCACTGAAATCCCCTTGGGTATGTCTACACTAGTCCCCTAGTTCAAACTAGGGAGGCTAATGTAGGCATTCGAAGTTGCAAATGAAGCCCGGGATTTAAATATCCCAGGCTTTACTTGCATCTTCCCGTCCGGGCGCCAATTTTAAATCCCCCTAGTCCGAACTAACTGCCCGCGGCTACACGCGGCAGTCAAACGTTAACTCGAACTAAGTCCTTAGTTCGAGTTAACTGTTACACCTCATTCCACGAGGTGTAACAGTTAACTCGAACTAAGGACTTAGTTCGAGTTAACGTTTGACTGCCGCGTGTAGCCGCGGGCAGTTAGTTCGGACTAGGGGGATTTAAAAATGGCGCCCGGACGGGAAGATGCAAACAAAGCCCGGGATATTTAAATCCCGGGCTTCATTTGCAACTTCGAATGCCTACATTAGCCTCCCTAGTTCGAACTAGGGGGCTAGTGTAGACATACTCCTTGGGGGTGTCCCCCAGCGTGCTAATCAAAACACTGTCGCCTGCCTTCCTGCCCTCTGGGGCTCCTAGTACCCTGGCCTGCTGGGCCAAATCCTCTGGTCTCCTCCAGCCACGGCACAGAGAAGGGGTGTCCGCCCCCCCCAGCCCAAAGGAGGTACATTGTCTAAAGAGCAACACAGATGCTGAACCAGCCCAGCTCTGGGAGGACTCAGCTATAAAGTCTCAGCATCCAGGAAACCCAAAAGGGACCAAACCCCCAAACAAATCCATCTTACCCTGTGTAAAAGGGAAAGCTCATAAAGTCAGTTCCTTTTATCAGTGATAGAGAGAAATGTACAGTGGTTGCTCACCCATCAGATAACAATTATTTACACTGGGCTTGATAATAAACAAAAGTCTTTTTTATTAAGTATAAAAGGTTGATTTTTCAGTGGCTGCAAGTGAAAACAGTCTGATCAAAATAAGTTACTAAGATAAAATAAAGCATGCCAGCTAATCCTAATACACTAAAACATTTGTTACATGCAAATTCTTGTCCTAAACAGTTCATTTCTTTCACAAGCTAAGATGCCTCCTAGCCGTGGACCACTCCTCCCCCCCGTTCAGTCCTAGATGTTTCCAGCAGGCATCTTGCGGGGGGGGGGGCCTTCCTGGCATCTGGTAACTTCCCCTGTGGTTGGTTGCCCCCCCCCCTTTATATCTCCTTTGCCCAAGGCAGGAATTCTTTGTGCTCAGTTCAAACTTTTCTCGCCTGAAGTGGAAAAGTACAAGATCCAAAAGGGTTTCAGCATCAGGTGGTCTGGCCACAGTCTTTCTCGGACCAACCACAGTTTGGGCTTTCAGTAAGAATAAAGCCATTGTCATTGGCTCGATCGCTGAGCCGTTCATTTTCTGGAGCATCGGTGATGGCTCTTAGTAGCACATTTAGCATTATAAACCAATCCACACTTCATATTTCTATCTTCACATATGAGAATGGTACATGAACAAAAATAGGACCTACACATTCAGGAGACTGTAACTTTAAAATTGGTATCTTACAGGAGGTACTTTGTCTAAAGCGCCTTCAAGTTATGCATATTCATAAGCCAATTTTCATAAAGCGCTGGGGGAGCCATAACACCCTTAATCCTGAATTTTCATCAAACCTTTCCTGGACCACTCGGGAATAATAAGGTTTGTTTGCTCCTCTAAAGAGACAAAATGCACAAGCGTATCATTTTAACTGGAGTCAGTCACTTCAGTTCAAACACAGCAGTGAGTTGGTAAAACATTCTGGGGGCTTCCCCCAGTAGTGTTCGCTATAATCAAAATTGATTTGTTCCTGCCCCTCCCAGTGCAAATGAATGGCCACTATACATGTGATAGCCCTGGTGGTGTTGGCTTGTCCTCTGTCTGGGAGAAACCTGCTGACACATTCCCCAGATCTGTCTGGAAAACACATTTTAGTCCTGCATTTCCTCCACATTTGTATGGTCCCTTGGGTGGTTACTGTACCTATACTGCACAATAACATTAATGGTCAGCGTGTTCCTAGTTTTCTTTTGAAATCTTACCTGACAATTACAAGATGTTGTTTATGATTTGAATGAATTGGGGTACACCAAGTTGGCCAGATATTAAGGAACCTCTTGCCCTCTGGCTCTGGCATTCCCTTAGGTTTCAGAGGCACACGGAATAGTGGGGCTGGAAGGTAGAAGGTATGGGGTTTACTGGTAGGTGGCTGTGAGAAGAGGTGGATTGGGGGGTGAAAATAAGCACAGTCAAAAGGTGCAGTTCTCATGAGGAAGTCTCAACAGGCCAAGGCCCCAGCTCTGGCTGGGTCAGACTGCTGTGCTATAACATGTAAGTGAGACCCATTTCCCAGGGAAGAGCACAAGCAGCAAAGCCGTGTGGCTGCTAGCATATTGAATGATATTTCATCTTTGTCTCCTTACAGAATCCGCTTCCGGCCACGTGTGCTGCGGGATAGGTCTGTCATGGACACTCGCACTGCACTGCTAGGTACTGAAATCAGCTTCCCTGTAGGGATTGCGCCCACTGGGTTCCACCAGCTGGCTTGTCCCGACGGAGAGAAGAGCACAGCCAGAGGTACCGTGTTATTTCATCACTGTCAGACAGACGAGGACATATTAAAAAAACCTGTGTGGAAAACTTGAGTAACTCTGATAGCATGCTAAAGTGCGACTGGCCGGCTAGGGAGCAAGTCTGCAAGCATGACATGGAAGAGACAAGTCTTAGAGCCAGATTCTTTTCCTGACCCCTGTTCCTCCTTCCCTTGTGATGCTCTGGGGGCACAAAGCGCTGGGAAACCACATAGGGTCACTATAGTTATGCCCAGCTACAGAACAGCCTCTGGGGGACTACTGTCACTGAGGCCTTGTCTATACTTACCGGGAGAGCGACGCTCCACAGATCAATCTTCCAGGGTTCGATTTAGTGACTCTAGTATGGACCCAATACATCGAATGCTGAGGGGACCCTGTTAATCCCAGCACTCCTCAGAGTTGCGAAGAGTAAGGGAAGTCCCACTGTGGAACTGCCCCAGAGTTTTGATTTATGGTACGTTTACATATCTTAAATCGAATTTCTCTCCCAGTGCAGACCTGGCCTTAGAGAAGCCCTGAAGCTGTTTCAGTTTGTGCCAGGGAGCAAACTGGCCGCCTGTTGGCCCAAGGATCTGACTAGGGATGGCCTACAGTGAATCATAGAATCATAGAACCATAGAGCTGGAAGAGACCTCAGAAGGTCATCAAATCCAGCCCCCTGCTCTAGGCAGGACCAATCCCAACTAAATCAACCCAGCCAGGGCTTTGTCAAGCTGAGACTTAAACATCTCTAAGGATGGAGACTCCACTACTTCCCTAGGTAACCCATTCCACTTCACCACTCTCCTAGTGAAATAGTTTTTCCTAATATCCAACCTGGACCTCTCCCACCACAACTTGAGACTATTGTTCCTTGTTCTGCCATCTGTCACTACTGAGAACAGCCTTTCTCCATCCTCTTTGGAACCTCCCTTCAGGAAGTTGAAGGCTGCTATCAAATCCCCCCTCACTCTTCGCTTCTGCAGACTAAACAGACCCAACTCCCTCAGCCTCTCCTCATAGGTCATATGCTCCAGCCCCCTAATCATTTTGGTTGCCCTCCGCTGGACCCTCTCCAATGCGTCCACATCCTTTTTATAGTGGGGGGCCCAGAACTGGACACAGTACTCCAGATGTGGCCTCACCAGAGCCGAATAAAGGGGAATAATGCGCTCAGCCTGTACAATCCATAGCTACTTTATAAACTAAGGATGAAAGATCGTGTATTAGGAGGGTTGTTAGCTGGCATTACCCTTGTGCTGAGGCAGAACTGCTGGTGAAGCTTCAGCACTTTGCACCGAGGCCTTTTTAAATATCCCCTGCAGCTGCTGAAGCCATGAACACCTGTTATATCACCAGCACATTCGCCACCTGCACCGTTGAGGAAATCGCTGCAGCTGCACCCAATGGCTTCCGCTGGCTCCAGCTGTACGTTCATTATAACAGGGTGCTCACAGAGGGGCTGGTCCGGCGTGCAGAGGCCGTGGGCTTTCAAGGGGTGGTGCTCACTGTCGATGTTCCCTACACTGGGAAGAGACGAGACGACATCCGGAACAGCTTCCAGCTCCCATCACACATGGCCGTGAAGAACTTTGAAGGCGTCTTTGAGGTTTGGGAAATGATCATCCTGAATAGAATGAGGCAGCGCGGGGGTGAGCATGTGAGAGAGACCAGCTGGGAGCCTCACTGGACAGAGATGAACTGTGCCTGCTGATAGGGGCACCGGAAGGGCAGCCAGTTTCCACAATGTTACTGAACATGCTCAGTATAAAGCTAAACCACCAATCAGGGTGTGAGGGCATGTGACCCCCGTATGTCCGCCCCGCCCCCCCCCCCCCACACACACACACACATCACCAGGCCCCGGCCAAAGGGTTTGCGGGATGCTGGGAGCGGGGCCCCAGGCCGAGCTGGTGGATGGTGAATACTCAGCAGTATGGGGCCCCAAAAGCACAGGGCCTAAAGTATGTGCATTGCTCACCTTACCATAAGGCCAGGCCTACTCATCACCTCTGCCACTGGCTACAAAAGTCATTCGTAGCCTTTTTGGATACATGTTGCCATTTGCCAAACTCAGGCCTGGTCTCTGCTTAAAAGAATGACTGGTATAACGACTACAGCAAGGAGGTGTGACCAGCGGGGATGCAGTTATATCACTATAAAAGTGACTCTTACCAATCTAGTTATTCTCCTTTGCACATGGGACTAGCTATATTGGTAGCTGAATGAAAATCTGCTTTGATTTGCCCACGTGTTTAAAAGCACACTCTGTGCATGCACAAGAATATTTGACTGGTGCCCCCCCCCCCACACACACACCCCTGTTTTCTAATGGCAGGGGCTGCATGTGCAGGTCTCACAAAATTGTGTGTGTGGATTGTACTAAAACATTTTGAAACACCAAGCCAGTGTGGGCTGTGGGTAGCGTGGGCTGTGGGCTGTGGGCAGTGTGGGCTGCTGTACATCTGTGCCACTTCATTGGTTTTAAACGAGCTTTACACCAGCCTACTCCACCACAGGCCCTGCCCCTCTCCACCCCTTCCTCCACGCCCCCGCCCGCACCTTGCTGCTTTCTGCCTCTTCCAGCTCATCCACAGTGAGCAGGGGGCATTAGGAGGGGGGGGGGGGAGGAGCTGTGTGTCAGGGTTGCTGGCAAGTGAGAGGTGCTGGAGTGGAGTGGGAGGCACTGATTTGAGGGGCTGTTCGGGGGTGCTAAGCACCCATGTGGCAAAGTAACCGGCTTAATTCCATTCACTATTTGAGGCTGTGCATGGAAAAAGAGGGGATTCAAAAGACTGCACTGAGTGAGGCCTAATTCGGGCCTCCGTCAGTGTGCACCTTGAATGGGATACAGCACCCTAGGGTGGTCCAGCAAGTAGCTCCACATCCCATTTCTCCCCCACATAAACCTAGTAATTCCATAAGAAAATGGCACCAAAAGACCTCAGAAATCAGTAAATGCCAACGTGCAGATTGCTTACGTGAAGGAATTGTGATGCCATCTCCCTTTACACAGACACAGGCTACTCTGTGTGTGCGTCTGGCTGGCACACATTGAAGAAGACAGGGCACAGAATGAGTGAGAAGTGTTCTATGGGTCTGAGCCAGATACGGGACCCAATTGTTTCTGCACTTACCACAACACAATTCCTGAGTATGCATTGTAGTCTACACAGTTACTCTCAGTTTCATGGAATGGAAGGGACCTCAAGAGATCATCTAGTCTCATCCTCTGCATTCATGACAGGACCAAGCACCATCTAGTCCATCCCTAACTGGTGTTTGTCTAACCTGCTCTTAAAAATCTCCAATGACAGAGATTCTACAACTTCCCTAGGCAATTTATTCCAGTGTTTAGCCACCCTGACAGCTAGGAAGTTTTTCCTAATGTCCAGCCTAAACCTCCCATTGCTTCTTGCGCTGTCCTCAGAAGTTAAGAACATTTCTACTCCCTCCTCCTTATAACAACCTTTTAGGTACTTGAAAACTGTTACCATGTCTCCCTTAATCTTTGCTTCACCAGACTAAGCAAGCCCAATTCTTTCAATCTCCCTCAAAGTTCATGTTTTCTAGACCTTTAATAATGTCAGAGAAAGCTATCGTGTTGGTTTTACACAATTTCTTCTTCACACATCCATGTTGCTACTTATCACCTTATGATCTTTTAGATGTTTGCTTAATTATGGCTCCTTTATCTTTCCAGGTGCAGACGTTAAGCTGACTGGTCCATAATTCCTCTTACTTGCCTTTAAAATGGCAGGCTGGATGCTATGTAGAAAAGAAGAAGGCTGCATAAATCAGAGTCATACAGCTAGTGGTAGCCTTCCCTTTTGAATCTGCCGCTTTCTCGTCCTGTTTTGAAATACAATGATTGGAAAGGAGACTTGCCTTGGCCTCCATTACACTAAATAGTTCATGCACCTGTCTAAAGAGGCCAAATGGCCTTGTTTGCAGAAAAAAATATTCTGACAGATGCTGTATCCAGGGCATATCCCCTCCCAGGGCATATCTGCTCTGCAGTTTTCTTGCTTGCACTCCTGCCCTCCAGTACCCTAGCTTTGAAATCTCAGCCTGCATCCTCAGAGACTCTTCTTTCCACAGCCATTCCCCATAATAATGATTGTCCTCCAGGGGCATGCTCTTTTCAAAGCCAATTGATGGAACTGTTATCAAGTCTAATTAATGTCTTCTGGGGTAGGAAAAGAGTTTGAAGGCTGTTATGTTGTGTCATGTTATGTCATGTCATGTCATGCTATGTCATGTCATGTTGCAAACCTGTAATGAAATGTCCTTCTAATCTAGAAAGAGACCTGTACTGCGTATGGCCTCCCGCCAAACTCCATAGACCCGTCTTTAAGCTGGAATGACATCAGTTGGCTGCAGAGCCTGACTCACTTGCCTATCATTATCAAGGGAATTTTGACTAAGGAAGATGCAGATCTGGCAGTGAGACATGGAGTTAAGGGAATTATTGTTTCCAACCATGGTGGAAGGCAGCTGGATGGAGCACCTGCTACTGTAAGTGGAATAGCTGTAATCTATAGTCAGAAGCATGCCCCTGTGTCCTTCCATAGGTAATTCTGTGCTGACATTCACATACACAGATGTGGTACACCTGCACATACATTAGCGTACCTATGTGTACTCTAGCAAAATTGAAACGAAGAGCAGAAAATATAGAGATGAGGGCACGATACACTCTTGGCACCTAATTTTGCCAAGACACAGACCCATTGAATTTAGTGGGAACTGCCTGTAAATCTTTGCAGCAGTAGATCATAACTGAGTGGAAATTTATAGTCTCTTAAACACAGGGCAAAAATCTCCCTGATAACCATCTCTACAAATGAATCACTGGGTGCGTCAATGTTTGCATTATACTTATGTTTGACTCTGCCTTTATTTTCTGTTCCTTTTAATCATGCTATTTTTGCATATTGTTATGCCTGTAATGGATTGTGACCTATTGACTTTACTTTTTTTACCAACTTTTCTCTTCTCTCTATTTCTTTAATAAAATGCAACACAATTATCCAGGGAATTCCATGGAAACACTTGGGCTTCCACCCAAATAGCTAAATCAGATAAAATGAGGATTACTGAAAATTTTGTTCATCATATAAAAAAGTTCTACCACTCCCAAAGGATTGGATACATTACCCTCCAGATTAATGACAATCTTAGATCTTACCCAAATACATGCCTCCAGCCAACTTTTATAAATTAAACTCGAATATATTTAAAAAGAAAAGAAAGAGAATTGATTAAAAGATACATACAGACATAAATAGAGACTTAGGTCAGTTCATAATAGAGATGGTGAGCTTTAGAGTTGCAAAAAGTTCTTTTTCAGAATCAGTTCATCAGGTTATAGTCCAATGTCCAAATATGCAATATCAAGGCTGTTCAGTTGAGAGTGGGGGCCTCAGTCTTGTAGTTTAAAATTCCCTTGAAGAAGCAATAATAGCTTCGACATGACAGGATCAGGTCCCAAGGGTCTTTATACCATTCCCTAGCATCCTCTTGACCCATGCAGTCCTTGGGCGAATAATAGGCTTTTGAAGTAACCTTTTATTTCCTGAACATCACTGGCAATTAACTTCATGGATTAACATAAGGTAATTATCCATTAAGCAGTTCATAGATGGTTTACTGCAAATTTCAAAGTGAAATATAGACAATGACATCATCACACCCACATGTCATCTGAATGTTAATATTCCCCTTTGATCTCTGCATCAGCAGCTGTATCAATAGACAGGAACAGGACATGGTGAACATGTAACAAGATATAAATAAACACATACAATTACCTCAAATTCTCTAACAATACAGTATGGCCATTCTTCTGTTCAAAGTGCTTCTGCCAAAATTTTCTCTCTCTAATATGTTATTTCCCTCTTTGAATCCCAGCATTGCCTTTCCTTTGTCTTCCACAAACTTCCTCCTCCAGAAATTCATTTGTCAAGGCACTTCACAACTCCACTCTGCTTATTTCTCTGCTCTCAAGTCTTTCAAAATCTATTCCCTCCACTCTGTACAAACCTCCACTTTGAATCTTTTCTAAGTATTCTCCCCCTTCATTTTCTATGCTGCCTCTTGAGCCAGGGCCAGATCCTTCTACGTTTGTGGAGCTAATGACCATCATTAAAATCCCTCCTTAAAATTGATTTCCCCAGGTCTTTTAGGGGTACAAATTCTTGAAAGCATCAAATGGGAAAAAGAAAGAATTTAAACAAAAAAACAACCCTTCAACATCTTTGTTCTGCATCTTAATTACTAGAACAGCGAGTATATTCTGCTGCAAGTTCTACTGGACACACCAAGCCAGTGGGGGCAGGCGTACACTGTCAATGCTCATTGAACTAGTTGCAAATTTTCAAATGAACATATTTTTTGCTGAAAATTCCCTTTATTCTCCCTCAGCAACAAGTATTTTTGTCTTTTATCATTTATTTTCTATTTTTAAAATAAGAAAACATTTTTAAAATGGTTTATTTTTGCATTTGGAATTTTTTAGGGGAGACCCTTCATGCCATGTGACCAGAAATGCATTTAAAAATACTTGAAAAATGGGAAACAATTAACAGAAATGTTGCGTTATTCCCTTTTTGTGCATGTTTGTTTTGTTTTTTAATCAGCACTAATAAAGCAAGTAATCACAACATGTTCATGACACTAGAAAACAGGATAAACTATTTGGCAAGTAGTCTGGGAGACTGTACTTTTTTCTACAATTTACAAGCACATTTTGTATTATAAGATGCATTTTTAAAGTTCAGTTTAAGGAGTTACAGAAGATCTTACATGTTTGAATCCCCTCCCTTCTGTTCTTTTATCTTCCTCGCAAAATCAAAGGCTGAGTCCTATGTGGATGTATTTGTTTCTTTTCAGATTGATGCTCTGATTGAAATTGTAGACACAGTGCAAGACAAAGCTGAAGTTTATTTAGATGGTGGAATACGAACAGGAAGCGATGTATTAAAGGCACTGGCACTTGGAGCAAAATGTGTCTTCATTGGAAGGCCAGCTTTATGGGGTCTGACCTACAAGGTGAATGCAGAGAAGTGGGGTTTGTACATGCACTCGGTTCTCATTATGCACAAACTTTGGGTTATTTGCAGAACTGGGGTATTTTTCCAGTGAAAAATTTAAACAAAATTCAAATATTTTAGTTTTCCTTGTAAAGTTTCTCTGAAATTTTGCAGGCTTTTGTTGTCATTTTTCAATGGAAACCCAAGACATTTATTCAAAACAAAATATTTTGCACAGAAATACCTGTTTTGACAAAAATGCCATTTTCCATCAATGGGCATTTCTCTGGAAAATTTTTTCACCAGCTCTAGTTACTGCTAAAGGAAAAAGTTGCAAATAATCAGTGTTGACCCTGAATAAATTACTCTGATTCTCCAGCGGGTAGGTTGCCTTGCTCCATGATATAACTTTGCCAACTCTTGTAATTACATGATGAGACTTGTGACTATTGAGAATTTCACCTTTTTTTTGCATACATGTATTTCCCTCATGTCTGTGAAGAGAGGTTTCAAAGGGTGTGTCTAGACTACATGGCTCTGTCGACGGAGCCATGTAGATGAGTGTACTCAGCAAAGGGAAATGAAGCGGCGATTTAAATAATCGCCACTTCATTTACATCAAAATGGCCACTGCGCTGTGCCGATCAGCTGATTGTCGGCACAGCACGGTAGTCTAGATGGGGATCAGCCGACCCCAGAACTCTTTGTCATCAGATCCTGTAAGCCTCGTTTCACGAGGCATAAAATTATTTCGAAACATTTTTTGAAATGCCGGGCGCACTATTTTGCCATCTCAGTAAACCTCATTGCACGAGGAATAAGGGATGGCTCGAAATAGCACTTTATTTCAAAATTTGGTGCCGTGTAGATGCGCCAAAATGCAAAATAAGCTATTTCGAAATAAAATCAAAATAAGCATAGCGCAAATCACGTACCTTATTTTGAGTTTAAGATGCAGTGTAGATGCACCCTAAGTCACTTGTTTTTTTTACTTTATCCAGTGTCACCTTGCTTTTTTTAAAAAAATCACTCACAAACTATTCAAGTGTTTGGTAAAATAGCCATTCTATAGCAAGTCATGAAACTTTTCTAAAGCCACTGCTTTCTTTTATCTTGCTGAAGTTTAGAAAGATTGTTTGGGCAGAACCAACCCCTCAAAAATTATAAGACTAGCTGAAATCATGAGATTTTTTTTCATCTAGTGAAATCTGGGTTAGGTTTTTTTTGTTTGTTTGTTTTTGGGGGTTTTTTGTTGTTGTTTTGGTTTTTGAGGCTTTTGTGTTCATGAGAACTGAAAAAATTTCTTTAAATGAAATCTGAGATTGTGATGCAGTGTTGCATTTCTAGTTACTGAAGCTTTCAGAAAAGCACCAAAAATTGGCATCACTGCTTCTATTGCCTGTAAATTCCCTCTTAACAGGATGTGGAAAAGGTTTTCTTGTATGCTGTCCCCACCCCCAGCAATGCATAAGAGTAATCAGTGGGATTTTCAGATGTGCCTAAAAGAGCTAGACACCCAACTCCCACTGAGGGGGGAGTACTGGAAGCCTAACCTCATTAAAATGCTTCTGAAGATCTCACTCAAGATCATTTTGCCAGTGTATGAGACAGAAAATGCAAATGACCATCAATAAAAGAGAGATACTGACAACACAAAGTACTGTGAAAAGTTAATGGAATTTAAAGAAAAATAATTGTCTCTACTATCTTTCAAGTGGGAGATTTACCTGCCATTGGTCAGGTCTTTAACGCAAATAAGCTTTGTTTTTCTTAATTTAAATCATTGCTCTGGGGTGAGGCTAGGGATGAGGGGGGCAGTATGGAGGTTGCCCTGGGAAGAGAGGGCAACCTCAGCCCTCTCTTACTGCAGCAGCTTGAGGCCAGGTCAGAAGCACCAATCCATGGCCACTGCAGCTGTCACAGGTTGGGGAGGAGTGCATGTTCCCCAGCAGACAGATACACAGACACTCAAACAGATAAACTCTCTGAAATATATAGTAAATATCTGTCCCCCACCTCCTGCTGGCCAAGTGGGGTTATAACTGTCCCAAGCCCCATCTCTAGCCCCTTGCTGCCCTCCTGTGGTCATTCAACAGTATAACTACTTCTCACCAGACCTTTCCCTTTCGGTTTTATGAGACCTAATCGAATTCCAGACACATCTCATTGTCCTAGCACAACCAAACTTTGACCTTACTTTAAGTTATGGTAAGAGGAAGCTGTAAACCAAATTTGGTGGTCCTAGCTCTTACCATTTAGGAGGAGTTCTTGAACAAACGGACTCACACACAGATGGACAGACAGACACACATTTCTAAAATATATAGCAAGATTACAACGATATATATAGAACAGTATAGAAAAATAGCATTCAAACAACAATGGGATTTTCAAGCTGTTGGCACCACTTTCACAGAAGAAAATGTGCAACGCACTGTTGAAAGGATCCATAACTTTTTATTGGAAAAAAAACATATCTTCCAAAATATTGAGCAATAAGTGCATGCAAAATTTAAAGTTTTTGAAATAAAAGCATTCGAAGAAGTTACCTGAAAGTATACAATAATAATAATAAAAAGTCCTCTAAGCCCACATATCTGGCAAATGTCCGTGGTGAACACAGCACAAAAAGTGAAAATATCTCAATTAACTTCTTTTGAATGGAAATACCCATAATTCTAAGAAGCCATCTGTCTGAGAGTCTAGAAACTGGCACTGCTCCCAAGGAGTTGTTCCAATGTTCATCGTAAATGCCTTTTGCTGTGTTGCTCAGTGACTGAAATTCCTCCGACCTTCACTGCTTTCTCTGATGGACTAGGGTGAAGAAGGGCTTCGAAAGGTTTTGCAGATTTTACTGGATGAATTTCGTTTGTCAATGGCCCTGGCTGGTAAGAATTTTGTGCGGGTTGATTAGTAATTGATGAAATACCGTATTGCCACCTACGAGTGAGCACAGAGGCACCACATGCAAACGGGGGTCAAATCAAAGTCAGGGGGGTTGAAAAAAGACCACTCGGTGCAACAAAGATATTCCAGTTCACAAAATTGTGGTCTGGGAACCTGTTATTTTATTTGAATGCATCACAGCAGAGTGAGTGGAAAAACCTCTCACTGTTTAAAACAGGAAGTTAAATTAACCCTATCGTGAGGTACAAGGAAAGCTCCTGGAGGATAATAGGGTTATAAGGAATAGTCAGCAGGGGTTTGTCAAGAACAAATTATGCCAAACCAACTTAATCTCCTTGCTTGATGGCGTTACTGGCCTACAGGGTGGGGAGAGGCAGGAGGTGTGATATGTCTTGGCTTTAGGAACTCTTCTGATACAGTTCTGAATTCTCATAAGCCAACTAGAGCACTAAAACTATTGGCCCACCGGCTGTATCTAGCCCTCTGCAGGAAGTCTTTGTGCCATGGACCAGAAGCCCCGAGCTCAACAAGACTGGGGCATGAGCACTGGTACCCCGAGCCCATTCCCACTACACCCCCTTTGTGTTATCTGGCCCTGCCTAGTGGGCAGGGAACATGGTTCTGTGCACTGCTATCCCACCCCTGCCACTGGAATGGAGCAGCAGCATTGCATGCGTTGGGAGAAACTCTGTCTTCACACTGCCCCCACCTGCAGGCTCTGCCCTGGCATCTCCTATTGGCCAGGAATCCCACCCAATGGGAGCTGCAGGAGGTGGTGCCTATAGAGGAGCGCAGGGCAATATGGCATTTCCCACTCCCACCAATGTGGCGATGCCCCAGGTAAGTGCCCACATCCTGACCTCCTGACCCTTCCTTGAATCCCCTCCTATACCCTAACTCCCTTCAGAGCCCACACCCCTCGCACCAACCTGCTGTCTGGAGCCCCCTCCTGCACTCCAAATGCATCATCCCTTGCCCCACCCCAGAGCCCACACCCTGCACCCCCAACCTCTCCCTCATCAAGCCCTTTCTTTTGCTTGTGTGTGGCTCCTGACTGTGGGTCAGTGGCCCATGACAGAGAAAAGGTTCCACACCCCTGAACTAGGGAAACATGGTCTAGATGAAATTACTATAAGGTGGGTGCACAACTGGTTGAAAGATTGTATGCAAGAAGAGTTATCAATGGTTTATTGTCCAGCTGGGAGGGACCATCTACTGGGGTCCCACAAAGGTCAGTCCTGTGTCCAGAACTGTTTAATATTTTCATTAATGATGTGGATAATGGGGTGGTGAGTACAATTATAAAATCTGTAGATGACACCAAGCTGGGAGGGGTTTCCAGCACTTTGGAGAGCAGGTTTAAAATTCAAAATGACTGTGACAAAATGAAGAATTGGTCTGAAATCAACAAGATAAAATTCAACAGAGGCAAGTACAAAGTACTTCACCAAGAAAGGAAAAAGCAAGGGAATAATTGCACAGGTGGTCATACTGCTGAAAAGGATCTGGGGGTTATAGCAATTCATAAATTGAATATGAGTCATCAATGTGATGCATCTGTGATAAAGGCTAATATGATTTTGGAATGTACTAACAGGAGGGTTGTACATAAGTTACAGGAGGTAATTGTCCCACTGTACTCACCCCTGGTGTGATCCCAACTGGAGTCCTATGTCCAATTCAGAGCACTTAATTTAGGAACAATGTGGACAAATTGGAGAGAGTCCAGGGAACAGCATGAAAGTGACCTGTGAGGAAAGGTTAAATGAATTGGGTTTCTAGTCTTGAGAAAAGAGGACTGAGGAGGAACTTAATTAGAGTCTTATAATATGTTAAGGGCTGTTATAGAGCCTTGATTGTTCTCCATGTCCCCTGAAGGGAGAACAGAATGTAATAGGGTTAATTTGCAGCAAGGAAGATTCAGATTAGATATTAGGAAAAACTTTCTAACCATGTTAAACTCTGGAACAGGCTGCCAAAGGAAGTTGTGGACAGATTGGACAGAGACCTGTCAGGAATGGTCTAGGTTTACTTGGCCCACCCACAGCATAGTGGGCTGGACTTCATGATTTTTTTAGGTCCCTTCCATTCCTGCATGTTTATGATTTTATGACTATTTTACTACAAGAGTACAGTGGTTGTTTGGGGGGAGAATGGATCAGGATTAAAGCATGTGAACCATGCTGCTTTCAGTTGTTACAGTTAATGAAAACTCTCTTCCTTTTTTTGCTTTCCGTGGATTTGCAACTTTACATTTTGTGTACAAGTGGAATCAAAATCGCAGAGAGAAAGTGGGCTGAAGCTAACATTTTATCTGGTTTGAGCTGAAACCACGTAAAACCACAGAACAGGGCTAAGTAAAAATTTGGAATTTCCATCCCTCAGGCTGTTGCAATTGCACATATTGGATATGTCTAGACTACATGGCTCCGTCGACAGAGCCAAGTAAACTAGTTTACCCGGCATAGGCAAAGAAGCGGGGATTTAAATAATCCCCGCTTCATTAAAATAAAAATGGCTGCCGCGCTGTGCCGATGATCAACTGATCCGGCACAGCACGGCAGTCTAGACGCAGATCTGTCAGCTGGGGCAGTCTTTGCCAACCGATCCTGTAAACCTCGTTTCACGAGGCATAAGGGATCGGTCGGCAAAGGCTTCCCCAGCCGACAGATCCACATCTAGACTGCCACACTGTGCCGGATCAGCTGATCGTCGGCACAGCGTGGCGGCCATGTTTATTTTAATGAAGTGGGGATTATTTAAATCCCCACTTCTTTGCCTATGCCGGGTAAACTAGTTTACTTGGCTCCGTCGACAGAGCCATGTAGTCTAGACATACCCAATATGTTTAATTTGTATCTTTTTCCTTTAAACAAAGAAAGAATTTGCAAACCTCAAAGCTACTATCAAAGTAAATGATGTTGTTTGCAAACACTTGAAAGTTAGAAAATGCCAGGATTAAGGATGCCCATGCAACCTTATTTTGGCCCCATTGTGCATATGATTCTAATAGTCTTTAACAACTTCATCACATACTGTACTATTTTTTCCCACAGGATCCCTATCTCATTCAGTGCACTGCAGGGATGATGCTGAGGGAATAAGACAGAAGCTCAATACTTTCTTTGTTTGTGATCAGTGGTCAATGTGTGGCCTCAGACCTTATTTACTGCACTCGGTCCAAACCCTGCCTTGGACACAATTATTTATCTCCTCATGGGCTTCTCTGCGGCACTCACCGTTGTAGTATTGGAAACATTCCAAAGCATGAATTTCCCTGTAAGAGAAGAAAATACTTTCATCTCCACTTCACACGTAGGAGAACAGAGACAAAGAAGCTTGCCTATGAGGACACATTGAATCTTTGGCAGAGCCAGGACTAGAAACCCCTTATCATTCTATTGGCACACACAAAACTTATGCAGTCCATCTTAATTCCGGCATTTCCTAACTTTTGAGCGCTTGATTTTTGCAAACTTACTATTATTTTTAAAGTAGGCTTTTGGCAGGTAAATTAGTGCCTAGAAACCTCCACATGTTAGATGTTGTACATACACTTAGAAAATGCTGGAGAATGTATAAGCTAAAGCAAGAGTTTTATTGTCCCCCTTTTATAGATGGAGCACTGAGACAGAGTAAGTGGCTTGCTCATCCTCACACAGGAAGTCTGAAGCACAACCAGGACTATAACCCAGACCTCCCAAGAGTTAGGCCAGTGCCTTAACCTTAGGACATCCTTTTTCTCAATAGCCATGTTTTAACCCTGTATTTTATTTCAGGCTGTCACAACGTCTCAGAAATCGGCCGACACCTGGTTCAGTTCTCCAAGCTATAAATGGCTTCACACAGTGCCTACCAACCAGACAAATGGAAGCCGCTCCTGATAACTATAAAGGCCTTGAATGTCCTCAATAAGAGACTCCCAGCTGTGTAACCCTCTCACTGCCCCCCTGACAAGCATTCTCAGCTGTTGAAATGGCCGGCTCCCCACCCCATAAAAAATCATCAGGATGTGTAAGTAGCATCAGCACATGACCTTATTGTCACCCCCTCACCGCACCTCCCCACACACACACAGATCCCCCTAATGCTACCCAGACTCCTCTATTTTAAGACTAAGCTTGGACTGTCAACTCTTCAGGGCAGGGGTCAGACCTTATTTCTGTGCAGTGCACCATGGCTATGACCCTGTATAAATCACTGTTTGGGCACTCTGTGGTCTCCTTATTGGTGGATCAGTGCAGCCTGAATAATGACACTGGCACAAGCTCCGTTTAACAGCAGAACAATATGTATTTATTTTTGGAACAGGATATGGAACCTCCTGCTGTGGGTACAAACAGTTTTCATTTCTCCCTGAGGCAGAAGAGACAGACTCTTCTATTTCCTCTCAGAGTTACTCCTCGAGAAAGGAGTCTTTCCCACCTCTCTGGGAGAAGCCAGTGCCTTTGTGGGCTGCCTGTGATTGTTCCATGCATGCAGACCCAGCCAGCATCATGCCTCAGCTCAATCTACTATCTATTTAAGAATGTCTGCCTGTCTGTTTGTTCAAGAACCCCTCCTAAGTGGTAAGAACTAGAACCATTGAATTTGGTTGTCAGTTTTCTCTTATCCTACCTTAAAGCAAGGTCAGGGTTTGGTTGTAGCTGGAAAATGGTTTGTGCCTGGAATGGGACTGCTTCTCAGAAGACAATACAGAAAAGAAGCAAAATCCCCAGGCAGGTGAAAGGGGCTGGTTAGAGGCTCCTTCCCACCCCATCCAGGACTGTTCCAGCCCTGAGAGACACATTTTGCTTTTTAGGCCGTGGCTATCTGCGGAGGAGTTCTGCTTGAAGTGAAGTTGATCGTTTATACTGGTATAGTTACAGTGATGAACACCAATGAGGATGCTCATATTTTGTTATAAGTGGGACTTACTTTGGATTAGTTTACGTCAGCTGAGAAGGTTTCTGCCAAACTGGCATAAGCCAATCTACCCCAAGTAAAGAATGTCCAGGTGGTGCTAACTATACCAGTTTAATTAACTAACGGTGACAGTTCTCATTTGATGGCTCTTGGCGTGCCCAGGCCTGTGAGTCACTTCATTACCCCCTGCCTCTAACAGGAGGTAGCTGGCTGGGTGTTATCTCTCTCATGCCACTAAGCACTGTCCTCCAGGCAATGCCAGCCCCATATTCCCTTGCAGGTTAACAGTAGATGCCAGTCCCTGAGTCCCTTTGAATTATTCCCTTTTGATACCCAGCCCTTGACACTGGCTTCTCAAAGAAATCCCAGATTCCCCCCTCAGGAGAGCTGTGTACCCCAGTTTATTATTGTTACCTGAAATCACTGCTCCTGTATAATACACAGCACTTGTGAGCACTTATCATGAAACAAAAGCAGTGTTTTAAAAGAAACACTAGATATGAGAGGGGGTGGAAACAAGTGGATACAGCTGTAATACAGGAGGTTTCTGGTGGCACCAATGAGAGGGTCAAATCAGAGCAAACTGCTTAGAGACAGGGCTACATAAAGCCCCAAACTGGGGGGTCTTCCACTGTAAGGCATGCCAAACCAGTCATGAAGAGCACTTCTGTTTGCCACACTGACTAACCAGAAACCACACAAGCAATCCCCTTAGATACTCCGGCTTCACCTGTGCCACCACCAGTACTGCTGCTTATGCAGATGAAAGGTTGTGGAAACCAGTCTCACCAAAACAGAACAGGTTCTCCCTGTCCCAAAGCACCAGCCACATTCTGGGGCAATTTATATCTCGGATCTTACCCAAAAGAACACCGTGGGCCAGTCCTTTAGAATCTAACATCTTAACAGTTCATTCATAAAATGGAAGGAGGAAAGGGTGAAAGCTAAGATTGTTAAAGGAATCAAATACTTCTACCAATTGCACAGTTATTGGTGCTGGCTTGTGGCAGACATGGAACAATCCAGTGTCTTAAAACAAGTCTCTGGAATACATCCTTGGGGCCATGAGTCCTTTCAGGCTTCAGTTCATAGCTGAGATCCTTCATAGGTGATTAGCCAGATTGAAGACAAAAGGGAGGCGCCCTCCGCGCCTTCTTAATACCCTTGCTCAGGTGGAGGATATCCCATTGTTCTCGCTGTGTAAAAGTCTGCACCAAGATGGAGTTTGTCACATGGGCAAGTCACCTGTTCAGGCATGACTCATTCCTTTTTAGGTAGCAAACGCTGCTTCTACCTGCTGGTCTGAACACGCACAGCAAAGCTCATCAGATGTGGATTGGCACCACCTGAGGTGCATTATCAATGAACTACTGCTGTTTACTTCACTAGTAACCCTTCCACGCCAGGTTGGCCACATGTCCTGCTGATGTCTCCCACAAGCATACATTCAGACTACGAGTACGCAGCCAATACTCACAACCTGAAATATAAAAATGATACATGCACATGAGCAGCATACACTCAATCTGCAAATCACAAGCTTTTTATAGACCTTGTACTTGACCCACTTTGTATAACATGTGGTGTAATCATACAACAGTGGATGTCACAGTGATTTATGTGTTCATCTCACAGTCCAATAACGTCACAACAATACAAACCAAAATAATAAAATGTGAACCTGGATCTATGTTTATGAATGATTATGTCTCCTGTCTAATAAAGTTGGGTTTCCCCCCAAAGTTCAGTCTGTTGCAGAGCTGGTTGGCTTCACAAGAACCAAGATCCAATTTTTCAAAAGTACCTGTGAGACAACATCCCTGCTCCCAAGATAGCTCCACAGTGAAAGGATGCAGAGCGTCTTTCCCCCTCCTTGGTTATACTGAAACAGGCTTTTGTTCTTCGAGTGCCTGCTCATGTCCATTCCATGTAGGTGTGCATGTGCCACATGCACAGATGTCAGACCTATTTTCCCCCAGCAGCACCTCTTGGGCCAGCCAGGCAGCCCCTGGGAGCAGCGCCACTATATCAGAGCATATATACCTGTTAAGGGGCGCGGGGCCAGCGCCCCACCTGGGGCTCGCAGACCCTCACCCCACTACCCGTCCTGGGCCTGAAACCCCATGCTCCGTGCTCCCAGTTACCTACCCTGCCCCGAGTCCGGCAGGGCTGGTCTGCTTAGAGTCGTCTACTCCGGTGCGGCGGCGGGCTGGCGAGGAGGGGTAGGGGGGCTCGGGCCCGCCCTCACTCCGAGCCCAGACCCAGGGCCCTAAGGACTGGGGCTCGTGGCCCCAGTTCTGGTTGGTGGGGGGAAAGCTCCACCCCGCAACACACCAACCCCCCCGGGCTCAATGCCCTGCCCTGGGTCGCTTCCTACCTCCCCCGCCGAGTCGCGGGGCCGGCCTTGTCCGGGGGCCCCCTAAGGGACGGCCCGTGTCACCTCCGCCAGGCCTCCCGTCGGTTGTCTCCCTCCTGCTCCGCCACTTTCTGCTCCTTGGGGTCCATGCCTCTGTCCCGGCCAGCCCTCCTGGGCTCCCTGCACGTCGGCCTCTCTCCCCCCCCTCTCTGGCGGCAGCGCTCCTCTTAAGCGTCCTGCCACCGCCACCTCTGGTGCATCGGGGGCGGGGACTGCCCCGGCTCCTCCCGACATCACCCGCCTTTGCTCACTCCACCCCCTCCGAGCGTGCGCAGGCGCCGGCTCTGCGGCTTCCCTGCCCCTACCGGCACCAGGGTTGATTGGACACTCCCTGCCCGCCCACGTCCCTGGGCCCCTCCGCCCCCCCCCCGCTCGCGGCAGAGCAAGCCGGGCAGGGCCGGAGCCGGCGTGGGGCCGCCGCTTCTCCCCAGCACGCCGGGGACGGCGCCGCACTCATGTGGGGCGCGGGCGCTGCCCCATCACACACCCCCTCCCTTAGCTCTGGTGTCTCCCCCTGGTCTGTGTCCTTGTGCACCTGGGAAAAGAAGTCTGCGTTCCCGTGCGCCTTACCCGGCTGATGTAAAATCTCAAACTGATAAGGCTGAAGGGCGAGGTACCATCGCATCACCCTGGCATTGCTGTCCTTCATTGAGTTGATCCATCTGAGCGGGGCATGGTCAGTCACCAGCTTGAACACGTTGCCTACAAGATAATATCTCAGCGAGTCAACCGCCCATTTCACCGCCAGGGCTTCTTTTTCAATTGTAGCGTAATTCCGCTCCCCGGCTATTAGTTTTCTACTCAGGTAGAGTATGGGGTGTTCGATCCCTTCTATCTCCTGTGAGAGGACGGCTCCCAGCCCCACCTCAGAGGCGTCCGTCTGGACTATGAAGGGCTGGGAGAAATCTGGGTGCCTCAGGACCGGCGCATGGGTCAGGCGGTCCTTCAGGACCCGCAAGGCCTTCTCGCACTGCGGTGTCCACTGTACCTTTGTCTGCTGGTTATTCCGGGTCAGGTCTGTCAAGGGGCCGGCTATGGCCGCAAAGTTCGGCACAAACCAGCGGTAGTACCCGGCCAGCCCCAGCAGCTGTCGGACCTGCTTCTTAGTCGCTGGGGTCGGGTAGTCTCTCAATGCCCCCACCTTATCTATGAGAGGCTTCAACATCCCTCCCCCAACCGTGTACCCGAGGTAGGTTACCTCCCGTCTTCCAAACCGACACTTGTTGGGGTTGGCCGCCAGGCCTGCTCCCTTCAGGGCTTTTAGAACAGCCTCCAGGTGACGAAGGTGATCGGCCCATGATCGACTAAAAATGGCTATATCGTCTATATAGGCCATTGCATATTGTTGGTGGTCCTTGAGCACCTTGTCCATAAGCCTTTGAAAGGTTGCCACCGCACCGTGAAGGCCGAAGGGCATTGTTACAAATTGGAACAACCTGAAAGGGGTGTAAAACGCCGTCTTCCTCTTAGAGGCAGGTGTAAGGGGGATTTGCCAGTACCCCTTGGTCAAATCAAGGGTCGAGATGTATTGGGCTCCCCCTAGTCGACTAAGCAGTTCGTCTATTCGCGGCATGGGGTACGCGTCAAAACGAGAGAGGGAATTAACCTTTCGAAAATCGATGCAGAACCTAAGCGTTCCATCAGGTTTGGGGACGAGTACAATAGGGCTCTGCCACTCGCTATGGGATTCTTCTATTACCCCTAACTCCAGCATTGCCTGTACCTCTCCTCTTACCATGTCCCACATCTTCCATGGAAGCGGGCAGATCACATCGCACACCTTACCCGGAGTGGTTGCGATGTGGTGGCTCGTTACCGCCATCCTCCCCGGCAAAGTGGACAGTACCGTCGGATACCTCTGGAGTAGGGCGTGGAGGTCGTCCTGTTGCTCCGGGCTCAGGGCCTCGTTCATTGGTAGCGGCGCGGCGGCGTCTAAGTCTCCAGCCCATGGACCCAAGTCCACCTCTAGCCCCTCCGGGACCACCAGGAGTTGTTCGCGGGTCTGCCATCTTTTTAACAAATTCACATGGTAAATCTGCGAGGCCCGCCGCTTACCCTCCCGCCGTACCTCATAATCCACCTCTCCGACTCTGAGGATGACCTTAAACGGCCCCTGCCACTTGGCCAACAACTTTGATTCCTTGGAGGGGAGGAGCACCAGCACCTGGTCCCCGGGCTCAAAGCTCCTCCGTTCCGTCCCCTGGTTATAGTTCCGGGCCTGTCTTTCCTGAGCCCTAGTGAGGTTGACCTGGGTGAACTCGGCCAGCTTCTGTAGCCTCTCCCTTAACTGTATAATGTACTGGACCGCGCCCCTCCCCCTCGGCTCCTGCTCTTCCTAGGTTTCCCGCAGGACGTCAAGTATCCCTCGGGGTCTCCGCCCATACAAAAGTTTGAAGGGGGAGTACCCCGTGGAGGCCTGCGGGACCTCCCGGATTGCGAACAATAAGGCCGGGAGGAGGTCATCCCAGCCACGGGGTCCTCCTCCACAAACCGGCGGAGCATAGACTTCAATGTCCGATTGAAGCGCTCTACCAGGACGTCTGTCTGGGGGTGGTACACCGACGTTCTCAGGAGTTTAATATCCAGTAACTTGCCCCGCTCGGCCATTAAGCGGGAGGTCACGTTTGTGCCCTGGGCCGTCAGGATTTCCCTGGGGATTCCCACCCTCACGAACATTTTTACCAGTTTGGTGGCGAGGGTGGGGGCGATGGTATTCCTTAGCAGGACTGCCTCTGGGTACCTCGTGGCATAATCTATGACCACCATAATGTACTTATTCCCTGTTTTTGAGCGTTCGAGGGGCCCCACGAGGTCGAGGGCGATTCGCTCAAATGGCTCCTGTACTATCGGCATAGGCACCAGAGGGGCTCTTGGCACCCGTCCCGACCCCGTCCTCTGACAGGCCTCACAGGACTGGCAGAAGTCCTGTACCTCCCTATGCACCCCGGGCCAGTAGAACCTTTGCAGGACTCTCTGGAGGGTCTTTTCCGTCCCCAGGTGTCCCGCCCACGGGTTGTCACGGGCCAGTTCCAGGATGGATCTCCTGTGGGTGGCGGGGACGAGTAATTGCCTCAAGTCCCCCCCATCTACTGGGTCCGTGACAGCCCGGTAAAGTCGGTCTGCGTGTACCTCAAAACGGGGTCCGTCGCCCTTGCCGCCTGGGTCATCCCGTGGCCCGTCGGTCGCGTATTCCCAGGCCCACCGGAGGGAGGCATCAGCATGTTGGACTTCGACGAAGTCCCTCCCCTCGAGGACATCTTCCGTGGCCAGCTGCCATTGACCCGCGTCGCCTCGGTTGCTCCTCCGTGGGGCGTCGTTGGCGGGCCAAGACCCCGTGGGTCCGGGTTCGGCTGCGCAAGCCCGGCTGGTCCCCTCGGGGCGCTGCCACACCTCCCATAGGCGTTGAAACCCCCTCCAGTCGTGGCCAAGTATCGCGGGGTAAGGCAGCTGAGGGACCAAGGCCACCTGACACTGGGTCTCCCCACTCGCATCGGTTAGGACTACCCACGCCGTGGGATACTCCCGGACGTCCCCATGGATGCATTGCAGCCGTATTGGGGGTCCCCTCGGACTCTCGGGGTCCACCAGGTCAGCTTGGACGAGGGTCTGG
Source organism: Pelochelys cantorii (assembly GCA_032595735.1). Lineage (NCBI taxonomy): Eukaryota > Metazoa > Chordata > Testudines > Trionychidae > Pelochelys > Pelochelys cantorii. Next base: position 208,753,161 of record CM064326.1, read on the forward strand.
CTGCTCCCGGTGTCAACGAGAGCGTGTACAATGGCCGCGCCAAGGTGCATCCGGACCGTTAGCCTTGCACTCCCCTCGGGTCCCCATTGGCTTACCGTCAGCGCCTGCCCATAGGAACAGTCTATGAATGGGCAGTTTCGCCATAAGTGCCCCTCCTGCCTGCACTCAAAGCAGAGGTTTTTCTTGGGTTCTGTCCCCGGGAGGCAAGGGGCCTCCTTTTCCATTTCCCCTCCCTGTCCGGCGGGTTCCTTACGAGCAGGTCGGGACCACACCGGGGCTAGTCTCCACTTTTCCTCCCCCCACCGGGATGGGGTGACGTCCCGTCCGGGTCGCTCTTTGTCTCTCCGGGTCCCTGGGCCCAGCCAGGCGGGCCGGGAGGATTCCGTCCATGGCCGCCCTGGTTCATCAATCCCCTCGGCAGCCAGGAAGTCTTCCATGAGTCCGACAGCCTCGTCAAGGGAGCCCGGTCGGTGTCGCCGAACCCACCGCTGCCCCTCCACTGGGAGGACATGCGTGAATTGCTCCAGTTACACCAGCTCGGCTACTTGCGGGCCTGTCTTCCCCTCTGGGTCGAGCCATCGGCTCCCCGCCTCCCGGATCCTCTGCACCACGGCCCAGGGTTGCGCCCCGTCGCAGTACCGAACTTCCCTGAACTTCTGCTGTTGGGTCTCGGGGGTGACGCCTAGCTGGTCCAGGATAGCCTCCTTGACACGGTAGTAATGGAGGGCGTCCTTCCCAGACAGGCCCCGGTAGGCTAGCTGGGCCGGGCCCGTGAGATAGGGTGCCAAAATCATAGCCCACTGGTTTTCCGGCCACCGGGCCGCGGCAGCCTCCCGCTCGAACGTCACCAAGTAGGCCTCAGGGTCGTCCGATGTGCTCATCTTGGTCAGGCGGATCGGTGCCTGGATGGCGCTTCCCGGTGTCGGTCCCCCCCCCGCCCCCCACCGGAGCCGGAGGCCGGTCGCACAGCTCTCGGATCAATTGCCGCTGCTGTTCCTGGGCCTGCGACATCAGTTGCTGAATTAACTGCGTTTGCTGTTGGTGGTTTTGCCGTTGGGTTTCCACCATCCACTCCAGTAGTTTGGGGGTCTCCATGGTCGGCTCACGGGCACCGGGTCTGCCTCTCCTGCGCTCTCCCCAGGAGAAGCCCACAGTCAGTGCCACGCTGCAGTACCCACATTCTCCACCACATGTTAAGGGGCACGGGGCCAGCACCCCACCGGGGGATCGCAGACCCTCACCCCACTACCCGTCCTGGGCCTGAAACCCCGTGCTCCGTGCTCCCAGTCACCTACCCTGCCCCGAGTCCGGCAGGGCTGGTCTGCTTAGAGTCGTCTACTCCGGTGCGGCGGCGGGCTGGCGAGGAGGGGTAGGGGGGCTCAGGCCCGCCCTCACTCTGAGCCCCGACCCAGGGCCCTAAGGACTGGGGCTCATGGCCTCAGTTCTGGTTGGTGCGGGGAAAGCTCCACCCCGCAACACACCAACCCTCCCGGGCTCAATACCCTGCCCTGGGTCACTTCCTACCTCCCCCACCGAGTCGCGGGCTGGCCTTGTCCGGGGCGCCCCTAAGGGACGGCCCGTGTCGCCTCCGCCAGGCCTCCCATCGGTTGTCTCCCTCCTGCTCTGCCACTCTCTGCTCCTCGGGGTCCGTGCCTCCGTCCCGGCCAGCCCTCCTGGGCTCCCTGCATGTCGGCCTCTCTCCCCCCCTCCCTCTGGTGGTGGCGCTCCTCTTAAGCGTCCTGCCGCCGCCACGTCTGGTGCGTCGGGGGCGGGGACCGCCCCGGCTCCTCCCGACGTCACCTGCCTTTGCTCGCTCTGCCCCCTCCAAGCATGCGCAGGCGCCGCCCCGTACTGTGGCGGTCCGCCAGCTCTGCCGGGGCCAGGGTTGATCGGACACTCCCTGCCTGCCCGCATCCCTGCCCCCCCCCCCCCGCATGCAGCAGAGCAAGCCGGGTGGGGCCAGAGCCGGCGTGGGGCTGCCACTTCTCCCCAACACGCCGGGGACGGCGCCGCACTCGTGCGGGGCGCAGGCGCTGCCCCGTCACAATACCCTTGCTGGCCCTCCACCCCCTCGGTTCCTTCTTACCACCCATGACGGTAGCTGGAGCATCTCGACTCCTCAGAAGATTACCCTCAGCCCTAGTGTAAATAGCTGGTTTTAGTGTTTTAGAGTTATATTGTTCTTAGTAAATAGTTGTAGTTAGCAGTTAGTTGATTCTCAGCAGAGTTTCCTGCTTTATATCTCCCCTCCTGGGGAGGGGATGCCAGGGCCACATAGATTCAAGCCTTGCTCCAAGTGCTTGAACCTGTGCCCTGCAGCGACCACCACAACGGTTGCCTGAAGTGTCTGGGAGAGGGCCACCTTGCAGACAGCTGTTAGAGCTGCAGGGGCTTCAAGCCAAGAACAAAGTGGAAATGTAATTCCAGGCTGAAGCTCATCCTTATGCAATCCGCACTTCAACCGCCAGCACCAGATGCCGCACCAGCCACATGCAGCGCACCAGGTTTGGTGTGTGAGGCCTCAGTGGGACTTGGACACTCAGCGTCGCCGACTAAGGCTGCGCATCTCAGCACTGCTCAAAATTGCCGGTGCCCAAAAAGAAGAGACCGTGTAGGGCAGGGGTGAGCAAATAATTTCAGAAGGGGGGCCACTTCACAAATTTCTGAAGTGTTCCCAGGCCACTCCAGAAGGGCAGGGCCTTGGGTGGAATGGGAGTGGCCAGAACACTTCCCATGCTCCCCCGCCCACAGACCCTGATTGTCCTGGGGGCAGGGGAAGCTCATGAAGTCTTTGCCTCCACCCCCCAGTGCCTACTGCTGTTTTGAACAGCTGGCGGTTCCTCTAGGCGCCATGTGCCCCTGGTGCTGGGAGGAGACATTGTGCGCTTTCTCCTTCCCCCAACCCAATCAGGGCATGGAGGTGGGGGAGTTTGCAAAGTCTTTGTCCCCACCACCACTCTGCAAGGGCCACACGGTACCTAGCATGCACCACCAGCTGTTCTGAGCAATTGGCGGTTCACTCTAAGCGCTACACACCCCATGCAGGGTGAGAGGAGACGTTGTGTGCTCTCCTGTCCCCAGGCCAACTGAGACTCAGCCGGTCATTCAGGGCACACGAATGGTCCCTCAGAGGGGATGTAGTGCGGGAGATTTTCCTTGGGTAGGGTTGTCCCCACTTGGACATGTTCACAACCCACGGCAACAAGAAGTGCTGGGACTTCTGTTCCTACCTAGGTCAGGGGCCGGGGCTGAGGGGGGACACCCTACACATAGAATGGCCTCCCCAGCTGCTGTATGCCTTCCTGCCTTTCCCTCTGATACACCTGCTCCTCCTCAGGGTCAGGAGGTTCAGGGCCTCAGTGATCCGGGTGGAGCTAGTGTGGCTCCACCAACACTAGTTCCCCACCCTCCTGGATCTGTAGGTGGAGGAGCCCATAGTGCCTCTATAACTGCCCAATCTAATCACCCAGGATGTGGGGGAGGGACAGTTGTGCCACCCAGACCTCCACTCCCTCCACCTTGCTACAGTTCAAAGCCCAACAGGGCTCTTGCTACAGTTCAAAGGCGGAGGCTCCCTTATCGACTAATTGTATAGTTGATGGAAATCCCATCAACTATTCGATTAGTTAATTAATCTAAATTTAACATCTGTAGTCTTGAGCCACTTCCACCATTCTCTGTTGCCAGTTTTGTCTCTATTGGCTCACACACAGGGTTATATGCCTACTAAAATCTATTGTTTTGCTGGCCTCACAGACTACCCAAAGTCTGGCTATGAAGGACTTGGTCTGATCAGTATCCGTTGCAGATGCTGAAGCTTCTCCTAAGGTGTGTCAGCTTCATTTACCTATCCCCCGAGGCAGGCAGATAAACATTCTTTATCTGAAAGAAAACTTTATCAGTTCTGCCAATTCTGCATCAGCAGCACAGATGCCTAATGCATAAATCTTCCCTGGACATACATCACACCGCGATTGTGAGGATCAGTGAGATGTAAGCTGCCATTACACACCTCACCAGGTTCTATTTGAATAAATGTGTAAGGTGCAGTGAGTTTATCAGGCCTGATGCAGGTTGCTGTTACAGAACATTGAACCCTTTGCCAATGGTCACTGAGGAGGATTGACTAATGCTCTATACCTATTCATAGGCGGACCCTGGGTCAAATCCGGACTGCCAGTCACTTTTGAACAGATTACAAAATCATTTTATTTACTTATTACCATCATTAGTCCTGGGGTTTTAAAATTATTTGTAGCCTGTCATTCTCTCACAATGAGATCTCCATTACATTGCACTGTGAATTAATGATTTTTTTCTTAATTCCTTAGTTGCTTAATTTGAGCTATCATCATTTTCCACCGATAAAAACAAAGAGCATGTTCCTTTTTAAAAAAAAATTTGATTTTCTACTTTACTCACATTGGGTTATTTAGACTGTTGAAGGCTATAGTCCTGCCTCTAGCACTTTCAGTATCTAAGGGCACTGTGTTTAAACATGGCAGCAAAATAAAAAAAGGGGAAGTTGACACCAAAAACTGTTCATTTAAAGGAGAGTGGACGGCGGCTTACTGTTTTATTTTGCCACAGCATCCAAAGGCTTGCCCAGTATGTTTAATTTGTACAGAGACTGTGGCTGTCATTAAAAGTGGGTTTCAGAGGGGTAGCCAAGTTAGTCTGTAACTGGACAAACTTAAAAAATTATGTAGCACTTTAAAGACTAACAAGATGGTTTAATAGGTGATGAGCTTTCGTGGGTCAGACGCACTTCCTCAGATCATATTCTGGAAGAGAATTGGCATGACCATATATACCAAAGGAATACAATGAAAAAAGTGAACACATTATTAAACTGACAAATCAGATTTAGTACAGAAGGTGGGGTGAGGGGGAGGGAGGGAGTGAATAGCTATTTGAGTCAATGAATGGCTAATCAGGGCTGATAAATGGGAAGCTATCTTTGTAATAGTGGCGAGGAGTCCTGTGGCACCTTATAGATTAACTGAAGTGTTGGAGCATAAGCTTTCGTGGGCAAAGACCCACTTCATCAGATGCATGTAGTGGAAATTTCCAGAGGCAGGTATAAATATGCAGGCCAGAATCAGGCTAGAGATGACGAGGTGGATCCAATCAGGGAGGATGAGGTCCACTTCTAGTAGCTGATGTGGAGGTGTGATACCAAGAGAGGAGAAGCTGCTTTTGTAGTTAGCTAGCCATTCACAGTCTTTGTTTAATCCTGAGTTGATGGTGTCAAATTTGCAGATGAACTGTAGCTCAGCAGTTTCTCTTTGAAGTCTGGTCCTGAAGTTTTTTTGCTGCAGGATGGCTACCTTTAGATCTGCAATTGTGTGCCCAGGGAGATTGAAGTGTTCTCCTACAGGTTTTTGTATATTGCCATTCCTAATATCTGATTTGTGTCCATTTATTCTTTTACGTAGGGACTGTCCAGTTTGGCCGATGTATATAGCAGAGGGGCATTGTTGGCACATGATGGCGTATATTACGTTAGTAGATGTGCAGGAGAATGAACCAGTGACAGTATGGCTGATCTGGTTAGGTCCTGTGATGGTGTTGCTCAGACAGAGACCTACACCTACAAGATCTTCAACAAGCATTCTGTAAACTACAATACCCACACGAGGAAGTGAGGAGACAGATTGACAGAGCCAGACGTGTACCCAGAACCCTCCTGCTATGGGACAAGCCCAAGAAAGAAACCAACAGAACGCCACTGGCCATCACCTACAGTCCTCAGCTAAAACCTCTCCAACGCATCATTAGCGATCTACAACCCATCCTGGACAATGATCCCTCGCTTTCACAGGCCTGGGAGGCAGGCCAGTCCTTGCCCACAGACACCCCGCCAACCTGAAGCATATTCTCACCAGCAACTACACACCGCACCATAATAACTCTAACTCAGGAACCAATCCATGCAACAAACCTCAGTGCCAACTCTGCCCACATATATACACCAGCAACACCATCACAGGACTGCTGAGCTACAGTTCATCTTCAAGTTTGACACCATCAACTCAGGATTAAACAAAGACTGTGAATGGCTAGCTAACTACAAAAGCAGCTTCTCCTCTCTTGGTATTCACACCTCCACATCAGCTACTAGAAATGGGCCTCATCCTCCCTGATTGGATCCACCTCGTCATCTCTACCTGATTCTGGCCTGCATATTTATACCTGCCTCTGGAAATTTCCACTACATGCATCTGACGAAGTGGGTCTTTGCCCACGAAAGCTTATGCTCCAACACTTCAGTTAGTCTATAAGGTGCCACAGGACTCCTCGCCGCTTTTGCAGATTCAGACTAACATGGCTACCCCTCTGATACTATCTTTGTAATGGTTAAGGTAATTAGCATCTTTGTTAAGTCCCATTTGTAAAGTGTCAAATTTAAGGATGAAAGAAAGTTCTGAAGTTTCCCTCTGTAATCTGGTGTTAAAGTCTCTTTGAAGTAAGATGCACGTAGTAAGGTCGTTAAGACTATGTCCAGGTAGGCTGAAATGAAAAGCAACTGGTTTTTCCTTGTGAAGATGTCTGATGTCTGATATTTGGGCATTAATTCTTTGGCGAAGTGTCTGAGAAGTCTGTCCAATATACATAGCAGAAGGACACTGATGGCATAAATTATATTTCTGGATGAACAGGAACATGTGTTCTTGATGATATAATTGACATGGTTAGGTCCAGTGATGGTGTCACCAGAGTAAATATGTGGACAAAGTTGGCAACGGGGTTTGTTGCAAGGGAAAGTTCCAGGGTTGGTATTAATGTGGTATGTCCTGTGGTTGTTGGTAAGAATCTTCCTGAGGTTAGGTGGTTGTCTATAGGAGACTATGGGTCTGTCCTCCAGAGCCTCTCGAAGTGTAGTATCCTGTTCCAATATAAGTTGTAGGTTATTGATAATGTGTTGGAGGTGTTTAAGTTGGGGGGGCTATAGGTGATGACAAGTGGTGTTCTATTGTTGGTTTTCTTGGGCCTATCTTGAAGTAGATGGTTTCTAGGTATTCTTCTGGCTCTTTCAACTTGTTTTTTTATTTCCTCCGGTGGGTAATTGAGATTTACAAATGCTTGGTAGAGATCTTGAAATTTCTGGTCTCTGTCAGTGGGATTAGAGCAGATGCGGTTGTACCTAAGAGCTTGACTATAGACGATGGATCGTATGGTGTGTCCTGGATGGAAGCTGGAGGCATGTAGGTAAGTGTAGCAGTCAGTGAGTTTTCTGTAGAGAGTGGTATTTAATTTTCCATTAGTGATTTGTACTGTGGTGTCCAGGAAATGGATCTCTCGTGTTGAATGGTCCAGGCTAAGATTGATGGTGGGGTGTAGGTTGTTAAAGTCTCTCTATTACTATTCAACATTAAAAAACTATGAATAGTCTAGCAGCACCTTAAAGACTAACAAAACATGCAGATAAAAATCATGAGCTTTCGTGGGCACAACTCACTTCTTCAGATGACTAGAGTATTAAAAGTCCAGATCCAAGAATAAATAAGGAAAGGAGGGGAGGGAAGAAAGGGGGAAAAGAAAAAAATAGTGAATTCAATTGTTCAAGTTACAAGAAGCTGATGAGAACAATTTGCGCCTCTTCAAGGATTTGCACCTCTTTAAGGACCCATTGTTTGGTTGGTTAAGTCATTAGGATGTGGAAGGTAGTGTGCTAGCCAGCCAATGCTTTTATTCATTCCTCTCTGATAGGAATCAAACTTATAAATGAAGTTAAGTTCCAGCCCTTCCCTGTGTATTTGGCTTGTGGAATTGGCCTGAAATAACACGGTGACTTTGAGATCCATTAATGAGTGCCTGGGCAGGTTAAAGTGTTCTCCAACAGGTTTCTGTGTGTTGCCTTTTCAGATATCTGATTTGTGTCCATTAATTCTTTGCCGTAGAGACTGTCCAGTTTGGCCAATATATATTGCAAGTGGGGCATTGCTGGCATTTGATGGCATAGATCACATTCGTGGATGTGAAGTTAAATGAGCCTCTGATTTGGTGGCTGATGTGGTTGGGTCCAGTGATGAAATTGCTGGTATAGAGGTGTGGGCAGAGTTGTCACCGGGGCTGATTGCATGGGGTGGGTTCCTGGATGATTATGATGGAGGTGTGTTGCGTGGTCACTGGAAAGAATTTGTTTGAGGTTAGTGGGTTGTCTGTAGGTGAGAATTGGCCTTTCCCCCAAGGCTTCTGAGTGTGAGGGGTCATTTTCCAGGATAGGTCGTAGATTGTGGATAATGCATTGGAGGGGTTTAAGTTGTGGACTGTAGGTGATGACAAGTAGAATTGTGTTGTTTTCTCTTTTGGGCCTGTCTTGAAGTAGTTCATGTCTGGGTACTTTTTTGGCTCTGTCAATCTGTTTTTTCACTTCTCTGGGTGGGTATTTCAGTTTTAAGAATGCTCTATATAGATCCTGTAGGGCTGTGTCTACATTGGCGTGATCTTGCGCAAAAGCGGCTGCTTTTGCACAAAAACTTGCTATCTGTCTACACTGGCCCCGAGTTCTTGCGCAAGAACACTGACGTTCTAATGTATGAAATCAGTGCTTCTTGTGCAAGAACTATGATGCTCCCACTCAGGAATAAGCCCTCTTGCGCAACTGTTCTTGAGCAAGAGGCCAGTGTAGACAGGCAACATGAATTTCTTGCTCAAGAAAGCCCTATGGTTAAAATGGCCATCAGAGCTTTCTTGCACAACAGAGCATCTACACTGGCAGGGATGCTCTTGCGCAAAAGCACATCTCTTGCGCAAACGCACATGCCTGTGTAGACGCTCTCTTCTGGAAGAGTTTTTGCACAAGAACTCTTCCACAAAAGAATTCTTGTGCAAGATCATGCCAATGTAGATGTAGCCCAGGTGTTTGTCTCTGTCCGTGGGATTGGAGCAAAGCTGCTTGTATCTTAAGGCGTGGGTATAAACAATAGATTGAGAAATGTGTCTGGGATGGAAGCTGGAGGCAAGAAGGTAAGTGTAATGGTCAATAGGTTTCTGCTATAAGGTGATGGAAATTTGTCCATCACTTAACTGTACTGTAGTGTCAAGGAAGTGGATCTCTTGTGTGGACTGATCCAGGCTGAGGTTGATGGTGGGGTGGAAGTTGTTGAAATTCCTGTGAAATTCTTCAAGGGTCTCTTTCCTGAGTGTCCATATGATGATTTTGTCATCGATGTAGCGTAAGTAGAGTAAGGGTGTTAATGGGCAAGAGCTGAGGAAACGTTGTTCAAGATCAGCCATAAAGATGTTGGCATATTGTGGTACCATGCGGATGTCCATGGCTGTGCCGCAGACTTGAAGATACAAATTGTCTCCGAATTGGAGGTAGTTGTGGGTGAGGACTAAGTTGCAGGGATCTGTAATCAGGTGTGCTGTGGTGTCATCAGGGATGGTGTTCCTGATAGCCTGTAATCCGTCTTTATGTGGAATGTTGGTATAAAGAGCTTCTACTTCCATGGTGGCCAGGATGATGTTTTCAGGTAGATTTCTGATGTTTTGTAGTTTCCTCAGGAAGTCGGTGGTGTCTCGAAGATAGCTGGGCGTGCTGGTAGCATAGGGTCTGAGCAGAGAGTCAATATAACCGGATAATCCTGCTGTAAGTGTGCCAGTGCTTGAGATGATGGGTTGTGTGGGATTTCCAGATTTGTGTATCTTGGCTAGCAGATAGAAAAATCCTGGTCAGGGATTGGGGGGAGGGGGTGTTAGTGTAAATTTGGTGTTGAGCAGCATCCGGGAGCTTCATGAGCAGTTGTTCTAGGATTTTTTGGTATTCTTTAGTGGGATCACAGGAGAGAAGCTTGTAGAATCTGGTATTGGTGAGTTGTCTGGTCACCTCCTGTTCATAATCCTGTTCGTGATGACTACAGCACCCCATTTGTCAGCCTTTTTGATGATGATGTTAGAATTGTTTTTGAGGCTGTATATAGCATTGTGTTCTGCATGACTGAGGCTATATATTGTATGATGTTGTTTTTCTGACAGTGTCAGCCCGTGCACATTTGCAGAAACAATCGATGTGGAAGTCAAGACTCTCATTACGACCGTGAGTAGTGGTCCACATAGAAGCCTTCCTCTTGTGGGATTGGCAGTACAAAACAAAGCACATAGATTTTGGCCACACATGCTGAGAAGATCACACAAAATGTTTTGAAACAGTGTGTGAGAAACTGAAAATGGGAACACTTTCTGAGGCAACAGGTGAATCCTGTGATATCAGGAACACCTCTGAGCTAGCGCTATGTGCCTGTTTCTTTATGGAGCTACATTTGTGGAGTACTTGCTATCCCTACAGTGCATAATAATCACACAACAGGTGAGGATTTGTTTAACTCTGTTCAAACTTTTTTCTTCAGTAAAGGTTTTGATATGACTCACATTTGTGCCAGTTACAAGGAAGGGCACTTCTGCAGTGATCAGTACTCACCAACAGCTTGTGAAATAGCTGCAAGACCTGAACCCCAAACTCTTTCCCTATCACTGTGTAAACCACCAAACCACACTTTGTGCAAAAGTCCGCAATGAGTATGCTCATGTACTGTCCGTGGTAGCCAAACATGTCACCTTCCTTTGGTCCAAATCACTACTGTAATCAAGGGGGCTGACAGCTTCAGCTGGCCCCCGGCAAGGTGGGGGGGGTGGCTCCGTGCCTGGAAAGGGGTGGGGCTTCAGGAGGAAGGGGCGGGACTAAGGGCAGCCAGTAGGAATAGCAACAGCGACTGGGAGCCCTGGGCCTCTGTGAGTTGCTGGACCCCAGGACAACTACCCCCTCTGCACGCACACCCCTGTCGGTGGGCCTGACTGCAATACGGACAGTCCAAAAGATTTCTTTTGGAAGTAGTTGCTGTTTACGATGAGCTGTTGGTTCCTGGTGACATCCATTGACTAAGCAGAAGGCAAGTACTGACAAGGCTATGGGAAGTCTATCTTCATAGCATTCCGGGGGTGAAAGGCAGAAGAGCTACACACATTTTTGAGGGATGCCACAGGCATGAGCATCCTTGCCTGCCTTGAAGATTTGACTGGCCAATTATTTTAATGTCATGCTACAGGGGGCAAAATCTCAGTGCAGTGGATCTCTGCAGCAGTGTCACTTCATTTGGAAACAGACGGCGTCTCTTCAAAAGTGATTTGGAAACTGAGGAGATGCTGCATTCCTGGCCCTACTAAGCAGTGAAGCAGAGGGTGTCATCTTTGCTGAGGCTTTCTTCAAAATTTCCAGCAGAGGTTCCAGGAATCTAAGTGTTCATGACATCATCTGGTTTGTAGGGAACACAATTGTGGTACAAAGGGCAATCAGGCAAAAATGTCCTTTCCAGATATAGACAAAGCAGAACTATAGGGGGAGTCTACTGATTTCCAAGCAGGTGAAGTGCTTACAGTCCAGCATACTGAAACTACAATCTGAAACCTTCGCACTATCCTTGTGCTGGAGTCCAAGTATCTACATTTGCAGTAGGTGGCTTTTAACATCTTGACTGTATTTGGCTCTACATATATGTGTTAGTCAGCAATGAATACAAGTAAATCTCATAATCTCTTCATTTTGACTTAATCATCTTAGCACTTCCCTTGACTGAAATCACTCCAGGCATCAAGGCTCTTACCCTGCAAAGGATTTGGTATTATTTCCACTGATAGTGAGTATTATAATTATACATTAGTCACATATATTTTATTTTGTATTTGTATCGTCATATACAATTAAATTTTCAGTCGTGATCCTACAGTTTTAACAGGAATTTCACAGTAAATGTATATTTGTTATTGGAAAAAAACTTGAATCATAAAGCTAAGATAGAGTGTTCATCAGTGCAGTAAATCCTGTAAGCTGACCACTTGGGTGGCCATCAAGGAGAGATTCAAATGCCACTCATCTGATTAGCAGGGCGCCCAAAGTGCCCACAGACAGCAGCATGTGTTTCTATTGGTAGTGCACATCCACACATGCCTTGGTGTACACAGCAAAATTTATTCCGCACATGGATGGAAAAATTAGAAGGAACATTGGAGTTCATGTTTACTTAGTGTTATTTTCTTTCAAACTCTTTGGCTATGTCTACACTGCAGAGTTTTTGCACAAAAACTTGTGGAGCGTCCACACCACAAGCCCGTTTTTGCACAAGAAAAAGTACAGTAAAGCGTAAGAACACAGGGCTTTTTGCGCAAGAGTTATTCCTTTCCCCACAAGGAATAAGCCTTTTTGTGCAAGATCTCTTCTGCAAAAAGTTCTTGCGCAAGAAGCCTGCAGTGTAGACATAGACTTTTATTAGTATTAAATAATCATCAAAAGGCTGGAAAGTTCTGAATATTTTTATCTTTCTACATACATGCTTACAATAATTTTCTCTGACAAAACCCAAAGTGAATACATTTGGAAACTCAAAACAAATTCAAAATTTATAACAATTGTCTGAAAGTGTTTTAAAGCTATTATTTGCACTTATTTGACTTTTAATCTATGTACCTTCTCAAAGTCTCAGGTATAATTTATTATATCTTCCATGGTCCTTTTTGGGTTGTACAGTGATTTGGTATTTATTATTTAATACACTAAAACATAAGTGATGGAGCGTATTATTAATACAAAGCATTTATGTGTTTGTTGAACAGGGAAATTTACAGTATGAAAAATGTTCCTCTTTGTGTCTTGACTTTGACTATAGTACTTTTTCTTGGCCAAAAAATGTGGACCTTGACAAAAATAATTTATTACTTTTGCTCTGCATGCATAAGACATTTTCCTCTAATCTTAAAATGTTAGCAAATAAAACAGTTTTAAGTTCTTGTATTTTGGTGTTTGGAAGGAAATAATGGGTTGAAGCGAGATTTTAATTCAATTTGTATCCAGTTTAAATAGAGCATATGGAATAGCCAATCTGAAAAAAGATATAAAATCATAGGCCTACTGTTACATTGTGGACACTATGGGTATGTCTAGACTACATGGCTCCATCGACGGAGCCATGTAGATCAGTTTACCAGACATAGGAAAATGAAGCAGCAATTTAAATAATCACCGCTTCATTTACATCAAAATGGCCGCCGCTCTGTGCCAATCAGCTGTTTGGTGGCACAGCGGGGCAGTCTGGACGCTCTGCGGTCGACAACTGCTCCGGTATGCCTCATGGAATGAGGTTTACCAGAGCGGTCGACAAAGGCTTCCATTGTCGACCCCGGTTGGAGTATTATGTCCAGTTCTGGGCACCACATAAATTGGAGAGGGTCCAGAGAAGAGCAACAAAAATGATGAAAGGTCTAGAGAACATGACCTATGAAGGAAGGCTGAAAGAATTGGGCTTGTTTAGTTTGGCAAGTAGAAGACTGAGAGGGGACATGATAGCGGTTTTCATCTAAAAGGGTGTCACAAGGAGGAGGGAGAAAAATTGTTCTCCTTGGCCTCTGAGGATAGAACAAGAAGCAATGGGATTAAACTGCAGCAAAGGAGGTTTAGGTTGGACATTAGGAAAAACTTCCTAACTGTCAGGGTGGTGAAACACTGGAATAAGTTGCTTAGGGAGGTTGTAGAATCTCCATCTCTGGAGCTATTTAAGAGCAGGTTGGATAGACATCTGTCAGGGATGGTCTAGACCAGTGTTTCTCAATTTTATTTGGCCACGGAACCCTTTTCAGCTTGAAGGAATTTCAAGGAACCCCTAGGATTGCCAGGGTAAAATTTGTTGAGGAAAAAAAAAAAAAGACTCGCTGAGTCCTGGTGCTCTCTCTCTTTAAGAGGGGGCAGGGGAGTGCCGAGTTCTCACGGAAGCCTTACTTTCACTTCGCAGAACCCCAGGGTTCTGCAGAGCACCAATTGGGAAACACTGGTCTAGACGGTGCTTGGTCCTGCCATGAGGGCAGGGGACTGGACTCGATGACCTCTCGAGATCTCTTCCAGCTCTAGGATTCTATGATTATTTATACTCTCTGCTTGCTCTGGGGGGAAGTAAGTTACTTTATTCTTGCTCATGGAGCAGCTTACTGTGCCTATGCACCTGTCAACTACTCTGGCAAGCACATAGGGAGGCAGAGCCCCGAGTCTTCCTGATCTTTGTCCTTTTTATTGTAGCAGGGGGTATTGGGTGAATAGCCTCTGTGCTCTCTTGGGACTGGAGTCACAAACTGAGCAGCTCACATAGGAAAGTAAAGGAGCGGAGGGACCAGCATGGCTGAGGAAAAACTGTGACAATTTATTGTGGACCTGATCCTGTTCCCACTAAACTAGCCCATTCTTATACCGTGCATTGCTGGGCACCCTTCCCCATTCCTATTCTGCTCTGGACTTCACATTTTCTTCAGTTCTTCTTACTAACAACTTTTGTTTCAGGCTTTGCCTCCTGGGTCTCATGCTGTATGAGGTCCCACGATTTCCTTGTTTGTCTCATGGAAATCTGTTCAGATCAAGCTAACTTTGGCTACGTCTACACTACAAGTTTTTTCTGGCAGAAAATATCCTAATGAGGGACTTATTAGCATAAGTCGTGACATCATTAGCATATTTTCTGCTAAAAAAACTTGTAGTGTAGACGTGACCAAAGAGTGGAAAATCCCCGTTTTGTTTCTCACCGTGAATCACATCACAGACCGGGTTCCTGGCTTGTTGCCTGCATTCCTCATTCCAAGCACAGTGTGCCTGCTCCACCTAGTACTGCCCAGCCACAGTCCATATACACAGAATAGGAACTCCAAGGACCTGGCTTGCTTTGTTAGCTGCCTTTAACTCTCCGGATTCTCAGCTTTAGTTTTTTTTTGTTTTTTAAATAAGTATCTAAATGTTATGGCTGTGAAGGAATGAGGCTGTGAAGGAACAAAGAAAGTTACCTGGCAGTGGGGAAGCTTTTTATCACTCTCAGGCATCAAGGTGAAGTCACTGAGGCTGAGGCTACATCTACACTGCCAGTTTTGCTGGCAGTGTGTATGCAAATGAGGCACATATTAGCATATTACATTGCCTCATTTGCATAATTTATGCAATGTGTTTTGGGGGGAGGGGGAGAAGTAGTGTGGATCCTTATGCCCCCCCAAAAAAAAGAGGTTTACCAATCTTGCAGGAAAAGGGGTTTTTGCGCAAAAAGAAAACATCCACACTGCTTGTTTTTGCACAAAAACCCTAGCGAAAAAACGGATCGGCAGAAAATATGCAAATGAGATTGCGACTCATGCATTTTTTTTTTGCAAAGAAAACATGTAGTGTAGCCGTAGCCCCACATTACTTTTTTTCCGCCAAAAAAAACCCTTTGGGCAAAAACGCCTTGCATACATTATGCAGAGGGGGCAATATGCTAATCCACGCCTCATTTGCATACTCACTGCTGGCAGTGTAGACGTCATGTGAGAGACTGTCAGGAGCGGAAGAACGGGAGCCATGAGGAGACATCAGAGAGGAAGGCTGATGGGGAGGAGCTGGGTGGATGGTAGACACACACAATATGGGGAGGCGAGCTGGATGCAGTGCTGTTCAAAAGAGAAAGATGGGGGAGAGGAGGAGCCCAGCACCTTCACCATGGGCAGGGAATGTGACAGAAGCTGGTATCTAAATGACATTGTTAACTATGGCCAAGGCTGCACTGGCACTTTCCAGCGTTGTCACTCTGTGGCACAGGGGTCTGGAAACACAACTCCCCAAGTGCAGCAAGTTACAGCACTGCAAAATGCCAGCGTGAGCCAGGCTGTTCCCTACTCCCCTCATGGAGGCACTGTACGGAAAGCACCGGGAGAGTTCTCTCTGGTGCTCGTGCTGCAGCCACACGTTCCGTTTAAAGCGCTGCCTAGGCAGGCTGCCGCTGCTGCACTTTGAACTGTTCGACGTAGGCAAAGCCTCATTCACTGCTGGGCCGAACGTGTCGGAACAGAGCAGAGACACCGGCATGCGGCAATGTGCACTATTGGCTGAGAGGTGTTTAACGCTGTTGTGTTGGAGCATGCGCTGCACTTTATCTTTCCAGTTTTACTGTTTAAAGGGGTGAGGAGCCAAAAAAATCAGGGGGCAAGCGTGGAGGCAAGGGGCGTTTGAGCCTCATCTCATGGAGACTCAATTCCACAGTCCAGCAGGGCTTCCACTCCCTGTTCCCATGGCCAATGTGTGCTAGACCAGTTATGTGCTGGAGGGCTGTAATGTGAGACTGGATCACTCAATTCAACATTTTTGCAGGAGGCCACAAAATGGATGAGCCTCATTTTCTAGATGCCCATGGTAAAGCTCCTGAGGCCAGATTTGAAGAGGAGCTGTTTGCCAGAGGACAGCGTTGATGCCCAGCTTTTCTGATATTGCTAAAGACTATATTGCCTTAATTAGCAGAAGCCTTAGAAAGGTCCTGACTCTGCCACTGATTCACCTTTTGGCCCTGGTCACATTGCTTCATCTTTTCTTCGCATTTTCCTAATATATAAAATGAGGATAATATTCTCCCCACTCCCATTGGTCAGGGGTGATCTGGTATTAATTTGTTAATATCTGGAGCTTACTTTGATCACAGGAAACACTATAACATGTAACTCACTTGGAAAAATCATCCTAAGACCTCAAGTTGGGGTGCAATCACTAATAGCCCCAAAGTTAGTGGGCCTTTTGTAAAGTTTAACCTTAAGCTATCTGTCCCTTACTCTCCGGCTGTGAAATGGAAATAGCATCTCAGGGGGAAATTATGCAGATTAATTGATTAATGTTCATGAGGCTCTACTCTACTGTAATGTTAGTGAATTACATTGGCTCTGAGTGCCACAGTCAAGCCCATGAAGAAATTTAAAATCCCATATCCAGTGCCAGCCTTGGCAACTGTGCAGTAAATAAGGCCTTACGCATTACATAAAGCCAAGGCAAAAAGGAATATTCAAAACTGCCTCATTCATTTTCTGAGCCCCATCCATCCTGTGCACTGAATGAGGCAGGGACCTGTGGAAAAATAGTCTGTGATCATGTAAGTAAAGCCTGTATGATAATGCAGACACATGGGAAGTGAAATAAGATTGCACAAACATCATTCATGCTGGGCAGAGGAGGCCCAGTAAGTGAGTAGGGCCCATAAGAGCTAATTGAATATAATTAATTACAAGCAGGCTGAGACCCTGCTCGCTAACCCTCCTCTCTCTGGTGGGCTTTGTGGTCAGAGAGCGTGCAAGTGTGATGATGTCATTCTGTCTCCCAGTGGGAAAAACTTTTATATGTATACAGAGAAAGAGAGATTATTACAGCCTCTTCCCGACTTACGAACCGGTTACGGACCAAGCAATTGGTCCATAACTCAGTTTGTTCAGAAGTCGGACCCCATAGAGTTACGCGCGACTGTGCTGTTCGTAAGCACGGATCGCGTTTGTAACTCGGGGTCCCATTTACGACAGCTTCGGTCGGAAATGCGAACGGTCATAAGTCGACCGTTCGCAACTTGGGGACCAGCTGTAGTTTCTTTCTTCAGGCATGAGGATGGGGGGAGGGAAGCTTATTTCATTAACAAGTGTGAGTCACTCAGATACTACAATGACTAGTACCTCCGAAAAGTCTACACGTATGTTAAGAAATGAGTAAGCAAATTTTAATCTAATGCCTCAGCACATAAACTGCTCACAGCTATGCTCAAGCAGAAGTGTGCACCATTACAGAACTGGCCAGGCACATTGTTAGGGACTTGGTTCATCACTGGTGATTTCAGGCATAGGCCACTAGACTTCACGAGCAATGGGTCTAATCTGGCATTGCAAATCACTCATTACTCTTTTATTTTGAAATTATATTTGGCATTGTTCAAAACTGTTTGTAGATGCTGGGAAGACCCATTCCATTAACAAGTGAATTTTTAATATTTTGCTTGTATACTGGTTTTACAGGCAGAAGGGAAAACCCACCTACTATTTCTGTCCTGTTTAGACCTGAAGTTGTCTCTGAGATAAATATGTCCTCACTGATACACTCGAGTCCTTCACTTTGGGGCCTTTCTCTATGTTCCAGTGAAAACAAACCTTGCTGGAAGATACGCAGATAAAGCCCAGGAATAACACAACATCAGGCACTGTGATAGATTTCAAGGATGTTCCCCACCAAAGCAGCAATGCATCATACTGATAACCCAGGACACCTGTAGGGACAGCCCTGAAGTGGCCCCCTTATCTTTTCCATCTCTTGGGCTGGCATAGACCTGGGGGGGGGGGGCAGCATGTTCAGGCTCTGGGGGGAAAAACTATATACATTGGACACCTTGCTATAAGCCGCCTAATACAGTATTCCACAAAGTGTGAGCTGTCCCCGCTCCAGAGATCTGGAAGGGTTTCAGAAGGTAGTTTTCACAAACTGGACTAGTACCGCCTCCCGAAAATCCAAGCCCACTTTTCTGCATCTGGCATGGTTTATTTGTTGGGAGTTTCTTTGGTGTAAATTGAAGCAAAGCCAGATTTACAGACAATCCCAAACCCGGATGTGTTGTAAAAGCACTAGGAGGGCAGAACTGAGCTGCAATGAATGCAGGGAAGGCAGAGGCAAGGGTGCTACATGCTGTAGGGAAATTCAGCCTTAATTAACATAAAAACCTGTACCTAGGAAAAGGAAATCCATTCAGAAGTAGCTATATCATTTTACACAGTACAGTGCATTCCTTTTCATCCTGAACCCTCCCCTCATATTTACTCTGGGGGGAGGAGGTGGCTACAGCTGAGGGGGGAAGGAGGGGAGGAGTCCACATGAGTCTCTACCACAAGACAGTGGCTGGCACCATAAGAAAAGTGAAGATCTGTGATAAAGAACTAATGGTTTCTCACATGAATATGTCACAGAGACAGGTTCCTGGTGTTACCCTTTTACTAAAGATGCAAAGCTGGGCACTTGCGGGGTCAGCTTTCCTTTAAAAGAGAAACTGCTGACATTGAGTTAGGCTGTTTTCTACCATAACTTGTTTATGTATAAACCCCATTGCCTTGATGAGAGGCTGTAATGGGCTGCATTCATACGTTCCCCAAAGTAATTCACAGAGCAGATTTTTTTAGAAAAAACATCCACGTGGATGTAATACATTCCAGTGATGGAGACTCCACATGACCCTTAGTAAATGTTCCAGTGGTTAATTACCTTGACTGTTAAAAATGTATACAGGAGGCCCCCGCTTTGCGACGGCCCGATTTACGACCCCCCGCACTTACGACCTTTTCTGTAAGTGTGGAAGGGGCTGAATTCCCCCGGCTTACGTCCTCGGCCTCACATTTACGATGGCATACGACACCTCTCGTAAATGTGGGCTCGAGTTACGACACCCCCGACTTGCAACACTATCCCCGGAGCCGATCACGTTGCAAGTGGGGGGCAGCCTGTGTGTCATTTCTGAGCTGAATTTGCCTATCTTCTACTTCTAGCCATTGGACTGTATTCCACCTTTCTCTGCTCGATTGCATTCTCAAATACGTGTTCCCCATTGAAATATTTATTAACTGTAATGAAGTCACTCCTCAACCTTCTCTTTGCTAAGCTGCATAGATTGAACTCCTTGAATCTATCACTGGAAGGCAGATTTTCTAATCATAGAAGATTAGGGTTGGAAGAGACCTCAGGAGGTCATCTAGTCCTACCCCGTGCTCAAAGCAGAACCAACCCCAAATAAATCAAGCCTGGCCTTAAAAACCACTAAGGGATGGATATTCCACTGCCTTTCAGTTAATCCATCCCAGTGCTTCACCACCCTCCTAGTAAAATAGCTTTTCCTAATAGCCAACCTGGGCCTCCCACACTGCAACTTGAGATTACTGCTCCTTGTTCTGCCATCTGCCACCACAGAGAACAGCCTGTCTCCATCCTCTTTGGAACCTCCCTTCAGGAAGTTGAAGGCTGCTAACAAATCTTCCCCCCTTCTGTAGACTAAACAACCCCAAATCCCTCAGCCTCTCCTCATAGGTCATGTGCTCCAGCCCCCTAATCATTTTCATTGCCCTCTGCTGGACTCTGTCCAATGCATCTACATCCTTTCTGTAGTGGGGGGGGGGAGGGCGCAGAACTGGACACAATACTCCAGATGTGGCCTCACCAGTGCTGAATAAAGGGGAATAATCACTTCTCTAGATCTGCTGGCAATACTCCTCCTAATGCAACCCAATATGCCGTTAGCTTTTTTGACTACAAGGGCACATTGTTGACTCATATCCAACTTCTCATTCACTGCAATCCCCAGATCCTTTTCTGCACAATCCTCTAGTGAATCTTCTGGCTCTTTGCTGAATCCTCTCCAATTTATTAACAACCTTCTTGAAATGAGACACCAGAACTGGTCACAGTATTCCAGAAGCAGAAGCTTTTTTGTTACGCCAGTCATCCCATTTTTGTTACTCTGGTCCCCAAGGTCATTTGGTTCTTCCTGTATAAGATTCTGATCTACCCCTGCATTAATGAGGCCTCCCAATTTTGTTATCATCAGCACACTCCTATTTTGTGCCAAGGTCACTAATAAATATATTAAATAAGATTGGTTCCGAGACTGATCCTTAAGGAACTCTGCTAGAAGCTTTCCTCTGTCTTAGTGACAAAAGCCCACAGGTAAGTAAAAATGCCACCCTCAATGAAGGGCTGAAGGGGAGGGGGCATGGGAAATAGCAATGGGTTGCATAGAGAGACAAGTAGGAAAATAATGGAACAACCTGCCAAACATCTTAGCTGTGTATAACTTAATGGAAGGAACATGGGCAATAAACAGAAAGAACTGGAAGTCTTGGCATGCAAACAATTCCTTCCTCATCTCCCACGTTCCCTGGAGCCACCCGAGTGTACTGTGAACGTCTCATGTCCCAGTAGTGATCCTTGCTGAGTCTGTGAGGTGTGATGGGCAATAGGACTACAAGTAAATATAGTATCCTAAAGAGTTTTAGTATTATTTTTCTTTTCAGTTTTCCCCCAAGAAAAAATATTTGCTTTCTTTGGGAGTCCTGGGATGAATTTATGAAAAGGGCCCATGGACAACTAATGGGTTTCATCATTAACTATAGCCATAAGGTTTTTTTTCTTAATAAACGGGCCATCTTGCCCAGAAAGAAAACTGTTGCACCAGCCTCTGATGGGAATACATTGTTTCAAGGTTTTGAACTAAAGCAGCCTTGCAGAAAATCACAGATAATTTTTTAAAGGGCTTGTTGTTTTAAGGGGAGGAATTTCCCAAGGACTTTGCCATTGAAATGCTTGCACAAATGGTCTTAGTATATGCATACCCTGGCTGTGGCGTCCTCGCTATTCCGAGGGCCCAATGACATTTTTTATGTTCTGCTTCTATCTGAAATCTTGTGGGTAGGGAGAGGGGGGAGGGCTTAACATAGAAATGCTGTTTCCAAAGCTGTACACCAAATCCCTGGCTTGCTGCAGATTAACATTGTGTTAAAAAAAGAAATGATGTTTAGGAATTATTTAGGCGAGGGGTTAAATAAGAGATTTTGAAGCTCCTACTCCAACTCTTTTGGGGCCAGAGAGAGAAAGAGAGAGAGATGGAGTCTACAGTCTAGTGTTTAGGGCACCCACTTTCATAAATGCAGAACAGCTTCAGAAACCTATAACAGAATACCCTCTAGCCAGTCAGGGCATTCATCAATGAGGTGGGGGTGGGCAAGTAGAGTCAAGTCACATTTGAACTTAGTCTCCTACTTCCCACAGTGCATGAACCACTGGACGATGGGGGAATACCACTACTGCCTGGTTTATCTGTTAGCCAGAAGCTGGGAATGGGCAACAGGGAAGCGATCACTTAATGATTCCCTGTTTCTGTTCATTCCCTCTGGGGCACCTGATATTGGCCACTGTCACCAGACAGGATGCTGGGCTAGAGGGACCTTTGGTCTGACCCAGTATGGCCATTCTGATGTTCTTACGAAGGGATGACCTGTCTTAGGCATTTAATTCCAGAGAGGATTCACACCTGTGGCTCCCAAGTGGCGACAAGCATCTCCCTCTGGTTCAGAGTTAGGTGCTTACCGCCCGTTGAGCACTAGGGCTTAGGCATAGACCTGGGGCGCTGGGGGACAAGGCAAGCTTTGACAGATTCCTGCCTAACATGCTGGCTTTTGTGGCTCCCATTCTGAGGCGCCTGACTCTCTGCCCGCATTGTATATAGGGAGTCTGGGAACCTAAATCAGGCTGGTGGATTCCATAGGGTAGTAGGGTGCCTAAAGTTAGGTTCATCATTGCAATTGTGACCCCTCCTGTTGGCTAGCCCAGTGTGAGGTTATTCAGCATAGGGGAAGCCTTGTGACTTCTTACACCACTGTGGGAGGCTAGGCCTGAGGCTGCTTGGTGTGCTCTGCATTGTGTATGTGTGAGTGTACCTCAGACCAGACCCACTCAGACAAATCACCAGGAACAGGCTTTATTCTGTAAAAAACATAGAAGAGGAAAACAGTTCAGCAGCCCCTCCTCTCAGCATGCAGCCTGTGTGCTGCTTCTAGCACCATCCTTGCTGAGACCCTGCTGGGGCAGAGGGCACATCCTGGCAGGAACCAGGAAGGTCTCCCAACATGCCGCAGTTTGTAGTCCACAACTTGTAGTTCCCAGGGCTGCTGCTGAAACATACTGGACCTTGGGCTACACAATGCCTAAGTTCCCTTTGTGGATTGAGCCTACTGAGTTGAGATAGTCCTGCTGGAGCTTTCTAACAGCTGGCAGTTCATACTTCTTGGCAACTAATTCAGAGGGTTTGTCAAAGTGACTGTTTCTCCATTTGAATGGACAAGTGCACAGAGGTGTTGCTGGCTGCACAGCTAGCCGTGTTTGTTGACTTTCCTGGGGAAGATTTTTTAATCTATAGATTATTTGCTTCCCAGGCTATGGGCGAGTCATTTTCCAAAGCATTTAATATGGCGTTGACGCCTGCCACCCTGGTTGCTGGGTGAGGAGAAAAGGCAGCCCTGAGGCCCAAGCACCCAAGCGGAGGACAAGAAGCATGAGCACCACAAACAAGCCTCTGAAACAAAAATGGTCTTTTTCCCTGTGGGAAGTTAGTGGCAAAGGGTCAGAGCTTCAGCACCTGTCACAGGCTGCAACAGAAATCATCCCAGAGTCATGTTATTTCTGTCCTAAAAAGATTTGGCATAAGGGACTACACTTGCATGGGCATTCAGAAGTCCAAAAGTGCTCTGCAAACCAATGGTGAGAGGGTGCGGGGGGAGTGTGTGTGTTGTCAATCATCCAAGGCAAATGATGAGGGCGGGCGGGAAGGAAAGGAAAGATAAGAGCAGTGTTAAATGTGCAGTACATAAATACAAGACACTGTTCAGACCCTGCCTACTGAACCCCAGGCAGTTAGAAGCAAGGCCCGAGACAGAAGTCTGTAAGGTTTATTTATGATGTGCATTGATTTTAATCGTTATCTTCTGCAGATTTGTTAATTACAATATCTAATTAGTAAGTGTTTAGTGATTTGCCATGAAAAAAATGTATAGGCAACTTCTGACTATTAATGTGTCAGTGAAGTTAACTGTCAGGTTAATTAAATTATTGAGGCCTTTTCTGGTGTTAATGCTGGAGGCCTTTTCTGGTGTTAATGTTGGTCTCACTGAGCTTCTTCAAGCTGATGCTCTTTTTCTTCTCAGTCAGGAAAAGGAGCTGCCGTTGCAGGGTCTGGAGGTGGCTGCTTTGCAACTAGGTAGCAATCGGGTGCCATGTCTTTGGCTGGGGTGAGCTGTCTGGTGACAGGAGCAGGGGGATTTCTTGGCCAGAGAATTGTCCGCCTACTGCTGGAGGAAGAGAAGGAACTGGCTGAGATCCGAGTCCTGGACAAAGCCTTTAGCTGCGAGGCACGCAAGAATTTTACAAGTAAGTGACTATTACTTGTTGCAAGTTAGGACTGAGGGGCATTGGCAGAGCAGTGAGGAAGGGGGTCTCCAAGACTGGAACAGTGGTAGATTCAGCCAGTCGAGAATGGGATATGCAGACTGAGACATATGGGGACAAGTTTAATTATTATCAATTTGTATTATAGCAGGGCCCAACAGTGGGGCCCCTTTCTGCTAGGTCAGATCATCTATAGTAAGAAACAGCACCTATCTCTAAGAGTGTACAGTCTAATACCAAGTAAGAGTGGCAGAAACAGAGTGGTATTATCCCTAGCTGGGAAACTGAATGCCCAGGTTACACAGGACCTCTATGACACAGCAAGGAACCAATATTTTAAAAAACGTCTAAGTGACTTAGGAGCCCATGTCCCATTATCCAAAGTGGCTTAGGTGCTCATGTCCCTTTGACTGCTAACGAGCTTTAGGCGCATTTGAAAATGTTACTCCTCAATCCAGTGCTTTCGATCATCCTTCTTCTCTGCAGGCATTGTCTTTATGGACTCACCCTGTACAGCTTGATAAGAACAATGATCTTTCTGTAGCATTTTACATCGATGCATAGACCTCTGCAGCAAACACACAATTCCCTATGAAATGGCAGAGTGTTTTAGAATAGCTTTTCAATGACTCTGCGAGTTGGTTTCAGTCCTATTCAGTTCTATGCCAGGTTCCAATAAGGATTTGCCAAGGTCTCCCCCAGCTTAGTTCATGCACTTCACGCCTCACTCACAGCAACAGGTGCTGGTCTAGTCTCGATGCAGTTCAGATAATGCTGCAAATCCTGTAACCACAAGTGGGCCAGTGTTGTGGGGCCCCACTCATGGGTGCTGTTTACTGTGCCTGGAACAGTGTCGCACGGGGTGGAGAATGAGCTTTTTTGTGCCAGCTGAGAGCTCTGCAGGGATAACTCAGCTCTCTTCGGGCATGTCTGTACATCAGGGCTAAAGCCGAAATAAGCTGCGCAACTTGAGCTATGTCAATTGTGTAGCTGAAGTCGAAATAGCTGAACTCGGCTTTTGACGCTGTCTACACAGCAGGAAGTCCAAGGTAGAGCACTCTTCCTCCAACTTCCCTTCCTCCTCATGAAATGAGGGTTACAGGAGTCGGAGTAAGAAGTCCTCCTGCTTGCTGTGTAGACGCGGGCTGTGTTATTTCGGAGTAATGTCAGTTAGTCTGAAATAACACTGCTGTGTAGACATACCCTTAGAAATCAGAGCATTCTCTTGCATAATGCAAGCCTGGCTGGCCACAACAAGGATTTCTCTGCTTCTTTTATTTGACGGGGATGGAGATCCGCTATTCCCTTTGAACTCCCATCTCCTCTCCCCCTCCCACCCAAGACTTGCCATATCTGTGCACACTCTGGGCATTTCTCCGCTGCAGTAAAACAGCTGCATTTGGCCCATGTCAGCTGACTCTGATGTGCAGGGCTTGGGCTACAGGACTATTACAATTGCAGTGCACAAGTCCAGGATGTCTGCCCTGCAATTTTATAGCCTTGCTGCCCAAGCCCTGCAAGCCAGAAGTAGCTGACATGGGCCAGGTTCAGCTCTTTCACTGCACTGTAGATACACCTTTAAGATCTGTCTTTACCCTACTGCCCAAAGGGCAAGGCGCTGATGGACGGGGTGACCCACACATTTGCTTTTAGCTCTAAAAATGAGTGATACCAGAGGGAGCCCCAAATATACTTGAGCTGCCTCTCAAGTATCCCCCTGAATGATCCCCCTACACCCTGATAATTAACTGTGCTTCACTTCAATCCCAGTCTCTGTATCTATAACTGCACATCTAGTGACTATGTTTCAGCGATCTCTCTCGGGAGTAAGTGAAACAGTCTGAGTCTGTGCCTGTCCCTGACACAGAGATTCCTGCTCTAGATGCAGTGTTGCTGCAAGACGATTGGGCTTGATTGGTCTCATCAACATCCATCCATGATATCTCAGTGTAACTCCATTGACTTCAGGGGAGTGACTCCTGATTTACATTGGAATAAGAGGCCACTGTATTCTTTTGCACATACTTATTTCTGGATTTGTTTCAGGCAGCTCTGATACAGCCAGTGCAAAGCACAGAGACTCACTCATTTCATGAGTTACTTTAATCGGACTGTCCTTGAAAAACAAGACGTGATGATGTGCACTTAGCAGCTCTTGTCTTTGTTTAGGTCAGGGACATTCACATTTTCCCTGACCCAGGACTTCTTGCTGGGGGCCTTCAACTTGCACGAAACAGAGTAGCTTGCCAACTGCTTCAGCCTCAGGGTGGAGATGTGCACTGTGGAAGAATCAGTCTTAGCATGCAATAGGGCCAGGATTCTCCACTCCAAATAAAGTATTGGGGGGGGGGGTAGGGGCTGGAGTTTCTGCTGAATAAGCCTGCTTATTAAGGATGGATAAGAGGCCATGTTGAAGAACCCAGGTTCTAGGGCTCCACTGGGACCATTTTTCCTCCTTGGAAGGAGGAAATGTATCTATACCACTGCTAAGTTTCCTACTGGTAAGGAGGTCTGGTTTATTTGCCCAACATTACCCAGCAAGCTTCTCGAAACTTTAGAAATATTGTAAGTGCCCAATCTCTTTCAAGGAGCATTCCTTGTCATTTTAAAGCAGCAGCTTTCATGTCTGCTACTGCAGCTATTGCTTTAAAAAGATCGTGCTTGCAGAACACCCAGGATTTAAGCATGATATCTAGTGCCCAGTGTGCACTCTGCACCATTCCCCATTGGGAAGAGTAGAAGGTGTGTGGCGTATCGTTGGAAGTATGGATTTGTAGATTCTACGACAGAAAATCTCAGTATATCAGCTGCCTTATTAAATCTAACCTTAATGTAGAGCTACGATTACATTTGTTTGCCTTTGTAGCTGCACTAACAAGAGACATGCACAATACTCCCAGGACTTCACAATAAAACCGCTGATCTGGAACCAATAGAGTACATACATAAATATAAATGGCTTAGCTTCTCAATGATAAATCAGGTCAAGATGTGACAAAGCATTTAATACCTTACAAATTAAAATAAGCTGTGTGGGTTTTTTTTTCCAGTGGATGCCTGACATACATTCTTTTAATCAGCCACCTATTTCTTTAGAAATTGATGGAGGATGCCTAACTGTACATCTCATTGGCAATTACTCAGTAGCAGTTAGGAGCTGTTTGAAAGAAGATCGATAATAAAGCACGCTGGGTCATTTTTTTCAAAAATGCCTAAGTCACTTAGCCCTGGTCTGCACTAGGGAGTTATTTCAAACTAACTCCCCTCATTCCAAAAGAACAAGCAGCATGTCCACTCTTGTTATTTCAAATAAGCGGCTGGTTATTTCAAAATAATAACTCCTGCTTTCCATGAGGAATAATGCTTATTTTAAAATAGTTCTTATAAAATAGCGGTAGTGTGGATGCTCCAGTGCTGCTATTTCGAAATTACTACTCCTCAGGGCCATTCAACGTAATTACTCCCCAGTGTTTCCTGGGGCTCTAAGTTGAGGTAGCATGGCCACATTAAGGGAGCCTGCCTTGGACTCATTTCAAGGCTTCCCTATAGTGTGGGACATGCTATTTCCAAATAGTTATTTTGGGAGTTATTTTTTCGAAATAAGCTCTTTCGAAATGATTTCCCAGTGTAGGCGTGCCCTTAGAAGCCTCAATCCTACTGACTTGTATGTGTTTTAAACAGTATGTAGAAGATAAAGACAAATAGTTTGGGGCAGCTAATATGACTGAATTGGTCAGGTAGATGCTGCTTAGGATTTATTAGCATAACCCTCAAATTCCTAATCACAGAATTTCCAAGCAACAGGCAGCACCCTGGTTTAGAGCGCAGGTGACACCAAGCGTGGGTCGAGCAGGCAGAACTTTTGCAATGGCTGTCTGCTCCTTTAAAACAGAGGCAGCCAAGGACTGTGTGTGCTTGTTGTACAACAGAATATACCACAATGAAAAGATGAGCTGAATTTCTCCCCCGGCCCTCTCCCAACCCCAACCCACACATGCTTCTCTGGTAGCTGGTCAAAGACCAATTACATAAAGGTCATTTGTTCTTTGCCTCAGCTCTCCATCTTTGCAATAACCTCCCCCTAGCATTCATACCTTCTCCTCACCGCTCTCTGCAGCCCCTCCAGGGCCTAATTTTCCACCCACACCAATGTACATCAGGAATAACTCAGGAGTAACTCATTGAACGCAGTTCAATGCTGAAAGCTGATATAAATGAAAGGTGCATCTGGCTCATGTTGTACTTACAAAGCAATTTCCATTGATTTCAAGAGAACAGGACGTGGCCTATAGTGAGAGCATTTTAGCCCTACTTCCCCAATGTAACTTGGAAAGATTTTTCTGCATTTTCAAATACCCACTGACTGGACAGTATCTAAAACTAAATACAGGGGATGGGGAACAGCTAAATACATTAGACACCCTGCACTGACTGCATTGTGTTCAAACTGTTGTGCTTAAAAGAAGCACCAGGGATCTTTTTCGGGGGATAAGGCAACACGCCACATTTATTGAATATACATAGATCAATCAATATCTATCATATGCATATGATACATGACACTCATGCACTCACACACACACACACACACAAGCACACTCCGTCTTGTTGTTACCAAAAGTTGCTCCCCCTAACTGCGCTGGCCAGGTGCGCTAGATGGGGGAGGTATGGAGCCGGGCTTCTGCTGATCCGGATCGATGCTCCCATGTTGACAAGACGAAAACCCGGGGTCCCTCTGCAAGATGCCTCATATTTATTCCTCTCATGCAGCCAATTAGTCATCACCTTGCCTTTCTTAATGCTTCTTCAAAGAGAGTTCTTCCAAGGGCAGGCACTTGCTGCTTGACTCCCAAGGCATCTGTATGTCCAGTCTTCTTAATGAGCTCACTTTACAGGTATTGTCTTGGATCTGGCTCCCAGACCTTCTGCACCCTTGCAACTGCTGCTGGAGGGGCTCACCTTTCATTCTCCATTCACACCTCATTCATTTCAACAGGACAATCAAGGAAAGGGGAGAGCGCAAAAGACATTTTTTTCTTATAAGATCTATATATATAAAAAGGAAAGTTTCTTTTCATACAAACTTATAGGAGAAATGTTACAGAGTGTCTATAAGAACACTTAACAAAGATATATCTAAAAGGATAAGATCTTAATACAAAGTTATATGAGAGTGATAATATTACAGGGATTTATCTACAAAACGACAGTTTCCATTTGCACATGAAAAACCTCTCTCTTACCTAACAAATGTATGTGCTAGTTACATTCTCAAAAACACTGTGCTTATTATTAGTGATTTGTATCACCATAATGCCCAGAAGCCTTAGTCAGGGACCAGAACTCCATTGTGCTAGGCACTGCACAAACACAGGATTCTACACCTTCTGGACTTTGCAGATGAAAATCCTAATATTTGTGAATGTTAGAACAAACCCAGTGACTGCATATTTATAGAATTTCCATGTGTGTCCTTACCTCTCAAGAGCAGGCCCATATATGTAATCAAACATTTTGCACAAATCAGTTTTCTAAGGTGTTTTGAAAATGTAAGTAAATAATACGAGCTGTAAGAGAGCATGTTTCTCTATTATTGCTACTTTTATACGTCAGAGGCTTAGAACTTTGTAACACTTCATGAACCAGTAGTAAGATCAGAAAGACTGTTGAATGAACAGAAATCAAAAGTTAGGAATTATAGAAAATCAATAATGGAAATAACGGGACACAAAGCAAAATCTATAGTTAAGGACAATAACAAGGAAAGTGTTGGTGAACGCTTAAGAGTTCTTTGTAATCAGTTGCCAATGCACAGTAACTAGATACATTCGATTTTCATTGTTAAAGACCATGTCCTGGCTCTAGTGAATTCAGTAGTCAAACTCCATGATCTCACTCCTGGATTTTGACTGTAGCTCAGGCTGCAAATATAATACACGGGTAGTGGGGCGTTTCCCTTGCTCGCAATGGCAATTTGTTGACATTGAAATACTGTAGCAGTTACAGTGTAAGAGACTATAAGGCTACGTCTAGACTGGCATGATTTTCCACAAATGCTTTTAACGGAAAAGTTTTTCCGTTAAAAGCATTTGCGGAAAAGAGCGTCTAGATTGGCACGGACGCTTTTGCGCAAAAGCCCTTTTTGCGGAAAAGCATCCGTGCCAATCTAGATGCGGTTTTGCGCAAGAAAGCTCCAATCGCCATTTTCGCCATCGGGGCTTTTTTGTGCAAAACGGTTCTCAGTTGTCTACACTGGCCCTCTTGCGCAAAAGCATTTGTGCAAGAGGGTTTTTTCCTGAACGGGAGAGTCATTGTATTTGCGCAAGAACACTGACGATCATACATTAGATCGTCAGTGCTCTTGCGCAAATTCAAGTGGCCCGTGTAGACAGCTGGCAAGTTTTTCCACAAAAGCAGCTGCTTTTGCGGAAAAACTTGCCAGTCTAGATGCAGCCTAAGAGTGTTGCCCCCAGCGAGATATTGGACCTAGAAGTGGACTAGAAGAGGCGCTGCAGGTCAGGTGTGAGGAATATTAGCAGATACGTGCGTGAAGCCCAGGCCTGGAAAAGCAGGTGGTTCAGCAAGTCGGGACAGAGATGTATCAAGAGAGTAGGGTCTAGAGCAGAGGTCTCAAACTCAATTTACTGTCAGGCCAGTGCCAGTCTGCAAATCCGCCTAGTGAGTCAGTGGGCACCGGCCTCTGGTAGTGCTCTGAGGGTGGGGGTCTCTACACTCCTCCCCCCACAAATCTCCCAGACTCACCTACCACCCCGGGCAATTTAAAACCCACTGGGGGGCCCTGCCACCACCAGCAGTGCAGCAGGGTTAGAGCTAGGGATGTAAGATCCCATTTCATTGGTTAACTGGCTAAAGGTAATGTGTAATTGGTTATCTGATTAAAGGAGAGGTGGGTGGGAGGCACCATCATGGTGGGGCTGGAAAGGCCCCCCCCCCCCCCGCTGCAGGTGGGGACTGCTCCAACCCAGCAGAAACAGCCCCTGTCCCTACTGAGCCCCATAGAGCAGAAGCAGCCCCCTGCTTGCAGTGGGAAGGAAACTGCTCCAGCCCCCACCAATTAACTGGAACCTGTGATTAACCTGTCGCATCCTGAGTGAGGGCACGTCTACACTTGCACCCTATCTCGAGCGAGGGATGCAAATGCAGCATTCAAAATAGTCAATGAAGCGGGGATTTAAACATCCCGTGCTTCATTAGCATGATCTCGCTGGCACGCTAGTTCGAATCACAGCTGATTCGAACCAGGAAATGCGCGCCGGGACACGGTAGTGCGAACCAAACCCCTTGGTTCAAACTAATGTTACTCCCCAAAAAATGAGGAGTAACGTTAGTTCGAACCAAGGGGGTTTGGTTCGAACTAACGCGTCCCGGCGCGCACTTCCTGGTTCGAATCACCTGTGATTCGAACTAGCGTGCCGGCGAGATCATGCTAATGAAGCACAGGATGTTTAAATCCCCGCTTCATTAGCAATTTCGGTCGCCTACATTTGCATCCCTAGCTCGAGATAGGGAGCAAGTGTAGATGTACCCTTAGAGTGGCTTCTTGCTGCTAGCTCCATGCTCCTGTGGCCTGGGGGAGGTGTGCGCAGCGTCCACAGGTGTAAGCTGTGAAATTATTCACTCACTTTGTGAAACTGACTAGATATCAGGGATGCCAACGTTCCTGATTTGATCACAAGCCTCTTGATAATTGGGGCTTTTTATTTCTGCCAAGCCCCATCCATGTTATTAGAATTAAGCCAGATCTGAGAAAAGCTAGAAAATGTGCCCCGAGTTCAGCCAAAGACCTCAAATGCCAGACGCCAAATAAAAAAAATCCCCAAGTGTATTTTTATCTGTGATATCAAGAAACCATTTACTTTTTTGGAAGAGGGGGTGATTCATGAGTTTTGAATGCTTAGGGGTGGAAATACAGCACATGCAAGTTGATAGAGTCTCCCCCTGTGCCCAGGAGCCCAGACAGAGACTAGGAACCTACAAAAGACAAGCAACTGAGTCCTCACCCTGATACCCCCAGGCAGTGCTTTTTTTTGTGACTGTACCTATTTTCCCTGCATAACTTAAATGAATTGCATTCCCCTCGGGCAAACCGGCACCTCTTTCCCTGGGGCGACCAGGCTCCTGATGGAAGCCTGCTCAGGACATGCGGCTCTTAAAGGGGCCACAACAGCATTTCGGCCTCCCAGTGTGGCTTTTTTTTTTTTTCCTTAACAACTTCCCCCCGGGAGTACCGGCACCTTTTTTCTTACACAAAAAGCACTGCCCCTAGGCCTCGCGCTGGCATACTTCTCTCCCCTGCTACCATCTGCACCCTCGCATGGGAATCCTGCCTGCCCCCCTCGGCTAACATCCACCTCCTTGCACTGGGATCCCCCCCCCCATCTGGGGTCACCGAAAACAAAACCTGCCAGCCCCACCCCACTGGCTGCAGAAGCCTGCATGGTTCGTATTATGGCAAGGCAGCCAATGCTGCTTGCTGGACTGAGCAGCGCCCTCTGCGGCTGGGATTGCATAGGGCAGGGGTCTCCAACCTTTTTAAGCACAAGATCAGTTTTTGAATTTAAGTGCAATCCAGGATCTACCTCAACCCAAACACCCTTGCCCCACCTCCTTTGTGTCCCTTCTCTGAGGCCCCACCCCTGCTCACTCCTCCTCCCTCCCTCCCTTTCACCAGGCAGGGGCAGAGGGTTGGAACACAGGCTCTGGTCTTGGGCTAAGGGATTTGGAGTTGGAGAGGGGCTCTGACCTGAGCCTGGGGCAGGCAGTTGCGGTGGATAGAGGGGGTTCAGGGTACGGGCTCCGTAAGGGAGTTTGGATCCAGGGGGCTCAGGGCTAGGACAGAGGCTTGGGGTGAAAGAGGGGGTTGGGATTCTAGCTCCTGGTGGACACTTCTTACCTCAGGTGGCTCCTGGGTGGTGGTGCAGTGGGGCTAAGGCAGGCTCACCCCTGCCCTGGCCCTGCACCACTCTCAATAACAGCCAGAAAACCCCCTCCATCCCAAGCCCTGTACTCCCCCACTAATTCTGGGAGATAGAATACAGGGTGGGAGGGGGGGCACCCTGACATCAGCGCCCCTGCTCTCCTTTCCCTGCCCTGCTCAGCAAGCAGGAGGCTCCCGGGGGGGGGGGCAGCTCCAAGGCAAAGGGCAGGAGCTGCACAGCAGTAGGGGGAGGGGCAGCTGAAGTGCTGTGCTTGATCGCCTCTTGGCCAAACCAGTCAGGATCACCTGTCAGAGGCTCCAAGACCTACCAGTAGATCCCGATCGAGTGGTTGGTGACCACTGGTGTAGGGAATGGGGGCCTGAAAGCTGCTGGGAGCCATGTGTGAGAGTGAGACCCTGCGTGCCGCCCACCTCCCCCCATGCCCTCCCACACGGGCCTGACTTTTCAAATTATTTCGCAGGTAGGGTTGCCAGATGGTTTAACAAAAAATACCAAACCCAACCCTCCCCTCCCCTCCCCCCCCCAAAAAAAACGGGAAAAATTCTGTTGAGCAAAAACAAAAACAACCCGCCAGCAAAAGTAGTTGAGTAAAAAAAAAAGGGCCCGCTCCATCCATTCTACATGTCCGGTATTTTCTGATTTTTTTTTTTACTGAACACAAATACCAGGCTGTCTGATTCAATACCGGACACCTGGCAACCCTATTCTCAGGCCAGATGGAAGAAAGGCTCAGGCTGCAGATGGGCCCTGGGCCTAACACTGGAATAGCAGGAGATGTTAGATAGTAAAACTCTTGTGCTTTATAAAACCTGAGACTAGGATTCAGCCCTGGAGCAGCAAGAAATTCAGGCCTGAGGGGCCTCAGAAAAGACGTGTGAGACTGGCATTGGAAAAGCTGCGGGAGGAGGGCTGGAAGAACAAGGAGATTTACCGGACAGGAAGTGTGTGCATCTGCAGAGCGGTGTGTGTGTCTCATGGCTGGAGGGATCTTTAAGGAAAACTCCTATAATGTCAGCCTGTCCCATGTCTGGAGTAGCAGTGTTGTCTAACAGATCACCACACTTGTCAATGCCTGTACTACACCATATGCATGTAAAAAGAGATTTGTGGCCTTGGAGTAGGCAGTTTTCTGGGTCTTACTGGCACTGGAAAATGTTTCTCGTTTAAAAAAAAAAAGGAGGATGTTTTGCCTGTAATACATTCCAGAAAATAACAAATATCACAGGAATTGCACAAAACTGTAATGAAAGCTTAAAAGACTACAGCCAGTGGGTAACCGTCATACACTTTGCCTGCCCCATAATGCCACTAGCACTGTGCTCCACAACTGCCACCATGAGATCAGCACAAGTATTTCCCTTGGCTCAGTTTCTCACTACTCCCTTTATTTCTTCTGCTTGCTGGCACAAGGCCCCTTCCTTTGTTTCATGTTGCTCTTGCAGATTTCAAGGGTCAGACTGAGGTGAAGATCTTGGAAGGGGACATTCGGGATGCTATGTTCTTGCACAGTGCCTGCCAGGGTGTCTCCCTTGTCATTCATACGGCATCCATCATTGATGTCTTGGGTATTGTGGAGAAGCAGCTGCTCTGGGAAGTCAACGTAACAGGTGAGCAGAGTGGATTTCCTTTGCTGGTTTAAGCCTTGTGTCTATCAAGCAATCACCATCATCTGCCTAGCACTGGAGACGTTTGTCCTGATCAAGCAGCTGAGTCACTGGGTTACCTGGTGCCTCATGCAACCATATACACCCACAAAAAGTGTGCATAGAACTCTGCCAGGCTGATTGGGTAGCACTGGGTACCCACTTTGCAGCAGTGTAAAGAGGCAGGGCAATGCAGCATCATGCCCTGAGACTAGAATCAGAGACTTCAGGGAGCAAAGACACTGTTAATTCCTAGAACCCTCATGCCCACTGTGTTAACTAGCTGAAAAATGCACAGAAAGGTATTTTTAATTCCAGCACCCATTCCCGTTCTCCTCCAGGGCTGCAGAGACTTGCCTATGTTTAAAGTATTACAGGTTTTATATATAATTATTGTCATCTCCGATAACCAGCTCACCCCAGGACTCTCCCTGCCTCTGCTTCCCCTTTTCTTTTCCCTTCTGTTCACCTTGTCCTTCCCTCTGCCTTTAGCTTTCTTCCTGCAATCTTCAAAGGCAGGAGGGGCTCCTACGTCCTTCCAGAAGCTCACTGTTAATATTCCATCATCAAACTGAACAGAGGGTTCATAAGTATGTCCACACTGGGTCAAACTAAGGGTCCATCTAGCCCACTATCCTGTCTGCTGGCAGTGGCCAATGCCAAGTGCCCCAAAAGGAATGAAGAGAACAGGTCATCATCAAGTGATCCATCCCCTGTTGCCCATTCTCAGCTTCTGACAGAGGCTAGGGACACCATCCCCACCCATTCTGGCTAATAGCTATTGATGGACCTAACCTCCATGAATTTATCTAGCTCTTTACTGGCCTTTACAACATCCTCTGGCAAGGAGTTCAAAAGCTGACTGAGTCGTGTGAAGAAATGCTTCCTGTGACCTATTAATTTCATTTGGTGACCCCTAGTTCTGGTGTTATGGGAACAGGTAAATAACTTTTTCTTATTTACATTCTACACACCGGTCACGATTGTATAGACCTCTATCAGATCCCCCCCTCCGTCTCCTTCTTTGTAAGCTGAAAAGTCACAGTCTTATTATTCTCTCAAGTAATAACAGCTAATTTAGGCCTCATCATTTTGTACATGTAGTTGGGATCATGTTTTCCAATGTGCAGTACTTTGCATTTATCAACATTAAAATCCATTTGCCTTTTTGATGCCAAGTCACCTAGTTCTGTGAGATCCTTTTGAAGTTCTTCACACTCTGCTTTGTTCTTAACTATCTTGAGCAGTTTCGTATCATCTGCAAATTTTGCCACCTCACTGGTCACCCCATTCTCCAGATCATTTATGAATCTATAGGTTGAATAAGACTGGTGCCTGAATGGACCACTGGGAGATGCCACTAGTTACCTCTCTCCATTCTAAAAACTAACCATTTATTCCGACCCTTTGTTTCCTGTCTTTTAACCAGTTATCAATCCATGAGAGGACCTTCCCTCTTATCCCATGACAACTTACTGTACTTAAGTGATTTCTCTGCCTAAGTGATGGAGTCCCCCTTCATGGACCCTCCCAAATCACCCCTGCCCTCACTTGTCCCTGGGGCTCATTCAGATAGTGCTGAGAAGCAAATATTGTCCTGCCAAAATGCTCCAAGTTGCATCAAATGTCAGGGACTATCGAAAGGAGACCCCCCCATTCTATCCCCCTCCCTCACACCAGATCATTATCCCCACTTGCAATTTCAGTGTGAACCCTGGGCTGTGCTTCCCACTACTCAGTGGATCCCTAGAGCTGTACCACTCACACCTAGAGGATCTGCCCAGGTCCGTCATCCCCCTGCCTTTGCTGAGAAAGCGTTTTTGTTTAAGTGACTATACTTCCCAGTCCCTCGCACCTCGCTGCCACGGGGACACAGGGCTTCTCATAGGCAAACGGAAGCATATCTGTGATGTGGGAATCCTTTGTACAGATATTGGTTCAGATGAAAATCACTGCTTCTCCCTGGAGCAGGTGTAACAGAACGTGCCAAATGCCCCTTCATGGCCACTCACTAGAATTGCCAGGGGACTCCAGTAACACAACGGTTTGGCTTCCCCTCACTGTGGTCTGGTGGACGGCTGGAAGCGAGCAGCCCATGGGGTCTGTGATGCCAAACTGGGGCTGCATTTCTGTTATAGGAAGAGAAGGGACATTGTGGGAAAGAAAGAAGGAAAGGGAGAGAGGCAAGTGGCGATCTGAATCTGCTACTGTCACCTTTGAGCTCAGCTGCCACCACCTTTAATTCTAACTGTTGAGTAGAAAATGAATTGAAAGTGCCTACAAATTTCAGCAGAGAAGGCAGTTGGCCAGGCTCCAGATGGGAGGTGGCAGCGAGAAATCTGGCAAATTTAGGGGGGAAAAAATGTATGGGTGGTGCATATATACACAATACTGTATATGCGCGCTCTCTCTATCTCTAGAGAGAGGTTACGTCTAGACAACATGCCTTTTTCGAAAGAGGCTTTCAAAAAAGCCTCTTTCGAAAGAGAGCATCTAGACTTCAAGCAGATTTTTCTAAAGTGAGCCGCTTTTTCAAAAGAGAGTCTAGACGCTCTCTTTCGAAAAAGCACAGTTTGCATTCAATAGCGCCTTTTTTCGAAAGAGTACTTTCGAAAAAAGGCATTATTCCTCGTAGAATGAGGTTTACTGCAATTGAAAAAACTGCCGCGTTCTTTCAATTTACTTTTGAAAGAACGCGGCTGCAGTCTAGACGCAGGTGAAGTTTTTTTGAAAAAAGGCAACTTTTTTTGAAAAAAACCCTGTAGTCTAGACACACCCAGAGAGAGAGAGAGAGAGAGAGAGAATGTTTCTCTCTCTCTCTCTCTCTCTCTCTCTCACACACACACACACACACACACACACACACACACACACACACACACACACTTAGAAAGGTATTTATAACTCTCCCCGCACTATTTTCTCTTCCACTACAAATTATTTTTCATGGCATAATTCTAAACTTCTCAAGATAGTTAAGACCAAAGTAGACTGTGAAGAGTTTCTAAAGGATCTCACAAAACTAGGCAATTGGGCAACAAAATGGCAAATTAATTATAATGTTGATAAATGCAAAGAAATGCATATTGGAAAACATAATCCCAATTATACATACAAAATGATGGGCACTAATTGAGCTATAACCACTCAAGAGAGAGATCTTGGAGTCCTTGTGGATAGTTCTCTAAAAACATCCACTCAATGTGCAGCGGCAGTCAAAAAAGCAAACAGAATGTTTGCCCATTAAAAAAGGGATAGAGAATATCTTATTGCCTATATAGAAATTCATGATACACCCATATCTTAAATTCTGCGTACAGATGTAGTTGTCTCATCTCACGTTGGCACTGGAAAGGGTTCAGAAAAGGGCAACAAAAATAATTAGGGGTTTGGAACAGGTGCCATATAAGATAGATTAAAAAGACTGGTACTTTTTAGCTTAGAAAAGAGGTGACTAAGGGGGATATGATAGAGGTCTATACAATCATGACAGGCATGGAGAAAGTGAATAAGGAAAAGTGATTTACTTACTCCCATTACGTAAGAACTAGGGGTCACCAAATCAAATTAATAGGCAGCAGGTTTAAAACAAACAAAAGGAAGTTTTTCTTCATGCAGCGTACAGTCAGCCTGTGGAACTCCTTGCCAGAGGATGCGGTGAAGGCTAGGACTTTAACAGGGTTCAAAAAAAGAACTAGATAAATTCATGGAGGTTTGGTCCATCAATGGCTATTAGCCAGGGTGGGTAGGAATGAATGGTGTCCCTAGCCTCTGTTTGTCTGGAGGTGGGTGACAGGGGAGGGATCATGTGAGGATTACCTGTTGTGTTCCCTCCCTCTGGATCATCTGGTATTGGTCTCTGTCAGCAGACAGGATACTGGGCTAGATGGACTTTGGTTTGGCCCAGTATGGCCGTTCTTATGTTCTTATTGCATAAAATCCTGTGAAAGCCACATTTTTTAAAAGATTATAACAACAAGAATGAGGCTGGGGAGCTGGAGTTGAATATAACCAATCCCTTCCTTTGGACGGACAGGATTTTGAAAGGTCTCAGCGCATTTATAAAACAACCTGAAAGTCCCCCTAAACAGCAAGTATCTTTACAAGATGCTGACTACAGCTAAAAATTATAAACGAACGCAAAATGGAAAGTGTTTAGTAGAATTACCTGTCGAGAGCATCCATCCTGCTCCTCAAAACCAAAAGAAAAGACAGATGCAGAGAGCACCAAGGAAATCCCAAACACACTTCAAATTGTGCAGTAAGTACTGATGTCCACCTCAGGCTCCCCCTAAGAACACTGGCATTCTGGCTGCCTTGTGGCCTTCCAAGAGCCCAGCTACATACATGATGCCCCAAGGGGATGTCTCTTTTGCTTCGGTTTGATAACTGACTTCCTCTGATAAACAACATGTCAAGCACACAGGCTGGGACTCTCACAAGCCAGAACGCTGACACAGATTGGGCTCCAATTCTGATTCACTCACGCTGCTAAAGAAAATGTCTGTTTAATTGATCAAGTTGCGATCCATACTGTGAGAATAAAGGCCTGGTTTTCTGCACAGGATCCACAAGGCTTGGACCCCAGTCTCCAGCTTACTCTGGAACAATGCAGGATGTGGAAGGGAAACCTTCCTCTCTCCATCTCCCCTCGTGTTGAATTATCTCAGAGGTGCCCTGTGAAGAGAACTTCATGGCATTTTCTTCCCCCATAGCTCCTGCTCATGGGTTTTTTGCTTCAGGGAACATCTGACCCCACACAAGAACTTCAGGATTTGGCCCAATACCATCATAAGATTACACATTCCTCAGTGACCTCATCCACTATAAGCCCTTAGGGCATATATAACAATTGCATCCAATACAGAGTGAAACATTGGGTCTAAGACTTTCCTGATTCTTAGGGGTTTGAAGAGAGAAGTTAGGTTGAGAGCTACCTAAACCATGGCTTTCTCTGCCACACAATCACAAGCAACTTATCAGTCATCCAACTATTTTTTGTTTGGTGGGCTGTGTCAGTTTGTTCACATTAAAGAAGTTAAATTTAACTCATCCTCCTCCCCCTGTGACTGAAGTCCTGAGACACATATCCAAAACTAACTCAGGTAAAAGTTCCTCTCAAGGCAATGAGGCTATTCAAATAAGTAAGGAATACTTATCACAGAAGATTAGGGTTAAAGCTCAAAGCAGGACCAATCCTAACTAAATCATCCCAGCCAGGGCTTTGTCAAGCCGGGGCTTAAAAACCTCTAGGGATGGAGATATTCCCCTACCACACACACACACCACGGTAACCCATTCCAGTGCTTCACCAACCTCCTAGTGTAATAGGTTTTCCTAATATCCAAACTAGACCTCCCCCACTGCAACTTGAGACCATTGCTCCTTGTTCTGTCATTTGTCACCACTGACAACAGCCTCTCTCCATCCTCTCTGGAACCTCCCTTCAGGTAGTTGAAGGCTGCTATCAAATCCCCCCTCACTCTTCTCTTCCGCAGACTACATGAGTAAAAATTTGCAGGACTGGCCCATTAAATATACACTACATGACAGATACACAAAGTAACAATGCTGAGAGTACCTGAATTTTTTTGTATTTCCACCATATTTTATTTTAAATGCACATCCTTAATGCAATTTGGTCTGCATTTAATTTTATTGGGGTCAGTGTTATATTAAACATTGATAAGTCTCCCCCTAACCTCCATATTTGTACCTCACTAGTTTTCCATTACTTTTTTTAAAAAAATCACAATAGTGGAAAGCTAATTAAAAACTTTTCCTAAAACCTTGTATTCTGTGTCATCTAGGCACAGTGGTGTATATGAATTCAGTTTTTATAACTATTTTATTCTTGGCTGCTTAACAATAGTGCTTTTTTTTTTTTCAAAGCAAGGTCTTCATTACTTCCTAGTTGTCCAAACATCTTTTCTTTATTTTTCTTGTTAAAGACGGAAGGAGCTCCGTATGCCAGTCATGTTAAAGTCAGTAAGTCCTCCTACTTCTCTTCTCATTATTAAACAGATCTAAATTGTTTACTAGTGTTTCTTTTCCCCTACAAAATCCTTTTCATTCCCCATAGTCTCTTTGGCAATATTAACTGCAATATCATTCTGCATTTTGCAGACTCTGTCTTTTCCACTAAAAGACTGAATAGTCTTGCTTGGGCACTTCCTTCCCTCATTTCTAACTGTTATTAATTTAACACTCAGACCTTTGATTTCTGAAGCCAGGTTGGGAATTTCTTGTTTATTTGTCTGCTTTGCTGTGCTTGGAAGATGAAGTTGAGCATGCAGTCTTTGGTGTATGCATTATAATAGCTTTTAATTTGAAAAAAATAATGTTATGGTGCATTTTAAAAATACTTATATTCCATACAGAAAGTTGTGATAAAGAGCTCACCAAAGTTCTAAAGTGGAAAGCAACAGGCAGGAAATGCCAAGACGAAGGATGCAGGCTGCTTTTTGTTCATTTTAATGTAGTCTTTGATTATGTGACTATATACATTATCTTTGTGGCATCCTACTTTATTCAAGGCCTGCTCCAAAGCTGATTGAAGTCAATGGAAAGACTACCACAGATTTGAGCTGGCTTAAGTCCATCCCCATTTAGCAAAGCATTTAAGCACATTTCTGTCTCAAGAAGGATGGAATGTAAAAGCCATTTTTTTTACTCGTATTTTTATTGGTGTGTGTGTGTGTGTCCCTCCTCTCAAGATGTCTTAGTAGGTGCTATATCCCTCTGGGGTCTCATATTTTAATTTTTTATGTATATTTATATTGCGTTTTAAAAATTTTTGTAAGCTGCCTCAAATATTTTAAATAGAGAGGCGGGGTAAAAATATTTTAAATAAATAATAAATAATGTAACAACGGGACCTCAGAATACAGGATGGAAGGTGCATAATGAATGAGGCAGAGCCTTAAAAATCCCTGTCTCAACAGTATAAATTTGAAGTCAGTGAAATTTAGTATAAGTGAGAGCAGAAGTTATCCCTCTGTGCACTGCTTAGACCAGTGTTTGTTTGGCCACGGAACCCCTAGGGTTGCCTAAAAAAAAAAGGCCCTTGCCATGTTTCATCAAGGAAAAAAAAAGGCGAGTCCCGCTGCAAAAAAATAAAGGCTCTGTCTCTTTAAGAGAGGGCGGGAGTGCGGCTCCTCACGGAACCCTTAATTTTGCTTCATGGAACCCCGGAGTTCCACAGAGCACCAGTTGGGAAACACTGGCCTAGACAATACACAGATGAAACCAAAAA
Organism: Pelochelys cantorii; assembly: GCA_032595735.1. Classification (NCBI taxonomy): domain Eukaryota; kingdom Metazoa; phylum Chordata; order Testudines; family Trionychidae; genus Pelochelys; species Pelochelys cantorii. The sequence goes on from CM064326.1 coordinate 208,794,792, forward strand.
CAAGTAGTTGTTTGATTAAACAGCATGTATGAGCTTCATCCTGGGATAACCAAACATAGGGCTACAGACAAGGGGGAGGGGAGGTGTGCAAACAGTGCAGTTGTCTTGGGACTCGGCAGTTTAAAAGGGCTCTGGGCTTTGGGCCACCCTGGCTGCTTCCATGGTAGCAGCAGCGGACAGCTCCTGGGCCCTGTAAATCATCAATAGCACCTCCTGTTGCACAGTCCAGGCAGCACTGAAGGCTGTCTGGGGGAGGCTAGCCCCTGATCCTGACCCTTCTGCCCATTCCCCCCCCCCCACGCACCTTGTCCAGCTACATTGACTCCTGGTTCCCAACTCAAAAAAAAAAAAATCCCAAAATACTCAGTTTCATTGTACCTAATTCAAGAGAGGATTCCTGTCAGCCTCCAGAAGGAGGAACTGACAGTATCAGGAGGCTCTGTGGGCAGCTGTTTCAGGAGATGCCATATTCCTAGGGAATTCTGTACCAAAAAAATAAATATTAAAATTATGCACTCAATATTTTAATATTCTGCAAAATTCTGCATATTTTAATTGTCAGATTAACACAATATTATCACAACAGTTTCAATTATTTTCATAATTTATTTCAAAATATCAGTCAGCAAATATGTCTATAGCAATACAGACAACAAAACAGATTCAAGAAATAGATTCCTGACTAAGTATATTCATGCAGAAATCTGGTGATAATTAATGTAAGCCATAATACGAACCTGTATTTCCTCCTCCCCCAGAAGCAGTGCAAAGCCTTGGGGGAACTGGGGGTAACAGAGTAGCTGAAGAGGAGGGTTGTTGGGTATGAGTGAGAAAAGTATGGAGCAGGGCTTTTGGGGGGGTGGGAAGGCATTGTTAGAGAGCTACCCCCATGCAGACCCTTGCTGACCCCTAACTTCTCCCATTCAGTCAGGTCCGTGTCCCTCCATCCCTAGTCAGACACAGGCTCACTCCCCCCCCAGCTCCCACCCCAGTTTGGCCCTGCACCCCTCCACCTGTCTTCCTGTGTCTTTATGCCCCCAATCTCTATACCCCCATGTGGTCCTGTATCCCCTACTCTTGTCCCCATGTATCTGTGCCCCCACTCAGCCACTCCCCTTCCTCCTGTAGCTCTGCACTCCATTCCCCTTGGCCCATGTGTCCCGCACTCCCTCCGCTGCCCCATGTATCTCAGTGCACGCACTCAGGCACCTTCCTATCACTGCATGGCCCTGCACCCCCTTCCTCTGTGCCTAAACCCCATTCAGCCTCTGCCCCAGTCTGTCTTCCCTCACTAGCTCTTGTGAGTCCCTGTCTGACCCCACCAGCAGCTCCATGCTGTCTCCCCATATCCCATCTCTTGACCTGGCTGGGGAGGTGCTGCGAAGAAGGCTCCACAGATTTTCTCTTATCTAGTGGGAGTGGCTGTTCCATTGTCCTGCCACAGCACTCTCTGGTAGGCAACAGGCAGCACTGCAGCAGAAGCTATTTACTGAACCAAACTATGCACCACACATGCACAGTGGCGCAGAATTCCCTAGGAGTAATGCAGTTTCAAAATAATAAGCATACCTCCCCCTGAATGGGGAAGCACTAAATCTGAAGCTCCATCAGCAGGGGTCACTCTAGCTACAAGCAAACTAGGCAGTGGCCTAGAGTGACAGATTTTAGGGCAAAGTCATTTCTGGGCTCCTCTGCACGGTGCTGCAGATTGGTCTACTGAAGTGTGAAGTGCTCTAACACGTAGCACTTTCACTGCCCCATGTGGACACTGCTGGCATGATCTAAAAAGTATCTAGTCCACATGGATGCAATCCTCTTGCAAACAGGATTGCAGTAACACATACTGCTCATGGTTCATGCCAGTAGGGTCTCCACAGAGCAGTTAAGAGTGCTCTGCAATTCTTCCTGCAGGGCCACGTAGGCAAGCGGGTAGGATGTTTTGACTAGAGTGGCAGATTGTGTTGAGTGGCCTCAGTCCATGAAGCTGTCTAGTAGTTTTCTGTCATACTAACATGTTCCTCTTTTCAAGGTACCCAGCTACTGCTGGATACTTGTGTCCGCAATAATGTCCAGCATTTCATCTACACCAGTACTATAGAAGTGACAGGCCCAAACTGTAGAGGGGACCCCATATGCAATGCAGATGAAGATACGGCCTATTGGAGCTCACCAGGATTTCTTTATGCCCAGACTAAGAGACTGGCAGAGAGGTCTGTGCTGAAGGCAAACGGCCAGGCACTGAAGGATGGTGGCATCTTCCTGACCTGTGCCTTGAGGCCCACATACATCTTTGGAGAAGAATGTCCATTTCTCCAGAATCACCTGGATCAAGGCCTCTTGAACAAAAATGTCTACCTTCGGAGGTCTAGGAAAGAAGCGCTGGTGAATCCTGTATATGTGGGGAACATTGCATGGGCTCACATTCTCGCAGCAAAAGCCCTGAGGAACCTGGAAAAGGCCCAGCAGATCAAAGGGAACTTCTACTACATCTCTGATGACACTCCTCACATGAGCTACGCTGACTTCAATTATGAGCTGTCCAAGGAGCTGGGGTTTGGGGTGGAGCCCCACTTGCCCATGCCGCTGATGATGTGGTATTACTTCGCGCTACTGCTGGAGATTGTGAGCTTCCTGCTTAGGCCCTTTGTCAAATACATCCCTTCCACCAACCGAAAGCTTGTGATCTTGATGAACACACAGTTCACTGTCTCCTATAAGAAGGCATGGAGGGATTTTGGCTACGTGCCCCGCTACAAATGGAAAGAGGCCAAGCAGCGCACCAGCCAGTGGATTGCCTCGGTGATTCCGGAAAGAAGGGAGTACCTGAAAATCAAGGCTGCCTAAGCCTGTGAGAAACTGAGGCGTGACAAGAGGAACAGGCCCATGAGCTACAGATGAGGAGGATATATTGCAGTAATAGAAGACAACAAAGCATTGAAACATGAAATCTGTGTGATGAAAAACAGAAATGAATAAAGAATATTACACTCTTCATTTGTTTGTGGTAGATGGGCTATCCTTATCTTCGGGGGATAGCCGAGTTAGTCTGTTACAGAAAAGAACAACAAATGGTCGGTAGCACTTTATAGACTAACAAACTACATGTTTTGTTAGTTTATAAAGTGCTACCGACCATTTGTTGTTCTATCCTTATCTTGTTATCATTGTTTCTGTATAATCCTCATCCACCTTTCCTCCACAGCACAGGCACTTATATTTGAATAGAGTCCCTTAAGAAGCATTTTCAGTACTTACTTTTCTCCCCACTATACCTTAGAGTATGTCTACGCTACAGAGTTTGGTCGGAAAACCAGCCATTTTTCCGACAAAACCTGAGTTACGTCCACCCTGCAATTGCGTTCTTTCGAAAGAAGATTGAAAGAACAGAGGAGTTTTCCCAACATTGGTAATCATCTTTCTACAAGGAAGAAGCCTTTTTCCAAAAGAGCTCTTTCGCAAAAAGGCGTGTGTGGATGGGGAAGAGGGAGTTCTTTCAAAAGAAGAGGAAAGAGGAAAAAGCACAGGTCCCCTGGTGGCCACTCCATCCACAGATCACAGCTTACATGCAAGATAGCTTTTGTGTGTGGATGCTCTCTTTTGGAAGAAGTTTTTTCAGAAGATCTCTTCCGAAAAAAGGTTCTTCCGAAAGAAGCCTGCAGTCTAGACACAGTCTGAGACGTTAGGAAAAGCAGTGAAGACTCCATTATTATCTTCCTCACCAGACACACACACACAGAGATTCCACACTCCATCTATCATCACTTTACTATATATTTGAGAAATCTGCATCTCTGCCTATCTGTCTTTCTGTGAGTCTGTGTATTTAACAACTCCTCCTAAACGGTAAGAGCTAGGACCACTACGTTCGGTAGGCAGTGTCCTCTTCTCCTAACTTAAAGCCAGGTCATGGGTGGGGATGTGTGTGAAATGTTATTGTTTCTTATCAAATGGAAAGGGAGGAGTCTGGCAGGAGGAACGTATGCTGCAGAATGACCACAGGGGGGAACCAAGGGACCAGAGATCGGGGGAAAGCTATAGCCCTATTGGGCTGGTAGGGGTAGAGAAAGGGACAGCTCTCCAGTATAGATTTCAGAGAGTTTTTCTGTTTGTCTGGCTGCCCCTCAACCCGGGGAGATACACCCCTCCCCCGGCTGTGCCCCCAGGAGCTGCAGCGGCCTTAGAGAGGCGTGTTTCACTTGACCCCAACTTGCTGTGGTGAGAGAGGGCTGGGGTGTCCTCTCTCACCAGGGCAGTCTGCACACTAAACCCCTCATCTCCAGCCCCTATCCAGAAGAAAGACTTAAATGAAGAAAAACAAAACTTATTTGAGTTAAGGATCCGAACACCAGGTAAATCTTCTACTCAGATTATATCCATATACAAAGGTGGGACTCAAGCAACCTGCTTGTTGGAGCTCTTATAACAAGTGGGGAAAGCAGTTCACCTTTTCAAAGTGGTGTCTAATATTTTTGTCTGTTTTAAGGATCCAACTTTATATACCGTCCTTGGGTGTATAAATACAGACTGCAGTTTATGCCCCTATTTTTGAAAAAAAAAATATGGAAAATTTCCTGATAAAAGATGGTTCAGTTGGGTGAAATAAGTTCTACTATTACTGATTTGCTGGATTACTTCCATGAAATGCCTCAATTTAAGTTAGTTAATGCCTACCCATCAAACGGAATGTGTAAAGTACTATATAAATGCAAAGTAATATTCTGATAGAGATGCAGCCGTGTTAGTCTGGTGTAGCTGAAACAAAAGACAGAACTATGTAGCACTTTAAAGACTAACAAGATGGTTTATTAGGTGATGAGCTTTCATGGGCCAGACCCACTTCCTTGATCTGAGGAGGTGGGTCTGGCCCACGAAAGCTCATCACCTAATAAACCATCTTGTTAGTCTTTAAAGTGCTACAAAGTAATATTCTGTTATTAATGTTTGTGGTGGGTAGTGCCCTTGGCTTCCTGAAGGCTGTCGACTTATACCCCCGTAGATTGCTAATTACATAATGATGGTAAATATGATAGAAGACCAGTGAGAGCAAAGAAGAAAGACTTTAACTAAATGAAGAGGACTGATGCTGCAGAAAGCCATGGTACCAAAGGAGGGAGTTCCCTGAGAATTTCATAGATTCCAAGGCCAGAAGGGACAACTGTGACCATGTAGAATGTCCTTTGTTCTACGCAGGCTATCGCATTTCCCTAGAATAACCCTTTTGAGCTAAAGTGAATTTTTTTTAAAAGAAAACCACTTTTGGTTTAAAAATTGCTAGTGCTGGAAAATCCACCTCTATATTTGTTAATGGTTCCAATAGTTCATTACCATGTTAAAAAATTACACCTTATTTCCAGTCTGAATGTGTCTACCTTGTAGAATAACAATTAATGTTGCAAGTGAATTTCTTGGGCCTGCCACACACTGGACTGAGTGCTAAAGGTTAGGGTTAGGTGGGCTGTGTTTACAAATAGTCTTTACACTCCTATAATGGCCAGAATTTAACTATTTAAACAAAGCTTCTAGCCTCTCTGAACAGATAATTTTCTGAACATGATCCTCTGCTGCTCTGTCTACAGACAGCCTGAAACAACCCTAAGAGATGGAAATTTCCCTGTTCAATGCTGAAACCTAATGATACAAATTAAACTACGAGTTTGATTTTCAAAGGTACTGAGCACTCAAAGCCTCTGCTGGAAGGAATTCATCTGAATTGCCTAATTTCAGCATCCAGCCACTGGCATATGTTACATCTTTTTCTGCTAGACTGAAGAGCCCATTACTAAATATTTGTTTGCCATGTAAGTTCTTACAGATTATGGTCAAGTCAACCTTTAACCTTCTCTTTGTTAAACTAAATGTTTTTTAATTCTTTAATCATTCTTGTGGCTCTTTGCACAGATGCCAAGAACTCTGCAAGATACACTGTAGTGAAAAAAAGAACAGACTCGTTGACCTTAGAGTAACCCTCTGAAAATCAGTCCCCCACATTTGCTGAATACCTTGCAGATGACTCCAGGATTGCAGATGTACAGTGCTCTTTCAAGCACTGTTTTCAGTCTTAGATAACTGGAGGCTTCTGCCAGATCTTCAGAAGTTAAAAGCATGGGGAGATGATTTTCACAAAGATCAAGTATCCACAACTCTAAAGTCATCGGGTGTAATCTCCCCCTACTCCACTTGCACACTGGACCAGCAGGGATACATGGGCTACAGACACACCCAAACTGTTTCTCTGGAAACTGTGACTATTAGCACATACCTTTCTCATTCTGAAGGAGACAGAGAATGTTTCCCATAGGCTGTACTGTAGTGATTAATAATCACTGTATAGAGCCAATGTTGGATTAGAGCAGGGATGGGCAATAATTTTTAATGGTGGGCCACTCCAAGATTTGGTAAGTGGTCAAAGGCCACACTTGCGTGGACAGGATACGGAGTCTGGGATGGAGGCGGAGTGCAAAAGGAAGCTTGAGGTAGGGAACTGGGGTGCAGGAGAAGATGTGGGGTCAGAGAGGGAGTTTGGGTGAAGGAGGGGGTTGTGATCTGGGGCAGGGAATGGGGTGCAGGGGCAGGGAGGGGATATGGGTGCAGGAGAGGATTCTGGCCTAAGGAGGGGGGTCCGTAGTCTGGGAGGGAGTTGTGACCTGGATGAGGGGGGGAGACAAGGTACAGAGGGTTGGGTGGTGATCTGAGGCAGGAGGGGGTGGTGGCCTGGGGCAGGGAGTTGAGAAGGCGAGGTGTCAGAGGCAGGCCCTGGCTAGGAGGCACTTACCTTGAGGGCTCCCAGCCAGCAGCCCTGCAAGAACTTGAGACATGCTGTCTGCCTGCGTGCTGTAGTCTCAAGCTACTCCCCTGGCTCTGCTCTAGGATGGGGAGAGGAGAGTGAGGAAGGGAGGAGGCTTTGCACCCTGTCCCTGCCCCCAGCAACATTTCTCCGCTCCTATTGGCCAGAAAACAGACCAATGAGAGCTGAGAGATTTTGCTGGGGGTGGGATGGGAGCAGCAGGTGAAGCTTCCCAATCTCTCGCCAGCATCCAGAGCACAGAGCAGCCATCCATTTAAAACAGCATGAGCTGCTTTGTGCCTAAGGGGCCTGGTGAGGTGGCCACAAGCCAGATCCGACCACTTGGCAGGCTGGACTTAGCCACATCCGGTCTTCCCCCATATTAGAGCCATCATATCACCCATCTCAGGAAAAGTGAATTACAAATGCATTATGGAACAGATGCACAACTAAAATCTGGAACTGTCAGGACCTACATAGGGTTCACCATGACCAGATAATAGAAGGCAAAATGTAACTTACCCTATCCACACTAGTGTTTCACAAAATATATTTTAAAATGTTTTCACTAATGTTTAACTGCAAACAGCAGGCAAAGGAATCACAAGTATGGCAAAATGAAAGTGTCAGATGCAGGTCTTGTTTGTCACACAAGCTGTTTAGGAAATAGCCTTTAAATGGTTTTTTTTGTGGTGTGGATTTTGTGACATCATTTTGGAAACCAAGTGGTGCCCTGTCCACACAATGTCAGCAAGAGACAAACAGCTACATGTGTTTTAAAACTAGTCTCCTAATGCAGCAGCGATTGCAGCATAGGCAGGGCTGCAGCAATCAGAGGCCACGTCTACACTAGGAAATTATTTTGAAATAACTTATTTTGAAACAATAACTCCCAAAATAACTAATTTGAAATAGTGTATCCACACTATAGGGAAGCCTCAAAATTAGACTGAGGTAGGCTCCCTTAATGTGGACGCGCTACCTTGACTTGGAGCCCCAGGAAGCACTGGGGAGTAATTATTCTGAATGACTCTGGGGAGTAGTTATTTTGAAATAGCAGCAGTGGAGCATCCATACTACTGCTATTTTGAAATAGCTATTTCAAAATAAGCATTATTCCTTGTGGAAAGCAGAAGTTATTATTTTAAAATAACCAGCCCATTATTTCAAAATAACTGGCTTGGCAGTGTGGATGCTCCATTTGTTATTTTGAAATAAGGGTAGTTATTTTGAAATAACTCCCTAGGGTAGACCAGGGCAGAGGCTGTTGCTTAGCTTTGCAACAATGTGCAGTTATTCCTGTTGAAATAGGAGGTAATGAGGGCCAAATTCTCTACTACCCTATGTCTTGTGTTATTTACACTTACTCAAAATTAATTAAAAAACTAAAAGCTACCAAATCAAAATTCGCCACCCACATATGCCAAGCCCTCACTTTGCATCAGTGCAAATAATTACACAAGTGCAAAGCTTGGAGTGGAAGATGCTGTGGGAATTGTGAGTATCCACGACACAGTTTCCTATCACATATTCAAATGAGGGCTGCTTTTCATGCCATTTGCTTTTGCATACCTCCCTAAAATTCTTTGTAGGGATCTTACAAACCTGCTCTTAGTTTTTTAGCAAAACTGTTGCAGTTTACCTTAGCTGTGCAGGCCCTATTATGGTTGATAATTCTGGGGCTGAATGTGCTATAAACAGATAGGCAAGGTATTGACTTAGCTGCATACAAATGGCACAAGTACAGTCTGCAGGCAGGGGACAAGGCTCTTCTCCTATGAAAGCCCACTTCAGAGTCATCAGAGTGAACAACCATAATCTCTGGACAACAAAGTATGGAGTGACCAGGGCAAGCCAGAGGTAAATTGAAGTGTGAGGCTCCCGGCACTACAACTCCAGGGAAGCTACAAGATACTTTCTGCCCTGGTTAGAATGGACACAGCTCTCAGTGTGCACTAGACACATCATCTTTGAGCAGTGGTCATGAAGGCCCTGTATAGACTGGTAAGATACAGTGTGGTTAGCAAAGGTTTTTGGTAACACCAGTTAATTTATCTAGTCTAGATGGGGCTTAAAAGACTGCTTTGTTTCTTTCGAGTGAAGCTGACTAAGCAATACAAGGCATTCGACTCTAGAAACAAGACTATAGGAGAGAAGATAGGAGAATACAGGGGGTTTTTTTTAAGTTTTATTTTTTAAAATAAGGGGGAAACACTTAACACAGTTTAAAACTAGATATTACAATATGTCCCAGAAAATGGGGACATTTTTGTGCAGGTTTCACTGAGCTCCTAAAATAGCAGCTATAAATAAATATAATCTAAAATGAGGAAGCAATTGCTGGAGACATAGCCAAAGAGAATAAGTGTCACTTTGTCTTCCACAGTTCAGTAAGTGAGGCATTTCCCAGGACATTGGCTCTGACATCTTATGAGCCAAGTATCTGTCTGAGAGCAAATATATAATTTTTTACTTCTTAATAAGACAATGAGATATATATATTTCCCCTCTTTTCCCTCTATTTGCTGTACTCCAAACAATGTTCCTTAGCACCAAATTCCCTCAGCACCCTAATTTCTCCCGCCTATCAGCCCTCTGAATACCAAATAATCATTTCCCCTAGCTGCCTCTCTCTCCTTGTTCCCTCTGATGCCCATATGATTAATTCCTATCAACATTAAGTGCCTTCCCACCATTTATCACTCACCTTCCATCAATCCTAGAACAATCTATTTCAGTGGTGGCCAACCCATTTAACAAAGAGTGTCGAAACAGCGGCAGAAAAAATGTGAAGAGACACACCAGAATTGTTGAGCAAAAACAAACAAAAAAAAGGAGGCTGCCCCTTTAAGAAACAAGCTTAGGCTTTTTGGCCATATCAGGCGCCCGTCGACAGCTGCCATCTTGGGAGCCATTTTGAATCACTGCCCTGGTGAGCACAGGGGCCAGGAGGGAGCTGGGAGCAGGGACCGTTGCGGGGGCAGGAGCAGCTTCACGAGCCAGACTTTTGGGGGAGAAAAGCTGCATGTGGCTCACGAGCTGGCCACCCCTGATCTATTTGCTTTAAGAATGTGCCTCCTCTCCTTGTGCTTCCTTCTTGATGTCATCACACTGTATAAAAGTTTATGCATCAGTTTCTGTGGGCAGAACAGGGGCTCAAATGGCTGTGCTTTCTATTCCATGTGGAGTTTATGGTGCTGGGCAAGGTGACTCTTGTATCGAAAACTTTTCCCACACTCCGCACATTTATAGGGCTTCTCTCCTGTGTGGATTCTCCGGTGCCTAACAAGGTGTGAGCTCTGGATGAAGCTTTTCCCACATTCAACACATACATAGGGTTTCTCACCCGTGTGGGTTCTCTGGTGCTGGATAAGTGTTGAGAAATCACTGAAGCTCTTCTCACACTGAGCACATACAAAGGGCTTTTCTCCAGTGTGGGTTCTTTGGTGGTTAATAAGGTGAGAGTTCCGGCTGAAGCTTTTTCCACATTCGTTACAATGGAAGGGTCGCTCTCCTGTGTGGATTCTCTTGTGTGTGAAAAGGTGAGAGCTCACACTGAAATTTTCCCCACATTCACTACATATATAGGGTTTCTCGCCTGTGTGGGTTCTCTGATGTTTAATTAAGTCTGAGCGCCAACTGAAACTTTTGTTACATTCAGTACATTTATGAGGTTTCTCTCCTGTCTGTGTTATCTCATGCTGTGCAAGGTTTGAGCTCTGACTGAAGCCCTCCCCACATTCAGTATAGCCATAGGGTCTCTCCCCTACAGGAATTCTCTGCTGGATGATACCTTGGAGAGCCTCCAAATCTCTTTCTGGATGAATGGAGTTACCCATTATCTTACCAGGAAGGTCTCCCTGCTGCGTTTCTGTCATGTACTGCCTCTCATAGGGCTCTTCCTCATCAGGGCTCTGGAAAACATTCTCTTCAAACCCCTCTGATATCGTCCCATACTGTTCCACATTATCAAGACCATCTTCCTGGGGATTCTTCTCCTCAAGTTCATTCACACTTTCACTGTCTCCTTGAATAAACAGAAGCCTGACATGAGTGTTTGGCAGAAAAGAAATCTAGGAAAGGGGAATTACACAGAATATGAGTTAACTAAATAAAAAGTAAAATTGGATGTGAAAAGAAAAATCCCAATCTCCATCCCACAAAACACACACACACACACACACACACACAAACACAATTCCCAGTGAGGAAAGAAAAAAAATGCTTCAAAAACTCAGGTGAACTTTTAGAGAAAAAATGAATTGTGGGTAGAGGAAGAAAGAGAGAAACAGGACTTTGGACAGAAGCTAGTCAGGACTAGTGGAAAACCATGAATGACGCCTGCCAGACATAACTGCTGGTTGCAATCCCAGCACAGAAGAAACGAGGCTGTATGGCAAGGTCTTTTTAAAAATGAAACAAAAAGTTGGATTTTCAGCCATTTCTGAATTGACTTAACTCATTCCTCACCTGTGGAGGCCCCAAGAAGGATCTCTCTTTCCTCAGAGTCCTGGAGAACGGGAGCACACAGCTCTTCCTCTTGTTCCATCCAGAAATGATGGCAGGTTTAGGGATCCTGCTCATGGCCATTACAGGAATCAATATCACAACTGATTAAAGTGCCATCAAGTATTTCCTATCAACAACCCCCAAAGGGGAATAACAAGAAAAACAAAAACTCATGAGATGAACTTAAAATTTTTTATATCTCCACCATCAAGCATTCCTGATTACAGCTGAACCCTTAAGGGTACTATAAAAATAGTGTATGTTGTATTTAAATTTCAGTCTGTTCTCTGATTTCAGAACAGGAAGACCGCCTCGCTGATATGAACATAAAACACACAAGGGTTGGGGGGGGGGAGGAGGCACCCTCTTCTTCCTCCTGACAGATAGGAGGGGCTCTCCCCAGCATCCTCCTATGCCTGCTCTAGGAATCCCCTAGGGAGATCTCCCTAATTCCTTCCCATATACACCTGGATTTGAGTGTGGGTCCTTCTCCCATCACCTGCGTCCCTTGGGTGCTCACACAGCTCTGCAACAGTGGGCTGGTGAGGCCAGCACATAGCCACTCTCATACTGAGGAGGCGGGAAGGGTCACTCTCCTATACATCCTCATTGCTTTCACTTTTCTAACCCCCTCCTGGGCACTACCCTAAACTGTGGGGGAGCTGCTGCTTCTGCCTGGCCAGCTGGCAGCTCCCTTGGGGTTCACAAAGCAAGGAGCAGGGCTCTGCAAGGAGCCTCAGGGAGCAACCAGAGCTCCAAAGCCAACTGCTTGGTTGCCAACAGCAGCCTCTCGTGGCCAGCATCAGAACTACAGAGGTGAAGGGCAGAAGTTAGTAAGTTTGCGAGTGGCTGCTAAGATGAAGTTATAATAGCTACAGGAATTCCACATGAACTGGCCACCATGTTTGCTGCAAAGCACGGCCCCTTGATATTAACATCACTTAACCCTTCTGCTGGGGAGAGAAGTACCCTAGTAGAGAATATAGCACTGTGAGACAACAAGCTCTCTGAGGCAGACACTGCCTCTTATTAGTTTATAGTACAGGGTTGGGGAACCTTTTTTTGGGTTGGAGGCCACTGACCCACCGAAAAATCAGTTGGGGACCACACAAAAGTGAGAAGCAAAAAAACCCCCCACAAAACTAACAAAAAACCCCCACCTCACTGACGTGGCCCCAACTGAGAAGCAGAAAGACACTCCCTTCATTCCCCTCACATACCAGAGCCTAGTATATCCCAGGCTAGAAGATTCTGTGGGGCCCCCGAGGCTCTGAGCTGGGGCCAAAAATGAGAGGTTCAGGAAGCGGGCTCAAGGTGTGGGGTATGGGCAGGACGGAGGATGCAGGAGCCGAGTGCAGGCAAGGAGTCTGGGTGGCAGGGGGGTGCAGAAGCAAAGTGGAGGTCTGGGGGCTGGGCATGAGGGATGGGTGCAGGAGCGGGTTGAGAGTAGGAGGGCTGGGTAGGAGGTAGGGTGCAGGAGCAGGCTGGAGGTGGGGCTCTGGGAAGGAGGGGGTGCAGGAACAGGGTGGGGGTGCGGTCTGAGTGATGGGCACTTACCTGACATGGCTCTATGTTCCATGCTGCTCACAGGCATTGTTCCCCTGCTGCTCCTGTTGGCCATGATTATGATTATGGCCAATTGGAGTGGCAGGGGAAAGCCTGCAAACAGTGCTTTGCTGTGCTGCCATTTCCCCAGCCAGCGGAAGCGGGAGGAGGAGGCACCACATAGAGCCACATCCTCCCCATGCTGAGCAGAGCCCTTGAGTCATATCCAGCTCCAGCTTGCTTGCTTGACTCCAGCCTGTGAGGCTTGGAGCTGCCCTCCCCCCCCCCCCCCACACACAGTGGGGAGTCAGTGCTGGCATCCCAGCCCAGCACTGGGGGTGGGTTGGGGCTGCAGAGCTGGAGCACCAGTTCCCCAATGCTAGGGGAGGGGGATTACACCGAGCCTTGGAGGCCCGGATATAGCACCTAGAACAGCAGGACCCAAATTTCAGTTGGGATCTTTCTCCAAAGATTCTACAGTAGAGGCTTCAATCACAATCCCATTCATGACTCACGGTACTTTTGCACAAACTGGCATGACCTGGACAGTTACATACACGCTAGGGGGCAGGAGTGCAGGAAGGATTCAAAATTCCAAAGACAGACCAAAAACACATTTGTATTGTTTTTTTTAAAAACATCATTTTTGAGGCAGCCTGACTCATGATTTTTGAACGTCTGTAGTTGGCAATACTGCAATATTTAGTTACCCACTCATTTAGCTTTGATAGTAGAAAGCAAGTTTAAAATAGCTTGAGACCCCCCAAATGCTGCCAAAAGAGCATCCTGGCTCATTGGAAAGGATCCATCTATTCTCCTCTTTCCTCAACCATCTCAGCTGTCCATCAACACTCTTTGCCCCCAAGAAAATTCCCTCTCAGCTGGGCAAGGGAAAAAGAGAAGCAGCTGAGCAAGTTATGTCTTTGGGTCTACATTTGCAGTTGAAAGCAGCTAGTTTACCATCTAAGTTCAGGTCAATTCAAAAGTGGCTTTGCACAGTATACTCAATCAGAATTTAATATCATTACAATCTAGACAATTCAGGAGTGTGTCTACAAGATTTCCAGTACTTGCTATATGACCTGGATATCCCATCTCTATTCATTAACACCCAAGAAGGGGAGCTACTGGTATCAATAAAAATAAACTTTTTTTTTTTATATCAAGAATATAGAGCCAGCTTCACAAAGGTACTCAGGGGCCTAAGCTGCCTCTTTAGATATCTAAGTCCAACATTTAGGTGCTACTAACATTTTCAAAAGCCCTGTTTAGATGCCACTTAACCTTGTAGGTATCTAAGTTTCTGCCACTAAGCAGAATGTATGCACAACCCAACCTAACTAAGATCTGATGCTGCCCCGTAGCTAACCAGCTACTTGGTGCCTTCACTCACATCTAATCCTCAGTGGGATTGTGGATAAATCCCTGTAATATTATCACTCTCATATAACTTTGTATTAAGATCTTGTCCTTTTAGATATATCTTTGTTAAGTGTTCTTATAGAATCTCTGTAACATTTCTCCTATAACTTTGTATTAAGAAAAACTTTCCTTTTTTTTTTGAGCTCTCCCCTTTCCTTGATTGTCCTGTTGAAATTAATGAGGTGTGAATGGAGAATGAAACCTCCAGCAGCAGTTGCAAGGGTGGAGAAGGTCTGGGAGCCAGATCCAAGACAATACCTGTAAAGTGAGCTCATTTTGAAGACTGGACATACAGATGCCTTGGGAGTCAAGCAGCAAGTGCCTGCCCTTGGAAGAACTCTCTTTGAAGCAGCATTAAGAAAGGCAAGGTGATGACTAATTGGCTGCATGAGAGGGATAAATATGAGGCATCTTGCAGAGGGACCCCGGATTTTCGTCTTGTCAACACGGGAGCATCGATCCGGATCGGCAGAAGCCCGGTTCTACCCCTCCCCCATCTAACTCACCTGGCCAGTGCAGTTAGGGGAAGCAACTTTTGGTAACAACAAGACGGAGCGTGCTTGTGTGTGTGTGTGTGAGAGTGCATGAGTGTCATATATCATATGCATATGATAAGTATTGATTGATCTATGTATTTTCAATAAACGTGGCGTGTTGCCTTATCCCCCTGAAAAAGATCCCTGGTGCTTCTTTTAAGCACAACATTTTGGTGGAGAATGCGAAAGGGGGAAGGTACCACGAGCATTTACAGGGTAATGAAAGAAAGGATTGAGAAGTATTGAAAAATACTGAGAAGTATTGGAAATTGATCGATCATTAAGGTATGCATACCCCTGGCTGTAGAATCCCCGGGTTAGGAAGAAATATTAGAGTCCTTGCTTCCCCCTCACTGGGTGAGGGTGTTAAGAGAAACTGGTGAAGAATTGTTTCAGGTATCTATACCCTCAGCCGTAGAGTCCTGAGAACTGGGGAGGTGTAGGATCCCTGCCCGAGCCCACGAATGGGTATAGTAATTGGTATAAGATACCCTCGGCTGTAGAGTCCCGAGACAAGGACGGAGCTTAGAGCCTCCAGTCATATGGTGGATTTGCAGCACTGTGTGTTGGAGATATTTGCTTATAGCACAGTGTGTTGGGAATATTTAATTAGTAACATTGTGGGAGGCTTTGCAACATTGTGGGTTGGACTATTCTTAATGTTTAGAAAAGTGGAATCTGGGGTCAGGCAAGGTGCTGTAGCCCTTAAAGAGGGGGGAAATTGAATTATGTAAAAGAGATTCCTTTTAAATATATCCTGCATAAATTTGGGCATAACCCATGGATGAAACAGGCTCTTGCTGACATCCACAGATGTTAAAACCTAGTGTGTGTGTTGGGGGGGGGAGGGGGAGGGAGCTAAATACTGAAAAAGAAAAAAGGAAAAGAAAAAGCAGACACAGTTTGGCTCCTATGAAACCTGCAATGAGGTGTTCCTCAAATTGACTGAATATAAGAATGCAAATATGAAACTGCAAAATTTAAAAGCCTCTGCTGCAGAAGTGGAGAGGTAGAAATGCATGTCCCTCAGTATCACTTTCCATTTAGCAAGAAAAACAGGATCAGGCCCAGATAGGCAGGTAGGTAAAAGATAGGTTGAAGGCCTTGTGGTAGAACTGAGAAAAAGCAGTAAGGACAGGTATTGGAAATCTAAATCCTTAAAACAATACTTACAAGAGTAATATCTGAAACAAGGCCAGTTTTCATTTTAAGAGATAAGAAAGTGTTTTAAGAAAAAGAAAACCACAGAGAAGTTAACTCTACAGACAATGGAGGGAATTGAGCAGTTGTGAAAATGCTAAAATGGTATAGGGGGAAAAATTGTGGTTTCTTTGCAGCCATTCTGAAGGAAAAATGGGCCCTTTTCCAAAAGAATGTCTGTAAATAATCCAGGCAAATTTGATTCAAATCCATACATTTGATTATAGATATTGCTAAAAGAACTTTAAGGGGGTTTCTATTGGAACTTAACTACCCCAATGAATAAAAGGGAATGTAATCGTTGTACAGCTATGTAGAAATAGTGTAAGAAATGTTCAGAGAGAATGTATGTGTATCTGTGTGTAAATATATACATATATAGTGTAAATAAGTGAGGTTTTCAAGACCCAGTAATCCTGTTTTGTAGGTTAGTGAACTGTTTTGTAGGCTTAAAACAAATTGGTTTGGTTTATTTTCGGTAAGACCATTTCAGTCCAAGTTGTTCAATGAAAGTACAGGAAAACTCTGTGAGCATAAAAGAAACAGTTACACCCGATACAAAGTTTAATATGGCTAAGTAATGTTATAAACAAAGATTGCACATTTTCCTGTGACATGCCATGTATATTGTAGAAGGGGTAAAAACTGCAAACAAATCAAAATCCTGTGAAGGCTCCAGGAGCCACAACAGGTTGTACTTTCCTTTTCAGGTTGCTGTGTGTGAAAGCAGGATTTAAAAGTAAAAACTCAAAACTCTAAATCTCTGGCAAAAGTTAGTGTGTCCCTTTTTAAGACAAAGCTACAGACAGCTCTGAATCTAAAAGCAAGCCAGAAAGTGTTCTGTGGTGCAAATGCCCTAGCTGGCAGCACAAAGAAGCTTTGCAAGTAATAGCTAGTTTGATCAGCAAACTATCTGAGATCAGAAACTTCAAACTGTAGCCCTCCAGAAAGAAAGGTGGGGAAAAAGATTCAAACCTAAAAAAATGAGAATCTAAAAATCTCAAGATCTAAAAACAAGCAAGAAAAAGGATTTATGTTTGCACAATGCTAAATGTGAAAACAGATACAAAAGGGGGTCTGTATAAGCAAAGATTTAAAGATGCTATTAACAAACTGGTCTCAAAGATAAGTAGTCTAAAGGAATGCTTTTAGAAAAATGGTCATTGGAAACACAACTCACACTGAAAATCCTCCAGAATTACAGTAATAATGCTTCTTGGCTATTTTCTATGCATAAACTTAACACAGCAGAAACTTGCTAACCTAGTCTGCTGTACAAGAAGAAAACTGAAGTACACCTCCTGAATTTGATGATTACACAATGGGGCAATTCACCCAAAAGAAAGGGTAGAAACCATTGAAACCTGTTTTGCCTACAAAATAAAAATATGTAACTATAGGAGTAATTGTAAGCAAAGAGAGGAATGAAAGCATATTTGTAAAAGAAAAAGTATGTAAATAATAATGTGCCACCCCCAAAGGGGTAGAAGTATGTTTGTTTGTTTGTTTGTTTTGTCTTTCAGAAAATCAGGACAAGCTGGTACCAGCTAAACCCCCTACAACACCATTGATGTATTGTAGCAACAAAGATTGTTTTATGTTTTATGTTTGTCTAATGTCTGTCTGTCTTACTAGCTTGAATACTGTGTTAAAAATGATACTGCATTAGGCAGGAAAGGTTTAATAAGCATTATGCATTTTGACTGTATTTACAGAAACCAGTATCTCAAAAGGGTAGAGGCCAAGGAATTTGAATCTTGCTAACTGGAAAAAGTGGTAAAGGGTAATTTAAAAGAAAAACTATGCATGAAACACAAGGTTTATCTATTGATAAAAAACTTAAAGGAATAAACATAAAGCACAAGGTTAAATTACTAAACAAAAAGGATAGATATGTGAAAACATTGGTTAAAAAAAATCAGTGTTAACTGGAATGTTTAAATCAACTTTCAGCCTGTAAGACCAGATGAATGCACCTGGATGTTGCATACAATTGGAAGTTTAAGGCCATTGTAACCCCATCCCTGACTATAAGGGGCAGTACGCTGCCAGTATTTTCCCCTCTGACAATTATGTTATTGTTAGCAGGGAGTTTATGGGATCAATACAGGAGGCATTTCTTTAAACCCCCTGTGCAGCAATGTATATGATGTAACGACATTTTACACATAAGGGTTGGTCACTCACTTGGACTTCCATCTTATTGCAAAATATTGTTTATTAAAAGTGTTGTTGGATAAAGAGAATATTTGTTGAATTACAACCACAAGCTCAAATTGCTTCTCATTATATAAAGTGTGACCCACTCAAGAATTGTTCTTGAGGGGTCAAAAGGGGGACAATGTGGATAAATCCCTGTAATATTATCATTCTTATATAACTTTGTATTAAGATCTTGTCCTTTTAGATATATCTTTGTTAAGTGTTCTTATAGAATCTCTGTAACATTTTCCTATAACTTTGTATTAAGAAAAACTTTCCTTTTTTTGAGCTCTCCCCTTTCCTTGATTGTCCTGTTGAAATTAATGAGGTGTGAATGGAGAATGAAACCTCCAGCAGCAGTTGCAAGGGTGGAGAAGGTCTGGGAGCCAGATCCAAGACAATACCTGTAAAGTGAGCTCATTTTGAAGACTGGACATACAGATGCCTTGGGAGTCAAGCAGCAAGTGCCTGCCCTTGGAAGAACTCTCTTTGAAGCAGCATTAAGAAAGGCAAGGTGATGACTAATTGGCTGCATGAGAGGGATAAATATGAGGCATCTTGCAGAGGGACCCCGGGTTTTCGTCTTGTTAACATGGGAGCATTGATCCGGATCGGCAGAAGCCCGGCTCCACCCCTACCCCATCTAACTCACCTGGACAGCGCAGGTAGGGGGAGCAACTTTTGGTAACAAGACAGAGTGTGCTTGTGTGTGTGTGTGTGTGTGCATGAGTGTCTTGTATCATATGCATATGATAAGTATTGAGTGATCTATGTATGTTCAATAAGTGTGGCGTGTTGCCTTATTCCCCTGAAAAAGATCCCGGGTGCTTCTTTTAAGCACAACAGGATTCTCAAAATAAGCATTCCCCCCATATCATCAGCAGGGCCCAATTCACAAAGCATGCCTACAGGGCCAGGCCTTACACAAAAGGCAGCTGAGAATGACCAGGTGAGGAATTGTTTTCAGGCTCAAGGTTGCAGGTAAAAATAATTAACTATTCATTGGAACAGGATTCTGACCCCAACTCTTCCACATCCAGTACTTTCTCCCTGCCCCTATCAATATCTATTCCACAAAGTGGAACAGCTCCAGTAAGATAGACTGAGAAAGCTTTACCTCAGAAGACCTGATAGCCTGCTGGTTAGGGGCAGTCATCAGGGACATAAAAGAGCTGGGTTTAAGTCCCATACTGGGTGGGAATGTCAGTGTGCATGTGCTCACACAGGTTGGGGGATGTCAATGAGAGGTTGTGCATGTGTGTTTATCTGGATGTCAGAGAAAGGCATAACTTGGTTTAGGTACCTATCTCTGGAGGGGGGGGTCAAGGCTGAGAATCCTAAACAGAGGGAAGTGCCTCCCTCCAGCCCATCAACCATGAGGTGAAGGTCCAAATCAACAGAAGTTTGACCCTTTTGAGGATCTAGGCATTTCACTCCTGACTGCTTAGGTGGCTACTTACTCAGTTTGCCGGCATCTGAAAATCCTGTTCTTAGGTGCCTACGTCTCCTCATATGTCATATAGGAAGCCTGCTATTTAACTCCAAGCTGAGAATTCCACCTGGCTGCAGAGCACCTGAGTTAGGCACTGCAACACCTAAGTACCTCAGTGAATCTAGCCCCAAATTCCTAGGATCAGTATAGGGTTACTAGATGGATATAGTCAAATTGTCAAGGAAGCAGAAAAGGCTGTAGTATTGAATGAATATTTTTTCGGTTCTGTATTTGTAAAGAACCTGGATGGCATACTTGTAGCTGACACTGATAAATGAAACACTTTCTACTCTGGGGTGACCACATTTATTGACATTCTGTGTTATATATGGCAATCTTCAGAACTTTAGAGAGCTGGAGTTGAATCCCTGAGACTGCCCTCTCCCAGTGCCAGAGACAATGCTCAGGGGATGGGCGGGAGTGGAGTTCTATGGCTCCCCAGATTTTTGCTGTGGTTTGCTGGCTCCACTTGGCCATATGATGCCACCAGGCCCCATCCCACATGATTGCTTGAGCCAGCAAACTGGGAGCTGCAGTCATGTTGAAAGGCAGCAACAAACAGCTGGGAGCTGCAGGGCTAGCTGATTCTTTTGCTTCTCTCTCTTCCCAAGCAGCTAACACAGGGCTGGGCAAGTGGCTGTCTGGCCCACCTAGCCTTTCATGTGGCCCGGGAGCCTTCAGGGAGGTGTGAGCCCCTTCAACTCCTGCTATTAAAGGCCCCACCCTTTCTGCCCAAGGCCCTGTCCCTTTTGGGGCAGCCTGCAACCACTGGCCCCCCTTCAAAAATTATTGCCCACCCCTGATCTAATGCTTGGGAGCTGCAGTGAGGGGCTGCTAAGGAGAAGAGGCAGAGTATGTGTGACTCAAGCTGTTAAGGAGAATGAAGCTTTAAATCATAGGTGCCGACTTCCCCTCTAGCGGCGGCGGCGGCGGCGGGGGGAGAGGGATTTCCAACAATAATCAATGAGCACATTAAATACCATCTCTTAATATTAAATATTTAAAAATCTGCCAGACCAGATAATTTGTACCCCAGAGTTTTAAAAACTCTCTTACTGTGTTAGAGACCTAACAAAGAACCACCATGGCTAAACAGCCATGTTAAAAAGGCAGTGAGAGAGAAAAGGGCAGCTTTTAAAAAGTGGAAGTCAAATCCTAGTGAGGAAAATAGAAAGGAACATAAACACTCCCAAATTAAGTGTCATAATGTAGTAAGAAAAGCCAAAAAAGAGTTTGAGGAACAGCTAGCCAAAAATTCAAAAAATGATAGTAAAATGTTTTTTAAATACATTAGAAGCAGGAAGCCCGCTAAAAAAGCAGTGGGGCCCTTGGATGATAAAGATATAAAAGGAGCGATCAAGGAAGACAGTACCATTGCGGAGCGATTAAATGATTTCTTTGCTTCAGTCTTCACGGCTGAGGATGTTACAGAGGTTCCTAAATCTGAGCCAGCCTTTTTAGGTGACAAATCTGAGGAACTCACTCAGATTGAAGTGACATTAGAGGAGGTTATGGAATTAATTGATAAGCTGAATAGTAACAAGTCTCCGGGACCAGACGGCATTCACCCAAGGGTTCTGAAAGAACTCAAATGTGAAATTGCGGAGTTATTAACAGTGGTTTGTAACCTATCCTTTAAATCCACTTTGGTACCGAATGACTGGAAGATGGCCAATATAACACCAATATTTAAAAAAGGCTCTAGAGGAGATCCTGGCAATTATAGACCGATAAGTTTAACATCAGTACCAGGCAAATTATTAGAAACACTAGTAAAGAGTAAAATTGCAAGGCACATAGAAGAGCACGAATTGTTGGGCAAAAGTCAGCATGGTTTCTGCAGAGGGAAGTCGTGTCTAACTAATCTGTTAGAATTCTTTGAAGGGGTTAATAAACATGCGGACAAGGGGCATCCAGTGGATATAATATACCTAGATTTCCAGAAAGCCTTTGACACGGTCCCACACCAAAGGCTTTTACGTAAATTAGGTGGTCATGGGATAGGAGGAAAGGTCCTTTCATGGATCAAGAATTGGTTAAAAGACAGAAAACAAAGGGTGGGAATAAATGGTAAATTTTCACAATGGAGGAGGGTAACTAGTGGTGTTCCCCAGGGGTCAGTACTGGGACCAATCCTGTTCAACTTGTTCATCAATGATCTAGAAAATGAGGTAAGCAGTGAGGTGGCCAAGTTTGCAGATGACACAAAGTTGTTCAGGACAGTCAAAAGCAAAAGGGATTGTGAAGAGCTACAAAAAGATCTCAGCAAACTGAGTGATTGGGCAGCAAAATGGCAAATGAAATTTAATGTGGGTAAGTGTAAGGTAATGCATGTTGGAAAAAATAACCCAAATTACACGTACTACATGATGGGGTCAAATTTAGCTACGACAGATCAGGAAAGGGATCTTGGAGTTATAGTGGATAGTTCTATGAAGACATCCACGCAGTGTGCAGCGGCAGTTAGTAAGGCAAATAGGATGTTAGGAATTATTAAAAAAGGGATAGATAATAAGACAAAAGATATCATACTTCCTCTATATAAAACTATGGTATGCCCACATCTCGAGTACTGCGTGCAGATGTGGTCTCCTCACCTCAAAAAAGATATATTGGCATTAGAAAAGGTTCAGAAAAGGGCGACTAAGATGATTAGGGGCTTGGAAAGGGTCCCATATGGGGAGAGGCTAGAGAGACTGGGACTTTTCAGTTTGGAAAAAAGGCGATTGAGGGGCGATATGATAGAGGTATATAAAATCATGAATGGTGTGGAGAAAGTGATTATAGAAAAATTATTTACCTTTTCCCATAATACAAGAACTAGGGGACACCAAATGAAATTGATGGGTAGTAGGTTCAAAACTAATAAAAGGAAATTTTTCTTCACACAGCGCACAGTCAACCTGTGGAACTCCTTGCCCGAGGAGGCTGTGAAGGCCAGGACTCTATTAGGGTTTAAAAAAGAGCTTGATAAATTTTTGCAGGTTAGGTCCATAAATGGCTATTAGCCAGGGATAAAGTATGGTGCCCTAGCCTTCATAACAAGGGCAGGAGATGGATGGCAGGAGATAATCACTTTATCATTGTCTTCTGTTCTCCTTCTCTGGGGCACCTGGCATTGGCCACCGTCGGCAGATGGGATGCTGGGCTCGATGGACCTTTGGTCTGACCCAGTATGGCCATTCTTATGTTCTTATGTTCTAAGGAACTCTGTACCATTAATATTGACTTTTACTACATTTTGGAATACAGAGTATGTACATTGCTAAATAAGCCAGATATTGGTTTTCCAGGGATTACAAATTTTGTTGACAAAGGTAACTGTGTTCACATAATGTGATTAGATTTCTGGAAGGTGCTGACTTATTACTGCACAATAATCTGATTTAAAAGTTAGCATTGTATACAATGTAACATTTCATAGTTTAAAAGTGGCTGACCTCAAAAAGTAATTGCTAATTCTCTCTCATTCTCTCACACTTGAAGTCTGTATCCATGTCTAAAAGACATACCGTAGTTCAGCCAAAAGTTACAGGGTTGATACAAGGATCATTAGGTGATATTTTATGATCTGTGTCATACAGGGAACCAGATGATACAATGATCCTTTAGGCCTTAAAAATTATTAATCTATCTATAAATATTTTATAACAGCTCCATCACCAAGATAGCTGGAAACTAATAATAATTTCAAAAGTGGAGTACTTTTGAAAGGGGGAGGTTAATTATAGCAAGATTCATATACTAAATCAAACATAGGACTCCATATTTAATTCCAACCACTGTATATAAATAGCTGAGAGCTGGTCTATGGAAAGAAACAGAAACAAAAATAAAGATGACAAAATTAAATTGTCTCCCTCTGGCTCTGCAGCCTAGTTGCCAGTGAATTTACCAGTCTGGGTTAGCTAGACAGTGCAATGGGCACTAAACTGAGGCAAGCCAGAAGATTCCCCTGGTTTGGTCTGGCCTGGCATATGGGGAGTACAAGCTGTCAGCCATTTAAACAGGAGCTAACGATCTGCTATCACTCTGGAAGTTTTGGATTTTATATCACACTTTCCATCAAAGCACTTACCATGCTTTATAGGAGACCTGTAAGGGAAAAGAGGATTAGCTCTTCCTCATGATGCATAAAAACAGCCTTGAAGGTTTTTTGAAAAAAATAAACCACACACACACACAGCATGCATGAGGGAGTTCTTTTTGTTTTTAACATCAGAAATTGAGATTTACTCTGGAAGACTTTATTTTGAAAAATGGAAAACTAGCAGGCATCACAAAAGACTGAAATCTGAATAGAGAAAAGGGTTTTTGGTTTTTTTAGAGTCTAAATGTTTTAAAACCTTTGTTTTTGTTAACAATTTAATTCCAGTAACTAATGTGGTCTCTGCAGTCATGCACCACCATTAAGAACCTACTGTGCGTCCTGGAATGTCCACTAAATTTGTCAGGTGCAATGAAAAGTCCTGAGAAAGATAACCGTAAAGGCTGGGATGCTTAATGGCTCTATGTACAACTCTAGCAGTACAGAAGCAAGTGAGAGAGCACTCCTGGTCAGGAGAAGTGATCCAGCTAGGCTCACCCCTTCGCTGATACTTCAGGTTCACCCTATCACATGAACCGCACGAGTTTGTCCCAAATGAAGTCAGTTCTCAGATCTTCAGAATTTGCTGATTCATCCCCTCCCCCCTCCAAAATATTACCTTCGACATCAGTGCAGCAATGTGCAAAGGTTAGACCATCACTGTGAGGACTGTGGCCCCATCTCATACAAAGCAGCATGCAGCACTGTCCAAATTCAAGGCCAAGCTTCCATAGGGCAATTGGGTGACATGGGTGAGTTCTGGTTTCCATGCCTTTCTCAGTCGCACTCCTGCTACCAGACCCTATCACTTCGGCTCCCTTGCCTCTATATCCTGTGTCTTGTCTTTCTAGATCAGAAGGGCTAGGCTAGAGAATACTTCGCAGGGCAGCGATAGGGAGAACTCTTAGTTACTATAGAGGTCTTTCCAGGTATTTGTCTGGCGGAGCTTGCCACAGGCTCCAGGTAAGGTTGCCAGATGGTTTCAACAAAAATATGGGACACACTTGACATTATATCACAATCTACATTACATTTTATTTAGAAAATACAGACATTTCTATTTTCTCAATTTGTTTCCTGAACAGAAAGCTCAAATATGGACTGTCTGGTTCAAAACCGAACACCTGGCAATCCTAGCTCCAGGTCTAACTGATCACCCAGCACAGGAGAGATCAGGAAGGAACCTTACTCTAGGTCAGACTAGCAAAGACCCAGAGGAGAGGGGTATGCCTTCCTCCGCTACACGAGCACGGGTCACTTGCATATTTAAACTAGTGTAAATGGTGAATAAGCTGTAACTTAAGTCTTTAGAGCATGATTTGAAGATTTCAATAATTCAGCCAGAGGTGGGTGGCAGGGATCCCTGGCAGGAGGGGGAGGGAGTTAGGCAGGAGGGTGGGCGCAATGTGGGGGGCTGCATGGCAGGATGAAGGGGAGTTATGCAGAAGGGGAGCAATGCGGGGGCTGCATGGCAGGCGGGGGGGGGAGAGCAAGGCGGGGGGAATCCATGACAGGAGGGAGGGCCGGGGAGCTGCGCTGCAAATAGGGCCGGGCGGACCCACGCACCAGCCCCCGCGCCCAGTCCGCCCGCGGCGCCGCCCCGCCCCCCGCTGCTGCCCCGGCCACGCCCCCCTCGGCCGGCTGTGCCCTCTCCGCGCGCTCCCGCCCGGCCCCCCCTGGCCAGGCGAGCCATAGACACGTCACGCGCCGCCTGCGCTTGGGGCTCGCGGCTGTTCCCGCAGGGGGGGGGGAGGGACACTGCCCCGCGCGCCCCTTGCCGGCAGCCCCAGCACTCCCTGCGGGCAGGGGCGAGCCCGGCCGCGCCCCTCCCCCGCGCGCGTGCGGCTGCCCCGCCCCTACCTGCCGGGCCCACGCGTCGCCCCCATAGCGGCAGCGGCAGCGGCGGCGCCGGCTCCTCAGGCAAGTCGTTGCGGCCCGCAGGCCTCGCGCGCCGCGCGGCTGGGAGGGTTCCGGGTCGCGCCGCCCCGCGCTTGCTTCGGCGCCCCCAGCCCGCGCCGCGTCCCCTCACCCCCACAGACCTGCCCCGGCGGCGCCCCGCTTCTCGGTGCCTCCCCTGGGCAAGGCGCCTGGCGGCCACGGGGCTGGCGCGTGGCGGGGTTCCTCAGCCGGGGCTAGAAACACGAGAAGCCCCAGCCCTCCAGCTGCCTCTCCGGGGAGCTGAGTTCGCAGCCCGTAGAAACATCTGGCGGTGCGAGGCCGAGGCTGTGCGCGAGCCCTGGGAGAGTCAGGGCCTTGGACAAGAAAGAGAAGAGCGTGTAAAAAAAACAAACCCCCAAATGCTAAATAAGAACAAGCCGGCAGGGGTCACACAACTTAAACCAACAACAACAAGAAAACAAACCCGCAAGCGTTCAGAAAATCAGCACAGTACAGTTGGCAAATGGGCCTCAGCAGCCACGAACAAATAAGAGCTAGTTCGAGCTTGGTGACATTTGCCTCTCTGCGCGGGGGGGCAAATGAAATACAAGGGAAAGCAGGTCTGGGCTCAGATATTTTGATTTTAAAACATTGTGTCCTCTCCCCCCCCCCCTTTCCCTTACAATCATTTTTCTTTGTAAATCTTGAGGTGGGGCCTTGGTCCTGCAAATATTGATACAAGTTACATAGATCGGGAGCTGTACTGAATTTAGTAGGCTGGTTCTCCAGCCTTACCACTTTAGTTCCCTACAGGCTGTACTGGGAGCTGGCAGGACAAACAGGCAGGGTGGGGAGTCAGTGCACCCCAGGCATGCAACAAGGCTCATCTCCTCTGAGGGTCTAGCACAAAAAGTCAATTTCAATTTGGAGCCATAGATCCAGGGGCTTCAGCACCCAGAGTAAAAGGTAATATAAATAATTCAAGTCATTGGAGCAGGAGGACTGGAACCAGAGTGTTAGGTGGGTGCTTTAACAGTCAGTTTAGAGTTATTCCAATTGTCTTGGTCTGGCACTCCCTCTCTCTGGTGCAATGAGTCAATATGTGTAAAAAGGCTCTGAAAAGTCAGGCCCTAGGCATCTGAAAAATGGTCACCCAAAATGGCAAAATAAGTTGCCATTTACCAGTTTAAGATTAATTTTTCACATTTCTGTTACTCATCAGTAAGATGGGAATTGTTATACTGAGCGCCCTACAAATCCACAGAAATCCACTTTACAGTCATGGGTATCCATGTCCATGGATATGGATGTGAATACCTACCGCTCATTTTTTGCAAATGCATTGTATCTGCACTGGGGTCTAATACCATATCTCATTGGGTTCTTGTAAAGATAAATTCATTAATATTTGTGAGGTACTGAGATACTACAGTAATGACTATCATAGACAAGCCCATGAGGAGACTGATAATTCTGTATTCCATGCAAGGTTTAAATTATATGCAATATTTAAGATATGGGGCACACACTGAATTGTGAAGATGCTTCCTGTTCAGTGAGCATAATCCACCCTGAATAAGATCCTGGAGCAAAAATAGTACGTGCCAACCCCAAGGTGAAGCTGGAGATCATCGGACTTGAACTATGTACACTTAGGCAGAAAAAAAAATGGAAACAGGACTAAAGTCTCCCTCATAGCAGTATTGGCCAACCCAAAGGTGTAAAAGACTTAAGAGGTTTGGAAGCCAGCACAACCAAAAGAGAAGCAGCAGGACACAAACTGATCTGCAATTCAAATTATCTAACATTTTCTCCACTGTGATTTTACTTCAGGGTAATCTCTCCTAGGCTTCCTGGAAAGTCCAAACTACATAGATCCACTGGATTACCCTTGTTCACACATTTGATGACTCCCTCAAATAATTCTAATACATTGGGGAGCCATGATTTCAGTTTACAAAAAGCTGTGTTGATTCCTACTCAACATACACTTTTTATATAGCTGTCAATTCTGTAAATTATGTTTTTACTATATTTTCAATCAATTTGCCTGGTACTGAAGTTAGGCTTCCTGGACTGTGATTGCCAGGCCTTTTAAAAAAATCTGTTACTGGTAAAACTTTTATAATCCAATACAACCTACTGTGAGTTGGAGGCTTGGTGAGTAAATTGGGTATTACAATAGCTACCTTCCAGTCATCTGTTAAAGAGGCTGATGAAAGTGTTAGGTTACATACCACAGTGAGTAGTTCTGCAGTAGGGATGTAAATGGTTAACTGATAAACCTCACCCTTAACAGGTGAGAGTTACCCTTTGTAGTTAACCACTGGATCAGGGCTCATTGCAGGCAGGAATAGCTCCCCTTTTCATGGCAGGCCTGGTCCCCCTGCCACAGGTTAACACGCTGGCTTCTTGGGAGCTGCAGAGCCCACAGAAAGCCTCCTCCTGGGGAGGTTGCTTCGCTGCGGGCTCCGCTGCATAAAGCTTAAATAAGCTTATTTAAGCTGTCTGCGGCAGAGCCCACAGCATGTATAACCCCTAGGTTTTAGTGGTTACATAGTCACATTTTTAAATGCCTGTTTACATCCCTATTCTGCAGTTTTATATTTGAGTTGTGAAGGAAACATCTGATGTGGGTGACTGACTACAGTTTAATTTGCTGCAAAACTTCCTTTATTGATCCCTCAGCCTGGGGCTGTTTCTCAGATTTTTCATCTAAAAAAGAAATGGTTTGATCATGGGTATTTCCATCATATTCTCTTTATTGACGATTAATTCAAAGAATTTATTTAGCTTCCCCAAAACAGCCTGGTCTTCCTTACTTCCACCTTCCTTAATTTGATTGTCCAGTAGTACCAGAGTGACATGCCTCTTGCTTTTGATGTTCTTAAAAAATTGCTGTTAGCTTTTGTGTTTCTTATTAGTTGCTCTTCAGATTCTTTTTGGTCTGCCTAATTATACATTTACACTTGACAGGATTTATGTTCCTTTCTATTTTCCTCATTACTATTTGATTTCCAATTTTAAAGAAAGCCTTTTTGGCCTGACCACCTCTTTTACTGAGTTGTGTAACTGTTCTGACATTTCATTGGGTTTTTTTATCCTTTTTTTTAAGCTCAGTGTTTATATTTAGTTTGAACCTGTACTATGGCAGCAGAGCCAAATGGATTTTCTCTTCTGTGAATATTATTTTTCATTCCACTGGGCATCTGGCATATGCCCTACCAATCCAGCAGAGGCATTCCTGGTTTAGTGGTTGAGGACTCAACTTGCAATAGGTCATACTAGATTATGGGGTACCAGTAGCAGGCCAAACATACCCAACCTGACAACAAATGATTATCTACAGATTTAGTAACAGAGAGGTAGCCGTGTTAGTTTGATCTTGGTAAAACAAAAAAAGCAGTCATGTAGCACTTTTAAAGACTAACAAAATGGTTTATTAGGTGATGAGTTTTCAGATCATAAGCTGAAAGTGAATTGGCATGACCATTATATAACCCTCTGTTACAGAATGTCATGCCAATTCACCTTCAGCATATGATCTGAAGAAGTGGGTCTGCCCCACGAAAGCTCATCACCTAATAAACCATCTTGTTTGTCTTTAAAGTACTATATGACTCCTTTTTTTGTTCTACAGATTTAGAATATTCTGTGGTAGCACATTTCTGGACCAATACTCTCTCCCTTTTCCCTGTGACTTGGCTTTCAAGGTGCTTCTCACACCGTCTCAGATAGACCCTTGAATCTGGATCTCTCATATCCCAAGTGAGTGCCCTAATCACTAGTCTACTGGGTGCTCACTCTCCATTGTCATTTGTCTGAGACCTGATCCCATAGGTGTGTTCTGAGAATACCTACCAGATCAAACCCCAAAGGGGAGCCAACAGGGGGATCACCTTGACTGGGGCTTAGACACGAATTAGGGCTCAGAATAGCTTCCTAGCTGTGGGCAGCATCAGGATTTGGTGACTTCATGCACATCTGCCTGTATCAATGGAAACATGGGCACCGACAGCGTAAAGCAGCACTGTGTAGTGGCTTGGAGGGTATCAGAGGCAACACACCAAAAGAGGCATTTATGCGGCTTAGTACCTTTGTGAATCTGGCCTACAGTGCCTTTGGTCAGCCACAATGAAGAATTAATGCAGTAAAAACTTTTAGTCAGCCTTCATGTAAAGATCAGCTAGAAGAAGTCATCTGCAATAGCCAAGTGTCATTTCCACACAATCCAGGAACTAGATTGCATATCACTGCCATCCTATCTATTATTACCTATTTGAATAAATACAGACACTTTTATCGCACCCTAGTTCATGGTCAACTTGTTGGCGGATATTTAGAGCAGGATCAGATTTGACTTAAGAATTAAGACCCTCCAAATGAAAATATCAGCCTGTTTTGTCTATCCATTCTGGGAGGGATTTAAAGAAGTGTGAATTAATTGCACTGAATGACCGCTGGGTGGTGTCAGTGCATAGCCTTTGCCTCATTTCAGCATTTTCCCTCAGCAGTTCCTAGCCCCGGGAGGGGGA
This sequence comes from Pelochelys cantorii, assembly GCA_032595735.1. Lineage (NCBI taxonomy): Eukaryota > Metazoa > Chordata > Testudines > Trionychidae > Pelochelys > Pelochelys cantorii. Next base: position 208,824,982 of record CM064326.1, read on the forward strand.
GGGAGGGGAGGGGGAGATGCGAATACAGATCTAATCCTGTAAGGCATCCTTCAAGAGCAATTTTTGGGTGAGGAGGAAAGAGTTTTGCACTCAGAAATTTGACAGGATTGGTACTTGAGGAACCTTCTTGCTTTAAATAGTGCTTGCTGCTGGCTCCATCAGTCTCTTGTTCTATTTACTGCAGGAAATGCTTCCATCACTAGAATCCCCTCACTTGATTTTTAAGAGTTTTACTTTTAAAGCCAGTTCTGTAGTTCTTATTGTTATGTTTCTGTATTGCCAGTATTTGCAGTTTGATTATAAGCAACACATTTTTGGCTGCGGTTACAGGCAGCATTGTGAAGTGCGAGGCCATAGCATTAGGCAAGCAAAATCAGAAAGGCAGAGGAGCATCACTTTACAACTCCCTGGTGCTCAGCTTACAGGGAACACTGTCCAGTGGGCATATATACTTGGACTTTCCAGGAAGCCTAGGTGAGATTACCCTGAACCAAAATCACAGTAGAGAAAGTATTAGGTGATTAGCACTGCAGTTCAGTTTGTGCTCCGTTGCTTATCTTTTGGCTCTGCTGGTTTCCAAACATCTTGGTCTTTTACACCTTTGGGGTTGGTCAATACTGCTGTGATGGGGACTTTAGTCCTGCTTCCCCCTTTTTTTCCTGCCTAAATCTACAAATCTCATGATTCAAGTATGATGAGCTCCTGTTTCATCTTGGGGTTGACACATACTATTTTCGCTCCAGAACCTTTGCCTCATTCAGGATGGATTATGCTCATTGAATCGGAAGCATCTTCAACGAAGTTGCACAAATAATAAAACAAAATGAAAATAAAGATTAATAAATGCTAAGGATTGCACAGTGGAAAAAATAATTCCAACTCTGCATACAAAATTATGGGGTCTAAATTAGTTGTTACCACATGAAAAAAAGTTCTTAGTGTCATTGTGCATAGTTCCCTGAAAACATCTGCTCAGTGTGCAGTGGCAGCCAAAAAAAGCAAACAATGTTAGGATCCATGAGGGAAGGAACAGATAAGACGACAGAAAATATTGTAATGCTATCATATGAATCCATGTTACTCCCATACCTAGAATAATGTGCACAGGGAAGGTTACTCACCTTGTGCAGTAACTGGAATTCTTCGAGATGGTTGTCCTGGCGGGTGCTCCACCTTTACATGCGCCAGCGCCGCTGTGCCTCTGATCGGAGATTTGCGATAGCAGTGCCTGTGGCCAGCTGCACACGCAGAGTGCAGCCACGTGCAGTCTGAAGCAGCTACTGTGCATGTGCAGCCGGCCGCCTCCTCAGTTCCTTCTCAGCCGCCACCGGCTTTGGTCACAGTTCAGCAGTCGCCCTTTACCTCATTGACAAGTTATATAGTTAGCCAGTTTTTTTAGATAGTTATTACCTCAGAAATCCTTTCCTAGTTGTTACTCATTAAACTTTCTCTTAGATTATAGTGATAGTTCAAAAAAAAAATCCATTTTCTATAGCCAAGTCCTACCATAGCTAGTTTTGTTTTGTTGTTGTTGTGGGGCTTTTTTTAGATAAGCAGTTAAATGGACATAGCAGCTCCACCCAAACTGGACTGGTGTCTGGGACATGCCTGGTTCGCCCGGCTTCAAAAAGCGTACAGGCTGCAGGCTATCTATTTCAGTCTCAGATGGACACAAACAGTGCGTCCGCTGTCTGAGGGAAACGCACCCCACAGAACACTGTCCTCATTGTCAGAAACTGGCAGCGTGTACCAGGAAATCGAGAGAATTACAACTAAAAATGCTCCAGTTGGAGAAAAAGGCTCGGTCGGCTTCTGACCCTGAGCAATCTACTCCTCCCAGACAGAAATCACCTTGGATGGGGTCAGAGAGCGGCTCCCATCGGGTTGAGCCCAAAGGACTGGGACAATACTTACCCAAAGAAAAGGTCCTATTCTTCCTCAGGGACTGTCTCTTCCCTGAGGAAGCATCCTCTCTACAAAAATGCTGCACCTCCACCCCCAGCACAAAAGGGGTCGGACAAGCAGCCTACAAGTGGGGCCAGCAATGGAAGGAGCCATGACCCCAAGCACAGAGAGCGTGCCTCAGCTAAAGTACCAGAGGCGAAACACAAAGCCTCCTCATTGGCACCAGTTAAAACTCCCTCTGCACCAGCCGCGGCACATAACAAGCAGAGCTCACAAGTGGAAGCGAGCGCAAGCATTCTCCATGCAGCAGCAGCAATACCAAAGCTGATGGAGAAAGTGAATAGGAAAGTGTTATTTGCCCCTTCACACAATTAGGCATCATCCAATGAAATTAATAAGCAGCATGCTTAAAGCTAAGATAAGGAACTACTTCACATCACACACAGTCAACCAGTAGAATTCATTGTCAGGGGATGTTGTGAAAGCCAAAATCATAAATGGGTTGAAAAAAGAAATAGATCAATTCCTCAAAGATAGGTCAGAGACCCAACTCCATATCCGGGGTGTCCCTAAACCTCTTACTACCAGAAGCTGGATCTGGACAGTAGGGAAGGGATCAGTCAGTAAATTGTCCTGTTCTGTTTGTTCCCTCTGATACAAGCCAGTTGGAAAACAAGATACAGGGCTAGATGGACCATTAGTCTGACCCAGTATGGTCATTTGCAGGTGCTTTATGCAGGTGTGAAAATAACTTAAATTTCTTGCATGTATTGTCCTATCGCAACCTGCCCCCTCTCCCTCTACGGGTGCGTGTGTTTATTCTTAGGAAGCATTTTTAAAAACTACTTTCTACTGTAAATTGTGTACCCGACATAACAGACTAATCTAATAAGGATGGGAGAGGTCATTCCAATCTCTGTTCATATACTGAATATAAAATTGCTTTACTTCAGCAAGAGGATCCACCTTTACGGTCTACTTGGGCGAGGCCCTGACAATATGGTTATGGAAGCGAACCTATTCCACCTGACAAAAAATAAAAACTGAAACCTGAAGAGGATTTGTAATGTAAAGTATTGTGAATGGAAAATATATGTAATTAAAGCAATACTCTTATTTTCAGCTATTAATGCAGTTTCATTCCCATTGGAATGTGTGGGGGTATGGGGAGGTTCAGGGCAGGGGGTAGGAGCTGCCAGAGGTACAGAGCAGGAGATTGGGTGTGTGAAGAGAACACTTAGAGGTGGGGATGCAGGTGGCTCAGGGCAGGTGGCTGTAGGGGGTGTGGGACATGCAGGAGTCGGGGTTGGGGAATTATTTAATATTAAGGGAAACAAAAAATAAAGAAATAAAGTCTGCAGCAGACTGGAAGACAGCATGTTATTAATAGTGATGGACAATGGACCACTATTAACTGCAGCAGAATTTAAGTCATCTTGGAGGGAATATAATTCTGATCATGTCATTAGTACCCTACATTATCCACAAGTGAATGGAGACACTGATATAGCTATTGAGACAGCCAGAAAATCCTGTCCTTGCTTTTCTAAGCTACTGATCAACACAAATGACAACTGGATACAGTCCAACACAACTCCTAATGGAAAGACAACACAGAAAAAACAGTTACTAACTTTGCCTCTTGTTTTTCGAGTCATGTTGGCAATGTTCATTCTAATGTAGGTGTGTGCTTGCCTGAAGTACTGCTGCTGGAAAAGTTTTCCCTCAGTGGTATCCATTGGGTTAGCTCTGGCATCCCTTGGACTCGTGCACTCATAGTGCTGGTATAAAGAGGGCTACCAACCTGCAGACCTCTCAGTTCCTTATCATCAGCCTACTCTGACAGAGGTTAGGAGGATGGGTCATGGAATGGACACTTCTTGAAGAACAAAAAGGATGGTCAGTCACCATTTTTTCTTCTTTGAGACTGTCAGGGCTATTCCTCACTCTGGCATTCTGAGTGCAGAAAGTGAAGGCCCACAAGAGAGCTTCAAAACCTTGCATCTACAGGCACCGGTTACAAAAAACTTCCCCCCAGAATCATAATCCACAGATTTTGGGAATCGCTGCCACCATCAAGTGCTTTTTTGTCCCTAAAAACCAGGGGTGAACACTTGAAATCACTCCAAGGGGTACCCTAAGCTCTTTTGCCCCAAAAGAGCTTGAAAAAAAGAAGAGAAAAACAAACTGCAGTCTCTGGTAGCTGACCCTGCAGTCGGAGGCATGCAGATACACACAGACAGACCTTCCAGGACACAAGAATCAAATCATCACCTTAAGAAAGTTATTTTTATTACAAAACAAAAGATAAACTTGAAAAAGCATACTTGGTTACTAGATGTTACAGCACAACTATGGGAAACAAAAACAGAGAAAAGTCTCTGGGCACAATGCAAAATAGCAAATGGGGAGGGGAAGCACGGATTCACACAGACCAGTTCAAACCAAACCACAAAATAAAGAAAAATTACCCTGAATGCAACTGGAGTCACTTTTCCCTTTTACTTCTAATTTTCTCTTGTCAGTCCACTCCCTTGCCCTGAATTCCATGGAGGCATGGCAATCCTTCCTGGGTTTAAATCATTCTGTGTGTCTCAACTCCTGGTTTATCTCACACACAGAAAGCAGGTAAGGAATCTATAACCAATTCAAATTTCAACCCTCTATCTTGATTGGTTTCCTTGGCCAACACCTTTGCTAGTTACCTGAGTTAACCCCTTAGTCACCAGGTGCTGGTCAGCACTCCTCCTGTCCATTACAGAGAACTTGCTCATATCCATTTCAATGTAGGTAACTCCCAAGCAGCTGCACAGGTATCCTGACCATAATGCCACCTGGTCAAACTCAGCATTGTCTCTAGCCTGTTGGGTGATGTGAAAGTGTGAGCTGATGACCACATTGCCTCTCTGCAAATGTCCTGGATTGGAACTTGTGCCAGAAGGGCTGCCAAAGATGCTTGGGTCCTCATGTACTTTGCAGTTAGAGCAGAGGGAGCAGCGACCTTTGCAAGGCTGTAGCATGAGCAGATACAAGAAATGATCCATGATGAAATTATCTGGTTCCATCCCCACAATGGTAGGGAAGGAATGCCATGGGGTTAAGCTGCAGGATGGTGAGGTATGGCATGCTAGTTTACAAGGTTACATTATTTAATGCTTAAAAATCACTATTTTAAGTGCTAAATGTTACCTGTTTTTATTGTGAAGTACAATCCGAAATGTGTTCAGTGCACTACAGTTCAGACTGTGGTTGTGGTTCCAATGAAGTTGTTCTGTATTTCTGCAGAGGATGTGTGGGGAAATTAGACTAGGAGGCTTCTCTGTATCTGTTCCCCACATGCAAAACATTTTTTTCTTTTCAAACGTAAGTATTAAAATTTAGGACATGCCTGTGTAAAAGGACAACCCCAGCTGGCTGTATTCTTGATTGCATCCCGAACAGACTCCAAACTTTGAACTCATCCATTGACGGTAACCATGAGGCTCATGGCAAACTAAGTTTGGAAATAACAGACCTTGAAGCATGTTTAGCACTGGAAAGGAAATGCCTGGCAAAACTGGCTACCGCACCAGCAGGACAACAAAATGAAGCCCACTCCACAGCCCAGTGTCTTGACCTATTGCTATGGACGGAGAATAAGAACACAGCACATGCCCTTTTCACTTAAAGACATTCTTTATTTGATATTTTTATATACAATATTACCTTTCGTCTGTAAAAAGTACATATGCAGGGTACCAGGTTGGAGGCAGCCAGAAGGTCCCCAAATCAGAAGGTTGTCTCTTGCCCCTCTGTTATTTCAGAAGAAAAATAATCTGTGACCTTGAAGTGCATAAAGGCAGAATGACAGTGATAATGACAACAGACTTTGACTGAAACCAGCTATGCAATATTCCCTCTAACTTGTAGTGGTCCCCACCCTTGTGGGCAACTGTACAGAAGTCGAAGACAGTGCTTGTCCTCCTTATTAGAACGGGGCACATGCTAACCTGTAATGGAGCTCAGGTCGCTCTCAGTATGACAGCCCAACCTGCGCTTTGGGGCAGAGTAATGTTTCCCAAAACATGGCATGTGAAGGACTAGTGGAAGGGTCGTGGTGGGGGTGTAGTCAGATCACTCAGTTGTTCTCCAGATCATCAGCTTTCATTTTTTTAAAATAAAATCAATCTCTAGGTGTTATGGCTCTGGCAAAAACCTTAGAAACATGGGAGTAAGCCCTCGTCTACACAAGGAAATTAGGTCAATATAACTATATTGTTCAGGAGTGTGAAAAAAACATGCCCCAGTGATGCAGATAATCTGACCTTTTCCCCATTGTTGACAATGCTCGGTCGACAGGACAGTACTCCCATCAATCCAGCTACTGCCTCTCAGGAAGGTGGAGTAACTACGCCAATGGTAGCTAACATGTTCACTTATGTGCTACAGCAGTGCTGCTGCGGTGGCTTATGCGTAGACATACCCCAAGTGTAATAAATGCCTGTCTGCCTGAGTTGGTAGAGAGCATGCATGAAAGGATAGCAGTGAAGGATAGCTTCATGCAGCCTACAAGGGCAAGGGGCGATTTAGAAACTGGGGAAGTCCCAGTCCTGGGGTGTGAATGGGGCTGGGCCAATGTGCAACACCAAGATGTCAGCTCAATCAGACAACCCTGCCATTCCCCCTGGCAAGCAAGAGGCCCTGGTTAAACAAAAGCCACCATTGTGGAAGTTATTAAAATTTGCTGGTGCCCATAAGGACACTTTTACTATGAAGGAGGTAATATTTTATACTGGCCAATATATTATGTCTAAACAATTATATGATGAAAAAGAGCAGCATATTATCAACTGTGCAAACTATCTTCTTGGAGATCTATTTGGGGTACTAAGCTTTTCAGTAAAAGAACCCAAGAGAGTATATGCCATGATTCCCAGAAACCTGACAGCAGTCAGTCAACAAGAGAATGAGACCAGGATCAACTTGAAAAAGACAATGTTCTTAAGGAATCCATGCAAGAATCAATTGATGAGAAACAGACATCCCTAAATTTGACTGGTAAGCCAACTAACTCTTCTAGGAGGATGCACAGTGAATCTAAAGAAAATTCAAGATGTATAGAAACTTTTCAAAGACACCATAATAGAGGCCCAACTTAAATGTATACCCCAAATTAAAAAACACAATAAAAGAACCAAAAAAATGCCACCGTGGGTTAACAACCAGGTAAAAGAAGCAGTGATAGATAAAAAGAGATCTTTTTAAAAGTGGAAGTCAAATCCTAGTGAGGAAAATAGAAAGGACCATAAACTTTGTCAAATTAAGTGTAAAAATATAATAAGAAAATCCAAAAAAGGAGTTTGAAGAACAGCTAGCCAAAAACTCAAAAAGTAACAGTAAAATGTTTTTTAAGGACATCACAAGCAAGAAGCCGGCTAAACAACCAGTGGGGCCCTTGGACGATCGAGATGCTAAAGAAGCCCTAAAAGATGATAAAGTCATAGCGGAGAAGCTAAATGAATTCTTTGCTTCAGTCTTCATGGCTGAGAATATTGGGGAGATTCCCAAACCTGAGCCATTCTTCTTAGGTGACAAGTCTGAGGAATTGTCCCAGACTGAAGTGTCATTAGAAGATGTTTTGGAACAAATTGATAAACTTTACAGTAACAAGTCCCTGGGATCAGATGGCATTCACCCAAGAGTTCTGAAAGAACTCAAATGGGAAATTGCAGAACTATTAACTGTGGTTTGTAACCTATCCTATAGAAATCAGCTTCTATACCTAATGATGGGATGATAGCTAACGTGACACCAATATTTAAAAAGGGCTCTAGAGGTGATCCTGGCAATTACAGACTGGTAAGTCTAATGTCAGTACTGGACAAATTAGTTGAAACTATAGTAAAGAATAAAATTGTCAGACACGTGGATGAATATAATTTGTTGGGGGAAAGTCAACATGGTTTCTGTAAAGGGAAATCATGCCCTACTAATCTGCTAGAGTTCTTTGATGGGGTCAACAAATATGTGGCCAAGGGGGATCCAGTGGATGTAGTATACTTAGATTTCCAGAAAGCCTTTCACAAGGTCCCTCACCAAAGGCTCTTAAGTAAAGTAAGTTGTCATGAGATAAGAGGGAAGGTCCTTTTGTGGATTAATAACTGGTTAAAAGACAGGAAACAAAGTGTAGGAATAAATGGTAAGTTTTTTGAGTGGAGAGAGGTAACTAGTGGGGTCCCCCAAGGGTCTGTCCTGAGATCCATCCTATTCCATGTATTTATATATGATCTAGAGAAAGGGGTAAACAGTCAGATGGCAAAATTTGCAGATGATACCAAACTGCTCAAGATAGTTAAGACCAAAGCAGACTGTGAAGAGCTTCAAAAAGATCTCACCAAACTAAGTGATTGCGCAACAAAATGGCAAATGAAATTTAATGTTGATGAATGTAAAGTAATGGACATTGGAAAACATAATCCAAACTATATATACAATATGAGGGGGACTAATTTGGTGACAACTAGTCAAGAGAGAGATCTTGGAGTTATTGTGGATAGTTCTCTGAAAACAACCACTCAGTGTGCAGCGGCAGTCAAAAAAGCAAATAGAATGTGAGGAGTCATTAAAGGGATAGAGTAAGACAGAAAATATCTTATTGCCTCTGTATAAAACCATGGTATGCCCACATCTTGAATACTGCGTACAGATGTGGTCCCCTCATCTCAAAAAAGATATATCAGCATTAGAAAAGGTTCAGAAAAGGGCAACAAAAATTATTAGGGGTATGGAATGGGTCCCATATGAAGAGAGATTAAAAAGACTTGGACTTTTCAGCTTAGAAAAGAGGAGACTAAGGGGGGATATGACAAGAGGTCTATAAAATCATGACTGGTATGGAAAAAGGGAATAAGGAAAAGTTATTTACTTATTCCCACAATATAAGAACTGGGGGTCACCAAATAAAATTATTAGACAGCAGGTTTAAAACAAACAAAAGGAAGTTTTTCTTCACGCAGTGCACAGTCAACCTGTGGAACTCCTTGCCAGAGGATGCGGTGAAGGCTAGGATTTTAACAGGGTTCAAAAAAGAGCTAGATAGATTCATGGAGGTTAGGTCCATCAATGGCTATTAGCCAGGATGGGTAGGAATGGTGTCCCTAGCCTCTGTTTCTCTGGAAATGGAAGACAGGGAAGGGGTCATGCGAGGATTACCTGTTGTGATCCTTCCCTCTGGGGCATCTGGCATTGGCCACTATCAACAGACAGGATACTGGGCTAGATGGACCTCTGGTCTGACCCAGTATGGCCGTTCTTATGTTCTTCAGAGGAACAACCCAGTGAAAGAAGAAAACGGCGTCAGTCAGACAACACTTCCCTTACATTTGATGAAAGCTTCTCTTGTGTGTTGTAAGTACGCTAGTCTGTGAAGCAAGCAACAACAGTGACTCAACATCAACAAACTCTGCAAGTCTTGATCTTTATGCCAGTTCATTAAGCATGGTTTGACCAGAGTTCTGTTTCAGACCAGTTCAGAGTTGAGTTTGAAGTTGAGTCCATTTATTCAGAAGATTATAGCCATAATGAAGGACAAGAACGCACAGATGAAGATGATGAGGTATAACAGATATGTATTAGACCAAAGAGTGATGCTGATTCATTTGATGAAGATCCTGAAATTTCACTAGCTGATTATTGGAAATGCACTAAATGCAATGAAATGAACCCTCCCCCTTCACGATATTGCCCCAGATTCTGGGCTCTTTGTGAGGACTGGCTTCCTGATGAAAAGGGACAAATCTGACAAGATAAAGTTGGAAAGTTCCATGCAGCTAAAGCACAGAGTTTTGTGTTCCCAATTGTAAGAAAATGAATGAAAAAAGGAAAGAACCAAGTGTTCAAGAAAGTGAGGATACATCAGCCCAAACCTCTGAATCCCAGGAAAGTGAGGAATATTCGTACCCAGCTATATCCAGAAGCATCTTTTGTAGCAGCCAAGAAGATTGCAAAGAACCTGACAAAAAAGAGATAGAAGACAAAGAGGAAAGTATGGAATCCATTCTACCCCTTTTCTGCATAGATCCCTGTATCATATGTCAGAGCAGACCTAAAAATGGTTGTATAGTTCATGACAAGACAGGGCATCATATGTCGTGTTTTACTTGTGCAAGGAAACTGAAAAAGTGGAATAAACCCTATCCAGTTTGCAGACAGGCAATTCAGACTATTGTGCTAAATTCTTTTAGTTAGTTGTAAGGGCCACAGCCTATGCTCCACTCCATCCTTTCAGACACATTGCAATTCCATTCCTGACCAGTGTAGACAGATTTTTCTACCTTGAGAGCATTACCACTTTCTGGGGATATGTGAGGTGGTAAAGAGCTTACTTGATATCTGACTTATTTTGCATTGTATTGTGCAGTTGGTTGGTGGGGTTTTTTTTGGGAGGGGGGTTGGCCTCTTCTCATGATGTAGAGGTGGAAGAGGTCCAATCTCCATTTGGGGCCCTTCCAAGACACTCAGTTCCACCTCATACAGCCACATCTTATACTTACAGTATGCTTTGTCTAACACAATTATTAGGAGAAAAATCTGTCTACGTTGGTCAGGAAAATCATGACTGCTCCCTTCATTTCAATGAGTGCTAAAACACAGAAAACAGGCCATTTGGGGGTCTCCAGGCTCTTTCACAAGGGCATTTTGCCACAAGTGCACACTTTGTTTTCCGTTCCTGTTTCTTCCTATAAGAACACACATGACTGTAGATATTGCCACCCAAGGCAGCAGCTACTTGAATGAAAGCTAGATCTATGAGTCTGTATTGTGAGAAGATATAGCCCAAGATCTGGAGACAGCTAACACAAAATGTCACTGTTAAAAAAATAAATCTACCTTCCGAAACGTCTGTAAAACAGTAGCAACATAATGAAAGTGACAGTGTGCTAGTGTGTCACGTGTACCCAAGAGAAAACAGAGTCTGAGCTCTTGCTTGCAGCTAACTCCATGCTGCAGGTCAGTATCCTAGGTCTGAAAAGAGCTGAGGAACAGCCTACTGCCTGAAGTCAGGAAAACAAAATGGACGCTTCAGCATCTATGTCAGACTGTTATGGACATCTGCTCAAAATTCACAACAGCCAAATTCATTATGCTCTGGGAGCATCCCAGAATGCTGCAATGCATGAAGAGTACAGCAATTAGTTCGCAAAACATATTTCTCTAGAAGCAGGCAGCACCTTCATAGCTTTAAGAGAGACGAGCAATTGCATTCTAAACTGGAATATAGTCAAAACCAGCAGATGCTGTGATAACAATTTAACAGGAAGGAAATATCCTTAATCTGGAACCTGTGACATGTTTAGACACAGGAGAAAAGGTAGTATTGTACATCTGCCTGGAGAAAATAATAATCCCCTTACTACGAAGTGGCTCAGGACCTAAATTCAAATACTTCTTGTGGCAGTGAATTAGCCCCTGTGAGACTCACACAGGCAATTAATTTGAATGGTGGTTCTGTAAATCAAACCAGTGGGAAATCAAACCAGCGGGTGGGAAAAGAGTAAACATCAGTGAGAGGTTTGGTGTTTCTATTTTTGGGACTCTAGAATTCTGTCCTTGACCTTTCTCTGACGAGTCTGGCAGTCCTTCTGTGCTTCCCATGGCTGGGCTGGAATAGAGCCTGTTACTAAAGTCTCCCTGTTTTTCCTCAGTCCCACTCCGACAGAGAGAGACATACAACATGGAGGCAATGAAGGGCAGATTCAAACTGGGATGGAAAAAACTCAATTTAAACTACAAAATATTTGAATGTTAAAATGGAAAAGCATTAGTTCTTCAATCAGTCATTAATTCCTAATTAGAAAATTACATTTTATGGCAGTAGTAAAAAGAATCAATTTATTTTAATTTGAAGTAAACAATTACTTGAATCAAAATTATTTCCTACATACATCTTTGACTTTTTTCAAGTTTATTTTTTTTCACTAGTGCTGCAAATTACAGTAATTGAGTAATTAGTATTAAGGTAAAAACTCTTGAATTTGAGTGTTTTCTAAATTCTCTCTCAAAGTTGCAGTCTCAAAGATCATCCAGATAACATTTGTTCTTAGAGTCCACCAACAGATGACAAGGGGATAGTTTTTAAATCTTTAATATCAAAATGGAATATAGTAAACTTAGCATTAAGATCAGACTCTCACCATGGGAGTCAGTGCTTCTACCCTTGTCTTTTCCAGGCATGGCTTTTTGTCTGTGCATTAAGGCCACAGGTTTATGTGAATTGGGGATTAAAAATGGAAAAACTAAAAGCTACGTGAGACATGCAAAGTGGGGCAGCTTGCAGCCAGGCCACTCAGGACAAGATGGGCCATTGTGTATTGAAGGATACTTTTCTGCAGGACAGCGTTGTGCACCAATGGTGAGGGTGCCCATGGAGTTCACTGTAGCGCTCTGCAGGCTGCATACTTTTGTCTCCATCCCATCCTAGAATTCCCATTGTGGTAATTTTCTCATTATAGAAAGCTCTTTTTCAGGGACTTAAGACTCAAAGAAAACCCCCAAACCTCTCCTTATGCTGACATGAGGGGAATGATGTACTGAGAGCCCAGGAAGGCTCCAATCATTACAAAGGTCAAAGGATTCAAAAGACAAAAGTGTTTTGTGGCTGGCAGTCTAGTGATAGTATTTCCATCTGCAGTGAACTGATAAAGCTACAGCAGGACTATTGTAAATGTGTAAAGAGGGCAGAAGCACCTCTAGATGTTCTACACCCAGCCCTTTCTCAGCTGAAGGGACAGACTCCCTGGGGAAAGGATTTGGGGAGCCGTGAAGAAGAGTTTAAAGAGGAGAACAATCCTTTTTAGCCCTCAAGGTGCCAGGACAGGAGTGACAAGATTTGCCTTTTGAAGTTTAAGTATTTTTAAATAAATATAGTCCACAATGGGGGTTCTTTGCCCTTTTGTTGTGTTTTGAGAAAACGCAATGGAGATGCCCCCAAGATCTGGAAATTTGGCTTCTAGGACTGTGCAAATAAATGACATACAACCCTATTCTACGCTCTGAGATGGGCTGATCCAATGGCCAATAGTGTGAACGTTCTACATATGTGTTTAACAGAATAAGCCATCTTCTGTAAGGTTGTCTTATTGCCAGCTGACTATAAACACTTAAAATACTGAACCAAAAATCTGATTCCAGTCTATACATACAATATGAACTTAAGACACTTCTGTAGTAAGTTGTCAGCAAGACAGGATGCATGGTACAGAGTTACCCCCATAGCAAAAAAATTGAAAGAAATATTTAGAAATTAAAACAGCAAGTGAAATTTACTTTAAACAAACACCACTGAGGTCAACAGGAGTTATTTCAGAGTGTACAGGATTCTATTCTAGTCTATAAACGAGAAGAGATTCTCAGTGACGGGAGACAAGATTCAGGACCCCTATGCTTTAAGTGAAGACTGAAATGCACGATCCCCTTACCTTACAGCACGATGAGAAAACAGATGGGAAAAGCTGTTGGAGCTAAACTCAGAACAGGGAGTTGCTTCAGCTAGCATTGTCCAGACAAAATCATAGAAGTGTAGCACTGGAAGAGACCTTGCAAAGTCTAGTCCAGTCAGGGCATGACTATGTAATAACTAGATCAAAGGTATGCAGGAATTTCTTCTTCCACTGGTGTGTAATTGACTTCATGTGACCATGTTTCCACAAAGAATCTCATGTTGGCTTTGCATGGGCCAAAAAAAACTTGTTTTGCAACCAAAATCTGAAGGAGATTTGGTCTCTTGCCATACACCTAAAAAACCCCAGGCAAGACTTTAGATTTACAAAGCAGGATTTTGAACACTGTTCAAATTATAAACACAAGAGTAAAGGAAAACCACAGATTGTATGGTCAGATGTAATGCAACAATATGAATTACTGCATCTCACCTAATGGAACTGTCCCAGTGAACATGATGCAGTCTGCCACATAAACCAGGGTGGGTGATTTTTGTTATCTTTGTGGAAGTGGCAGAAAGGGACTGATATAAGGGAATGTGACCTTTCCATAGGACACGATTGATGATAAAGGGAAACAAGACATTAAGCTGTGTCTTCCGTACTCTGTGCCTATTCCTTGTGCAGTGAACTAATAGCATAGTGCTGCCAATACATTACAAAAACAAATGCTTGGTAGCTGTTTGCTGGGTGTGATTGTGCTTCACGGGTCTTTGGACTTTGTCATGAAGGGGTAAATGAAAAGCAGGAAAAGGTCTGAGAGGCACTGGGAATGGCTGCCAGTCTGGGCAAACTGATGCAGATTAGAAAATTCAGATAGGTACAGAAAAAATTTCAAATCCTGGTGCTGCTGGTGCAGCGACGCTGATTTTTCATTGTTGCTTTGCTCATGCCATCATGAAAATAGAAAGAAAAAACAAATGTCTCTGGAATACACCCCATCTGAGCAGGAGATGTGTGTGCAGTTTCTTGCAAAGGCTGGCAGCAACAAACTCCAGCCTCTGGCCAGGAAGCCTGTTGTTCCTTTGGCTGCTGGACTCTATCATTAATAACAGGCTCCACTCTGTTGTTCAGATTCAAAGCACACAAGGTCTCTGTCCTGCAAATGCCCCAGTAGCATGTTTTGGTCATGTATAAAAAGGAATTATTTCAGAGTTTTCTTATCTACAGGTTGAAGAGCTTTGAAGGCAGGCGTTGTTTCTCACCCTGCGTCTTAACTTAGATTAACCAGATGTCTCTCTCCTCTCCAGCCTAAAGTCTCAAGTGGTCCATGTAAACAAAACACAGCTGAGTGCAGTCTCTCCTCCTCTTCCTGGGCCTGTTTTTATAGGTAAGCAGGGTTTCCTGAAAGTGTGGTGTTGGCTAAATGTAAAACAGGCAAGGGATGAGCTTCTGTGTTAAAAACCCAGTTGTCTAAAGGCAGGAGGTCATCATTGGAGAAAAGCAGATACAAATACCTGGACAACAAAAGAGAAAACAGGAGGTTAGGGAGGGCAAGAACACATGGGTGAGGAGCCTGATACTGGCCCCAGGCTGACTTGTGCCTACACCCTCAATAGCCAGCTGCTCGACTCCTCCCCATACCAGCTACTCAAGCACCTTCCTTTCCCTCAGCACCCATCTGTCCCCAGGAATCCCCATGCCCAAAGAGCTCCATGAACTTTCTGTCTACCTCGAGTTCTAGCAGCTCTCTATCCATCTACCCAGTCAGAGTCTGCCACTCAGCTACGTTCCCAGAAACCTTGAGCACTCACCTACCCAGCCAGAGATAAAATGATTTGTGCATCTTCATTTCTTATCAGCATCAGTGCTCAGGACAGGCTGTGTCACTATAAGTTTACAGTTATCAGTGTGTGCAAATGGTATACCCACAAGCAACATATGCCTTTTATAGAATTAGTATGAACCGTCACATAGTGGCACAGAACTTGGCAGCCATGAAAACTCATCATCATCCCATTGCTATATTCACAAACTAATAATAAACTGCATCCACTGAGGAGACTCTATCAACACTGTTTGGCAATTTAGGCCTCACTTTTAGGTATGGCAAAATGAAACAGAGCTCCCACAAACTAAGAGTTTTTGCTTATCTGCTCTATATTTTGAAGAGTTTGTTTATTTGTGGAATTGTTTGTGCAAGATAAAGTCATACTTCGTGATTACCTACAGATACCAAATTCTGCATGAACAATCTTGCCACTCAAATTAGCTGAATGCACTACTTCTTACACAGGACTAGGCTGGGTGAAAGGTTTAAATAATTATTTGATTTTCATTGGAAAGAAGTCATGACTATTATGATTAGAGTTCAAAAATATTTGCCAAGAAAATTAAAATTGAGTCACCTATTCAACTGTCATTTTAGTGCAAAGAAAATTTTTACTGTCACAAATCACAGAATAATTCAAATTAGCTATGGAAAGAGAAATAAAAGCTTTACGTGTTTGATTCACATTTACTACAGGTTGGACCTCCTTGGTCTGGCACCCTCGGGACCTGACTGGTCCCAGATGAGGGATTTCAGGCCCTTTGTTGCCGCCTCCCCCGCTACCCGCAATAGGCTTCTTCGCTTTACCCGCAGCCCAGCTGAGCCACGTGCCAGATCTCAGCCCCTCCCCAGTCCAGCTGAGCCATGCACCAGCTTCTAGTCCCCGCTGCAGTTGAGCTGAGCCACACACCGGCTCCTGGTGACCCCGCCCCAGCCCAGCTGAGCCGCATGCCAGCTTCCTGCTCCCCCAGCCCAACTGAGCAGCGCACCAGGTCCCGGATCCCCCGTCACAGCCCAACTGAGCCACGCACTGGCTCCAGGGCCTCCACCCCACTGTAGTGCATCAGGACTCTCTGATCCTGGAATATCCGTGGTCATGCCAGATGTTGCCAGACCAGAGAATCCTGGATTTTAGAGATGCAAACTGTACGTATGGTAATTATTCAATAAAATGAATAATGTTTGAAGTTGAAATCTTACAAATTTAAAACTGTTCTTTTACCTCCCTTTTGCACGCACATTAATACAACATATTGTTTATTTCTTGAACCTTCCTGTAAGTGTAATCTACGCAAAAGGACTTTGCCCGGTCAACACCGGGTCTGACCAGCTAGTAAAATTATACTTTTAAGTTTTAGCAGCAAGAAACATACCTGAGAAAACTAGAATAAATGTTTAATATGTTGAAAAGCTGGTGCTCTTGAGGGGAAAATATGCATACCCTGTCAGCTATAACTTAGGAGCAGATGAGGCAAGGTGCTCAGCCCAGGAGGATAGATCTACATGTGCCACCCAGCAAGGAAAGACTGTGGCCAGTCTCTCCTTTGGCTAGCTCTGTTTTGCTGACCCTCTCTCTAAACTGCCATATTGTCCTGTTTCCCGAGGTCATCTCCAGAGCAGAGAGAGAAAACCAGTCTGTTGTGTTTTCTTCCTCATCATTAATTTTATTTTACTTACTATTAATATAAACTTTTCCTGTGTCTAAGGGCATGTCTGTGCTGCAAATGAAGATATGAGTTTAGCACAGGCAGGCATTCCTGCACTATCTTTAAGCCACGTTCTGGGTGCACAGATTTCAAGAGTGGAATGGACATGTGCACTTATTCAAAGAACAATTATTTAAAAAAACCAAATATTTAGGATTAATAGTCATTTTGCCATTATTTTTTATAATTGAAATTTTGTGATTTTTCTTCAGCCTTTCCTGACAAAGGAGATATCTCCATTGTCCAGTTTTCTTTTACACGGCAAAGATTTGAAAAATGTCAAAACTTCATTAACATTTTTCTTAATCAAAAAATTCCAACCTCTCAAGCTGTGTGAAAAAAACCCTCAATGTGGTTTTCCAAATATTTTTTGTTAATTTTTCATTGAAAACTGAATTTGATTAAAACATTTGCCAAAAATTCAATGTTTAGGAAAATTCTACCAGTGAAAGTGAGACCAAAGGATTGCACACAGTTAAGATGGTCTCTTCCAAAATGCCTACTGCCTCCAATTGTTGCCAGCATGCGTGAAGCCAACATGTCTGGATGGAAGATTATGGTCCCTTCTTGAGAGGCTGAGAGGAGCACTGTGAGAAACCGATATACCGAGACAGAGGAAATTCTTTCTAAGGGCAGCGTGTGGCCTTGATCTCATTGAGAACAACAGGAGATGGCAGCCATTCTTAAAGCTGGTAGCTCTGTGAGGAATTCTATGGAGTAGAACATTGTTCTTTAATTTCTGCTGAAGGACAAATTTAAGTCAAGAAGAATAATGGCAAACAATGTCCATTAATCCTACTCATTTTTCAGGGGCACCTATGCACAAGATTTCACTTAATTTGAGTAACACAGGAAGTTTGAAGACTGTACTAGTTGTTTAAGATCAAACCAATCAAATCAATTAATCAATTTAATTTTAAATTCTCTGAATATTCATTCTGTACTTAAGAAGATGACACCTTATTTTTCATAAGTATAAAAAGCTGCCTTTAAGTGTAAAACTCAACTCAGTCAACTACAGAGTGCTAGCAATGCCTCCATAATATATTATTATATCTCTATAGATTCCTATCATGGTATCCATCACAGAAGTTACATTGGTGTGTTCTAGTACTGTAGTTTCTAAGTTATTACATGGGAAAAAAAGATAGAGAAAGATCCATTACTTGGGACACTTAAAACTAGCGTGGATGAAACACCAGAAAACAGACTGCATTATCCTCTGGAAGACTGACTAGGTGTATACACTAGGTGAACCACTTTTAGTTAATAAATTTGACCAAACAAAAATAGTTACAGAGCTCTAAAATTTGAAAATGTGGAATCTGGCTTTCAATTAAAACTAATTTCCACTAAACAACCATTTAGCAGATGAAATACAGAAAAAAATATCCAATAAAGGTGTGGTGGATTTTTATATCATGCCGTATTTTTCCATTCACAGTCTCTGAGCTTGGTCACCGCAATATGCAGGCAGAGTAGATTCCTCTCCTTTTCCCTGGCAGCTTGTGTTCTGACCAGAGATACAACAAATCAAATGGAGGCAGGAAGAACAATACACCCACACTTTTGTGTCTGGGGGATTCTTCCTATGGTTACTCAGGACTGAAACAGTAGAACCAGGGGACTCCAAAATTAAAAAAAAAAAAGAGCAAAACACTCCATGACAAACTAGAAAATGCATGTTAGTCTAATCTATTTTAGGTACTGAATAATCATACAGTACTTGAGCTGAGCCAGGCTATTTTATGGGTATATACAAAAAGAGAAGTCTGCTTACTTCAGAGTTTCAGCAAGGAAAAAGCTCTGTTGTACATCGTCATATGCAGGAGATGAGGAATAGACATCCTTGACCCCCGAAAATCCACCACTGACTCGGCAGTACTTATCAATTGCCTAGAGGGAGGAATGAAGCACAGAAGAGGCATATTTTACTTGCACTTTAATATTTGAAAAGATATGGCAAAGCCAGGCTTGACCAATACTGACCAGAGTACATGGCAGCATACTTTGGTAATGGTACTGAGAATTGCTGCTGAAATAATGGGGGAAGAGGAAGGACAGGCATATTATTGAGCTTTGTAGCTAGGAGAGCTGGAAGAGTTTTAGTAGCTTGGAGGTAGATTGTCATGGACTCCTGCAGAAGTTTATTTAGAGGGGGCCCAAAGGATTGTTCACATCACTGTGGGATGTCTGCTGACCCATACAGCCTCCACTATCTCCCTTTGTACAGCCATATGACTTGACCTCTTCCTTTCCTACTCAAACTGATTTTCAATCCCAGCTGCACTGGTCTGAGCTGCCCCAGAAAAGCTTCTGGTCTTTGAAATGGTGCACTCCAAGTCCATGAGCATGCAAATACAAAAGAGGAGTGGGGTTGGTGGATCCCAAATCCTTGAACCCTTGCATGTCACCCAAACTTGCCTGGAGGTCAACACCTAACTATCTCTAATTACTACTGCAAAAAGCTCAAGGGAAGAAAGTAGGAGTGGAAAGAAAAACAGCTGCTCAAAGCACCCCTTGTATGAGCCTTGGTATTCTACTCACATTCCCAAACTTATGGCACATGAAAATGTCAGCCATTAAAACCAGCCCCCAAGAAATTACTCTGCAATGATTCACAGATTACTTGTGCTTCCCTGCTGATTTGGCATTGCCCCCTCAGCAGACATTAGCTCTTCTAATAGGTTCACGTAGGAAAGGAGAAGGCACAAAGATCAGAGAAAGTGTTTGGCTTCCGATGTTTGTCAGGATCAAACTAGAGAACACAGCTACCTGTAGTTGAGTTATCTATGATTTGGCCCATTAATCCATATGAGTTTTTTGTCTGCAGGCTGTTGTAGGCTCGGTTTTCTGCTAATTCTTATTTCTGTTTGTTATGCTCAACAGACGCTGAGAAGACTCGAAGCAGGGGAACAAATGCAGTGTAGAAACAGATGTCTCTTTATATACAAAGAAAATGAATTCAGTCTAAATGTGCTGCTCGCAATCTATGACTGAACCATGAAGGGCTGCAAAATGCTGGCAACAAAAGAGATTCTCTCCTGGAAATGTGTGTTTGTGAATGTCTCCAGATGCAGTCAGTGAAACCTGCAGAGGAAGAAAAGGGGCTTCTCCTAAAACTGTAGGTTAAAACTGTCCATATATCAAGGGCTACAGAATTCATCAGGATCAGTCAAATATAGGAATAAATGTGTGGTATATAAAAGTCTAGGATTACAATAAAGAAACTTTAATTCATTCTGAGTCTTAAAAATGCGGGTAGTTGAGAGGGTGGGGAGGGGGAACAACAGGTCTCAGCACAAATGGCCTATCTTAACACTGTCACCAGATCACAATGCATGCCAATGTCTATACTTTCTTCAGAAAGCACCTCTACTCCAGACGACAGCAACTACTGAACAGTTTTGAAGGCTGGACTTGGTCATGTGGGCTGTTCCTGACAGATTTTAATTTCCATCAAGCTATTAAAAATGTTAACAGCAATATAAATACTATAGGTTCAAGGACACTTTGCTCTGAGAGGGTGTTACCTACACTAACTAATTAATTCACATAGGACCACTCTGAGGTAGACATTATATTATTAAACAGAAAAAAAAAAGGCACTAATGCAGAGATACGGTTACCCAGTTATAGTTTGTGAGCATCTAGAACGTTAAGTTCAGCAAAATTCACATTTCTGAAAACCACATAATTCATAGTTGGGGTAAATGCCAAGTTTAACTCTGCTCCCCTCAAGTGGGCAATAGCCACTAGGAATTATCTGCACGCATCCAGCTGCATTCGCTGGGTTAGGGGTCGCTGCGCTGGATGGCTGAGAAAACTTGGAAGAGCAGTTATTTCTAGAGCCCTGCTCAGATCCAAAATTTGTATCTTCAGCTGCATCCATATCCACAAAAATAAGCTGTGGATATAAAGTACATATCTGTGAATTTTCAGGGCTCTAGTTATTTTGATAAGAGATTTGGGAATTAATTAGAGAAGCACCCCAGAGTTGCAATGGTGATATGAAGAGATCTGGGTCTGAGTCCCTTCACGTGTTGTCAAAGAAAGGAGTTACATTTGTACCTGGAGGTTCTAGTTTGCATCACTTCAATACACAGTTGTGTAGTTTGTATCAGACTGGGCAACAAAATGGCAGATGGTATTTAAAATTGATAAATGTAAAACAATGCGCATTGGAGAACATAACCCTAAACATACATACAAGATGAGGGTGAGGGGTATGAATTAGCTGTTACCATACAAGAGAGAGATCTTGGCGTCATTATGGATAGTTCCCTGAAAACATCTGCTCAACGTGCAACAAAAGTGAAAAAAGAAAACAGGATGTTAGGAACATTATGAAAGGGAGAGATAATCAGACAAAAATATCATGCTGCCTCTATATAAATCCACGGTACGCCCACTTCTTGAATACTGTGTGCAGATCTGGTCCCCCATCTCAAAAAAGATAGAAAAGATCAACAAAAAAAGATTTGGGGTATGGAACAATTCCATATGGGGAGAGAGGTTAAAATGATTGAGATAGCTGTCTCTTTTTCTAAGCTGAACTAAGTAGTGATATGCCTATAAAATCATGAATAGGAGTACACTTGGCATTTGCAGGTAGTGCCTGTATATTACTCATAGACTCATAGACTTTAAGGTCAGAAGGGACCATTATGATCATCTAGTCTGACCCCCTGCACAATGAAGGCCACAGAATCTCACCCACCCACTCCTAGAATAATCCTCTCACCTATATCTCAGATACTGAAGTCCTTGAAACAATGGTTCAAAGACCCCAAGATGCAGAGAATCCTCCTGCTAGTGACCCGTGCCCCATGCTACAGAGGAAGGCGAAAAACCTCCAGGGCCTCTGCCAATCTACCCTGGAGGAAAATTCCTTCCCGACCCCAAACATGGCGATCAGCTGAACCCTGAGCATGTGGGCAAGACTCACGAGCCAGACACCCAGAAAAAAGTTCTCTATAGCAACTCCCACTATTGGCCTATATACCACTGATAGTGAAAGGTCAATTAATTGCCAAGATCATGTTACCTCATCAAACCATCCCCTTCATAAACCCATCTAGCTTTATCTTGAAGCCAGATAGGTCTTTTGCCCCCACTACTTCCCTTGGAAGGCTGTTCCAGAACTTCACTCCTCTGATGGTTAGAAACCTTCGCCTAATTTTGAGTCTAAACTTCCTAATAGCCAGCTTATATCCATTTGTTCTTGTGTCCACATTGGTATTGAGCTTAAATAATTCTTCTCCCTCCTTGGAATTTATCCCTCTAATATATTTAAAGAGAGCAATCGTATCTCCCCTCAGCCTTCTTTTGGTTAAGGTAAACAAGCCAAGTTCCTTGAGTCTCCCTTCTTAAGACAGCTTTTCCATTCCTCGGATCATCCTAGTGGCCCTTCTTTGTACCTGTTCCAGTTTGAATTCATCCTTCTTAAACATGGGAGACCAGAACTGCACACAGTATTCCAAATGAGGTCTCACCAATGCCTTGTATAAGGGCACTAACACCTCCTTATCCCACTGGAAATACCTTGCCTAATGCATCCCAAGACCGTATTAGCCTTTTTCACAGCCATGTCACAATGGCGGCTCATAGTCATCCTGTGATCAACCAGGACTCTGAGGTCTTTCTCCTCTTCCGTTACTTCCAACTGATGTGTCCCCAGCTTATAACTAAAATTCTTGTTATTAATCCCTAAATGCATAACCTTACACTTCTCACTATTAAATTTCATCCTATTACTATTACTCCAATTTACAAGATCATCCAGATCTTCCTGTATGATATCCCGATCTTTTTCTGAATTGGCAATACCTCCCAACTTTGTGTCATCCGCAGACTTTATTAGCACACTCCCACTTTTAGTGCCGAAGTCAGTAATAAAAAGATTAAATAATAATGGTCCCAGAACTGATCCCTGAGGAACTCCGCTAGTAACCTCTCTCCAGCCTGATAGTTCACCTTTCAGTATGACTCGCTGTAGTCTCCCCTTTAACCAGTTGCTTATCCACCTCTCAATTTTCATATTGATCCCCATCTTTTCCAATTTAACCAATAATTCCCCATGTGGTACTGTATCAAATGCCTTACTGAAATTGAGGTAGATTAGATCCACTGCATTTCCTTTATCTAAAAAAATCTGTTACTTTCTCAAAGAAGGAGATCAGGTTGGTTTGGCACGATCTACCTTTTGTAAAACCATGTTGTAATTTGTCCCAATTGCCATTAACCTCAATGTCCCTAACTACTTTCTCCTTCAACATTTTTTCCAAGACCTTGCATACTACAGATGTCAAACTAACAGGCCTGTAGTTACCTGGGTCACTTTTTTTCCCTTTCTTAAAAATAGGAACTATATTAGCAATTCTCCCGTCAAATGGTACAACCCCTGAGTTTAGAGATTCATTAAAAATTTTTGCTAATGGACTTGCAATTTCATGTGCCAGTTCCTTTACTATTCTTGGATGAAGATTATCTGGGCCCCCTGATTTACTCCCATTAAGATGTTCGAGTTTGGCTTCTACCTCGGATTTGGTAATATCTACCTCCATGTCCTTATTCCCATTTGTTATGTTGCCATTATCCCTAAGCTCTTCATTGGCCTCATTAAATACTGAAGCAAAGTATTTGTCTAGATATTGGGCCATGCCTTAACCTCCACTCCATCCTCAGTGATTAGCGGTCCCACTTCCTCTTTTTTTGTTTTCTTCCTATTTATATGGCTATAAACCCTTTTACTATTGGTTTTAATTCCCTTTGCAAGGTCCAACTCAACATGACTTTTAGCCTCTCACACTTTGCCCCTACATGCTCGAACCTCAATAAGGTAGCTTTCTTTACTGATCCCTCCCATCTTCCACTCCTTATATGCTTTCTGCTTTTTCTTAATCACCTCCCTGAGATTACAGTGAAAAGGAATAGCATGAGTGGGGGCATTGCTCAAAAAGAGCAGAATTTAGGTTGCATGGGCATTTAACTGAACTCCTGTTTCCTGTTTTTCAGAAGCTGACCTTTGCTGAACTTGCCATTCTGCAAGGGCACACGCCATCCCCTGGCAACCTTAACTGTGCACTAACAACGATTTTGTCATTTGATTACTTAGTTTTTTAAACTGAAAAAGAAGAGTTTTATGTGGTACGAGTTAGTGTTCAGGTGGACAGGTGTAGTTTTTACTGAGGTTTGCAGTTGATATAATACTGAAGGTAGGTACTAATCAATGGTCTTTTCACTAGGCCACAGAGTTATTATGTGATTCCACAATGCTCCTCCCCCGTCCTGTACATTTGGCTGTAGTGGAATAGGGATAGCGGTTATGCTTTGAAAGGTCTGCAATGTGCAGCTGATAAAAGGGTCAGTGAGAGAAATGCTGGTGGTCTGTGGTCCAAAACATTGACAATTTTATCATATAGACAGGGTGGGGGGAGGTTAGAGGCGGTTACTCACCTGTGCAGTAACTGACATACTTTGGGATGAGTGTTCCCATGGATGCTCCACATCAGGTCGGTGCGCTGCCACAGCACCAGGGATCCGAATCTTCAGAGCAATGTCCCTGGGGCCACATGTGCGCATATCTCTAGCTGCATTCTCCTGCCGTGCAGGCACCGCACATGCATGAGCCCTTCTCCTCCCCTCTCCCCTCCCCCCCCCAGTTCCTTCTCTACCTCAAAGACAGACCACTTGAAGAGGCCAGAACTCTTAAGCAGGAGGGGAGGAAGGGTAGATAATGGAGCACCCACTGGGACACTCATCTCGAAGAACGTCACACACTGCACAAGTGAGTAACCGCCTCTTCTTCAAGAGAGATGTCCCCCTGGGTGCTCCACATCAGGTGACTACAAAGCTGTATGATTAAGGAGGCAAGGACTTTGGATCTGCATGAAGGCAGTGGAGAGGACTGCCTTGGGAAATTTAAGATTTGGCAGAGGTCCCTGAGTAAGTGCATAGCACTTTGTGAATGTCTGGTCAGATGTCCAAGTAGCAACCCTGCAAATATCTGCTATCGGAACCTTATGTAGGAATGCTATCGAGGTAGACATGGCTCCAGTGGAATAAACTCGTATGCTCGTAGACAAAATATAACAGAGTCTGAGTCCGAAATCCAGTGAGACAGTCTTTGGCCTGAAATGGGCTGACCTTTGTTGTGGAAACAAATAGTCTAGGAGAAGTTCTAAAAGGCTTGGTTTGGTGTAGATAAAATGAAACTGCTCTGCGTAGATCAAGTGTGTGCATCTTTGATTCCAGGAGTCAGCCTGGGATTTGGGAAAAAACATTGGGAGGTGTATGGTCTGATTGAGATGGAAGGATGACCGTATCTTGGGTAGGAATTTGGGGTGGGTGCATAACGTCACTTTGTCCTTGAAAAAGGTACTGTATAGCGGGTCTGCCATAAATGTGCAATTTTGCCTACCCATCTGGCCAACGTGATGGCTACGAGAAATGCTGTTCTCATAGATAAGTGCAATAAAGAACTGGTAGCCATTGGCTCAAATAGAGGACATGTAAGTGCATTTAAAACAAGGTGCAGGTCCGAAGGATCTGCTGGTGCAACCACCTCTGGATAAAGTGTTTGTAGGCCTTTGAGGAACCTCTTAGTGAGTGGATGTGCAAAGACTGCCTTCTCTCTTTCTCGGCTACTTATTTTGCCAACTGGACCCCTTAACTCCATTCATCTGAATAAGTGGGTTGTGCCCACAACAGGTCATGATACCATCTACATTTTTGTTAGTCTCTAACGTGCTGCAGGAATATTTGTTGGTTTTTAATCTTTTTCAGTTACAGACTAACACAGCTACCCCTCTGAAAAGATTGAAGAGTCATCTATCTTGAGGTGGAAGGTTGTTATAGCAGCCAGGTGGATCTTGATGGAATTTATAGCAAGGCCTGACTGTTTAAGATGCAGCAAGTAGTCGAGGATAAGAGGTACAGAAGCCATAGATGGAGCAATCCAACAGTCTAAGTACCATATGGAGAATCTCTTCTATTTTGGGGTATATGTCTTGCAGGTGCTCTGACCCCTGCTGTGCAATAAAACATATTGTACCTGTTGTGAACATTCTAATTCTTGTGCAGAGAACTATCTAGGTGCCAAGACTTGAGGTGTAGCATGTGCAGATTGGGGTGGCTGGCCTGGGTTCCCAGGTGGAAGAGGAGATTGGGGATGGGAGTAGGAGAATTGGAGGTGTGTAGGACATCCTGGGCAGGAAGGGAAACCAAGGTTTTCGTGGCCACAATGGGGCTATGAGAATTAGTCATGCGCTGTCCATCCTTGCCTTGTGTACAAGCTTGTTTAGGTGGGTACTGGAGGGAAGGTATAGAGGAGCTGATTACGAAGACATCGCCCATGGAGCCTTTCCCCATTCCTGCTCTGAAAGAAAAAAGGTGGCACCTTTTGTTGGATTGAGTGGCAAAAAGATCTAGGGTGGGGTAACCCCACTGGTAAAAGGTCCATGACAGGATGTCTGGGTTGATTTGCTACTTGTGCTCGGTGGAGAGGACCCTGCTGAGCGTGTCGGCCACAGTACTGAGGCTGCTTGGAAGATGGAAGACAGTAATCTTTATATTGTGCCTTAGGCACCAGTTCTAGAGGGTCATGGATTCTGTGCATAGGGCATGTGATCAGGTTCCACCTTGATGATTAATATAAAACATAGCCGCTAGGTTGTCGGTATACACTCTGACATGATTGATGGAAATAAAGGGAAGGAATCGCTCACATGCATATCTTACAGCTTGAAGTTCCAGAACATTTATGTTAAGATTTCTCTCCATGCTGGACCACAGTCCCTGAGCTCTGTGGTGTTGCAGATGTGCTCCCCACCCCATGAGGGAAACAGATGGCTCTGGTGCAAGGAATGGGACACCTGAACAGAGGTTCAGCGGGACTGTCCACCAGTGGAAGGATTGTTTTATTGTTGGGGGAACCAACAGGGATTTGGATGGGGGTGTACGCTGGGCTTGTACATGCATCTGAGCCAACCCTGCAGACATCTCATGTACAGGCGTGCCTTTTTTACAACAAAATTGCAAGCAGCCATGGGGCTCAGAAGCTGAAGGCAGTTGTGGGCTATGACCTTGGCGGATGGACTGCAACTTTTGTACCAGCTCCACTAGTTTGTGAAAACATTCTGTAGGCAGTGAAGCAATGGCCATCATGGAGTCCAGGTAAGCTCCAATGAATTGTATTTTGTGTGTAAGGAGTAAAGTTGATTTTATTTTGTTTACTGCTAGTGTTGTAAACCTAAAACGAACTGAAGAAAGCATATATGAGCTGGATGGAGAGAAAAGTGAAAATATGCATCTTGCAAGTCGAGGGACGAAAACCAGGCACCCGTGTCCAACGCTGGGATGACGGTAGCAAACATCACCGTCTTGAACTTCTGTTTTTTATAAATGTATTCAGTGCTTGCAAATCTAGAATGGGTTGCCATCCTCCCGACTCCTTCTCAAAAGAAATAATGGGAATAAAAACCTTTCCCCGTAAAGTAGGGTGGGATTATTTCTATCGCCCCTAAATGTAGGTGGTGTTCAACTTCCTGTTGGAGAAGAGTCTCATGAGAGCGGTCCCTGAAGAGGGATGAGGTAGAGAAATTGGAAGGGGGTATAGACATAAAGGGGATAGTGTATCCAAGTTTAATTATTTGGAGCACCTTTCTATCTGATATTATTCGTTGCCAGTTCTTATAGAATGGGAGAAGATAGTGCTGGAAGAGCTTGTGAGATGATGGTGGTATTGGAATAGGTGAGAGGCTCTCTCAACCCTCAACGTGCTGCTCAAATTTGCTTATTGGGCTGTTGCATCTACTGCGTATTATTAGAAGGTGGATGCCGTCTTTGAGATCTGTTTCTATCATGATGTTGTTACTAATGGTCCTGTCCGGGGTAATGTTGGGTGTACTGCGGGTATCTTGGTCTGGGATATGGCTGATAGCTGAACTGTCTTCTTCTAGGTCAGTGGTCTCTAACCTTTTTAAGCATGAGATCACTTTTTGAATTTAAGCGCAATCCAAGATCAACCTCAAACCCAAATAATCTTGCCCCACCTCCTTTGTGCCCCTTCTCTGAGGCCCCTCCTCTGCTCACTCCATCCTCCATCCCTCCCCCATCCTCCCTCACTTTCACCGGTCTGGGGCAGAAGGTTGGGGTGCAGGCTCTGGGCTCTGAGCTGAGCTTGGGGCAGGCAGTTGGAGTGTCAGAGGGGGTTCTAGGCACAGGGCGTTTGGATGCAGGGGTGCTCGGGGCTAGGGCAAGGGGTTAGGGTGCAGGAGGGGGTTCATGACTGGTGTAGGGTTTCAGGATGTAGGCACCAGTTGGGCACTGATTACCTCAGGTGGCTCCTGGGTGGTGGTTCAGTGGGGCTAAGGCAGGCTCACTCCCGTCCTGGCCTTGCACCACTCCCAAAAGCAGCCAGCAAACTCCATCCCAAGTCCTGTTGTGCCCTCTCTCTGCTCTATGGAGATAGAATACAGGACGGGAGAGGGGGCACCTTGACATCAGTGCCCCCTCCCTTGTCCTGCACAGAAAGCAGGACGCTCCTGAGGGGACAGCTCCAAGGCAAAGGGCAAGAGATGTACAGCAGTCTGGGGTGGGGGCAGCTGAAGTGCTGGACTTGATAACTTCTTGGCAATCCAGGAAGTTTTTGGAGAATGTTGGGGATAACTTCTTGGTACAAGTGATGAAGGATCCGACCAGGAGCCGTGTGCAGCTTGACCTTCTGCTCACAAACAGGGAGGAACTAATAGGGGAAGTAGAGGTGGGTGACAACCTGGGAAACAGTGATCATGAGATGGTAGATTTCAGGATCCTGACCAAAGGAAGAAAAGAGAGTAGTAAAATACACACCTTGGACTTCAGAAAAGCAGATTTTGACTCCCTCAGAGACCTGATGGGCAGAATCCCCTGGGATGCTAACATGAAGGGGGAAGGAGTCCAGGACAGCTGGCAGTATTTTAAAGAAGCCTTACTGAAGGCACAGAAAGAAACCATCCTGATGCGTAGCAAGAGAGGCAAACGTGGTAGGAGACCGGATTGGCTTACAGGGGAAATCCTTGGTGAACTTAAGCACAAAAAGGAAGCTTACAAAAAGTGGAAACTTGGACAAATGACCAGGGAGGGGTTTAAATGTATAGCTCGAGAATGCTGGGGGGTTATCAGGAAGGCGAAAGCACAAATGGAATTGCGACTGGCTAAGGATGTGAAGGATAACAAGAAAGGTTTCTACAGGCATGTTAACAAGAAGAAGGTGATCAGAGAGGGTATGCGGCCCCTACTGGATCAAGGAGGTAACTTAGTGACAGATGATGTGGGGAAAGCTGAAGTACTTAATGCTTTCTTTGCCTCTGTATTCACGGACAAGGTGGGCTCCCGGACTAATGCGCTAAGTGATGCAAGATGGGATGAAGATGGACAGCCCTTAGTGGGTAAAGAACAGGTTAGGAACTATTTAGAAAAGCTAAACGTACACAAATCCCTGGGTCCGGGCTTAATGCATCCGAGGGTACTGAGGGAGTTGGCAAATGTTATTGAGGAGCCTTTGGCCATTATCTTTGAAACGTCGTGGAGATCGGGAGAGATCCCGGATGATTGGAAAAAGGCAAATGTAGTGCCCATCTTCAAAAAAGGCAAGGACGATCCAGGGAACTATAGGCCGGTCAGTCTTACCTCGGTTGCTGGAAAAATCATGGAAGGGATCCTTAAGGAATCCATTTTGAGGCACTTGGAGGAGAGGAAAGTAATTAGGAATAGTCAGCATGGATTCACAAAGGGCAAGTCGTGCCTGACCAATCTGATTAGCTTCTATGATGAGGTAACTGGCTCTGTGGATATGGGAAAGTCAGTGGATGTGATATACCTTGACTTTAGCAAGGCTTTTGATACAGTCTCCCACAATATTCTTGCCAACAAGTTAAGGGAATATGGATTGGATAAATGGACGGTAAGATGGATAGAATGCTGGCTAGAAGACCGGGCCCAGCGGGTAGTGATCAACGGCTCGATGTCAGGATGGCGGTCGGTTTCTCGTGAAGTGCCCCAAGGTTCGGTTCTGGGACCTGTTTTGTTCAACATCTTTATTAATGACCTGGATGAGGGGATGGATTGCACCCTCAGCAAGTTTGTGGATGATACTAAGCTAGGGGGAGAGGTAGATACGCTGGAGGGCAGGGACAGAGTCCAGAGTGACTTAGGCAAATTGGAGGATTGTGCCACAAGAAATCTGATGAGGTTCAACAAGGACAAGTGCAGAGTCCTGCACTTGGGACGGAAGAATCCCAAGCACTGTTACAGGCTGGGGACCAACCAGCTAAGTAGTAGTTCTGCAGAAAAGGACCTGGGGGTTACAGTGGGTGAGAAGCTAGACATGAGTCAACAGTGTGCCCTTGTAGCCAAGAAGGCTAATGGCATATTAGGTTGCATTAAGAGGAGCATTGCCAGCAGATCCAGAGATGTGATTATTCCCCTTTATTCGGCTCTGGTGAGGCCACATCTGGAGTATTGTGTCCAGTTCTGCGCCCCCCACTACAAAAAGGATGTGGACGTATTGGAGAGGGTCCAGCGGAGGGCAACTAAAATGATTAGGGGGCTGGAGCATATGACCTATGAGGAGAGGCTGAGGGAGTTGGGTCTGTTTAGTCTGCAGAAGCGAAGAGTGAGGGGGGATTTGATAGCAGCCTTCAACTTCCTGAAGGGAGGTTCCAAAGAGGATGGAGAGAGGCTGTTCTCAGTTGTGACGGATGGCAGAACAAGGAGCAATGGTCTCAAGTTGTGGTGGGAGAGGTCCAGGTTGGATATTAGGAAAAACTATTTCACTAGAAGAGTGGTGAAGCACTGGAATGGGTTACCTAGGGAAGTAGTGGAGTTTCCATCCCTAGAGGTATTTAAGTCTCGGCTTGACAAAACCCTGACTGGGTTGATCTAATTGGGATTGGTCCTGCCTAGAGCAGGGGGCTGGACTTGATGACCTCCTGAGGTCTCTTTCAGCTCTATGGTTCTATGATTCTATGATTCTTGGCCAAACCAGTTAGGATCCCCTGCCTGAGGCTCCAAGATCTACCAATAGATCCCGATCTATTGGTTGGTGACCACTGTTCTAGGTGTTGGGTTGTAGATGCCATAGGACATGAGGGTTGCCCTGGAATCTTTCACTGAATGCAGCATGTCGTTAGTATTGGCTGCAAAATTTCACACCATCAAAGGGTAGATCCTCTACTGTGGATTGAATCTCCCTGGGGAAGGAGGCTGAGTTGAACCAAGAGGCTCTTTTCATGACCACAGCAGTGGCTGTGGACCATGTGGCCATATCTGTAGCATCTAAGGCTGCTTGTAGGGCTGTCCTAGAGATTGTATGTTCCTCCGTGATTACGGCTCTAAATTGTTGTTTCTTAGCCTCTGGAATGTCCGAAATAAAATAACTGAATTTGGAATAATTTCTGTGGTCGTATGTACTTAGTAGAGCAGCATAGTTAGCAACTTGAAATTGCAGCACCGAAGACATGTCGACTTTGCAGCTAAATAAGTCCAACCTTTTGCTATCATGGTCCTTGGTTGTGGTTCTGAAGTGCTGCTGTTTGTTTTTCTGGTGAGCAGCTTCCACCACAAGAGAATTTGGTGCAGGATGAGTGAAAAGGAATTCAGATCCTTTAGGCAGGATACAATACTTTTTGCCCACTCTTCTGCATGTGGGAGTGTCTGCAGCAGGTGTTTGCCATATAGTTTTAGCTGGCTCCATGATTGCTGGGTTGATGCGTAGTGCTATCTTGGACGATGTCACTGACTGTAAAATGTCTATCAACTTATGCTGGTTCTCAGTAACCTCCTGAAGCAGGATGTTCAGCTCTTTAGAGACCTGATTCGAAAGATCCTGAAAATGGGAAAAGTCATTAACAGTTCTCAAAGGAGGCGGCATTACTGCTTCATCAGGTGAAGAGGAATCATTCGTGTCCAGAGACATGTTGGGAGATGGGTCACTGTGGTTGTCCTCTGCAGCTTGTTGGCGCTGAGGAGATGGTGACTCTGGTGGAGGAGAGTGTTGGAGTACACTCTGATGTTTCTTGGAATGTTGATATCTATGGCGGGACTGCCATGGGCTCCAGTATTGACAGAATGGGTACAGAATCAGGGCTGGCACCTAGGGATTACCACACCACGGTGGCATGTCTGTGTGTTTGGCATATGGTGGATGGGTTCTAGCAGAATAAATGGAGTGGTCTATCAGAGGAGAGTTGTGTGGGGAAAAAACAACATCCATAGGAGTCCTCATAGGAGTCGCTGGAAAATCTCTCCGGTGAGATGGTTGATTGTGGTAACAAGGTACCTGGAGAGCAATCGGTGCCTAGAAAAGGCGAATTAAGTGTCAGTGATATGAGCAGGTCTCTATGGTGCATATGTATTGCTGGGATGGAGTTGACGGTGCTATGGTTGGCTGCACCAAGGCAATCTATGGTGCTGGATGAGTTCCTGACAGTGAGTGCACTGGTGATATTGTCAGTGCTGTTATGATTCTGGAAGACAGTATGGAGGTCATGCTCAGCACCAGGGTTGGTTGCGGTGCCGGCAGAGTATTATCAGTGCTGGGTGGTGCCACAGAATGATAGGCAAGCAACTTAAAGTCTGTGGCCTTGGTGCAGGGTTTTGAAGGACCTACTCTTGTGGTGGGCCAGATACACCCAGTGTGTCGTAGGTGTTGAAGCGCAGAGCCGCCGCTGTTCTCAGCGCCGAAGGGGTTGGCGAGTGTCTTTTGTGAGCCAAAGTGTCCTGAGGCAACGAAGAAGCTCGCTTTTTTGTGGGCTTTTTGTCCTTATGTGCCTGTGGGGTCTCAGATTCTTGCCCTGGGTCAGAGGCAGGGTATAGAGATTTTTCAAGAAGTATGAGCTTGAGCTTCAAGTCTCTATCTCAGTGAGCTCTAGATTTTAATTTTGCGCAATGGGGGCACTTCTGTGACACACGTGCATTTCCTAGGCAGTGGACACATTGTGCGTGTCTGTCAGACACAGGGATAGGGTCATTGCACGAGGAACAGCACTTAAATCTCAGTGAGCCAGGCAGGGTGCTAACTAACCATCTAACTAAAGGGAGTAACTGGAGCAAGGAAAAAAAATTTTTTTTTTTTTTTAAAAGAGGAAAAACAATGAACTCTGAACTAACTAACCGGGATAGAAAACAGGGTTCAGTAAGAGAGTTACTTATCCAAACACGGAATGAATTAAGGAACACTGCCAAGCTCCATCTCTGGCTGGAGATGGTAGAGAAGGAACTAAGGGGAAGGGACAGGGGCTCACGCATGGGCAGCGGCTGCTCAGTAGGAGCATGTGGATAGAGACACGTGCATATGCAGCCCCGGGACACTGCTCTGAAGACTCCGATCCTTGGCGTGGCAGTGGCGCACCAACCTGATGTGGAGCACACACTGGGACCCCTCTCTCTCTCTCTCTCTCTCTGAATGTCTTTTATTGGACCAGTTTCTCCTGGTGACAGAGAAAAGATTTTGAGTGTACAGTTTGACTGGGTTGGGGGTTTTTTGAATCCAGAATTTCTGGGTCCAGTGCTATTCTCCCACATTGTCCAAGAGGTGGAGCTTGACCATTTTCTAGTCTGAGTGAAAACGAACTTGCTTGGAAGGTGTGGTTCATCCTGGCAGAAAGTCTCTTGTTGTGCCCATCTTTAAGCAGGATTAATTTGTTGTACGATGGGTAGGGACTGAAGCCCACTGATTTGGAATCTACCATCTTATGATCCTGTATGTGTGTGTGTGTGGGGAAGGGATCTGTTTAGGGGGTGGAAGTTATTCAGAGGAAGTTTGATTGAAGGATTTCAATCCGGACAAGGATTACTGAGTCCAAATGGTTGAAAGTAATCTGGTCTGAAGAATTTCAGAAGTTTAGATTCAGATAGATCATGACGGAGTTGCTAGCAGATAGGATACTGCAGGGTCCCTCTCACTGCCAAGGGTGGTAGGCGGGAACTGAGGGAGAGTAAGAGCCACACACCCTTTATGTCTTTCTGTGGAACAAATGCAGTGCCAAAGGACACTGCTAGCACAAGGAATCCAGACACAACTCTTACAGTGGGATCCACATGGACACATACTTGAAGAGCATATCACAGAATCATAGAACCATAGAGCTGGAAGAGACCTCAGAAGGTCATCAAGTCCAGCCCCCTGCCCAAGGCAGGACCAATTCCAATTAAATCAACCCAGCCAGGGCTTTGTCAAGCCGAGACTTAAACACCATATGAAGGGGCTGCCCTGAAAACGGGTAAGAGCTTGAGGAAGAGCTCCATATCCTCTCTCATGGAAAGGCACAGAAAAACCTTGGGGGCTCATCTCAGAGACACTGTTATTGGCACTGGGATTCTACTGATTAGAATAGCGACTGGGCATCATGGCTACAGGGCTCTACTGCCAATTCTGATTTGTTGTGTAACCTTGAGCAGATCACTGGTCTGTGCATGCATTTTGTTGCCTGTTACACAGGAAAAAGAATAGTAATCACAACCACTGCCACCACAATTCTATCTTCCAAGGGCTGGTGATGACTACTAATTGCTTGGGAAGTATTTGGGATGAAAAGAGCCACAGAAGAACAAAGCAGAACAATTCTATTGACTGAGCCAAACAGCAGTTACCTGTGCTGCTTCCCATCCCCACTGCCTGTACTTGGGATCATGTGTAAATCTCCACATATACCAATAGGTCTCTATCACCTCAGGCCGTAGAATGTAATATTTTTCATTCTGCCGCACTGCCACTGCTTCTAGGCCACCATCAAATTTGAATGCTTCAGGACCCAGCTTTAATGCTGCAGAGAGAAAAGAAAACAGGAAAACTTTATTCCTTTTCAACCTTTGGGGGGAGGGAGTTATACAAAGCATGTGAGAAACTAAATCTAGCTTTTCTTTGAACAATCTCATAAATATTTTCTATTGTCAAGGCTTGTCATATTTCTAATGAATAATGTATTCAATTCCCGTGTTAAATCTACCTATCTTGACAGGAGCATAGTAATCCCCTTAGAAACTAATAAAACACTAAGAACATAAGCATTTTAACACATTCAATTATAAGGTAAATTTTAAGTGAGACAGATTGGTTCTTGCTATGCATAAGCAAAAGAGAAAAATGGTCAGGAACTTTGATTTAATATGGCAGAGTGGGAAAAGGCCTTAGAAGGTGAATGAGGAATCATGATCGCAGTTCTCACAACAAGGCAGTAAATATTCCATTATATTTCAAAATCTGTGAACCTCAGGGAAGCACAGTCTTTGCCATAGAGGCATCTTGCCAAGATTGGGATGGTGCCTGCTTTAACACCAAGATGAAGCCACTGGAGACAACAGACCCAGGATACTACATTGTGCCTTGATTCAAATGACTGAGCAGCAGGCCGTATGACAGAATACACCACTGTGCATGTGACTCGTGACCTACACTCTGTCTACAGCTGACGTATAGGTAGGTTTTGCCAGAAAAGAATACAATATTTTAACATGTGCAGAAGACAAAATAAAATTCAAACTTACTTCTTCTACCCTCATGCATAAGCATTGTCAGACATCCAGTTTTAAATTATATGCCTACATAGTATTTCTCAAATACAATATAAAATTGGGAACTCTTTTCTATGACTGCATCTGCCCTGGAGTTGGTGCTTTGGTCTGGTGCCCATATAATGGTGAATGTTAAGTGTGAGCTCAGACTTTAAAAAAGTCTCAAAAGATGTTAAGTCCTAATAGCCAGTAACACTGTAGGACACACATGGCTTCTTCTTATGTATTTGTATAGTGCCCAGGACATTGAAGCCTGGATCCTGGTTAGAGCATCAGAGTTCAGAGTGTACTATAACACAAATAGCCCCACTCCCACCTTAGCTGGTAGCATGCTCTGCATGAAATCCTAATGTACCCTAGTCATGTCGTACACTTTTATTGGACACCAAGAATTTTCACAAATCTGACTTTTCTGTTAGTACGTGACTCCCTAATGAGGGAAGGGTACAACAACCCAAAGAGGTAATGCTTTTACAGACAGGCTTTCTCTTGATGTTTTGCTGCTGCAGGAGAAACATGATAGCATCTGCTCCGTTGTCTGCTTCTGAGAGGATTCTTCCCTGATGAGACTTTTGCTGCATGGAGTATGTTGGCCCTTGTCTTGGATCAAGAGCACAGTGTCAGCAAATAGCTACTTCACCATCTTCTCTTTCTAGGCATCACTGGAGGAGAGGACATGCCTCCAAGAAATTGTTTCCTCTTATGGATCTAGATCTGCTCCATCTGTGCCTTACTTACAAAAACAGCATCACCTGAGTAGGAGGGATTCAGAGGGTGGAGCTACAATGGCTGCTGAATTTGAGACCAGGGGTGTGAAGGGAGTGCTTTCACTTTCCTGAAGAAGAGTGGGAGAGGGACTTGCACTTGTATCTGGAATCAAGGCAGCACATCTTTATAATAAATGAGGTGGCCTTAGTGTCAACTGGCTGGAGTTTTAATGCCTCTTTCATTAACGCTTCCAGGAGTTTGAACCACTGCTTCTAGTTAAGACGGGGTGGAGGAGGAA
Organism: Pelochelys cantorii; assembly: GCA_032595735.1. Taxonomy (NCBI): domain Eukaryota; kingdom Metazoa; phylum Chordata; order Testudines; family Trionychidae; genus Pelochelys; species Pelochelys cantorii. The sequence continues at coordinate 208,861,402 of CM064326.1, forward strand.
AGACAATTTAAACTGAGTACCCTGTTGGACAGCATCATTCTTCCATGCAAAGCAACATCTGGTGTGGGGGACCATCATGGATATTTTACTATCGAGTAACACACTGTTCAAATCCAGATGTTTTATCGAGGTGTCCAGGCGATCGAGGGGCCTCAGTCTAGGCAATGAGGGCAAACAAAAAATGGCTTTGGATACACATAGAAGTGCAGAGTTAAAATATAACAGGCTTGGCTCCTAAAGAGACTTTAGCCAAGGGAAGGTGATATCCATGGGAGCTGCAGATGTTCAACACTGTTAAAATTAGGGCACTTACTTCTGTGCTTAAATATTGATTTAGGAACCTAAATCTTGAGACTTTAGTCCTAATTTTGTCCTTTATTTTTATATATTTGTCATTATAAAACTACAGCTGGCCTAGAAACAAACTAGCTAGCAAAATGGTAAGAGAGTCAGAAAATCAAATGTTTCTTTGTTGTCAATTGCTTTCTAACCTCAGAGATAAAAACCGAGGAAGAGACCTTCAGCAGTTTGTAGCTCCTCAATCAGCCCATCTGTGTGTAGTGTCATTTCACATATCCTAGGAGAACAATTGTCATATTCCTCCTCCCACGCTTCCTTTGTCTATCTGATTATAGCCAGTCTTGGAAGAGGGCCAGTACCTGCTCTTACTTTGGCCGTCCTCAGCTGAAGTCATATTCATGCATTAATCACTTATGTAGTTTGTGCTATTGGGAATGCAGGAATTACCACTACAGATAAAACCAGAAAATCCAGTGTCCAAGTCTCTGACAGTTGCCATCATCAGAAGCCTAAAGGGAAGGTTCAAGAAACCTCCTCATGGACAGTCCACAGCCAGTTTCATAAACTCTGTCATTTAATAGCTGGGGTATATTTGTAAGGGTAAAGGTTTAAGTCCTTTAGTACGTATCTATACAAATCTGTGTGTTCTCAGTATCCATATATGTCTTCCCTTTTTTGGAATCTTGCTGTGCTCTTAATTTCTAGGGTTTGATTCCGACAGTGCATACTGCAGGCTGATTTCTTAGATTTCTGTTTGTTGCTTTTCAAATTTCATTGACTGTCCTCTTGCTTGTGTCATGTGACTAGATTACAAGGAATGGCCATGATACCCTCTCTTCACAATACCTTTTTTTATATACCTCTATCGCTTACTAGTCTCACTATACTAAACAGACCTACAATACGGGCACTCCCCGAGTTACAAACATCCAACTTCCGAACATCTGCACATATAAACAAAAGCTCACCTGCAGCCTCAGGCAGGGATGTCCTTAGGATTTATGGGGTCCTAGGCAGCATTATTAAATTGGTGCCTCTATGCTTAATGGCAGCTTGGGGAGAGGGAAGGGATGACAGTTTTTTAGGGATGTGATTTTATAATGTTCAGCAGCACACTAAGGGAAGGTTACTCGCCTGGTGCAGTAACTGGAGTTCTTCGAGATGATTGTCCCTGTGGGTGCTCTGCCTTAGGTGCCTGAGCGTCACTGCGCTTCTAATTGGAGATTTTAAGCAGCAGTGTCCTCAGTCGGCTGTGCATGGCAGCACATGACGTTTGAAACGGCTTTTCTGCATGCCACTGTCCCTTCAGCTCCTTCTCTGACCCGGATATAGATGACTCCGAAGCAGAGGGGAGGATGGGGGGTTGGTGGAGCATCCACAGGGACAACCATCCCAAAGAACTCCAGTTACTGCACTAGGTGAGTAACCTTCCCTTCTTCTTCAAGGTGTGTCCCTGTGGGTGCTTTCCAGCAGCCACCTATCGGTGGTGATGGTACACCACACTGGATAGAATGCAGCCAGTCTGCTGCTAAATACTATGGAGAATTTGAATTGCTGCTGTGGAAAAACTGGGGCTCTCACATCCTCGACCAGTACCTCAAACCGCCTGGTGTGAAGTGGATGGCTATAGGGCCGTTATCTGGTCAGGCACTGCCTGCGTCTACTTTGACGTAGTCGACACTTGTTATCATATTGCCTGGGATGTTGGCTGAACCGCATTGGCCTGTGTAAATGACCTTCTTTGTTTTCTTTTTGTGACAGGTACATGGATGCCAAGCATCTTGAGTGTGGCTCGTGAATCTTTCAATGTGTGAAGCGAGGCGTTGGTTGATTCAGCAAAGAGTTTCGTACCCTCAGCAGTGGTGTGCTCCTGACCTAGGCAGCAGACACACTGTGAGTGCCTGGCTGAGATAGGAATGGACAGCCTGCAGGTTATACACCTTTTAAACATAGGTGAGTCAGGCATGTCCAAGCAGAAAAAATTCTAACAGTTGCAGGAAAAACAGCCCCGTAGAACAACACTATCTAGGCTAATTATATTAAAAACAGAGAAAAAAAACCTTTTTTTTAAACACACTACGAATAAAAAGAGTAAAACCAGTACACTAACGATTAAATATGAAGAAAAACTGCTACTAACAACTATCTAATGCTAATTCTAACTAACAGACAAGGGCTACTGCTGAGCTGCAACCGAAGCCAATGGTGGTAGAGAAGGAACTGAAAGGATGGTTGGCCATGCACATGGAATAGCTATTTCAAACGTTGTGTGCCAGCCGTTTGGCGTGCGCAGCCACCCATGGGCACTGCTACCTAAAATCTCTGATTAAAAGCGCAGAGGCGCTCAGACACCTAAGATGGATCACCCACAGGGACACTCCTCGAAGAATAAAATAGTTTTAAAGCACATTTTAAATTAAGGCCCTGTAGACTAAGGTCACATCTAGTCTTATGGGAAGATTGACGCTGTGATGGTCGATCTTACAGCATTTGATTTAACAGGTCTAGTTAAATCGAACGCTGAGGGCGGCCCCATCAGTGCCAGTACTCCTTGCTGTTGACCTCCCAAATGGGGGAAAGGTGCCAAAATTCGGCTTCAGGTACATCGACTTCAGCTACATTATTTACGTAGCTGGATTTGCATACCTTAAGACGACCATACCATGTAATATAGACTTGGGCTCAGGCCACGTCTATACTAACGGGAAGATCGACTCTGTGGTGGTTGATCTTCTGGAAATTGATTTAGCGGGTCTAGTAAAGATCTGCTAAATCGAATGCTGAGGGAACCCCGGGGGCCAGGATACGCCTCGCTGTCGTGAGGAATAAGGGAAGTCAATGGGAGCATTTCTACCATTGACCTCCTGTTTTGCAACAGCACCAAAGTTCATAGAATCATAGAACCATAGAGCTGGGGGGACACCACCAGGTTAATTCCAGTCAAAGAAGTGCAGAGAGAATAGTGTATTTCAAAAAAAAATCATAGAATCATAGAACCATAGAGCTGGAAGAGACCTCAGAAGGTCATCAAGTCCAGCCCCCTGCTCTAGGCAGGACCAATCCCAACTAAATCAACACAGCCAGGGCTTTGTCAAGCCGAGACTTAAGGTATGTTGACTCCAGCTACGTTATATACATAGCTGGAATTGTGTACCTTAAACTGACCTTGCCCTGTAGTATAGACCTGGCCTAACACAGTAAATTCAGAAACTGACAGTATATGCCTGGGATTTGCAAATGCCTATTAAATGGCTTATTTGCCACTTGAATGGCTTTTTCACAGGTTGAGTGTTCTGCTAATAGGTCTGACAGGCTTTTTCACTTTTACATTAACTAGATGCTCTCCTGAGGAAGCAGAGCCACTGACCAGGGATAGGAAGAGGCGAATGCACATTAAGACCCAATGGTGACCCAAATTTTCAGATGTCCTACCAGCTGTATATTCTGCATCTGCATAAAGACGGCCCTAGCCTCAGAGGAGCAGGCAAGAGACACACATCATGGTGAGTAGCAAAATTGCTGGCCAGAGAACTCTGGCTCTGTGGAACAGTGCACTGGTTCTAGGGCCCAGGCATACATTTTTGCACCATTTCTAAGGTATTATCCTTTAATATTGAGGGGACTGAGTTCAGGGAATATGCAACTGAGATTATGTAACTTCTGGTTGCCAGAGGTGTTTGCTATAAATAGAGACAGTCTACACTTATGAATGAGAGATTCAAGGTCAGGGAAAGAGCTAACTTTATTTGGACTACCATGGTTGATAAATGTCCCTATCGGTGTACAATGATACAGTGCTACTGAGTTCCAGTGCCCTAAAGTCTTCAAGTTTATTTTAATAGCCTTTTACACATTTCAGCATCTTTGTTTTCAAACTGATTCACTATTTCACCAAATAGTTGGAACTACTGCACAGCCTGCACGTGTTTGTGAACTTGTATGGCCAGCAAAAATGCATCAGTGTTCATTTCAGCCAGAGACTGAGGGAGTGCCCTGGCATGATAAGTGGAGCCACAGAAAACAGCAATGCACCAGCGTGACTTCAAATTGTTAACAGTTTCACACACTAATTTAGGTTAGAGGGTGAGGGTGAATAATAGTTATTACTATCCAAAATGGCTGGTAGTTTTCTGTGGAGTATATTCACAGTTATTATTGTGCTAAAAGTTGTGTAAATTGCACATATCAAATGCTACCCAATGTACCAGTGCTCTCTCAAATGTAGTTTTATCATCTGAGTGATATGCATACAAAACTATATCTAGAAAAGTCAGGAATAGACGTATATAACCATATATAAAAGTCTTAAGGCCTGAGTCTACATTCACTTATATTGGTGCTTAAATCAGGAGTAATTCCAATTAAGTCAAGAAAGTTACATTGGCATAAAAATTATATGAGTTAGAGGAGGATCAGGCTCATGCATTCATTTCAAATCTCTTGAACATTCTGACCACCTCTCTTTCCTGTGTATTTCTACAGCGCAGGGTCCTGTTAAACTAACATACTTAGATTGATAATATCTCTTACTTGTTCTGTCATATGATTCATGACATGTATGGGCAATCTCAGCTCCAAGTTGCAAATAATGTCCAGCTTTATCATCTCTGGAACCATCTGCTCCAAGTGCAAACATTCCCCCAGCAAAACAGGTGAGATGGCCCATCTTTCTCTCAAGGTGCCCATTCTTCCATTCCCCAATGAATGTCAGCCCTCCGTTAGACTTTCTGATAAGATGTCTTTCTATGGCCTGCAAGGAGATTGGAATAATCTTTGAATACTTGGAAACAGACAAGATTCTATTTTTATTATGCTTTAAACATTATCTATTTCTGACCACAGATCTTGTGCTATAAAATTAACGTCACAGTCAAAACAAAAATATTTTCCCCTTCTTACCATATTTATCTACAAACACTTTAAAACACATTCAACACAGCCCCCAAATTAACCATAATACAATTCTATGGCTGAGAAATCAAACACGTAACAATAACGAAATTCCAAAAAAATCAGGGTTTCAACAACAACATTAACTCAGACACGTGACATACAATTTACATCTGATACATTTTATGATAGGACCTCTTCATCTAAAACCATATGACTCTACTATTGAAATTAATGGTCTGCAATCCATTAACCAGCAGCATTAGCATCCTCACAAATTTCTTTGTGCACCAGACAACAGAGTAGGACAAAGACCCACAGTGTGTTAATAATGTGGATTATGTGGTATTTTTAGTTTTTGTATTTAATTTCCCTGGTTATTTAAGACACTTGAGCTTTTATTACAGTTGTTTTGGTAAAACCAGAACCCCATATAGTGTGTAATTTTGTGACTGCCAAATTCCCCCTTTTTTGCAGAACTGTCCCACAAATTCTCCACTTAGATTAAATAAAATTGTTCTAGTTCTTCAGGCTGCAGCAAAGCCCTGAGAATATAAACGGTGTGTAATAGTGTACTCATGTAATAGTGTCTTTCCCAGTCCACAGCTAGCTAGAAACAACAGCTTCTGAGAGATGTGAACATCTCTAGTGGGGCCTCTCATACTTCAGGATTCTTCAACCACAATGTGGCATTTTCCCAAGGTGCTATAGAAGTCAGCACTTTTGCAGTGGAATTTGCTATTTTGCTGCAATCTGCCACCAAACATTTCACTTTCTGAATTCCTGCTCTGCCAGAATCTGCACATAGCTGCCTTTTGCTCCCCAGCGTTTGCCACAAGTGGGAGCAGATTTAATTATAAAGCACACTCCCTGCACTGTTCCACGGAGTAAGGCACCTGAGGTCAAGGAGCTAGACCTGGAGTCCAACTTGTAGCCAGGAAGCCAGTGTTGGCTGGTGGGTTAGGCTGCCTGAGAACACTTCAACAGCCAAGAATTTTGAAAGCTGAGAAGACGAGTCAAGGAAATCAATTGCAGGCTCTCCCCTTCCCTAGCAAAAATGTGTCCATCTGTCTGGAAAGCATTATGAGAGCGTGAGTTTGGCAACCTGGAGAGCAAAGCAAAGGAGCCCATCCTCAATAATAACTGTCAAAAATATCAACACTTTTTCCATTTGGAGCCACACTGAGGTTTGTATGGGGGTGGGGCAATGAGAATGAAAGGTATTTCATGGCAGCAGAATAAATCAACATTTTGGCAGAATGTAGCGACTGTTACCATGGAATTTGTTCCCATTCTGTTGTGAAGTACATGATTCTCTCATTAGGGTATTTCAATTCTGGGGGCTGGTTATATGTCTCATCTGCAGAACAGATTCTGTTCTCCTTTCTTCATAATCTCTGCAAGGAGAGAGGTGTTGCGACCAGTCACAAATGGGAAGGTGAAGGCAGCAATGGTGTTCGCTTCCCCACCCAGTGAGGGCTAGAGGAGCAAAGCACAGGTGAACCTGAAGTTAAGCTCAGGGAAATATTCACGTCTACTCAAAGTTTAAGGCCTAAACTAAACATAAACTTACAAGTTTAAAAGAGCCTACGGACCAGATTGACAAAAATCCTTAGGATTATGCCTCAACTGCTGTCTGACTATGCAAGTGCCTCTTTATTTTGGGAAGTAGAGGGACTGCTTGCCCCTGCTTAGGAGTAGGAGGCCAAGAAGGTGGCACAGAGCAGGGTCATGGTCCTCCCTACTCCACACTACCCCTCAGAACTGGGCCAAAACAGAGGAGTCAGCACTCTGCTCTATTCTAATGCTGGAACAGATTCTGCATGTCCCAGGCATGTGGAACAGATGCAGAGATACTGTTCACCGCAGGCAGCCACTATTTCTCTGACACTTGTGTGGTTGATTGATAGGGCTGTGCACTGCCCCCTCCTCAAGGACGTGTTCTAATATCCACAATTTACTCCTACTAAATGATTAAGGCACCTAAGCTCTTAGAGAAGTTTAGCCAGTTTCTGAGCAACCTTGAACACTGAAATGAGCTCAGTGCTAAATATGGCCTTAAGGGCTTATTTGTCTTTAGTTCTTAAGCAGTAAGTATGAGCAGTCGCAGTTCTAATAACCCCTGGCTTCACTTTGCTCTGAGAGCTCAGCCAGTGTGCCTCTGTGCACAAGAGCCAACATCCTAACTCTGAAAATATAGAGCTCATTTTTCTTCACTCTCTGCACCATGGGGGTCTTGTGGGGATTAGTTAATGTCTCTACACAGCTTTGAGAACAGAAATTGCTTAAAAAATGCTAAATATAAATGATCATCAGCTGAATTATTTTTCCTCTCTCAGAACTATAAAACCAACTACATTTGGAGTTCTTTCCTTAATCCATTTGTAAGTTCTGTGAACACACACTCAAACTACTGGCATATGGAAAGGAAGTGTATTTTGTACTCTACCCTTCCACTTCCAAACAGCAACTCCTGGGTTTGAGAACCTAGGGCTCTAATGTGTGCACTACAGGACTGAGACCTGAGTTCAACCAACTGTATTCCAGACTTCCTAGCACTCTCCCAAAATGTGGTCACTTTACTTATGGTACAATTTTGGGCAAGCCTGTTCTTTTGGAAACTGAACTTCACTGTATTGGCAGAGGGCTGCGTCAGACCCCAGAAGCTCTGGGGACACCACCAGGTTAATTCCAGTCAAAGAAGTGCAGAGAGAATGGTGTATTTAAAAAAAAATCATAGAATCATAGAACCATAGAGCTAGAAGAGACCTTAGAAGGCCATCAAGTCCAGCCCCCTGCCCAAGGCAAGACCAATCCCAATTAAATCAACACAGCCAGGGCTTTGTCAAGCCAAGACAAACACCTCGAGGGATGGAGATTCCACTACTTCCCTAGGTAACCCATTCCAGTGCTTCACCACCCTCCTAGCGAAATAGTTTTTTCTAATATCCAACCTGGACCTCTCCCACCGCAACTTGAGACCATTGTTCCTTGTTCTGCCATCCATCGCTACTGTAAACAGCCTTTCTCCAGCCTATTTGGAACCTCCCTTCAGGAAGTTGAAGGCTGCTATCAAATCCCCCCTCACTTCTCTTCTCCCAACTCCCTCAGCCTCTCCTCGTAGGTCATATGCTCCAGCCCCCTAATCATTTTGGTTGCCCTCCGCTGGACCCTCTCCAATGCATCCACATCTTTCCTGTAATCGGGAGCCCAAAACTGAACAAAATACTCCAGATGTGGCCTCACCAGAACCGAATAAAGAGGAATAATCACATCTCTGGATCAACTGGCAATGCTCCTCTTAATGCAACCTAATATGCCATTAGCCTTCTTGGCTACAAGGGCACACTGTTGACTCATGTCTAGCTTCTCATCCACTGTAATCCCCAGGTCCTTTTCTACAGAACTGCGACTTAGCCAGTTGGTCCCCAGCCTGTAACAATGCTTGGGATTCTTCCGTCCCAAGTGCAGGACTCTACACTTGCCCTTGTTGAACCTCATTAGATTTCTTGTGGCACAATCCTTCAATTTGTCTAAGTCAGTCTGGACTCTATCCCTGCCCTCCAGCGTATCTACCTCTCCCCGTAGCTTAGTGTCAACCGCAAACTTGCTGAGGGTGCAATCCATCCCCTCATCCAGGTCATTAATAAAGATGTTGAACAAAACAGAACCGAACCTTGGGGCACTTCGCAAGAAACCGACCGCCATCCTGACATCGAGCCGTTGATCACTACCCGTTGGGCCTGACCTTCCAGCCAGCTTTCTATCCATTTTACCGTCCATTTATCCAATCCATATTCCCTTAACTTGCTGGCAAGAATATTGTGGGCAGGGCCGGCTCGAGCCATTCCTGTGCCCCGGGCGCGTGACACATGCATGGCTCTGCCCCCGGGTGCATGGCAAATATGTGGCCCCGCCCCCCGGTGCGCTGCGCTGCGCACCTTACAGCTGCAATCAGGCGTGTGGTGCCTGATGGCAGCTCTAAGGGGTGCCATATGGCCCCCGGCCCCAGGTGCGCGGCTCCTGATGGCAGCTCTAAGGGGTGCCGCGTGGCCCCCGGCCCTGGGCGTGCGGCACCTGATGACAGCTCTAAGGGGTGCTGCGTGGCCAGGCGCATGGCGCCCCTTACAGCTGCCATCAGGTGCCCCCCAGAGGTCGGCGCCCCGGGCAGCTGCTCAACTAGCCCCCCCCTCCCCTTAATCCGGCCCTGATTGTGGGAGACTGTATCAAAAGCCTTGCTGAAGTCAAGGTATATCACATCCACTGAGTTCCCCATATCCACAGAGCCAGTTACCTCATCACAGAAGCTAATCAGATTGGTCAGGAACGACTTGCCCTTCATGAATCTATGCTGACTATTCTTGATCACCTTCCCCTCTTCCAAGTGCTTCAAAATGGATTCCTTGAGGATCCCCTCCATGATTTTTCCAGGGACTGAGGTAAGACTGACCAAGACTGATCGGCCTATTGTTCCCTGGGTCATCCTTCTTCCCTTTCTTAAAGATGGGCACTACATTTGCCTTTTTCCAGTCATCTGGGATCTCTCCCGATCTCCATGACATTTCAAAGATAATGGCCATAGGTTCCTCAATGACATTTGCCAACTCCCTCAGTACTCTCGGATGCATTAAGTCAGGACCCATGGATTTATGTACGTTTAGCTTTTCTAAATAGTTCCTAACCTGTTCTTTCCCCACCAAGGGCTGTCCACCTTCGTCCCATATTGCATCACTTAGCATATTAGTCTGGGAGCTGACCTTGTCCGTGAAGACAGAAGCAAAGAAAGCATTAAGTACTTCAGCTTTCCCCACATCATCTATCACTAGGTTACCGCCCTCATCCAGTAGGGGCCCCACACCCTCTCTGATCACCTTCTTCTTGCTAACATGCCTGTAGAAACCTCTCTTGTTACCCTTCACATCCCTTGCGAGTCGCAATTCCAATTATGCTTTCGCCTTCCTGATAACTCCCCTGCATTCCTGAGCTATACATTTATACCTCTCCCTAGTCATCTGTCCAAGTTTCCACTTTTTGTAAGCTCCCTTTTTGTGCTTAAGTTCACCAAGGATTTCCCCAGTAAGCAATCCGGTCTCCTACCATTTTTGCTTCTCTTGCTACGCATTGGAATGGTTTCTTTCTGTGCCTTCAATAAGGCTTCTTTAAAATACTGCCAGCTCTCCTGGGCTCCTTTTCCCTTCACGTTAGCATCCCAGGGGATTCTGCCGATCAGATCTGTGAGGGTGTCGAAGTCTGCTTTTCTGAAATTCAAGGTGTGTATTTTACTACTCTCTTTTCTTCCTTTGGTCAGGATCCTGAAATCTACCATCTCATGATCACTGCTTCCCAGGTTGTCACCCACCTCTACTTCCCCTATTAGTTCCTCCCTGTTTGTGAGCAGAAGGTCAAGCTGCGCACGGCCCCATGTCAGATCCTTCAGCACTTGTACCAAGAAGTTATCCCCAACATTCTCCAAAAACTTCCTGGATTGCCTGTGTACTGCCATATTGGTCTCCCAACAGATGTCAGGGTGATAAAAGTCCCCCAGGAGAACCAGGGCTTGCCATCTGGAAACTACTCTCAGTTGTCCGAAGAAAGCCTCATCTACCTCATCCAACTGATTCGGCGGCCTGTAGCAGACACCAACCACAACATCACTGCTGTTGCTTACACCTCTAAACTTGACCCATAGACTCTCAACAGGCTTTTCTCCCTCTATATACTGGAGTTCTGAGCAATCATAGTGCTCTCTTACATTCAGTGCAACTCCTCCTTTTCTCCCCTGCCTGTTCTTCCTGAACAGTTTATACCCTTCCATGACAGCGCTCCAGTCATGCAAGTTGTCCCACCAAGTCTCTGTTATCCCAATTAAATCGTAGTTCTTGGACTGGGCCAGGGCCTCCAGTTCTTCCTGTTTGTTACCCAGGCTTCTAGCATTGGTGTACAAACACCTTAGATAACCAGTTGATCGCCCAACCGTTGCATTCAAATCAGGGGTCCACCTTTGTTGCTCATGCCTCTGTGCATTTCTTCCCGGTATCCGACTTCCCCACTCCCCTCAGGGTTTTGGTCACCGTCCCCCAGCGACCCTAGTTTAAAGCCCTCCTCAATAGGTTTGCAAGCCTGCCTGTGAAGATGCTCCTTCCTCTCTTTTTTAGGTGGATCCCATCTCTTCCTAACAATCCTTGTGACCGGAACAGAGTCCCATGGTCAAAGAAACCAAAGATCTCTCTGCAACACCACCCGCAAAACCACACATTTACTTCCTCAATTCGATGATCCCTACCCAGTCCTCTCCCGTCAACAGGGAGGATGGACGAGAACACTACTTGCGCTCCAAATTCTTTGATCCTTCTTCCCAACTCTACGTAATCTGCAATAACCCGCTCAAGGTCATTCTTGGCCATATCGTTAGTTCCCACATGGAGAAGCAGGAAGGGGTAGCGATCCAAAGGTTTGATCAGTTTTGTAAGACTCTCAGTCACATTCTGAATTCGAGCTCCCGGTAAGCAGCACACCTCTCGAGATTGCAGGTCTGGACAGAAGATGGATGGCTCAGTCCCTCTTAGGAGGGAGTCCCCGACCACCACCACTCGCCTTCTTTTGGGGGTGGTGGTTGTGGAACCCCCATCCCTAGGACTATGCATCCCATGCCTTCCAGTGGAAGTGGTTCCCTTCCGATTTCTTCCTTGTGAGGTCCCTTCCAAAGCATTCACCATCGCAGAGCCTGTGGAGAGAGCCTGAAAGCGATTACTTACCTCTGTAGGAATGGGGGATTCCTGTGCTGGCTTTTTTTTCCATCTAGAAGTTACATGCTGCCAGTTCTCTTCCTTGTCCTGTATTGCCCTCTCTAGCTCTTCCGCCTGCCTTGCTTGCAGGATTAAATGCTGCCTTCTATTGATGAAGTCTTCATCCTCTCTGTTCGAGTGTAGGGTCGTGACACTTGGGCCTCCAGTCCTCTAATTTTTTCCTCCAAAATGGCGACCAGCTTGTACTTAGTGCAGATGAAATCCCTTCTTTCTTCTGGGAGGAAGACAAACATGGCACATGCTGTGCAGGTAATAACAGCAGAACTATCACCATCCATACCTGGTGTCCTAAAAAAGGGTTTAAAGGAAAGACAAGAGTACCTCTCCCCCTTCCCTCTCCCCTTCCAAACTCCCTTTCTAAACTCCCTGTTTGCAATCACCTATTCACAAGCTCCCTGGTCGCTGACTCACTCCTTTATAAAGCATTGGATTGCCTGATAGTCCCTCCCCCTACCAAGGCTAAGCCAATCAGCAGAAGCTTCTAGATTTCAAACTTTAATTAGAAGCCAACAGTTTCCAGCTGCTAGTCACAGCACACACTCCATGGAGGGGAGGGGAGAGGAGGGGAGAGGAGGAGGAAAGGAAAAAAAAAAAAACCCACACCCCACACACACAAACACAAACTCAGCACACAGCAAGAAAGCCCCAAACACACACAACACACACTACAGACAGCCACTTCCCTCAAGAGTCCTGTAGTCACTTCCCCCTTATCTGAAGAACTCCCTTTCTAAACTCCCTGTTTGGAATCACTTTCTTTTGGTTTAGGTTTTTCCATGAAATGGAGTTTGCAAGGAGGTTGGTGGCCATGCTCCACAATTTTTCTCTATCATTTCAGATTTTGCACATTTTGGAGGCCATAGCAGTTTTTGTGGTGCCCGACTGGCAAAAAGAGGTGTCATTCCAAGCTGCTGGTGGGAAAACATGAATATAGCAGTGCTGGGAATATGGGTGCTTCGGTGCTGCTGCATACCCAAAGTTTAAAGCAGTAATAACAGCCCCCAAATACATGGTTTCCATTATCAGCACTCCCACTATACAAATTTTTCTAGCACCTGTGAATGCATGATAACTGAACAGCACATGGACTGAAGTAGGCTGGTGAGCTACTGAGCTGGCCTTGGAAAATATGACCTTCCCCAAAATGTGACAACCTACTCAGAGTTCTCACTGCAGGAAAAATCTGCAGCTATTAGCACATGGGACTGGGACAGAATTCATGAGGGAATCAACAGGATTCTCTGGGTAGCTTTTTACTCTTCTATTTCTGATACCAGTCCTGCAGTGGGCTGTTCCTTTGGGGGGCATCAAAAAGCTCCTCTGAGAACAGTCCAACGATGGGCTGCAGTGGCTCCTGTAGCACAGCCTCCTTGACAACTGGTTTCATTAGCAAGGTCATTTTATTTGCCACATTTGGTCTGTACTTGTATCCATTGGTACCCATGCTGGCGTCTCAGGCCAGCAAGACATGAACCCAACTGATCAAGTGCACTGCTGGTGGCTCTGTGCTAGGCGCAGACCCCAGCACCCAGTAAAACTCATCATAAAGCCAGCATGGCGTCAGTGAGTTGCCGGAGATGTAGTTGTGGTCCCTGGTTTTCTACTACTTGGTCTTGAGCCACTGAATACGTTCTCTGCATTGGTCAAGGTCTGTTCCATTTCCATTGCTGACAGCTTCTTTTGCTGTTTGGTAGTCTGATGTCCTGGTACTCTAATTAAAATCCACTGTATAATCAAACTTTAGCTGTGTTCCCATTATCACGAAGCAACACAGTTTGTAAAGGACTTTTTCTAGTTGGCACCCACTGCAAATGCTGAAGGCTTTCCTAAGGTCCTTCTGAGGTCTCTTCCAGCTCTATGGTTCTATGATTCTATAAGATGTATTTGCAGCTCAGTTGTCAGAATAAAATAGGAGGTTAAACATTCAGCTATTACACTTGGGCCAAAGGGCCTGCAGCCATTTTCCTGGAGCTGACTGGTGATTTTTGGAAGAGAAAGGGCAAAGGAAGCCATCTCATTGCATTGTGGGCTACTGTTGGAGGACTCCAAGGACCCCAAGTCTGTAGGATGGAGGAAGGCTGCGTTTACAATGTAACAAGATAGGGCTTGAATCTTGGTTACACCCTTGACTTGGGCTTGGATCTTTCAGCCTCAGAGGGGCCCGAGTCTGAGACTCGTCCAAGAGATTTGTGTGTAGATGGAACGAGGGTTAAGGCTTGAGCCTGAGCATGAACTCACACATACATTGCAATGTAGATATGCCCAGGCACAAATTATACTTATAAACTTATACTGTAATCCATGCACTAGGGAACAACTCTGATTAATTATTTTATGGATTTAATAAAACCTCCAAAATGTAAATAGAGAAAACAAACAGCTATACTTATTGAACATTTGTCTGCACCCATATTCCTGCTATATCTAGCAGAATTTCTGTTACAGAAATAGGCCCTGAAGCTGAAAGCTGTTCCACACGGGTGGACCATGATGCACATTTGGACCCACCTTAAGTTCCCTGTGTCACAGTAGTCTGTCTAGATGGGGAAGGTATAAAGGACTAGAAAAAAAAGCTAACATTGTGCAAACACTGGAAAAAAGGTAACGGGATGAACTGGGTAACTATAGACCAGATTACTCTGACATCAGTTCCAGGCAAAATCACGGAAAGGCTCAGATGGGATGCAATTAGTAAAGAGCTAGGAGACAGCAGCAAACTAATGCGAATCAGCATACTTTTATAAAATTAGGTCTTGTCAAAACTTTCGTATCTTTTTAAAATTAAATCTCAAGTTTGATAAAAGCAACTGTTGACATAATAGACTTCAGTAAGGCATTTGACTTACACATGTATGACGTTCTGATTTAAAATGTAGCATTACATCAAAACAGTGTACCACATAGTAAATCGATTAAAAACTGGGTAAGTGCCCCATCATAAAGCACAGTTACAAATGGGGGATTATTATCTAATGAGGATGTTAAAGTGGGGCTTCTTGGGCAGAGGCCTGTACTCTAAGTTGTCTAAGGTAACAAAATTAAAAAAAAATCAGTGTTATATAAAATTGTTTGGGAAAAGATACTAAGGGAGACAGAAAAACTGAATTAGTCAAAACAAGAGTCTACTGATGGCACCCAACGATGGTGTTATGATCAGGAAAGGTAAACAAGAGGAGAATGGAATTGGAAACTAATGAACCAAAACTGAAATGTCAAGAATTAGGTCTCACTGGTGGATTAAATATTGAGAGGATGAACCACATCCATTATTCTACCCGTCATTCCCTTTTGGAATCCTTAAAATAAGACTTCATGAGGGATCAAAACTTTTGGAGGATAGATGCAAACAAGAAAGCAGCAATCCTCATGGAATCATAGGGCTGGAAGAGGAGACCTCAGGAGGTCAATGAGTCCAGCTCCCTACCCAAAGCAGGACCAACCCCAACTAAATCATCCCAGCCAGGGCTTTGTCAACCTGGGACTTAAAAACCTTTAGGGATGGAGATTCCACCACTACCCTAGGTAACCCATTCCAGTGCTTCACTGCCCTCCTAGGGAAATAGTTTTTCCTAATATCCAGGGCTCGACAAACTGTAGAATCTACTCGCCTGTGGTGAGTAGATTTCAGCCGTGTGCTCTGTTTACCAGCGGCGCGTGCATGCGCAGTGCGGGGCTGGCGAGCGGCTTTTGCCGCCATTTGTCAAGCCCTGCATATCCAACCTAGACCTCCCCCACCCAACTTGAGACCATTGCTCCTTGTTCTGCCATCTGTCTCTACTGAGAACAGCCTCTCTCCATCCTCTTTGGGTAGTTAAAGGCTGCTATCAAATCTCCCCTCACTTCTCTCTTCTGCAGACTAAATAAACCCAAATCCCTCGGCCTCTCCTCGTAGGTCAAGTGCTGCAGTCCCCTAATCATCACCATCCTGACTCCCTTCACCATCTCTTGGAACTCCCAAATCCACTGTTACACTATTGAACTTTCAGCATTCTGATCCTGAGAGATGTCCTGTCCACACTAGGTCAGAGAAAAAAATCTCACAACATCACCATGTCCACTGATCCCAGGGGTTCCCACTGTCATCCCTACCATGTGTCCTTTTCCTTCCCACACCTTATTTCTTCTCTTTCCTCCCTTTTTGCTTTCTGTTTAATAAGAACACAGCTTAGCTGGCCAAGACTGCATCTTTTGCAACACTGCTGAGAGCCAGTAATCAGAGAGGCAATGAAAGCAGGATCTTAAACAGCACAATTCTGTTATGAATTTTCTAGGCCTTGGAGGGGCTGATAAGACAGTGTTCTGTGCCTGTGTTTCTCCAGCTGGAAAGTTGCAAGTGAGAGAGTCCGCACCAGAGACAGAAGCAGCATTTTGTATCTTTGCTGTTCTTTTCTCTCCTTTTGTGTGTTTTTGCCTTGTCTTGTCTTCCCTCAAAAACAACATCTTTACCGTCTTTAATATCCTCTAAAAGACTATCAGACTGGGTGTTTTTTTCCTTGTGAAATCACTACATCTAAAGAGAAAGAGAGCAAGAACCATTTTTAAACTTTACTATTACTTTACATTTCAAATGCTTTAACTGCTATTTCTTCTTTTTTGTAACGTAATAGTTAATAAGAGTAATAAGATTTTTAATGGAATGTTTGTCATTGTAAGCAGGCTGAGGTCTCTGTACTCAAAAACCTGAACCATGTTTAACTGACTGGAGTTATACAGTGAAAGGATAAAGTCGACCCCTGTGACTCTGAATTCACATTTAATTCCCTCAAAATTAACACAACAGATCCCACAGGGATCAGTTCTTGATCCAATGCTGTTCAGTATCACTGATCTGGAAGAAAATATAAAATCACTGTGGCAATGCTGTCAGGTGACACAAAAATTGGCAAAGTTATTAATTATAAGGACAGGTCAGATGTACACGGAAGAGTAAAACAAACGATAAGCTGGGCATATTTGAACAGCATGTGTTTTTATCATAATTAAATGGAATATCATATATATAGGAATCAAGAATATAGGTCACATTTGTAGTATAGGGGATTGTATTTTGGAAAGCAATGCCTAAAGTAAAGGATGTTGTGGATTTGGAGCATAATCAACTGATCATATTTTAAAAAGGACACTGACAAATTGGAAAAGGTTCAAAAAAATAATTCAAGCTCTGGAAAATCTACCTTACCATGAGAGACTGAAGAAGCTCAATCTATTTAGTATATACACTGGAAGGTTACAAGATAACTTGATCACTGCCTGTAAATATCTATATGGGGAGAAGATTTCTGATAGTAAAGGGCGCCTTAATTTTGCCAAGGCTTAACAAGACTCAGTTGCTGGAAGCTGAAGCAAAAAGGAATTCAGAGTCTAACACGATGTGTTTTGGTTTTCACAGTACTTTAAACACAGGACAAAGATTAGCAAAGAGCTTTTTGAGTTTGTTTCATTTTTAAAGCATTGGAGTAACCAAGAGCAGGCATTGCTTTAAAATGCTGACAGAAAATGAACACACAAAGACCTTGGGGGGATGGGGGGAAGCTTATAAAAACAGGTCACATGTGGAAAATGAATGCTTTCCAGATAGAAAGTTTGCGACTCCTGGCAGAACTATACTATGGGGACAGGTCAATCTAAGCTATGCAATTTTAGTTATGTTAGCATAAGTCAAACTGGTATAGCTTAGATCTACTTACCACGGCGTCCACAATATAGGGGTTTGACAGAAAAACTCTCTTGTCGTCTCTCCTTACTCATTTCGTTCTGCTGGAGTGCCAGAGTCAATGGGAGACTGATAGTCAATCAATGTAGAGAGCCTTTTTTAGACTGCAGTGTCGATTCACCCCATACTAGAGACAAGCCCTCAGAGTGTCTGAATAGATAGGGTCCTGGACTGGGATACAGGAGGCCTACAAGTCTATTCTTTGCTACAGTGTGGATCTTGTAACCATGAGCAAGTTACCTTTCTGCACCCTCCTTTCCATCTCATGCTTTGTCTATCTTGTCTCTTTAGGGGCAGCGACTATCTATTCCTATAGGTTTATACAGCGCGGACCATATTTTAGTTGGAGCCAAATATTAATAATAAAAAATAATCAAGAATTTCCTTCAAGAAAATTCTCACTACATTAAAACTTTGCATATCAGGTACTGATACTGTGTATTAAACCTGGAAGACTGCACACTATCTATGTGCCTTTGTATTGTATGAGCCAAATTACTATTTAACAAAGACAATTGTGTTTGAAACATCTAGAGTATAATCACATGAACAAAGCTTATCATAGCATTAGTACACAGGTCCCAAAACTGTGGGGTGCGCCCCCCTAAGGGAGCATGCAGAAATGTTCGAGGGGGGGAGGAGGGTGCAGCTGGAGCCTGGATCAGGCCCATGGAAGATGGGGAGGGAGCACCACCCAGCTCTGCTTCAGGTCACGGGTGCCAGCCTCCCACCCGGAGCTCAGGTGGGATCCCAGCTGCTAGCCCTGCAACCTGGGCCCTAGCTACTGGCTCTGTGCCCGGGGTCTTGGTTGCCCACCCCATGCTGACACCACTCCACAGTAAGATCCAAGAAGGTCACATTTCAAGGGGGCATGAAAATCACTTCACAGTGGGAGGAAATTTTTACCATCTACACAATTACAAAGTAAATATTTTGTATAACATTTAAATGATTTCAAAAATAATTTAAGAAATAAAATCTTTCAGGATCCCAGTTCCCTGAATTATTACATGAACTTACCTGGCAAGAAAACTATCCATTATGTCATGGGAAATTTTGCATATATTGGAGCTGTAGGGTCAGTCCCAATTAAACATCTCCTTGATTTGCTGTAGCTAAGCCTTTTGAAAGAGCTGATAACTTTTAGTATAATAATCTGCACTAAAAAGATTCCACTGCAATATTTTTTTTAAACTACACAAAAGGAAAGGTTGCTATTGTTCCCTTGGAGCCTTAAAAACAACCAAATTGTTTTCCCAGCAGACTAATAAAACAGGTAAAAGTCCCCCGTGCTTCCCAGTTATCAAAAGTGGATTTTTCCATGGCACTATTTTTATCCATTATACAGAAAACTCAGTGGATTATAATCACCTCAATAGCATCGTCGTACATTTTCCTTGCCTCTGTGTCCATTTTGTCTGACATCAGCCAAGCTTTCAGTAAGTATTCATAAAAACTGTCTCCCAGCCCGCCCACAGATGTGTGATCTGTAACAGAGAAAAAGAGAATAAAATGTAGGGGATTTTAAAACTGTACCATTTTTTTTTAATCCAGGGCAATATTCTAGTTTGTTTAAGCCTCTGACATTTTTAAACCTTCATTATTTTAATCCAGTTCAGCAGGACGCATAACAGCTATTTCCCCTCCAAACTTTTATTTCATTTCGTGGAATCTCTCCCATAGCAGGCATCACAATTTCCCTACCTGTGCATGTTCAGTAGTCTTCATTCTGTGTCATTTACATAGTAAAGCTGCTCCTCCTTCCATGTCACAGCTTTAATTAAAGACTATTTTGGCTCCATTATACAGAATTTAACCATATCACTGTTTGTTGTTGTTTTCAAATAAATAAGAATGTATACTCTCAGATTCAATAGCAGGGATATAATCGGAACATGTAGCTGTATAAACTGTTAGAACCAATAGGGAGTCTGTTTTTTCAAGGACATTTTTATTATTCACCATGAAATAGTAACATTCAGAACCTGGAAAATGCTCCAAGGTAAATAATCATATCCACATTCTTTCACCATTAAACCTATGACGAGTTTTCATTGCAGTATACAACGAAAAGCCTTGTTCTCTTACTCAACTACAGTTCAACTGTACCTGGGGTAACTGAACAAGGTGTGCACTGTTCACTACATTGTCAGCTGTGCTTTCTTGCATATCTATTAGAATCCAACACTAATAAACGCTGGGTCTCCTTAAGTACGTACACAGTAATCCTTTCTGTCATGATTTTTATTGCATGGGCAGCTTATCCTCACAAGTCACATTCATCACATTCAAATGCATGTTCATATGTGCCCACAGACAGCACTGTGAGGACATCAGAGACCAGCCGTGATGATTTGGAGAATCTATGCTCATGCTGCATTCTGTTATACAGGGAACCTCTCCACCTGCACTCGTGTCAGACTACGAGTTTCACTTTCAATGAGGGGCTTGTTTGCCTTCTCTGTTGTCCTTCAACTTCACAAGATAACTTAGTGCAGTGGCTTCCAACCTTTTCGAGCATACGGAACCCTTTTTATATCGATTAACATTTTACCGACCCCCCCCCCCCAAACCATATAGCTATTTTCAAACATTCCATTATTTGATCATCAGTTGAAATGTGTAATAGTTCATGTAATCTAAACAAATCTAGTACTATTGAGAGATTATACAGAGTGTCCACATTGAAGTGTAACAGTTTTGAGGTGCCATTTATTTTTATTGAATAATGTGAACAGAAGAATATGTACACAACTCATGGGTAATATGCTTAAATTACATTTGGCATATGGGTACACATTATTAGGGTACATTAGGGCACACATTCGACATGTGCACCATTCGTTGCACGGACTATGTCACACTGATCCTCAATATCCCTCCACACATTGTCTAACACCACAAATTTCAATCTGAAACACAGAAGAACATAAGGACAGATGAGATGGGTGGTACTGGAGAGTGGATGAAAGAGCATGGATGTTTGGTTGGATTGATGATAATCTCAGCCTTAGATCTGATTCCACATTCAGTCAGCTCTGGCAGTTCCATTTTAATGCAACCAGTACAGAGAATCCATTCATACAAACTTAAGTTGTTGGAAAAGGTATCAAGTATTTTGCAGCCTTGTAAGAAAGTTCTGGATACTCAGTAACAACTTGCAGGCAAAAGTCAGTCGGGGACTTTTGTTTGAAGACAAGCTTCAATGAATTGTTTCCTGATAGTTCAGCGAGACTGTCTTGTTCTTGGGATGTCAAACTTGTGTTTATGTCGGTAGCAAGGTCCACAAACGGGTTTCTGATCCAGTTGTTGTTCACGTTGGTAACAAGAAAGTACTCATACAGCTGTACTTTGAGGCTTTGCACGTGGTCTCTGATTTCACATTATCTGTGAGTTGCATTTCTGAGCTGGCCAAAAAATCAGACAGATTTGGGAAAGAATCATTGTTGGACTGATTAAGTCAAGATGTCCACAGGTCCAATTTCTTGATCATAGCACCAGTCTTGTCACAGACATGGAAGATGGTCACAGCTTTTCCCTGCAGACTTCGATTAAGCCCATTTAGGTAGCTGAAGATATCAGCTAAGTAAGCCAATTTAGCTAGCCAAAGAAACATAAAGTGATGAGAGAGCTCAAAATGATGGTCCAGCAAAAAAAGCCTCACTTCATCACGCAATTCAAATGGGGCGAGAGAACCTTTCCTCTTGAAAGCCAGCGAACTTGTATGTGAAGTAGGCTGTGATCACTGCCCTTCTCGTCACACAAAGCAGCAAACAGTCTTGAATTCAATGGACAGGCGTTGATGAAATTAACAATCTTCATTGACTCACTGAAAATCGTTCTTAGGTCAGCAGGCATTTTTTGAACAGCTAGCGCTTCCCTGGGAATGCTGCAGTGAATTAATGTAGCTAATGGTGCCACTGCTTTAACTTGAGTGACTACTCCAGTGTACTGGCCGGTCATTGCACAAGCCCATCAGTACTGATCCCCACACATTTTGACCAGTCAATATCATGCTCCCTCATAAAATCGCTCAACACATCAAAAATAAGCTCGCCAGTTGAGCATGTGGGCAAAGATGTGCAAAAGAGAAAGTTTTCTTGGCCCCCTCCATTGTATTCATATCTGACGACTGACAGGAGGTTTGAATGGTCTGCGGTATTCGTTGACTCATCAATTTGAAAAAAATAGAAGTGACTTTTCTGCACCCTCTCAGTCAGTTGTTCCTTAACATTCTGAGCCATTTAGCCAATTCTGCGCTGAACTGTGTTATTTGAGAGAGAAATTAAACCAATCTGTTTCCCAGCCTTGTCTCCGAGCTCTGCACTCACCATCTGCTTTGCTGTGGGTAATATCAATTCCTTCCCAATGGTGCCTGGCTTTTGAGCAACCCAATAAGAGGCTTGTACTACCTTAGCATTGTCACTGCTTGTGGCTATGTGCTTGATTAATTTCTCACTTTCCTTAAATTCTTTGAGTTTGTTCTCAAAAAATTCAGTTGGTTTAGAAACATAGTCACCATGTTTTGTTTCAATGTGACGTCTAAGATTAGCTGGTTTTAAACTCTCATTTGACATTTATTGCCAGTCCATGTAAACCCTAACTCCAACTATACATCGCTACTTTTTCACGTTTTCCCTTTACTTTGTGTGTTTTGAAGTGAAACTTGGTGTTCCACAGTGATCTCTCAGTTCCTTTCTTTTCAGTGTTCCTGTCTTGATCCAGCGATCCATTTTTGCTAGCCCAGCTAAACCCTTCCCATCACACCAATAGCTTTTGAATGGTTAGAGTGAGGTGATGTATTCATGTAACACGATCACAGAAAACTAAGTATTAGTTTATATTTATAATTGCACAATATACGAATATTAAAATACATAAGTATTTTTATACACTGTACATTTATTTTAATTTCTCTTTTAAACTTTTCCACAGACCCTCTACAGTACCATCGCTGACGACCAGGGGTCCTCAGACCACAGGTTGGGAACCACTGGCTTACTGTATTTATTTTATGGTAGTCTCATTTAAAAACAGATGAAGAGAATGCCAAGCTCGGCTTAATTAGATTCCTCCAGAAGCTAATTACCTATGTCAGTAAACAATCCCGATGAGTTCTCATTTATACAAGATGTTGTCTCTGCTGCCAGAGTCACAATCAGGAATGAGAAATGACAGTACTTTGAAAAGACTTCAGACCTGGCATTCAGTCAAATATATTTGACTCAGAGCTTCCATGCAATCAAGATGATACAAGATTCATAAAAGACCGCCCATGTTAAAAGATCTGCAGTGGCAACTCAGCTTTGAAATAAAATCATTTCCTCTGCAGCCTTCTGAATGTGTGGTCAAGACAGGTTCTCCAGACACCTCCATCAGGAAACCTAACCATAGAGGTGAAAGCACTGGGAATGCAGTATGAAGAACATTAATAATAAGAATGGATGAAAGCAATATACCAGTCAGTTGTCATTTACAGAAAAAGCTGAACGTTGCAGTTTCCAAATATGTGGCAATTAATCAAGGACAGAACAAAAGGGTAATATATGAGTTAGTCCAGTTAAGATAGTCCCATGATAAATGGGCGGCGAGTTATATGGGCTCGTGGTGCCCATGCTCCATCAATATTCAGAGCTGGGGGCCCTACTCCACCAATATTTGGAGCTGGGTCTCTCCCCCAGCCCTGCCTAGAGCAGGCCCCGGCCCCCACCTGTCGGCCCCCCCGGGCATCCTCCTACCCTGGCCCCAGAGCGTCCCCCCCGGCCCTGGACCGTCCCTGCTGTGTGCAGCTTTCAGTCCAGCTCCCCCTTGATAGCGCGTGCTGCCGGCTGCTGCTGCCATGCGTGGCGTTTACAGGTGAGCGGGGAGACACCCAGGCGTGACATGACGTCACGGCCCAGGACTTTAAAACTGCTCGGCACGGCGTTGCACCGCGCGGCCTAGCTCTGGGTTTGGAGTCTGGGGACTTCTGGGGCCCGAGCGCAGACTATGGCCCTGCAAAGTGGAAGGCAGAAGGTAGGGTAGCGGAAGGGAAGGGAAGGGGGAAAACTAGGGGGAAGGGGTGGGAGAGGAAGGGGCTTGTGCGGTGGGGGAGGGGGAGGAAAGGGGAAGGCACCAAGGGACAGCGTGGAGGAGACACAAATGCCAGGGGGCCAAGTGCAGACAATGAGGAAAAGGGAAGGAGGGGAGGTGTCAGTGGGAGGGGGGACAGGATGATGCTGGGAGAGGAGAGGGTAAGGGCATTGGGGGCTAGAGAGGGGAGAGGGAGGTGCTGGAAGAAGGCTTGAAAGAAGGGGTGGGCATGAGAAAGGTGGGGATGGAGCAAGTCATGTGTGAGGGCACAGGAGCATGAGGGGAACGGGGGCAGAGAGTGGTGAGGGGGTGGGCATCAGGGAAAAAGAGGGCAAAGGGGGCAGGAGCAAGGGAAGGGGGGAGGCACCAGGAGGGTGCAGGGGTAAGGGAAGGTGTAGGTGCCAGGGGATTCTGGGGGTGAAGCAGAAGGGCAGACACCTGCAGGGGAGGGACCAGCACCAGAGGAGAGAGGCAGGGCAGGTGTGTAGAGGGAGGTGTTAGAAGAGGGGATGAGGAGGGGTAGCTCACATGATCAGAGTGGGGCTACTGGAGGAGTGGGCACAGGGGGGAGAGAAGGGCTGGTGGAGGGGGGCAGGTTACAGGAGGGTTGAGGGTAGTGAGAAGGGCAGGAGTCAGGACAGCATAGGAGGGTGAGGAGTTGGGGGGCAGCAGGCACCAGGGGAGCTAATAGAACAAGGGGAGGAGACATGGCAGCAGAGAGAAAAGGTAAAGGTTTATAAAATATTTATTAATATCTTGGGTGCCACAGTGGCACATCCAAACAACCCACGTGAACTCAGTACTGGTGCACAACACAAAATTCATTCCGCTCATGGGAGGAAACTCTTAGGCTATGTCTACACTGGCGGCTTCTTGCACAAGAACATCTTGCGCAAGGGTTCTTGTGCAAGAAGTCTTGCACAAGAACACATCCATACTGCCATGTGCGAGCTGTGCTTTTGCGCAAGAGCATCCATGGCAGTGTGGACACTCTCTTGCCCAAGAAAGCGCCGATGGCCATTTTAGCCATAAGAGTTTCTTGCACAAGAAATCCCTGCCGAGCATCCACACTGCCCTCTTGCGCAAGAGAGCTTACACCTGTTAGAAAAGAGCGTAGCTCTTGTGCAAGACGCCCTCTCTTACCACGCCGTACTGTAAACTTCCTTGCACAAGAGCAGATGGGCAGTGTGGATACTCTGTGGGTTCTTGCGCAAAAACGGCTGTACTTGCACAAGTAGCCGCGAGTGTAGACATACCCTTAGAGGGAACACTTCCCCCAGCCTCTCTGCCCCCGAGTTAATGTCACACACACTGGGTTAATGCAATTGCAGGATAGTTGCATGAGGGGGGTTTGGTGGGGGCCAAACTAATCCCTGTTGGTAGGAGGATGGTGGGAAAAGTGACATGACACCTTTTACTTCTGGTCATGCATCCATCCTGCCTGGTCAGAGGGTGTGATGAATGAGGCACCACCAAAAATTATAGATACCTGCCGCCCCTGCCATGGTGGTAATAAGATTGAGAGGATTGTGCAATGTAAGAAACTCCAGAATTCCTTAAAAATGTATGGTGGAATCAAATAATTGAAAGGTCTTGTTTTCCCAATGCCTGGAGGCAATCGGAGTTTGAATGAATGTAGGTTCAGTCTGAATTGAGACACTATGGAAGAGATGCAGTCAGGGAAAGGAAACATTTGAAATGGCTAAGGGATGGTATGGTACCATCTCATGAATGAGGTTGTAAGACTACCATTTGCCAAGAACAACAATGGTTGCAATCTGGAAGATACTCTGGGATCCCCCAGTTTCTGGAGTCCTAGATGGCACCAGTGGCCTCAAAACCTCTCTCTCATGGGCTTGACTGCAGAGACAATTATGCCCCTATCCGCACTCTGAAAACATTGTTACAAATGGCCTTTGTCACCTCCTGATAAGGTGATATGTCGATTCACAGCAGGGGTTGCATCCCTTACCATGGACCTAGCCTCCATGAATTTAATCTCACTCTTTTTTCAACCCAATTATATGCCTTGCTGGAGCAGTAGGCCTAAACACATTCCCAAGAGATTATATAGGGACGTGCTGACTAGGGATGTGAAGGTTTAAGTGGTTAGTTAACCAGTGGAGCTGGAATAGCTCCCCACCTGCCACGGGCAGGGGGCTGCTCCAGCCCCGAGGGGGGGGGGGAGAGGGAGGGTGCGGCGAAGGCAGGGACTGCTCTGGCATCCCGGATGAAGAAGCATCTGTCAGTGGGGAGTCAGGGAGCCCTTCAGGCAGGTGGAGGGGGAGGGCAGCTCTAGCCAGGCTAGAGCACCGCCTCCCCCCCCCCCACTCACTCCTCCTTTAACCAGTTAGTCAGTTAAACAGGATTTTATATCCCTAATGCCGACCCCTTGTAAGATAAGGATGGAATTACAACAATATTCCCTCTAAATTTTTCCATCCATATTCAGAATAAATTTTCTTATGTGCATCCAAACATGTGCATCACCAATAGAAACATATGAATCTCTCCTGGTTGGCTGCCCAAGTGCTCAGCTTACAGGCAACACTAGATAACAGGATAACTGGTGAGGATTTTTTGAACTATCAGGTATAAGGAAGGTAACTAACAACATCTGGAATGTTATATATAATTTGTCTGTATCAGTATTTAAAAGAAGTCATTGGAGGGGCATCTTTGCATAAGCCAGGTGGACAGCACCCTGTTATCGTGACAGAGCATTTACCTTGTCACATGCATCTGAAGAGGCAGTTTTTACCCATGAAAGTTTCTGCTCAAATAAATCTGTTAGTCTTTAAAGTGCCACAGGACTCCTGATTGTTTTTGCAGACACAGACTAACATGGCTACCCCTTTGAGAATTACCTTGTCACAGGCAATAATGTATTTGTGTCCCTGTGACCTGTTTGACAAGGTACTAGTACTGTGCGCTTTACTGTCAATAAACCTGGCCAAGTACCTTCTTCACTGAACCGAGTCTGTGGTCTTTCTTTATGAACAACATCAAGGTCTGCTGAATCAATATGCTGCACTCTCTGCTAGTGTAGCTAACACTGGGGCTCCATGAATAGCAGCACTAGGAGCATTAACAACTCTGCACCATCAGCAACACTGTATAGCACTAACAACTCTGGTTGTTGTTAGTCAGACTTGCTGTTACACCTGATAGATTTGGCCTTCATAACATTCTGTGGCAATGAGTTCCAGAACTTGAGTGTGTATTATGAGAAGAAGCAATGCCTTACGTTTGTTTTAAAGCTATTGCCTATTAATTTTATTGGACGATCCCTGGCTCCTGTGTTGTGTGACAGGGTAAATAACATTTCTCTATTCACTTTCTCCACACTACTCATGGTTTTATAGACCTCTATCATACCCTCTACCCTTAGTTCTCTCTTTTCTAAATTGAACACTTCAGTCTTTTTTTAGTCTCTCCTCATGTGGAATCTCTCCCCAAACTCCTACACATTTTTGTTGTTCTTTTCTGTACCTTTTCAAATTTTAATACATATTTATGAGATAGGGTGACCACAACTGCAAAGTGTAGGTATATCATGGTTTTATATAAAGACATTATGGTATTTTCTATCTCTTTAGCTATCCCTTTCCTAACTGTTCCCAATATTGTCAGGTTTTTTCAGTGCCATTGCACACTGAACAGATATTTTCAGAGAACTGTCCACAATGACTCCAAGATCTCTTTCCTGAATGGTAAAAGGTAATTTAGAATGCACCATTTCTCCCCCCCCTCTTAACTCAAGAAGCCTGGTTTGGTCTGGTCTGAACTATGACTGCATATTTTTGTGGAGGTGAAAGACTCAGTTATTTACTTTGTGGAGCTTAAGGTGCAGGTGGACCATCCCGAGATGAATATTGATTTGACTTCTGTAAGATTAGGCATACTTGCATCTCAAGATATCCCTTCACCTGAGCCAGTGGGGTAACAGTATATGCACTTGAGAACCATCATTATTGGACAAGACCTCATACCTTTACCCAGAAGGAAAGCAAATATCACTGACTCCTCAGGCTACAGATGAGTAATAAGAAGGGGCATAAGGTTACATCCAGCAAAGCAGAGAATAAAACCCAGGGGTGATCTCCTGGCCCTAGAGAAGTGAAACAGGAGCTTTCCATTGACTTCAGTACAAGGAGGATTTTGCCCAAGGTTTCTAATATGGATGAGATTTGGGTTTGCAATTAGCTACCCAAATTGCAAACATTTATTTTGAATGTGCCAAACCTATATGCTTGGCTGTGCTGCTTGTAACCTCTGGATGACACTCCTCTCCAGAACCGTACATAAAATCCAGGATTTCTGGGTCCCACCATTCCTCTGCTACCTAGCAAATTGTTGTAGAAAACACAGGCACTGCATTTTTTTCCACACCCTTTAGTGGCTAGTCTGTGGAGAGACAATATAGACTTGTGGATAGGGCACTTATAGAACCTGGGTTCTTTTCTCAGCTCAACCACTGATTTGTTATGTGACCTCTGGCAGTATCCCACTCCCACTCTTGCTTACCTCATCTTAATGGATTGTGAACTCTTTGTAGAAAGGATGGTCTCTTCCTGTGGTATGTGTACCCTGCCTTCCACAATACAGTTCTGATCTTGATCCAGGCCTTCAAGCATACCATAATACAAATAATAATAGAAGATAACCTATAATGGCTATTAGTTAGTAGTACTACTTTAGAGCAAGTAGCAAAGACAGTGTTTATGAACAGGATACAGGCCACAGCACTGTAATTTTGAATTATGCATGTTCCATTCTTCGATAATGGTCCTGCTCCCCAGCAAGACTGCATGTTCTATAATGTGCCACTGTCTCTCTCTGTGGCTGAGCCACAAGTCAGATGGATGCAGACTATCAGCTCAACCCAAAACAGATTGTATAATAGTATGTATAACACAGGCCACAGAACTGCCCCCAAATAATAATTGATCTTTAGAAGAACATCCAATCTTGATTTTAAAATTGTCAGTAATGGTAAAACAGGGCCTCAAGTTTGGGCACCCAGAAAATGAGGGGGACACAATTTCTGACCACGTCAGAAAAGTCTGATTTAAGTGACTTGTTCAGTATTACAGTTACTCTATGGCAGAGTAAGATTCAGGGAAGAGTCTCCTAGAAATTCGGTGACTTGCGCCCATCGTTAATTAAATATAAAACTCCTTATCATTGCCAGCAGTACACATATCAGCCAATGAACCTTGTGCATGAACAAAAACACCTGAAACAGACTGAAAACGTAAACAATAAAAGCTGCAGTACTAGCCAGTTTTTAAAAAATGTAATCCATATTCTGTGACCTAACCTATGCCTTTAAACTGGAGAGTCCAGCTAATGACTTGGTAGCTACAGAATTACCATTTGTGACAGAGCTTGAGTGACCAGGCAGCCTCGTAGTTAGAGTTCTCCAGCCCCCTGCTTGCTGAGTGGCCTCAGTCTTTAAGGCTGAGAAGGCATGGGGAGATGGAGAGCCAGGCCCTCCCTCTCAATTGACTCTCAGCCCAGATCCCTGTGTATGTCAACCCCTGAACAGCAGGTTAATGTCCTTCCCAGTCAGAATCGGTTGCCCTGGGCTACTTCCTACCAGTTCATTAGTCTGTTCAGTTTGGGGCATGGTCCCTCTAGCCCCGTGGCGTCCAACACACTAGCCACATGTGGCTACTGCCCAGTTGAGTGTGGCTAGTTCGCTTTAGCAGCAGCCACTATAGCTTGCTTCCCCCATTGCCTCTTGAGTCCAGACAGCACCTTCCTTAATTATTTACTCCGTTATCTTTCCTGGTACAGAAAGTAAGCTGACAAGTCTAATTCCCTGGGTTGTCCTTATTTACCTTTTTTAGATGAGCACTATATTTATCCTTTTCCAGTCTTCTGGAATCTCTCCTGTCTTCCTTAACTTTTCAGAGATAATTGTCAATGGCTCAGAAATCTCCTCAGTCAGCTCCTTGTATATTCTAGGATGCATTTCATCAGACCATGGTGGTCTAAGGACATCTAAATTGTCTAAGTAATTTTTAACTTGTTCTTTCCCTATTTTAGCTTTTGATCCCACCCTATTTTTGTTGACATTCACTATGCTAAGCATCCAATCACCACCAACCTTCTTGGTGAAAACCAAAACAAAGAAATCATTAAGCACATCTGCCATTTCCACATTTTCTGTTGTTTCCTTCCCTTCATGGAGTAACCAGTCTATCCTGTGCTTGGTTTTCCTCATGCTTCTAATGTATTTGTAGAATGTTCTTGTTAACCTTTATGTCTCTAGCTAGTTTCAGCTTGTTTTGTGCCTTGGCCTAATTTTGCCCCATACATTTTTCTTATTTGTTTATATTCATTCATTGTAATTTAACATAATTTTGACTTTTGTAGGTCTCACTTTTGATTTGTAGATCATTCAAGATCTCCTAGTTAAGCCAGGGTAGGCTCTTGCCACACTTTCCTTCACAACAGAATAGTTTGTTCTTGTGACCTAAGTAATGTCTTTCTGAAAAACTGCCAACTGCCCTCAACTGTTTTCCTCTTAAAGTTGCTTCCCAGTTGGCTCTTACTTACCAACTCCCTGAGTTTGCTTAAGTCTGCCTTCTTGAATTCCATTGTCTTTATTTTGCAGTTCTCCCTCCCACCATTCCTTAGAATCATGAACTCTGTCATTTCATGATCACTTTCACTCAAGCTATCTTCCTTCCCTTTCAAATTCTCAACTAGGTCCTTCCTTTTTGTTACAATTAAATCTAGAATCCCCTAATAGCTGTCTCCACCTTCTGAAATAAAAAAATTGTCTCCAATACATTCCAAGAACTTGTCGGATAATCTGTGCCCTGCTGTGTTAGTTTCCCAACAAACATCTGGGTAGCTGAAGACCCCCCAGCAACACCAACTCCTGTGCTTTGGATGATTTTGTTACAAGTTTAAAAAAGTCTCATGCACCTCTTCTTCTTCCTGGGTAGGAGGTCTGTTGTAAACCTGTACAATGACATTGCCCTAAATTTTTACCCTTTATCCCTACTCTGTGACTTTCAACAAGTCTGTCTCCTTTGTCCATTTCACCTTCAGTGCAAGTATATACATTTTCAATACATAAGGCAACTCCTCCTCCTCCCTTTTTCCCTGCCTGTCCTTCCTAAGTAAACTGTAACCTTTTATACCAATATTCCAGCCATGTATATTTTCCCACCAAGTCTCTGTGATAATTATTAATAGTTGCACAGATACCAAGTTTGCAAATGATATACAAGAAGAAATTTTATAGAGTGAGAGAGATAGCAAGTTTGCAATGGGATTTTAATAAGTTCAGGAAATGGGCAAATAAGCTGAAAATGGGTTTTAAAATAAAAGAAATGCAGTGGATATATCTAGTTAAAAAGTGAAATACTCATTAAAGAGATAAGAAACCAAGGGGATTTTGAGGTGATGCTGACTACTGAAAAATAGAGAAGAAAATCAGTAAAATGCTAGGTTGCATAAATAAGGGACATATTTGACTAGAAAAAGAAATTTAATTTTTACCTGTGCGTAAACACTTCATACCTTTAAAAGTTGCAGGGCATGAGTTAAAGAATACATTTTCAGTTCCTAATCAAAGATGTATTTCTTTTTAACACAGTTGCCTTTGTTGGCCTCAGTTTAGACCTTCAAGAGCCATAAATGGTTTCTAGGCCACAGGCCTAAACATTGGAAATGTATAATGATATATTAGTACTTCTAGAATCTAGATCACATAATAAATTACACTGTGAGAAGAAAAACAGATTTAAGGCCTGATACAACACATTTCACATTGGAGATAATCAATCACTCTCTGCCAATACGACATTTCATGTAGAACAGCATATCAGGGACCTTGAGAAAAACTGAGAAAAACTTGAAAAGAAATATGGTCACAGCTGAAATACTAAATGCTCAGTTTCCACAGAGCTATATGTAGCACTTTCAGAAGCTCAATTTAAAAAAAAAAAAAAAAAAAAAAAAGGTTCCAGATACTATCTTTAGTAAGGTCTTCACACACAGACTTCTTCCAGGACCACACTTCATAGAAATGCAGGAAACATTATGCACTTTTAACTATCCAATGTTACAATCTTTAAAACAGAGTAAGCAGATACTTCAGTTATTTAACTTTTTTAACATATATAAACTGAACTGATATCTGAGTCTAACTGTAATAATAGATTTCAAGTTCTTTTGTTTAACACACAAATACTGTTCGGTAATACACCTGAGACTCATCTACGCTACAATATTCTGCACAGCATATTTCTAACTGCATTCTTTAAAGTGTTTGAAGCAGAAATTTTTAATGTGTTAAACATCCCCCAGCTTTCTAAAAATAGTTATGTATGCAAGTCAAATGTAAGGCCATATCTAAACTACAAACTCTGGTCAATGAAGTTACATCATTGTTAAGCTGCCAGTTAGCATATCACTTGTGCACATGTGTTTGTGACACTGGCTATGTCTAGACTACAGGGTTTTTTCAAAAAAGTGGCCTTTTTTTGAAAAAACATCACCTGCGTCTAGACTGCCGCCGTATTCTTTCGAAATTAAATTGAAAGAACGCGGCAGCTTTTTTGACAGCGATAAACTTCATTTACGAGGAAGAATGCCTTTTTTCAAAAGAGCTCTTTCGAAAAAAGGCGTTCTTGATGGCAAATAGGGCTTTTTCGAAAGAGAGCATCCAGATTGCCTGGGTGCTCTCTGTTGAAAAAGCGAATCCCTTTTTCGGGGGGGGGAGGGGGGAGTTGTGACGGTCTAGATGATCTCTTTCGAAAGAAGTGTGTAGTCTAGACATACCCACTGTGTTTGCTCACCAGGAGTGCATGCATTGTTGTGTCAGTGCACCCCGGGTAGACATCCCAGTGTGCAACCCACCCTCATGTTTTGAGAAATTTGAGCAATGTATGGCAGGGCAGACACAAAGCATAGAAGCACAGAGGTCAAGTTCCTATTATGCAACTTTCTCCATTCTATAATGCCATTCTTATCCCATAATTTTTGCAGCTTTTTTTAGAAATCCTATAAACACGTGAGGCATTTTGGATCTAACGGAAACATGCACCCTTGTCCTGAGCATTGCAAACACAGGATATATGATCTGCCAGTATTTGCAGAGCCAAAAGAGGAACCACAGCAGCAGGGGACATGATGATTTCATGGTTAACAGATTGTGGAGCGACATAGTAAAAAGCAATTCAAATTTGTTGGTGGTGTTCACGGAGCAGCTGCAGATGGGGAGTGTCGCTTCTGGGCCCAAGAGATAAGCACTGACCAGTGGCATCGTATTGTAATAGAGTTTTAGGATGATAAGCAGTGGCTTTTGGATGCAAAGGATCATATTCCTGGATCTGTGTGCCATCTTGACCCAGCCCCCCAGGTTAGGGACACCAGAAAAAGAGCTGCGCTACCAGTGGAGAAGTGAGTGGCAATCGTACTGTGGAAGCTTGCAATGCTGGAGTCTCATTTGTCAGTGGGAAATCTCTTCAGTGCTGGAAAAATCCACAGTGCCACTCCCCCACCACAACACCTGCTCTGTCCTTCTATTTTGTACCCTACTATGACAGTGTCCCATTGATTGTCCTCATTCCACCAAGTTTCTGTGATGCCTAGTATATCAATGTCCTCACTCAATATGAGGCACTGTAGTTTACTCATCTTATCATTTAGATTTCTAGCACATGAAGCACAGCTGCTGCTAGCACCCCACGCTGCCTGGGCCCATATGCCCCTAGCTTGTTACTACAATGGAGCTTGCTGAGGCCATCGTGGAGGGTATGGGAAGTGTCCTACTGTGGAAGAAGGAAGGCTGCCATCCCTAGAAACCTTGAGAGACCTGCTGAGTGCTTCCAGGACAGTTTTATCCAGATCTCTTAGGAGGATTCAAGGGACACCCCAGTATACATAAACAAACAACTCTGAATGCCTCCCCTTCTCTTTGCCTACATGGGAATGAAAAACAGATAACTAGGGATGTAAAATCCCATTTCACTGGTTAAACGTGATGTTTAACCAGTTAACCGATTAAACAGGAGGTCGGCCCAGGGGAGGAGGGTATGCTCCAGACCAGATGGCTGAAGCAGCTCCCCTGCCCACTGCAGCCAGGCTGGAGTTCCCCCCTCCCCAACTGCAGGTAGGGGTTTCTCCAGCCCAGGCAGAGCAGCCCTGCCTGTGATATGCCAAGCTCACTGCAGTCAGGGGCTGCTCTGGGTGGTTGGTGCCCACAGCAGGTGGGGAGCTGCTCCAGCCTCTACCAGTTAACTGGTTAACTTTCCATATGCCTAATAACAACTCTGCCTCTGTCTGTTATACCGCTCTCTCTTCCAGTATGAGTAAATTAATGAAAACCTGATACCTGTGTCTTGCTGGTTTAGGCATGGGCACCATCTGTACATTTAAACACAGTAATGGAAAATGCATTACAATGCTGACCTGATGTTCCTTTTCTCTGTATCAGGCTTGCCTGTGTCTGGCTGCAGACACTGACTGGATGGCGTTGGAGTCTTGAACCAGTCCTAGCTTGCAGCATAGATGGACGCCCCTCCTCTCCACCCCAGTCACATGTTCACCATCCTCCTCCTCACTGTGCATGGCAGGGGCCTGTGTCTTGGTCTCATCAACGATATCCACGGTGCTTTGTGGCACGCTGGTGGAGTGTATGCCAAGTGGTGTAGTGGCAGGCAGGTAGGAGTAAAAGCAGCAGGCATGTGGCTTGACACTGGTTAGACTGTTGGCTTACCGGCTGTAGTTCCTTCACTTTCACACAGCATTGCTGCTGGTCCCCATCATACCACTTCTCCTGCATTCCCTGTACAATCCTCTTAACAATTCCACATTTCTACAGCTGCTCTGGAGCTGTACCTGCATAGCCTCTTCTCTCCACATGCCTAGGAGGTCCAATACCGCCTCTCTATTCCAGGCTGGAGCACATCTGCAGCAGGTAGCTAGCATGACTGGTGAGGCAGTTGCATGCAACAAGGGAGAATTGGTAGGTGTGCTCACCAAGCTAAGCACATCAGGAAAAAGCCTTTCAAACATACACAGTGGGTTGCACCCACGAAAACTCATGATTGCCAGGTGTCCGGTATTCACCCGGACAGTCTGGTATTTTTGCCTCCTGTCTGGTAAAAAAAATTCAGAAAATACCGGACACCTAATATGTCCGGTATTTTCTGATTTTCTTCCCTGGCCAGGAGGTGAAAATGCCGGGCACCTGGATACCCTACAAACACTCAGTACCTGGCCTCCCCCCTCGTCCTGAGCCCCCCCAACACCCCTAGCCCCCCAACGCCATGCTTACCTGGTTCCGCAAGGCTGCCGGCACAAAATGGCTGCCGACAAAAAAGACCAAGGGGAAGCAATAACTCCCCTGGGTCTTAGTGTTCAACCGCTCCCCTGTTCCTATCCCTACTCACTCTTAAAGGGGACATGCTGTTTTATTTAATTTTTTTTGCTCAACAACTTTGGTGTCCCCCCCCCCTTTTTTTTTCTTCAACAGAATTTTTTCCCGGTGTTGTTTTTTTTTGGGGGGGGGGGCGGGTGTTCGGTATTTTTGTTTCTACCATCTGGAAACCCTAGATACCATCTACATGTGTTGTTAGTCTTTAAGGTGCTACTAGTCTATTTGTTGTTTTTTAAGTGTTTCCAGTTACTGACTAACTTGGCTACTCCTCTGAAGCTTTTGAGGTATTTTAAGGGGAGGGTAGGGTAGCTTCTAGTCTCCATGAATCCTGGATAGTGGAGTTCACACCTGTGACCAGAGAGGTCAGTGTCAGGCATTGCAGGACAACTGCTGGAAAACTGTAAGGGTCAACACAAGTCATGCAATATCTATATTCACATTGAATCAACTACACCATGTTGACCTGACTAAATGCCATTCAGGGAGCTGGTGTTTAATTATGCTGCCATAATGGGGCACTTACATCAGTGAGAGATTAATTTGAATGTAGACATATACATAAATAGGTTGATGCCAGGTACTGTGCATTTACCTAACTTTGTAGTATCCACCAGGCAGTTACATGTGATATGGTTATCTGTTGGCAAAGGTGTGTAAATGGCAGTACATTTAAAAGTATGAATTTATAATGGACCTTGAGGCATGCTGTATTAGCACCAATGTCATCAACTAACCTGAAAAGCCCCAACGCACAGAATGTCTCTGCATTAAGTGTAACTGATTTTATAAGACATAATTCAAAGGGAAATGGAAGGAAGGGAGATATTAAATGCACACTGTTTTCAAAGCAGCTTTTACATTTTTTCTTTAAAGTGAATTTAGCACAGATGAAAGCTGCCACAAAAACAGACTGTGGTATTTTGCAAGAGGCAAAAGCAGTTCAAGCTTTCCACGCTCATGCTGTGACCAGCCAACATGCGTCAGCACAAATCTGAAAGGACTCATAAGAATGAAAAGGAAGGTCACTGTTGTGATAATTCGGCCTATACATTTACCCACACTGTGAACTTCTGTGTAAAAAATATGGAAAAGTTCTTAAAAATGTTAAAATGACCTCTAGTAACAAATAATTACGGGGAAGGATATGAAAGGGAGATAGAATAACTCAATCACTCTAAACAAAAAGGCCACGCTGATATGGTTCTAGGACTGTGAGAAAATTATACTGGTTAAAAACAGGAGATGTGGAGACAAACGTTAAAGAGCCAAAATTGATATATCAGATACTAGATCTAAATGGTGGACAAAATGATGAGGTGATGGGCTATGCTACCCATCCCTCCCTTTGGGGTCCTTTAAAGAAGAGATTTGGCGGGGAAAGTGCAAAAAACAACAACAGCAACAACAACGAAGAACAGACAGGAAGAACTGACAGTGTGGGAAACCTTTATCATACTGATCTTAAGAAATGTGTTGACCAAGCCAGGCCAAAGAGAAGTACCCAGATGACACTGCCATGCTATCAGCTCCAGCTGAATCTCAGTCACCACATGGGATGAAAGGACTTTAATAACAGACAAAAGCTACAACTTAACTTCTCTCCTTTTTGAACATGACACTTATTACCATCTTTAACACCATTTAAAACACTGTCAAATAAGGTTTTTCTTCTAAAATGCTCCCCAACGATAGAAAAAGGGAATACAAAATGTTAATATGAAAGCCATATTTAATACTTTACAATTCAGATGTTTTACCTGTTTTCCTTCTTTTCTATATCTTTAATAAAAGAATGTTTAAAGATGTGTTTGCCATGGTGCTAATCGGGCTGAGGTATCTGAATAGTAACTCTAAACTTTATTTAAAACTATTTAATGTTGGACAATGAGTAAATTATGTCAACATCTTTGGCCCATTTATTCCAGCTAAATTAATGCAACATGAACCAACAGAATTAGGGCTCAAAAGGAGTCAAAGGATTAGATACTTACAACAAGTTTAAGAAAGGATATATCTAATTAACATGAACAATCATGCTTCAGGGCATAACCAAACTATCTGAAGAAACTCCCCCTCTGGATTACTCTGTAACTATCCATTGCAAAGTTCCTTGCATCTACCTCTGAAGGATCTGAAAGTAGCCACTGCCAGAGAGGAGAGGAAACTGAGCAAACAGTTATGGAGTTCTTGCATTACCATTTTAGCAGGGAGTTTTGCCCATTTCAGAATAGTCAAGCTATGTTACTTTCAAAACCTGCAGGTGTTGATCAAGGCAGAACTGAAGAAAATATTTTGGGAAAATTTCAAGGAAATCTCCCGAGATGTTATAAGGCAGTAACACTTTATCTTATTGTTCTTGCAGAACTGAAAATCATCTGTTCTGGGGAATCTAGAAGACTGTGGTTTGGATTTATCAGTTCAAACTCCCCAAGCTCTTACTCCTAAAAACTTGAGCTCAGAGTAGATTTGGGGGAGAAATGGGCAAAAGAATAAAGGAAATAGTGATTGAAGGGGTTTTTTGGCTTGTTTTTGAAAACTGGCTGAATATTGTGGTTTGTTAAAATAATTAAAATTAAACGTAAATGTTATTAAATTATTACTCAGAAGTAACATAATAATACGAGGTGATCAATGGCTTTGGGCATATTGGATATCCAGAAATCAGTCCCTATTTATGATTAGATTACTCAATAAATTTGCATTGTAATCAGAAAAGAATTAGTAATGCAGCAAGGAATGAAACTGCAGGAGCTTTCAGTAGAAGACCCAACTAGTATTAAGGCCCCACTGTGCTGCGTACTGTACAAACACTGTGTGAGTGTGCCCTGGCTCTGAACAGATTGCACTCTCATATACAGCATGGTGATGGTTATGATGCGGGACCTGGAACTAGAACTCTTGTGACACAGAGCCCATTAGATGGGAACATACAGTCAGAAATCCAATGTGAGATTTGTGGACACTGACTGGACTTTAATTCTCTTGGTGCAGACTATAAAAAGCCGGGGAGAAATCCTAAAGGATCAAGAGTGGGCCACGTAGAACTCCATATCTCTATAAATGTACAAAGTATTAAGTGTTCCTTCAGCTTTAGAAGAACGGGAGTTTGAGAAAGCAGTGGCAAAGGAATAGTTTGGTTCAAATGGAAAGATGACACTGTTTTAGACAAACTTAGGGTGTGACCTCAGGGAAGCCCTGTCTTTATGGAAGATCATAAAGAAGGATCAGTCAAGAGAGTGTGAAGTTCTGAAATACCCCTTGCAGAAGCAAGAAATGTTGTTTTCATAGACAACAAAGGTAGTGAGGTTGCAGCCACAGGCTAGAAGGGGGGTTGTATGAGTTTGCGGAGGACTAAAATGAGTTCCCATATGATCTGAAGAAATGGGTCTGCCGCACGAAAGCTCATCACCTAATAAACCATCTTGTTAGTCTTTAAAAGTGCTACATAACTGCTTTTTTTGTTTTACCAAACACAGGAGAGTAAAAATTAAGTAGTCCTTTCAAGAAATCAGGAAACGAGAGCAAGAGAAAATAGAAAACCCATTTACTGGCAGATGTAATGCAGAAATGGGAGCCAGATGGACTCTCAAGGAAGTCATTGAAATGCCTGAGGATTTCAGGTGCAACAGACAGCCAAACACCTTTGTGCATTAATGTTGATTTCTTTTTTTTTCTGTTTCCTAAATAGCTTCAGAATGAAAGGTATCAGAGGAGACGCATACAGAAGGTAAGTAGACCACAGGAGAGGGAAGGCATCTGTGACAGAGGTTGCTAAAAAGTCTATTATTGGGTATCCCCCACTGGTGGAAATTTTGAAGGAGAATGTGTTTCCTGATTGACCACTCATGTTGGTCTAATAAAATCCTTCTGAGGCAATCACAAGTGTGCTTCTCCCTCCTGGATGGCCCTCAGGGACACATTGAGATATATGTATAGATCTCATAGAAGGGCCGTTATTCCAAAATAACGCTGCTGTGTAGATGCACCCTTACTGTGCTGAGCACCCACTAGTAAGAAGGCCCTTCCACCAACAAGGACAGGTGGCAATCTCAAGGAAGTGGCGACATTCTCTTGGAAGTGTACTATGACCTCTGTTGGACAGAGGTTCTGGAGTAAGATTGTGGCCTAAACGGTTTCCTTTTTGTAAGCTCCTAGCAAAGGACACATTGCACAGGAGTCCTTCAGTATTCACGTGGCTTTGTCTATTCTGATAGAGAACTGTTTAGACTCCTTACAGGGTAAATCTACTGTGTTCTGCAGCTCTTTAGAATGCTAGAAACCTGCAGCCAGGAAGAGCACCTCAAGGAAATTGCAATGCATACAGAACTTGATGCCATATCAGCAGCATCTACTGCTACTTGAAAGGATATTCAAGCCATAAGGTCTCTCTCAGAAACAAAAGCCAAAACCTGATCCTCATATTCCTCTGGCAACATATCAGCAAATTTAGAAATTTCAGAAAAAAAAACAACTATATTTTGGCAAGAGAGCATGATAATTAGCAGCTCTCATTTGAAGAGAAGTGGTGGGATAAAACTTTTGGTTGTATAAATATAGTTTCTTGAATTACATATCCTTGGGAGAGTCTTCAGGACAGGACTGATAATCACCAAGTAATAAGGAACAGATTGGGTAAAGCAATAGTCAAAATCTTGTTGAAGGACTTGTCCATTTGCTTGGCCATATGAAATACAGAGGCTGAGATGGGCCAGAGGGTTTCTGCTGGCTCCAGAAAGCCTTCAACTGATAGAAAGGCAACTCTTTCTGACAGAGGAGTCTGTAAAATATCAAACAGGGTATGTGAGTTATCCTGCACAAGCTCCTCCTGTACTTCTCAGGAAGTGGCCACCCTTCTCATGAGGTCCTGAATAACAGAAGTCCTCCTTAGAGTAAGGGAGAGATCAAACCTGGAGTGATAGTTTGATCAGGTGAAAATGAATACGGGGTGGTGGCGGCATCTATTGGTTCCTTTACCAGTTCTTCCTCCTCCTGAGAACTACTTTCACCTTGATAGCCCATATTCAGGGGTTCCCCAAAGAGTCATATGCTGACAAAGGTACTGTGAGTCACACAGATTCTGGAGATGGGATGAGCCTCTCAGAACTGTTACCATAAGTTAACTTTTAGAAACAGGATATTCATCTGACTCATGATGTAACACAGTGGTCTCCAACCTTTTTAAGCACAAGATCACTTTTTGAATTTAAGTGCAATCCAAGATCTACCTCAGTCCAAACACCCTTGCCCCACCTCCTTTGTGCCCCTTCTCTGAGGCCCCACCCCGCTCATGCATCTTCACTTCCTCCCTCCCCCATCCTCCCTCCCTTTCACCAGGCTGGGGCAGAGGGTTAGGGTGCAGGCTATGGTCTTAGGCTAAGGGATTTGGAGTGGGAGAGGGGCTCTGAGCTGAGCTTGGGGTAGGGAGTTCAGGGTACAGGCTCTGTAAGGGAGTTTAGGTGCGGGTGGCTTAGGGCTAGGGCAGGGACTTGGGTGCAGGAGGGGGTTCATGACAGGGGTAGGGATTCGGAGGTGGCTCCAGCTAGACAACACCGCAGGTGGCTCCTGGGTGGTGGTGCAGTGGGGCTAAGGCAGGCTCAGCCCTGCTCTGGCCCTGCACCACTCTCAAAAGCAGCCAGCAAACTCCTTCCATCCCAAGCCCTGTTTTGCCCATAGAGACAGAATACAGGGTGGGAGAGGGGCACCCTGACATCAGTGCCCCCTCCTCTCCTTTCCCTGATCTGCACAGCAAGCGGGAAGCTCCTGGGGGGGAAGCTCTAAGACAAAGGGCAGGTGGGGGGAGGGACAGTTGAAGTGCTGGCACTCGATCGCCTCTTGGACAAACCAGTCAGGATCACCTGTCAGAGGCTCCAAGATCTATCAATAGATCCCAAGCTACTGGTTGGTGACCACTGATATAACAGAAAACCTTAGCTACAACCTCATGATGCCCCTAAAAAGATTTCAAAGCTCCTCTAAAACCTGAAATCTAGGTATTGCATTTTATCCATTCCTTGACTTTAGCAAAGCTTTTGATACAGTCTCCCACAATATTCTTGCCAGCAATTTAAGGGAATATGGATTGGATAAATGGACTGTAAGATGGATAAAAAGCTGGCTAGACTGTCAGGCCCAATGGGTAGTGATTAATGGCTCGATGTCAGGTTGGCGGTCGGTTTCTAGCGGAATGCCCCAACGATCGGTTCTACGTCCGGTTTTGTTCAACATCTTTATTAATGACCTGGATGAGGGGATGGATTGCACCTTCAGTAAGTTTGCAGATGACACTAAGCTGGGGGGAGAGATAGATACATTGGAGGGCAGGGATAGGGTCCAGAGTGACCTAGACATATTGGAGGATTAGGCCAAAAGAAATCTGATGAGGTTGAACAAGGACAAGTGTAGAGTCCTGCACTTTGGACAGAAGAATCCCAAGCATTGTTATGGGCTGGGGACTGACTGGCTAAGTAGCAGTTCAGCAGAAAAGGACCTGGGGATTACAGTGGAGGAGAAGCTGGATATGAGTCAACAGTGTGCCCTTGTAGCCAAGAAGGGAATGGAATATTAGGCTGCATTAGGAGGAGCATTGCCAGCAGATCTAGAGAAGTGATTATTCCCCTTTATTTGGCTCTGGTGAGGCCACATCTGGAGTACTGCGTCCAGTTCTGGGCACCCCACTATATGAAAGGATGTGGACACACTGGAGAGAGTCCAATGGAGGGCAACCAAAATGATTAGGGGGCTGGAGCACATGACCTACAAGGAGAGGCTAAGGGATTTGGGCTTATTTAGTCTGCAGAAGAGAAGAGTGAGGGGGATTTGATAGCAGCCTTCAACTTTCTGAAGGGAGGTTCCAAAGAGGATGGATAGAGGCTGTTCTCAATAGTGATGAATGGCAGAACCAGGAGCAATGGTCTCAAGTTGCAGTGTGGGGAGGTCTAGGTTGGATATTATGAAAAACTATTTCCCCAGGAGGTTGGTGAAGTACTGGAATGGGTTACCTAGGGAGGGGATAGAATCTCCATCCCTAGAGGTTTTTAAATCTCGGCTTGACAAAGCCCTGGCTGGGTTGTTTTAGTTGGGGTTGGTCCTGCTTTGGGCAGGGGGCTGGACTTGATGACCTCCTGAGGTCTCTTCCAGCCTTATGATTCTATGATTCATTCTAAAGTAGTTGAGGTTTGCATTGCAGTGCAAGTCAGATGAATGAGGGGAGTATTCTCTGTGACACTTGGAAGTGGAAAGTACACCTCAAAGGTGTGTTGAAGTGTCTTACTGACAGTGGAACACATTGATATGCAATGGCAGCGTGTGAGGAAAGCCATTTCTTAACATGGTTTTTAAAGTTGGCCCTCTGTGAGCATGTAGAGTGGGTGGGAGGGGAAGCAACATGCCCTGTAACAACCATACCTAGCTTAATACTAGCTTGATTGCAGTGAGCTAGCCAGGTTAATTACATATTATATATTATATAAAGTAATATTTTCTTTTCTCCCAAGAACCTAGTCTCCTGTTGTGAGCTTTATTCACAAGTCTGTCCTTTCTCAGAAATCATAAGACACTGTGCTTTGAAACCCCACCCCACTTCAGCAGTGATGATAAGAATGATCC
Source organism: Pelochelys cantorii (assembly GCA_032595735.1). Classification (NCBI taxonomy): domain Eukaryota; kingdom Metazoa; phylum Chordata; order Testudines; family Trionychidae; genus Pelochelys; species Pelochelys cantorii. The sequence continues at coordinate 208,904,195 of CM064326.1, forward strand.
ACTGCCCATAATATTTATTTTCTCTTAATAGTATTAGTTTCTTTCTCTGGGGACTGTTAATTCTAAAAGGTGATTAAAAAACCAGAATCCTGCCAATGTGCCAAATGATGCAACTTTCTGGCAAAACAACACCAGCAGAAGACTTCAAAATGTAAACAAGAACGAAAAGCCTTATTTTGAAACACAAATATATTTTTTCCTTTTGAGTAATATTTTCCCCACTCTGTTTTTGCCATATGGTTAAAAACAACTAATCTTAGCTGAAATCAACAAGTCCATTAATCATGCTACTTTTCCAAAAGTTACAATTTTTTACTTCTTAGATAAGAGATTTCTAAGTCAGGTAGGACTATGTTGATAATCTAGTTTGACCTCCAAAATGTACTAGACTCTTTTACAGTGGAATTAAATCTTTATCATAAACTTAGACAAATCCCTTCATATTCTGACCCACTGACAACAGCATGAGTTTTTCTCATGTTAAGACACAAAAAGAAAAGCAAATTCTCCATTCATAAGCTCTGGGGAAATTCTGCTAGGCATTTAGGGCTTATCCTTGGACTTACTAAAATCTCCCATTGATTTCAAATTAGACCAGAATTCATTCTCTAAGTGACAAGCCAGACTGGACAGATTTTTTTTTAAAATGAAAGACACTGGATTAACAAGCATTGGAGCAAAAGAACTTTCTTTGTGCAAGAACAAATACAATACCATAGCAGCACCTAATGGCTTCAACTCTGCTCAGGAAGAATTAACTCAAGGAATCATGTCTCTCTACAACTTACTTAATGTTTGGACTCTCTGCTTGCATTGCCATCAAGAGGTCCAATTTTAATGTCTTTTGTGAGGATGTTTTTATAATGCACACATTTGTCAGTTAGAAATTAGACTGATACCAATTCACATCACATAGGCCACTGAACAGAAACCAGATGGCTATATATTTCTGTCACAACCAACCTGCAAGCTAGAGGTGAAGGGTCCTTTAGTCCACCACCAAATCCAGACAGCCAAGTTATAATTACCTCTAAATAGTACTCTCACAAACTGTGATATCTATTTGCCAGCTGACTCTCAGAAATATGAAACAGTTCTTCCCACTTTTGAGGAAATAAAAGAAAATCGAAGAAACTGTTTCCAACCTGATAATTATTACTGAAATCTCTGCTGATCAACAGAAGTGAGGGAGAGAGACAAGGTAATATGGAAAGTGCCTTTCAGAAAGTATAGTAAGAGTTGATCAAGAGAGCCAAATGATCACTGGAGAGGTAATAAATAAAAGATAATTCCATTAAACAACTTTACGTCCTGGAAACCCTTTTGATGTTCAAATACAAATGATGCTGTATATTCTTTATACTCCTCAATTTTAGAATCTCTCTCTCTCTCTTACATTCAAACTAATTTTTCCAATTCATTTTTCTGAATGTATAAGATAAAATTTAATTACACAAAAAAATGTAAAAAATACTCACGTTGACCCCAGCGCCCAGTCCTTGGGTTCAAATAATTTGGATAAAGCCCATTAGGACGGTCCATTTTTTGAAGTAACTTCCGAATGTGCATGACCTAAATTAAAGAAAAAGTCAGGATCACCAAAAATAACTTAGATCTACCTTCAACGACTGTTTAAATCTCAACTTTCTTCTTCAACAGCAATTTTTAATAATTTAATTAAACAGTCTTCTTGAGGGGTTTTCTAGATGGGCACCTTCTATTAGTAGCTACTCACTCAGAGGTATGTCATGAGTTCCATTTCTAAATATGTGTACAAATAAAAAATGTCTTGTTTTCACAAACTTCAGCTTTGGAAAGCTAATGTATTCTGGTAATATAAATGCAAAGAATGAAATAATTTGTCTGTTACCAAAAAGCATAATCGTAATCGATCAGACCCTGCCATTTCTAATCAGAGTCACAGTACACAACCTTGAGTCTTCTTATGTTACTAGACACTGAGCACAAAACTAACCTTGTTGTAGTAAACAGGGTCCCCAGTCAGGTAGCTGAGGTGGACAAATTCCATGTGCAGAGTACCAAATTCAGCCAAGATGCTGCTGCCTGCAGAAGCCCAGCCCCAGTTTCGACCCACACCACTGAGTTGCAGCAGATGTAAAGTGAAGAACAAGAGGGGGAAGGAGAGAACAAACAGCTGATCAGTGAAAAGATAACATTCATATTCAGACAGTGTATGTAGTAATCACATCACATCATATCAGACTGACTATTAGAAGAGCTATACACAGCAAGTTGATCTCAGACCGGACCTAACATGACAAGTGATTTCGTCTAAAAAATGGGCTTCACAACTTGATAGTTCAAAACAACCTTGTAGTTAAGCAGCAAAAAGCTTTCCTTACAGCATGTGCTGGAGGCACAAGCATATAAGCTCTTTAAGTCCAGTCACAGGCAGAACGAACCAAAGCTCCTATCTAATACTTACAGTGGCATGTAACACCAAGCCTTAGGGTAGGGGTCAAGGGAGGTGGAGGGAGAGGTGGAGAGAAGGGGGCAATTGCCCTGCGCCCTTTAAATTGCTGTCTGGAGCACCGTGCAGAGCGCTCCAGATGACTCTAAAGGTGGGGGGACGGTGTGGCACGTTCTGGGTGGCGCTGAGGGCTGGCTGCCTCTGGTGCTGCCCCTTCCGCCTGAGGCCCCACACCTTCTGGGAGCACAGAGCAGGCCCCTCCACCTTGCCCAGGGACCTAGCGTGGCTGTCAGTTCACCTGTGTAGAATAGACACTGCATGCCCAGCTAGCATGGATATAACTAGCAGCATCAACAATGAGCTATCGCTTAGGCAAGAAGAGTACAGACATGCCATAACCTTAGGGTATATACTCTGTACAGCTCTCTATGTGTCCAAGCAGTCCGTCCCATGTCTACACTAAGCGTAGTGTCCTGGGTGCTGTGAAAGTTCAGCACTGGTGAAAAGTTCAGGAAGAAGAGAGATGGTGAGGGGAAGTCTCTAGCAGTGGGCAAGTTTCTGGAAGGGGAAGGCAGTAGGTCAGGATTTCCTGACCTATGAGTAAGGACCCAAATACGGGTCGCCATTACATTTCAAAAGGGTCGCCAGGTGTCTCCCCAGGTGGCTCTGCCCTCTCTCCTCCCCCCGTTTTTGAATTGCCTTGGGTCACCAAGTCTTCCTGAATTGTCAAAATTGGTCCCCATCTGGAAAAGGTTGGGAACTGCTGCAGTAGGTAAAGGCATAAGAGGTGGGAAGGCAGTGGGGGAAAGGCAGCAGGCCCATATCGTCTTTCCACTGCCAGAACTGCATGCAGCTACACACTACAACGTATGTGCAGTTTGCTTTTCGTTGCAGCACGTAGGCGTATGTAGCCTTCATGCTGTTGAAAGTGGAGACAAGACCAAAGAACATCTTAAAAGCTTTCCACAAAATCAAGTCAAGCATGCGTGATTTTTCTCTCTTTGGATCTCACCTACGTGATAAGATCCATCAACTATTACTGATTTTAATATTATTTGAGAGCACTTAGTGTGTTACAGGATTGGGCCTTTTCATTTGTAAAGTTAACAGTAATCCTTCCTGCAAATTATTTCTCAATCAAAAACCACCACTGAAACTAGATTTGAGCTGGACGTTGCTAGTGAGCCTAAAGCCAAGCAGGACTTCTCTGCTGTCATATTTCATTTTTAAATGTAACAGCATGTTGAGAAAAAAAGAATATGAGAGAAAAATCAGCAGGAATCTAGGAGCAGGATTTGTATCCCATAACTACAGACAAAGAAGCAATTATTTGATCTTGATAAACACTGTCTGCATAGTCATCATGACCTGTGCCTCAACTGTTTGGCACAGCTACCCATAACTAGGAAAAATGAAGTATAACATGGCCTGTTTGGGAATTAAAATTTTTGAAATCAACAAAATAAGTGTCAAAAATCGTGACAATACAAAACCTTCACAAACAACAAAGGACTAAGGTAACAAGCAAAATGAAGGCTTTACAATTTATGGACAAATATAATTTGATGAAACTTTTTTAAAGATGGACTCACTGTTGCTAGAAGGAGAAGAATCTGCCTGCATACCCTTATTGTGCACATGTTAATTAGTAAAACTGTGCCTCCTGAAAATATTAATTTAAAAAAATACTCAGTTTTGTATCCATTAAAGTGACTGGTCAATGCCACTGGCTGGAACCAATGGCTGTATAGGCAGGTAGAACACAACTGAACCAAACCTTTCTAATTATTTCTAATCTGCAGCATCTTGATACTTAAAGCTTAGGCCCTTCACATACATCTGACATCACAATCGTGACCTACAACAGAGTCACTGACAATCCAGTAGCAGATGGACCATCAATCATGATAACATTTTGTAATAGCGTTTTTGGAGGGCGGATTTTTTATTTTGAGGGGTGGAGGACAGGAACACACCTGCATTAGGGGATTTGCAGAGTCCAAATATACCAGCTGGATAGAAATCTAGCCTCCATAAATGAAGGTACAAAGGATTAATTCACTAACCTATCTAACCCTATATGCTACAGTCTCACGAAGAAATAGAAACATTTATAGATGTTGCTTAATATTGTTTAAATAGACACATCATCCTTGTAACAACCTTTTAGGTACTTGAAAGCTGTAATCATGTCCTCTCAGTCTTCTCTTTTCCAAACTAAACAAAGCCAATTTTTTTCAAACCTCCCTCATAGGTCATAGTTTCTAGACCCTTAATCATTTGCATTGCTCTTCTCTGGACTCTCTCTAATTTGTCCGCAACTTTCCTGAAAGTGGTGCCCAGAATGGGAACAGAACTCCAGTCGAACAGAGAAGAAGAATTACGTCTCATGTCTTGCTTAAACAGTCCTTTTAATATATCTCAGAATGATATTTGCTTTTTTTGCAGCAGAGTCACACTACTGACTCATATTTCGCTTGTGGTCCACTATGGTCAACACAGATTCACCAAGGGCAAGTCATGCCTGACCAACCTGATTAGCTTCTATGATGAGGTAACTGGCTCTGTGGACACAGGGAAGTCGGTGGATGTGATCTACCTTGACTTTAGCAAAGCTTTTGATACTGTCTCCCACAATATTCTTGCCAGGAAGTTAAGGAGGTATGGATTGGATAAATGGACTGTAAGGTGGCTGGGAAGCTGGCTAGATTGTTGAGCTCAATGGGTAGTGCTCAATGGCTCGATGTCTGGCTGGTGGTCAGTTTCAAGCAGAGTGCCCCAAGGATTGGTTCTAGGGCCGGTTTTGTTCAACATCTTTATTAAATGACCTGGATGAGGGGATGGATTGCACCTTCAGCAAGTTTGCGGATGACACTAAGCTAGGGGGAGAGGTAGATACGCTGGAGGGCAGAGATAGTGTCCTGAGTGACCTGCACATATTGGAGGATTGGGCCAAAAGAAATTTGATGAGGTTTGACAAGGACAAGTACAGAGTCCTACACTTGGGATGGAAGAATCCCAAGCACTGTTACGGGCTGGGGACTGACTGGCTAAGTAGCAGTTCAGCAGAAAAGGACCTGGGGATTATAGTGGAGGAGAAGCTGAATATGAGTCAACAGTGTGCCCTTGTAGCCAAGAAGGCGAATGGAATATTAGGTTGCATTAGGAGGAGCATTGCCAGCAGATCTAGAGAAGTGATTATTCCCCTTTATTCGGCTCTGGTGAGGCTACATCTGGAGTACTGTGTCCAGTTCTGGGCCCACCACTATAGAAAGGATGTGGACGCGTTGGAGAGGGTCCAACGGAGGGCAACCAAAATGATTAGGGAGCTGAGCTACATGACCTACAAGGAGAGGCTGAGGGATTTGGGCTTATTTAGTCTGGAGAAGAGAAGAGTGAAGGGGGGGATTTGATAGCAGCCTTCAGCTTCCTGAAGGGAGGTTCCAAAGAGGATCGAGAGAGGCTATTCTCAGTGATGACAGATGGCAGAACAAGGAGCAATGGTCTCAAGTTATAGTGGGAGAGGTCTAGGTTGGATATTAGGAAAAACTATTTCCCTAGGACGGTGGGGAAGCACTGGAATGGGTTACCTAGGGAGGGGGTAGACTCTCCATCCCTAGAGTTTTTAAGTCTCAGCTTGACAAAGCCCTGGCTGGGTTGATTTAGTTGGGGTTGGTCCTGCTTTAGGCAGAGGGCTGGGCTTGATGACCTCCTGAGGTCTCTTCCAGCCTTGGGATTCTATGATTCTATGATCCGTAGATCACTTTCTGCCATACTTCTTCCTAGACAGTCGCTTCCATTCTGTATGTGAGAGACTGATTGTTCCTTCCTAAGTGAAATATTTTGCATTCATCCTTGCTGAATTTGGTGATGTCCTCTGTGGTAAACAAGTGTACAACAGCAGGTGCCCCCTCACACTATATCCAGAGCTTGATGGCTTCCTGGCAAACAGGGAATTATTTTATTATTTGAATTATCATAATCCCTAGAAGCCTTAGTCATGGATCAGAATGTTACTATACTAGGGGCTATAAAAATAAAGAACAAAAAGATGCTCCCTGTCCCATGAAGCTTACAATCTAAGTACACAAAACAGAACAAACCATGGATACAGACAGGAAATTAAAAGGAGACAATGAAAAAATATTAGCCAGAATGATAGGCAGGAGCTGAATGCCTCCTTGTTCTTATATACAGTGTACTGTGACAGTGTTGTCCACTAGGATTTGCATGGTGGAATCCTGCAGAACAGCCAGGAACATTATGCAGGCTGGTCTGAGAGCTCTCAGCCGCAGGACACTCACTCTCAGCTCCAGGACACTTTCAAGGTGATTGAGAATATGTGCCTTCAGGTGGGTAGGGCACCCCAGGTTGTCCCTGAAGCATCCATTATAGAAGCATTGTCAAGGTGTAAACACAGAATATTAGGGTAACTTACATGCTACAATAGTTCTCTGAAAAGGACTCTTCATATTCCCATTCTCAGTATGCGCTGACCAATGCAGCTTGGATGGTGGAACCTTCTGGTAGCAGCATCAGAGCACTCACATGCCTCTTCTGCTCCTCCCCTCAGCATTCAAGCACGTACTGAGGATGTGGTTATAAAAGGGGGCAAGAGGCCAAATTCTGCCTCCATTCTTTCCATTGCTAATGCAGAGACTACGGGAGTCCACAGGAGAGGAGAAGATGGGTAGGGAGTGTGAATATGCAGAGTCCATTTTGAAGAACTCCAGTTATACGCAAGTAATCTTACTTTCTTTCTCGAGTGTCCGCTACATAGTCCTACTCGTGGTACACTTTGGCAAGCACTATTCCTAGAATGGATGGAGAGAGGCAGAGCCCTAATTTAAAAGGAATAAAGTATCACTCTGCCAAACTGCACATCAGATCTAATATACTTCTGTTAAGTGAAAAGTGTGACTTGAACACCAAGTGACAACTTTACCTATTTCAATAAGAGGAACAGGCATAGTACAAGCCACAGATATTGCATCTGTCCTTGTAAAGTGAGCTCTTACACCTGCAGGACGAGTGGAATTAAATCTTATTCCTCCTCACACTGTCTGTCCCACCTAGACAAGGACCACGAAGAACTTGCTTGACCCTTACTATATCCAGCAGAGGAAACAGAGAATATAGGAGAGGCACCAAAATCCTTAATCTTGTCCACATAGCATGATAAAATTTCTTTATATCTAGGTGCATGGGACTAGAAAAGAATATTGGTAAATTAATATGAAAATCTGAAGTTATTTCAGAAAGAAATCTGGGATAAGGTCTAAAAACTACTTTGTTTTGTCCCTATGTTCTCCCCCCCCCCTTTTTTTTTTCCTCCTCCCCCCTTCCCTTATTTATTCTTGGATCTGGACTTCTAATACTCCAGTCATCTGAGGAAGTGGGTTGCGCCCATGAAAGCTCATGATACCAACTACATATTTTGTTAGTCTTTAAGGTGCTTCTAGACTATTTGTTGTTTTTTAAAATGTTCCTGTTACAGACTAATTCGGCTACCCCTCTAAAGTATAAGGAGGGTCAGCTATCAAAGAATGTAGTTCACTAACCTTTGTGGCAGTTGTGATTGCTATTATAAAAGCAATCTTTATGGACAGTTCACCTCAAGAGAGGTTCAATGGAGGAGACATAACTTAATATTGAGTTTAAGTCCCATGAAGGAAATGGGTTATGTACTGGCAGGTACAAGTTTAATAAAACTCTTAACTGAGTTGTGTGAAAATACAGATTAACTATCAACTGGCATATGAAACACTGTTGTTGCTGCTAAATGGATTTTAACTGAGGAGACATTCAGACACCCACATAACAAACCTTTTCCATTTCAAAGCATGACATTTTCTAGTGGACTGTTTCCAAGAGTCAATTAAAACATATTGCATCCTCAACAGAACGAGACTTTTCTAAATCTGTTCAAATCTCCATCATTCTCTGCAGGGACAGTAGGTTCAATGTCATCAATAGTATCTTGTATTTTCCTCTGGAGAGGAGAAGTAAGTTAGCGTACCACTTCTGTCTTGCCCACACCAGACCAACTATAATCATCTTGGCCCAAGCACCCATTCACCAACTGAAAAGGACCACAGCTTTCCCCAACTGACCAACTGAGCCTGCTCTTAAACAAAACTGAACAGTTGGTATTTAACACACACAAAAAAAAATCTATGTTCAGGAAGCCCCAAATGTTGAAAATGTTCTGCTCATTGAATCCTTTAGTGAGCACTTCTGCATCTCAATGGGGGATTACCAATCTGCAATCTGGTTGTGATTTCCCACTGAATGAAAGGGAATCAGATATTGTGTGGGAACAACCAGACAAAGCTGAGATGAAGAGTCTTGCCTAAGTATTTAATACATTGCTGACACATTGTTCTTGACAACCTGAATTACAGAGTTCTGCACATGTGGGAGGAACAAACATGGGGGTTATAAAGAAAATGGCATTCTTGAATATTCCATAACACCTTCAATGAAAAAAATGTGGAGATGGTACCCAACAGGAAACTTCAGATGTAACTATGACAGTATGAAGAGGAGATCTGAATAAAACTTTTTTGAGAAGCTGGGGATTCATCAGTTAGAAGCGACAGAGGAGGCGACCCTTGGATGTCTGTGTCAATGACTATGAGCCACCAACATGATGTGAGTATGAAAAAGGAAATGCATTCCTAGGATGTATTAGGCAAGGCATTTCAGCAGATTTATTACTGGCATGGTACGATGCATTGGTAACATCTAAACTGGAATAGTGTGGACAATTCTGGTCACTCATATTCAAGAAATATTAATTTAAACTGGAAAAGGTGCAGAGAAGAGCTATTAGGTTGACAAGACAAATGGAAGGCTGATTTTATGAGAGGAGATTGGAAAAGCTTCACCAGGGAAAGTGAAGAGCAATTTAAGATCAAGGAGAATGTTGGCACAAAAACAAATGGATATGAACTAGTCATAAACAAATTCAGGCTCAAAATCAGAAGGAAGTGTTTAACCACCAGAAATGACAATCTGGAATAGCCTCCAAATAGGAGTTATGAGGGCAAATAATTTAATTAGCAGAATGATAATTAGCCAAACAAAATCCAGATCAGTAATATGCTTTAAAAGGGGCTATTTCATAAAGGTGAAAACAATTATGAGTATGATAAGCTGGAAAGAAGAATTTAATCAGAAAAATATGAATGATAATTACGAATAATTTAAGAAAAACTTACTAGATGCTCAAAAAACCACAATCATGAAAGAAAGCTATACTGGTTAAAAAATCAACTTGGTTTAGCGGGACAGTGAAGGCAGCTGTAATATATAATAAAAAACAAGTGGAAGAAATGGGAAGTTGCAGTAATGAATAAAAATCATTAGGTAAGAATTCTAAAACACTGATTATGAAAGCAAAGGGACACAGGGAAAAATCTCTAGCCAGCAAAAGTAAGGAAAATAACAAGTAAACTTTAAAATATATTAGAAACAAAAAGAATCCTAACAACGGTCTTGGTCCATGACTAGATGGAAAAGATAGCATTATCAATAATAATGCAGGAAAGAGAAGTGTTCCATACGTATTTCTGTTTTGTGTTTGGAGGAAAAAAATCAGATGATATATTCTCATCATTTGATTACACTAGTATCTCAGGATGATGTTAAACAGGAGCTACCAAAGATATTTTTAAATCAGCAGGTCCAAACAATTTGCCTCCAAAAGTTTTAGAAGAACTGTCCGAGGAGATCTTTTAGACTTCTGTAAGGTCTTTGACTTTGTACCCCTAACGTTTTAATTACAACATTAGAAAAAATATAAAATTAACATGGTACGCTTTAAATGGATTAAAAACTGGATAAGAAATAGGTCTCAAAATATAACTATAAGTGGGGAATTATCCTTGAGTGGGTGTGTTTCCAGTGGGGGTTCCACAGCAGGTGTTTTTTGTCCCTACACTATTTAGCATTTTAACAGTGACTTGCAAGAAAACATAAAATCATCACTGATAAAATTTGCAGATAGATCAGAATGAAGAGGACATGTCACTGATTCAGAGTGATCTGGATCAGGACTGCCAATAGGGGGGCAAAGAGGGTAGTTGCCTTGGGCCCTGGCGATTCCAAAGCGCTCCCAGCCACTGCCCATACTACCGCAGGAGTGGCAGTGGCCGGAGCCCCGAGCCCTTTAAATTGCTGCTGGAGCTCTATGCAGTGCGCTTTAAGGCAGCTTCGAGGGCTGCTGGGGGGGGGGGGGGTTGAGGGGCCATGGTACTGCATGCTCCAGAGCAAGATAATGACATGGCTGATACAGGATTCTATTAATGGAGATCAAAAGAAGGGTAATATAATTACTGCAAAGCAATATAGGTTTATAGAAAATAGATAATTTCAAATTAACAATGTATTTTTTGATGATATACAAGTTTGAATGATAAAGGTAACAGTGTTGACTTGATATTCCCAGTCTTCTGTAAGATGGTTGACTTGTCCCCGCACCGTGACATTTTGATTAAAACATAAGAACATCAAATTAATAAGCCACAAATTAAATGGCTTAAAACCTGGCTAATGGATAGTCTTGAAATGTTTGTAGAGTTCTTGTGACTATGTTGGTCCCAGGATATGAACCCTCCATATACCAGCTGCTGTTGGTAAAAGAGAGAAGCTTTTGAGCTCCACAAATACCTTTTTCACTTCTCAAAAGGCAACTGTACCTGGAGAATCATCCTCAAGTGGGTTTGTTTCAAGCATTTAGGGCTTGTCTACGTAGGCAAGTTTTTTCCAACACAAGTTCTTCCACTATAATTATCCAGGAATAGCTATCCCAAAGGAGTGTGTTTATGCCGTTTTGTGTATGTCATCTTAAGCTTCTTCTCGTGTCACTCATTGCATCCAAACTTTTCTGCACTTTTTCAAAATAACTGTAAATCATTTGGAGCTGATATCCCATGGTATAGTGTTGTACCATTAGCTCTATTGAGGCTTGGATTTTTTGTGGAGCATTGCAGGATACCCACTGGAATTCTGAGATCAAACTAACAAATTCCTGTAATTCATCTGGTTTAACCAAAGTAGGATAATTTTCAAACATCTGTCATGCATCAGGGAGGGTAGATTGCTGAGCACTGCTATCCCAACTGTGATTAATACGAAAAGGCTGCTCCACATGTATCACACAGATGGATGGCTATGAGTGACTTGGAAGATAGCCACAGTGATGCTGCAAGGAAGAAATCAAGCAATTACTTCTGCATGATGTTTTCCTGGAGTAGCTTCATTCAGCAGAGCATGGCACTCAGCTGACCAGCACCAGCTGGTAGGTCAGGATAGTCATGAAGAACTGGGATGATGTTCAGGCTGAGGAAAGCTACTCTTCCAGAGGACTGTGCAGAGCTCACCTGGAGCAGCAGCAGTAGCAGCAGAACACCAGCCTGAAACCTCCTCTCAGCCTGGAGAACATGTGGCCATCACCATCTGGAAACTCATTACTTCGATTGCTGCCACTTAGTCGCTAACCAGTTTGGTGTTGCAAGATAAACTGTCATTGAGGTGTTGGCTGCTATCAAGACACTGCTGTCCCTTAAGACATAAAGCTTGGCAATCTACAGGAGGTCATTTCTGGATTTGCACAGCTGGGATTCCTGAATTGCACTGGGGTCATTGATCGGACCCATGTGTTCATGTTTTGCCCTCCTCACCATGCCTCCAAGTTCATCAACAAAAAAGGGATATTTTTTCAGATTGTTGCAAAACCTGATTGATCAACATGGTAAGTTCATCAATCTTAATGTGGGGTAGGGATGCCAGGATCTTTAGAAACTCCAGCCATGAAAAACTATGCAATGAAAAATGGAACTTTTGCCTGCGAGATAACACTGGATATGAATTTGTTTGCTAATATGGCTAGGCTGTGTACTACAATAGTACCTGCCAATGTTGTCACTGAGTGGTGTGGGAAGAAAGAAATAATGCTGCGATCCCTAGAACCATTTGGCAGAGGACTGCAAGAGTACCTCTGTGAAAATTTCATTGAGATCTTTCAGGATTCAAATGACATCCCTGTGTACTCAAACAAACTGCTCTGCTTCCTCTGCCAACTCCCACCTTACTTTGGAGGGGACCAAAAAGCAAATAGCAACTTTATTTCTCCTGGTTGTACCACAAACTTTTCTCACATGAGTAAGTTAAAAAAAGTCAAAAATTGTGTTTTGCTATTCTGAGAGGGCTACCCCTGAAATGGAAAATTCACATACACTCTTCCCGAGGTTCCTTCCCTTGCATTGGGTTTTGCCCATGCTCTACTGGCAGGACTCACTGGACTGCAGTGAAGTCAAAAACAGGTCTTAGCTCTGTGCAGCTGTATCCCCTGGTTCCTGTCCCTCCTCCTACTCCTCATCCACCTCCTCCTCCTTGCTGTTCACAGCAGAGTCCTATGACTTGGGCTCCTTGGAAATATTGGCTGTGTTGTGCGAGAGATAGGGTAGGTGTTGTCCCACCAACTATGGCATAATGCAGTCCTCATAAAAGCAGCAACTCTGCAGCTCAGCACTAAACCAATTGTTGATCTCCCTGGCTTTCTGGTATGCCTGTTACAGCTCCCTGGCTTTTACCCAGCACTGTTCCTGATCTCGCCCATGATCCTTCTCAGATCTGCTTGCAGGGTCCATGTTTCCACAGCTGGACCGTAGCTGAGCTTGCACAACTTCTTCTTCCCATAGGACCACGAATTCCAATGTATCTCCTCTCTTCTAGGCTAGAGCACATCTGGAATGTGTGGCTGGCACAGTCAGCTGGGCAGTTGTATACAACAATGGAGAGCTGCTAGGAGTGCTCTGCAAGCAGGGCAAACAGGAAAAGGAATTTCAAAATTTTGTGGGGTTTTATAAGAGAGAGGTAGCTTCCAGTCTAACTGACCCCTGGGCAATTGACTTCACAATGCTTACCAGAGCAGTCAGTGTGGGGCATCGTGGGACAGCTACTGGAGGACTGTTAGGGTTGACAAAGGTAATTCAGTGTCTACCTGCACGGCTAATTAACTTTTATACATTGACTTTTGCTCAACACCACTCTGGGAGGGGGTGCTACGATGCTGGAATAACAGGTGACTCATATCAGGTATCACAGATTTAAGACAAACACACAACTGGATTGATGCAAGACACCTCACATCAGGGGTGAGCAATAATTTTTAAGGGGGGCCAGGGGCCACTCCAAGATTTTGGTAAGTGGTCAAGGGCCACACTTGTGTGGAAGGGGTATGGGGTCTGGGACGGTGGAGGAGGTGTAGAAGGGAGCTTGGGATAGCGGATTGGGGAGCAAGAGGGAGTGTGGGGTCTGAGAGGAAGTTTGGGTTAAGGCGGGGGTGATGATCTGGCGCAGGGACTTAAAGTGAAGGGTCCAGGAGGGGTTATGGGTGCAGGAGAGGATTCTGGCCTTGGAAAGGGGTATAGGAGGGGTTGCAGAGTCTGGGAGGGGGTTTCGACCTGGGAGAAGGGGGAAAAGGATGTGCAGAGTGTTTGGGTGGTGACGTGGGGCAGGAGAATGGAGTGCAGGGTCAGGGAGGAATATGTGTGCAGGAGAGGATTCTGGCCAGGGGGAGGGGTTTAGGAGGGGGTGCAGGGTCTGGGAGAGAGTTGTGACCTGGAGGAGGTGGGGAGAGGGGATACAGAGGGTTTGGGTGGTGGCCTGGGGCAGGTATTTGGGGGGAGAGTGGGGGTGGGCTGCCAGAGGCAGGCTCTGGCTGGGAGGCGTTTACTTAGGTGGCTCCCAGCCAGCAGCTCTGCAGAACCCCTGCCTGTGTGCTGGGCAGCTGCTCCACATGGCTCTGCACCAGCATGGAGGCAGGGGGCCAGGAGATAAGGGAATGAGGAGGCTTCATTCGCTGCACCGGCCTTCAGCAAAATTTCTCAGCTCCTGTTGGCAGGAAACCGGCCAATGGGAGCTGGGGGAATTTGCTAGGGGGCAGGGACAGCATGCGAAGCTTTCTCCTCCCTGCCCAGACTACACAGTAATTAGCAGCCTGCTGTTTAAAGCAGCTGCAGCTGCTCTGTAGTAAGGGTACTGGTGAGGTGGTCATGGGCCAAATCCAGCGGCTTGGCAGGCCGGCCCCGGCCCACTATCCACCTTTTGCCTTACATCAACATAACCTGCTATGTAGACTAAAGAGTTATATTGCTTCCAGAGCTAATTAATTAAAGTGGGATAAAATGGTAGCTAAACAAACAAAAAAAACCTTTTGTGTGTGGATGTAAGGGAACTTTTGATGAAAAACTAATGTGTGTGTATATATATATGAAAAAAAACTTTCCCATGTAGACAAGTCCTTAGAATTTATACATTAATGAATTAGTTTATTAACTGAAATTAATTAAATATGGGTCCTTAAATACATTTATTATCAGTTGTCAGACTTATTTTTAATCTCTGGAATAATTCATAGATTTTAAGGCCAGAAGGGACAATTTTAATCATCTAGTCTGAGCTCCAGCAGAGCAGAGTGATAGAATGTCATCCAGTGACATTAAACCCATTACTTCTGGTTGAGCTAGCAATCATGGAAAAATTCAAACCTTTTCAAGTCCGAAATAGTTAAAATTAACTGAAATGTTGTGGCTGGCTGTATTTGAAAGCGATGTTTTTGGTGGAGGAGATGGGAGATGGTTTGGTTGATCATTTTTTGCCATTATTTTCATTAGTTTCTCTTTATACTTCAGAAAATTCCACTGTGACCTGCCCTCTTTCAGAATAGCTGCTGTCTCCTACTGTTTTCAATGGGACTGAGAACACATGCTGCACTTAGCCAAAATGGCCACTTTCTTCATTCACTGGGTTCTCATAGTCCACCCCTCCATTTCCTAGTAGAATAGGAAGACACTTTCTTCTGTAAGGACAGCTTAGTTTCACTCCCACAAGAAATAATGGGAGCCAATATCTGTTTTGCTAGAAGGCACCTTAATGGAATGTAGCCTGGGAAATGGTAGCCATTTAGAAATCTGACTCATCAAATGTTTCTGTTAAGGAGATTTTACTCTTGAGCCTCTAATGACATATAATTTTTTAGTTATGAAAATGACAACTAAAATAACTATTAATCTTAAGTTATTTCTTTTCAAACTAACATCATCTGCACTGGATGTACTCAGGTGAGAGGACACGAGGAAGTAGAAATGTGAGGTATTGATATGATTCACTCAGATTGTACTGATTTATGTATTGATTATAATGAATTAACGGGATAAGAATGAAGAAGAAGAAGTGTGGATGTGGTATGATTGTGGAGTGGACAAAAGAGGCCGAAGGCAAAGAGGCAAAACATCAGGAGACCCGATTGCACAAAGTGACTATGGGAGAAACAACATGAAAAAAACAAGACTAAGGAGAATGACTGTTTGTGTGTGATACTCAGAGGAAAATCTTATGCAGCAGTTTCAGAGGAAAGTTTTACACCGCAGTGTCTCAGTGAATCATCAACAGAGCTACTGATTAGAACTCTGTGCCGGGGCATCAGTGTAGACGAATCAACAGAGAAGCTGAGGCAGTACATGCACCGCCAAATCTCCAGCCTCTTCCACTACTATCAGGGTTGGCCACCTGATAAGTACGCTTGCGTGAGTATGCTTGAAAAGGGGAATAGAATATATCACAATTACATAAGCAATCTTAAGACCTTTGTCTGTTGATATATATATGGAATAAAACTAATATAAGGATACTACTCTCGTTGTGCCTTCAATCGTTCAGCTCTCTTCTAGATCCCTGGAGAGGTCTCGTCACCCACACCCAGAGGGATCTCCTATTGACGTACACTGCTGTTACACTGCATAACAGGTGTAAAACTAGCTGAAATGTTCAGTATGATCTGATTGATGTTTGTTGCTCTAAAGCAGCCATAGTATACCAGTGATCAGACACTCACAATTACATATTTTCAATTATTTCTAGTTGATACAACATACCTACAAATCATTAGATGGCGCTCAGAGTGCCACTATCTTTGAATTTTTTGTTTAGTGTTCATGTGTGAAATGTTTAATAATTTCCAAAAACACTCAGACACTCCAGTGGAAATTCCCAGACAACAACTGATATGAAGATGGACTTAAGGTTCAAAATGCTTGACAGTAATTTAGGGTAAAACATGTTGTGATTATTCCAGCCCCAAACATGATAAATTTTGGAAATTCAACATTAACAAGTTAAAAGACATTTTAAAATGGCAAGATATGAAAATGCACAGTTAGACATCCTAACAACCTTCACTTTGACCTGAAGAAATAAAGGAGGAAAGCAAAAAAAGAACAAAATCTAATGTGTCTTTCAAAATCAGTTTGATAGAGTCTGATTAAATATTAAACCACAAATATTATAATGCTATCATCATATGATCATTGTGTAGTATCATTATGGGTAGAATTACAGTTATTTGGGTGACCTAATTGTTCATATCCATACCTTAACATATTTGGATTTCAATTTAGTTTAATCTTAACTCTGAATTTTTTGGATTTATACTGCTTTGTTTTGGAATAATTACAAATATCTCTAATATTATTTTATCCTATATTACTTACATGTACTCTCAAACTTAACTCCCTCTCAGTGTGGTCATTGCCTTGGAAAATATTAACGAAAAGGCTTAGAATTTAGATTTTTTGCAGACTATACTGAACTGGAATCATGATTATGAAACCCAGAGTGCAGCTAATAAAGTACACACTAAATTAATTAAAAATGTAACTGAAAAATATAAATGTGATATGACTATAAGCCAAAGAAGAACAATATACATTATATGTAACCATCTTCTTCCAATTACACCAATGTAAATCAGGAGTAACGCCACTAAATCAATAGAATTGCATCAGTGTGAAACTAGTATGATTGAGTGGATAATCAATCCCTTCATCTTTACAAGTATTTTGAACCTCTGCTAAGGAAGGTGTGGCCAACAGAAAGTCCACACTCATCGAGTTTAAACTATATTGTCTGTACTGTTTGTGACTTACTGTGACTGAAGGTCACAGCATATAATTCTCAGGAGCCTATTCTGACTATCAGTTATGGGCCAAATACACAGCCTATATAATGGACATGGAGCTATAGTGGTCTGAACCTTTATATGTAAAGTCAGAGCAGTCACTATCTGCTAGAGTTAATGGTAATGTATGTCAGGCAGAGTCCTCAGATGCCTAGTACATTAACTTTCAACTGGAATGTCATTTTGGCTGTATCTTCCATATCTCCTCTACCTAGAAGGGATAGATATCTGCCATTACAAGTTTTGGTTTAAAACTGTGACAAAAGAAAATCTGTTACCTTTTCAGATTCACCATTGCCCAGGGAATGCCTGTGGGTGTGTTAAAGGCCGGAAGGAGCTTTCCTGCCAGCTGCACTGCTTTGATCTTGAACACCTGTGACAGTAGACAGAAGAATGAATTTCCAAAAAACCTGCTTTTCTTTAGCTTACTATAAATTAAAGAGAGATTGCCACTCTAAAATCTTTAAATTAGCAAAAACAAATTTTTTTTCTCTTTCTTTTCACATTTATGATTTAATTTTTACAAGAAACAACAAGAGTCCAGTGGCACTTTAAAGACTAAATAATTTATTAGGGTATTAGAGCATAAGCTTTTGTGAGCTACAACTCACTTTTTCAGATGAGAGAGCGAGAGAGAGAGGGAAAGAACAGAGATGGGAGTATTATGTCAGTGCTAAGAGAATGGATGTGGCTCATCTCCAACAGCGGAGAGAAGCTTCAGAGGGGTAACTGAATTAGTCTTTAAAGTGCTGCAAGACTATTCGTTCTTTTTTAAGTTTTTCCAGTTACAGACTAACAAAACATGTAGATGGGATCATGAGCTTTCATGGGCACAACCCACTTCTTCAGATGAATGGAGTTAATAAAGGTCCAGTTCCAAAATAAATAGGGGGTGGGGGCAGAGAAGGAAAAGGGGGGAAAGAAATAGTCAATTAGAGTGTTCATGACACTTCTCTCATGGAGAGAAGATGAGAGAACCTGAATGGGAAATTGCCTATTGTAATGTGAGAACCATTCCATGTATTAATTTAGACCAGGAGTGAAGAACCTCAGGCCCGGGGCCAGATGCAGCCACTGGCTTGCTTGGATCTGGCCCCCTGAGGCTCAGGACTTTTCCCCAGTATTAGGGAGCCCGCACTGGCACTCCAGCTCCTTGCTGCCTCACCATGGGGCTAGAGCAAGCCAGCCCGCCCTGCCCCGCCCCGCCCCGCCCCCAGCTCTGGTGTGCGAGGGGAATGTGGAGAGTGGGTTTTTTGCTTCTCAGTCAGGGGCCACATCATTGAGGATTTTGTTTTCTTCTCACTTGTGTGTGGCCCCTGAGTGATTTTTCTGTTGATCAGTGGCCCCGACCCAAAAAAGGTTCCCCATCCCTGATTCAGACTTTATTGGTTCACTTTCCACAATTCAGTAAGATCTGAACATGAAGTTCAAAGCAATTTTGACCTTTCATGCTCAGCAATGCAGCTTCTTCGATACACACTGAAGAATCTGAAAAAATACTATTTTTTGATCCTAGGATATTAGACACACAGGGTGGGTGAGGTAATATAGTTTTTATTGGACCAACTTCTGTTGGTGAAAAGCAGAAGATTTCAAGCTTACACAGAGCTCTTTTTTTCAAGTCTGTGAAAAATACTAAGAATGTAGCAGAGATCTTTAATTTCACATTGAATTGTTTCTTCCAACATATATGAATTCTTTTTGTCTAACAATCTGTTTTACCTTCTATTTGGCTGCAACACTCAGAGTACCTTTCCCAGACCTGAAGAACAGCTATGTGTAAGTTCAAAAGCTTGTGTCTTTCACCAACAAAACTTGGTGAAATAAAAGATATTATCCACTTTGTCTCAATCAATTCAAATTAGGTATTCAAAAAAACCTTTCAAAAGTAGCCTTGAAAAATTATATTTTGGACCCAAAGCTATAGATGGTGTTAATGTAAATACATTAGTAAGCAGCATAAGAAATTTCAAAAAACTGCCTACCTGTGCCATGACATGTGTGAGCAGGAGGAGTTCCCACCCTCCTCTGAGTAGGGTAGATACACACACTACCCATATTTGTTATGGAAATGTGTTTATGAAGATGCATAAATGGAACATGCTTTATGCAAAACACTTCTTGTGAGGTTATCATTTGAAAATGTATAATCTGCCGAATGTGTATATTCTGTATGTATGTGTTCCTGTATTAACAGTTAGAAACATGAAGAGTTAACCTGTTTTACTGGTGTAGACATGCTAAGTGAGGGCCATACTAAGGGTAGTTCAGAAACTTCACTGTTTATTGATAAGGCCAATAATCTGTAAATGGGCTTGTTTTTTCCATGGACCAGTCCATAGGAGGGGTTGAGAATCCCCACATGGACATGTGTTTAGGTCATCAGTTGCTGAGACCCATCTTGGACTTTGTACTTTTCCACTGAAAATTAGGGATGTAAATACTGCCTAAATTGGTTGAACAGTTAAACCATTTGTTTAACCAGTTAACCACCTGACACAAGGGGTTGGGGGGCTGCTTCGGCTTCAGCTCCGACCCCAGCACAGGCTGCTCCATTCCTGGCGCCAGCCGCAACACAGCTGTGAGCAGCAGAGGCTGCTCCAGTCCAGGAACCGCCGCAGCCAGTGAGGGGTGCCCCGGCCTCGTGTGCTGGGGACTGCTCCAGCCTTGCCAGCCTCCCATGACCAAGGTCCAGCCAGCCAAGCTGCATGGGCGGGGGTGTTGCTCCCTCCTGCCAGGCCCTCTGGTTAACCAGTTAACAAGCATGCCTAATGCTCATTGGGTAACTGGTTGACCTTTTACAATCCTACTGAAAATTTGAAAAAGTTTAAACTGAACATCAATATAGATTCCTGTTTTGGGCAAAATCTATATAAAGGTGGGATGCCAAACAATAGGGGCTGCTGCCGGATGTCAGGACACCCTTGAGTACCACCCAAGATGCCTGCTAGAAATATCTAAGATTGAACAGTGGAAGATTGTCCAGTCTGTAAAAGAAGCTGAGATATTTCATGTAACCAGTTTCTTAGGTTTAGCTGGCATGTTTTGTTTTACTTTGCTAGTAACTTAAATTTCTTCTGTGTGCAGTTACTTATAATCACTTAAATACCACTTTTTATACTTATAAAATCCCTTTTGTTTATTAATAACCCCAGTGTAAGTAATTGGGGGAGGGGGGGAGCAGCTGTGAATCTCTTTACCTAAGAAACAGGACAGACAACATGAGCTTGTTCTGTATAAAACTTTATAAAGAGCAAGACAGATTTATCTTGGGTTCAGGTCCTGCTGGGGCTGTGCACCTGGGTGCGGCGGTAAGTCCCTTTAACTGAGATTTCCCTAAATTGAGTAGAGCTCACTGTCTGTATCACTCTGCATAGGGTTGTGACCCCATCTTTGTGTCAGTGCTTCAGGAAACTGGAGGGCCTGGTCAGCAACACAGAGTAAACAGGGTGCCAAGGAAGGCAGGAAGGTATTCAGTGGTATTTCAACACATCAAGTGATAGTCACAAAGGGGATCTCTATGACTGAACCCAACACACACATCATATAGTCCAAACTTAGCTGGTCTTGGGATTTGGGTTCACTAATAGCCTAAACAACAAAATCTAAGTCTCAGTCTAAAATTTCCCACTAACTCTGAGTATTTTTAGGATTTCCCTGACCAACTCATTCTGCTCAGCCTCTAGATTAGATTCCTCTGCCTCAGGAAGAATGCTCCAAATTTCCTCTATGGCTGGACCTAACAAAACCCACCTACCAAGAGTCAACAGTACTTAAGCTGCATCTTTATGCAGCATTCTAGCATCTCAATTTTTGGTGGCTCACTTTTGCAGCGTTCTGTAACCTCTGAGGTAAATATAGTGGAGGCCTGCCAGGGGCTAACCTTGGTGACCCACTGCTGTTTTATTGCCCATCTAACACTATTGGGGGAGGGGGGGGGAAGGCTTCATATACAACTTTCTCTCTGCTTTTTCAGTGGTGCCTCAAAATGCATACACTCACCTTTGCCCAAGACATTACAGGATTTAGGAGTTTACAGATCCCAGCATAACTCAGACAATTCCCCAGAAAGAGTAACCAATTCCCCAGAAAGAGTACAATTTTAAAACCACTTCACAGGCTTTTACAAATTCCTTATACTTATTGATAGGATATTATCTGAACCTACGCTTTGCTTACCCATGACTAAAGCATTAGAATCCTCTCATATTCCTACCCACTGCTGACAATATCCTTTGTAATAAAAGTCGCTGATGCTGACAAATCCTACACAGTTCGGTACAGAAATAATGCATACTTGCATGCTTGTGATAACTTAGGAATTTTCTTTAATATTAGTATGAGTCCAATCTGTGCCTCAGTTTCCCCTAAACTTTGCATTGTTACCCAGTGGGGAAAAAATTAAATTAAATTTGATCTCATGGCTGACTAAGAAACATAGGTGTGTGTATCACCTCCCTGTCTGGGTGGAATCAACAGAGTCAGTAAGGAAATGGCTGAAATCAACTCAAATCAATAAGGGGTCCAAGAAAACCAAGGAAAGCTCTAATGACTTGAATTGACACTCACAGCAGGGAAGCTGAGCAGAGACCCTCCACTCAAGAACAAAGAACTGACACAGGTGAGGTGGGAGGAATAAGCATGGGCTCAAGAAGCCAACTGTGGGCTCTCTCACCTGGGCACTGATGAGGGAAAGAAGTCAGAGAGAGAAAGCGAGCCTGAAAATGGAATTCACTACAGCTTGACTGATAAATTACGGCTTGATTAGAATGGACTATGCTTTAACCTCAGTTTGTCTATGCTAACCTAAGGACTTCCACGGCTGCATTCCAATTGACTAATAAAGCCTAATCTGTTTTGAACATGTTGTTTGGTGTGTCACTGCAAATACTGTGTGAGGCTATTGGTCCCTAAAAAGTGCACAAGGCAGCAGTGAGGGAGGACAAGCAGAAGTTGGTATAATGGGGGGACCGGGGAGGGGGAGGGAACCAGCTTTTAAGTACGTAGCGGCTCCAAGCAACTGCCTGCACATGTCCACCGCTGGTGCCTCTGTATCAGAGGCAGCAGCACACTGGGGGTGGGGGAAGCTGGTACACTTGGGGAACTGGTTTAAAAGCTCCCCTCCCAACTGCCCGCCCCCGTGCTGCTACCTTCCCCCTCTCCTGCATGTGCATTTGACCAAACACAAACCGGTAGTAATCAGAGATTTCTAAAGATAAGTTCAGCGTTCAATCCAAAATTTAAGAATCTGAAGTGCCTAAAAAAAACTTAAAGGAACTAAGTGTGGAACATACTGCCAGATATCTTAAGAGAGCAACACTACAATGTGAAATCTACAGAACCCAAAAAACCAAAAAAGAAAGATCAACTTTCTTTTAGTGGCATGCGACTCAGATAATAAGAGTGAACATGTGTTGGTCCCCTCTGGATCACTATTGATCAGAACCCACCATCAGCACGTAAATATCTTGTGGAAGGATAGTCAAAGCATGAAGGGGCATACAAATGTTTAGAATATCTGGCACATACATACCTTGCAATGCCAGCTACCAACATGCCACGTGAATGCCTGTTCTCACTTTCAGGTGACAATGTAAATAAGAAGTCGATAGCACTATCTCCCATAAATGTAAATGAACTGGTTTGAGCATTTGTCTGAACAAGAAGAAGGACTGGACTTGTAGGTAGGGATGTTAAATTGCAATTACCTAGCTAACTGTATCAGCTATACAATTAGTTGATAGGACCTCTATATGCAGAGCATTGTTTTATTTTTTAATACAGTTATGTAAAAAAGATATTTATAAATTACACTTTCATAATAAGGAGATTGCACTACAGAATTCATATGAGGTGAGTTAAAAATACTATTTCTTTTTATCTTTTTTACAGTGCAAACATCTGTCATCAAAACTATTAAGTGAGCACTGTACACTTTGTATTCAATATTGCAATTGGAATCAATATGCTTCAAAATCTAAGAAAACAACCAAACACACTTAAATAAATTATATTCTATTATGTAACTGTGGGATTAAAGCTGCAATTACTTGTGACTATATTTTTCTCTCATGATAAATAGCGATTAATTTCTGTAATCATTTGACAGCCCTAGTGTAAATGAATTCTCATTGTTTTTCAAATCTGTAGGTGGAGAAATTGTATTACTTTATTTAGGGTGGGGTAACTCCTGTTTCGCTGGAAAACTCATTTTAAGAATTATAATTTCAGTATATGTCCATAATTTTGCATCAGTTGCTTGCATCTATATTACATAATGATACTAATAATAAATCACTTACGAGCTTTCCAATGACATATATATGACATCTTTTAGAGACAGATTGTGACAACACTAAGTTGGGGTACACTGGGCTGGGCAGGTCAGTAGAAACTCATTGCCAGATACCAAGTTAACTTTGCACTGTGTCACATATCCCGCTCAACCTTTTTTCTGCCACACTAAACACAGCAAGCTCCTCAAGTCTCCTCACAGAAGATAGGCCCTCCATTCCTCTGACTATCCTAGTATCTCATCTCTGTACCTGTTCCAGGTTGAATTCCTCTTTCTTGAACATGGGTGCCCAGACTTGCAAGACCTCCAAATAAGGTCTCACCCAGCGCCTTGTACAATGCATTAATGCTTCTCTTGCTATAATGGAAATGTCCTGCCTGTTACATTCTAGGATGGCGATTGCCTGTTTTCATAGCCACAACACATGTGGAATTACTCAGAATCTGTGAACTGACAACTCTGGCCAGCCCACACACTTCTTTTCCTACAGAGGTCAAAGTGTCTGTGTTGCCAGTTCCAAACATACTCTATGGAAATACCACAGTCATCTGAACGGGGTCAGAAAGCAGCCACTTGCTCCTCCCTCCCCGCTGATTCCGCCTCTTGGGGCTAGGAAAACAGATTTTCTCAAACGACCAATCCCAGGCCTGCCTACCAAACATCCTCATTTCCTGCCCCTCTGTAGTTTCCTGTGCCCCCACTTCCTACTCCTCCTAGTCACGTGCCTCCAGCTCCTGCCAAATCCCCACAATAAAACAAAACCATGTGGTAGACGGACCACTGACTATTCTGCTGTACTCATGGCAAACATCCTCATAAAATCAAAACACGACAAGCTAATGCCAGACACAACTCATAGCAAGAAAGTACAACAGAACTTCACCATCACTTTGGCAGCTCTTGTTGTATGAGATGTGACAAAGGAAACAGAAGACACTGCCAAACTGCTACCCTGTTCCAGCTACTTTTAGATGCTGAAACAGTCCCTTGTAAAATCATGAATGGTGTGGAGAAAGTGATTATAGAAAAATTATTTACCTTTTCCCATAATACAAGAACTAGGGGACACCAAATGAAATTGATGGGTAGTAGGTTCAAAACTAATAAAAGGAAATTTTTCTTCACACAGCGCACAGTCAACCTGTGGAACTCCTTGCCCGAGGAGGCTGTGAAGGCCAGGACTCTATTAGGGTTTAAAAAAGAGCTTGATAAATTTTTGCAGGTTAGGTCCATAAATGGCTATTAGCCAGGGATAAAGTATGGTGCCCTAGCCTTCATAACAAGGGCAGGAGATGGATGGCAGGAGATAAATCACTTGATCATTGTCTTCTGTTCTCCTTCTCTGGGGCACCTGGCATTGGCCACCGTCGGCAGATGGGATGCTGGGCTCGATGGACCTTTGGTCTGACCCAGTATGGCCATTCTTATGTTCTTATGTTCTTGTTTAAGTGGTGTAGCCAGAAGGGTCCACTTGGGGGGCAGAGGTGCAACTTTGAGCATGGGACAATGATGTGAACAGGAGTTAAGCCCCAGCACACAGGACCCGCTCCTTGGCTAGACCGCTGGGTAGATCAGGGTCAGCCCCCATGCCCGTTCCCTCGCAGGAGCACCAGACAGAGCCCCCAGCCCCAAATCTGCTCCCCAGCTGCAGTGCCAAGCGAAGCTGGGTTAAGCTCTGTGCTCCATCCTGTTCCCTGGCTACTGAACAGTGAGCTACTGAACTCTATTCCTATAAGGCATGTTTTCCAATCCTATAAAGCACACCTTTTTTAACAGCCAGGGTAGTTAAACACTGGAACATTTTATCAAGGGTTGTGGTGCATTTCTTCCACCACTGGCAATTTTTCAAGCGAGAGTGGATGTTCTTCTAAAAGATCTACTCTGGGAATTATTTGGGGGAAATTCTATGGCCTGTGGTTTACAGGAAGTCAGATAAAGTGATCACAGAGGTCCCTTCTGACGTTGCAATATATGAATCATTCTCAAGACTGCTCTGAATCCTCTCCAATTTATTAGCATGCTTCTTGAATTATGGATGCCTAAACTTGGCACAGTATTTTTGTAGCAGCTCCACCATTATCATGCACAGAGGTAATAGAATTTCACTACAGCACTTCTGTTCAATATTCCCATTTATGAGAAATCAAGTACATATGAAGTGGATAAGGACTGGCATTACAATCCGTACTTGTTTGTGTGCATGTGTGCCAGGGGTCTGACATTTATGAAAAAATGTGAGATTGCCACTCGGGAGATGTCACATCAGAAAGTAACAGAGCTCTCATGACCACTGAAGAACATAGAGCTCATTTCTCGGTAATACTGTGAAATCTAAGCTTTATTTGATGGAATACCCACAATGTGATTCCCTCCTCTGTATGTCAGCTTTCTGGCAAAATATTGGTACAGATAAGCCTGTTCTAAGGAAAACCAGGCCTGCTGTCTGCAAACAGTTCATGAAGCATGCTGTTTCACTGACAGAAGGGCTGCACTTTACATATTCAAGTCAGTTTTAGGACAAAAAGGTTTAGTGGCATGTATCACTATAAGTTTTGTTAACGAACCTGAATAAAAAAAGACACTGCATATCAATCTTCTGGAAAAGGATTATTTTGATTATCTTTGAATAGCCTATCACTTATTCCACAGCCCTGTTCCTTTATTCTCAATGACAGCTTTCAGAGTGGATTTATCCACATGAATTTTATTATCGTCTCACCCAGAAAAAGATGCCAGTTTGATGATGGTTATCAAAATGAGAAAAGAATCACATAAAATAACTATTTTATATTTGAGGCCTGCAAAGGTAAATACAATAAATAATTGGGCTCTTTTATGCTCTGCATAGTTAACATAAGTAGTCCAGAGAAAGTAAAACAATAAATCATCCCTTTTATGATGTTAATAAAAAAAAGCAGATTACAATACTTTGTTAGGTTGCATATAGCCCTTATCCTCCTACATTTATGCAAATACCACTACAATAAATTTTGCTTTGTTATTTTTACATATGTTTTTCAAACATAGCAGTATGCTATGGTGTAAAATACATATGACACAAGCCTTAAATTATATGAAAAGACTGACCAGTACTGGAGTTCTATTGTTCCAGGGCATTTTTTTAGTATTTTACTTGTTTGCTGCTGCTGGGGAATCCTTTATTCGCTCTTAGCAAACAAATTTGGAGTTTTTATGATCCACAAAGTTCTCCCTTGTAAGAAAAAACAAAAATTCTAGGTTGAGGAGGTAGTGTGAACTAGGGATATGAATGTGTAGTCGACTACATGATTAACCAATATGCCTGGACTTAACGGTTAATTCTATTGACTACACACATGCCCTTCCCCCTTCCTGTAACAGAGGCAGCGGGGGGGGGGGGTTGGGGGGGAGACAGAGACAGGAGGTGGTGCCCATGGGGAGACAGCTTTTAAGCCAGCTCCACACGAGCATCGGATCCCACAGACCCACCTACTACCCCCACCCTCCGCTGCTGCCTCTGATAGACAGGCAGCAGCACGGAGGGTGACGTGGGCAGGGAGGAGCCAATACATCCCCATGCATGCCGGCTCTGAGGAACTTCCTCCCCCCGCTGTTATGGAGCAGTGTCTTTCCATAGCAGGCCCAGGCTCACCATGAACAGAGGCTGCTTCATGGGATGCTGACAGACCCTATCTGTGGGGAGGTCAGGCCCCCCGCGGACAGGGGTTGCTGCTGCCTCTGATACAGAGGCAGAAGCAAGGAGTGTCGGGGGGCTCCCAAAGAGCGGGGCCAGGAGCGCGCTAGCTTCCGGCCCCGCCTCCCAGGGACTTTCAAATAAACATGTAACTGCTAAGATTTGATGCAGTTACACAATTATTAAATTAATCAATAGCTAACATCCTTAGTATGGGCAGTATTTCTCTTTCAGGACAACTATCATAGAATCATAGAATACTAGGACTGGAAGGGACCTCGAGAGGTCATTGAGTCCAGTCCGCTGCCCTCATGGCAGGACCAAATACGGTCTAGACCATCCCTGATAGACATTTATCTAACCTACTCTTAAATATCTCCAGAGATGGGGATTCCATAACCTCCCTGGGCAATTTACTCCAGTGTTTGACTACTCTGACAGTTAGGAACTTTTTCCTAATGTCCAATCTAAACCTCCCTTGCTGCAGTTTAAGCCCACTGCTTCTTGTTCTATCCTCAGAGGCCAAGATAAACAAGTTTTTTCCCTCCTCCTTATGACACCCTTTTAGATACCTGAAAACTGCTATTATGCCCCCCTCAATCTTCTCTTTTCTAAACTAAACAAACCCAATTCTTTCAGCCTTCCTTCATAGGTCATGTTCTCTAGACCTTTAATCATTCTTGTTGCTCTTCTCTGGACCCTCTCCAATTTCTCCACATCCTTCTTGAAATGCGGTACCCAGAACTGGACACAATACTCCAACTGAGGCCTAACCAGCGCAGAATAGAGCGGAAGAATGACTTCTCGTGTCTTGCTCACAACACACCTGTTAATGCATCCCAGAATCATGTTTGCTTTTTTTGCAACAGCATCACACTGCTGACTCATATTCAGCTTGTGGTCCACTATAACCCCTAGATCCCTTTCTTCCGTACTCCTCCCTAGACAGTCGCTTCCCATT
This sequence comes from Pelochelys cantorii, assembly GCA_032595735.1. NCBI lineage: Eukaryota > Metazoa > Chordata > Testudines > Trionychidae > Pelochelys > Pelochelys cantorii. The sequence goes on from CM064326.1 coordinate 208,932,580, forward strand.
CTGTATGTGTGAAACGGATTGTTCCTTCCTAAGTGGAGCACTTTGCATTTGTCTTTATTAAACTTCATCCTGCTTACCTCAGACCATTTCTCCAATTTGTCCAGATCATTTTGAATTATGACCCTATCCTCCAGAGCAGTCGCAACCCCTCCCAGCTTGGTATCATCTGCAAACTTAATAAGCATACTTTCTATGCCAATATCTAAATCGTTGATGAAGATATTGAACAGAGCCGGTCCCAAAACAGACCCCTGCGGAACCCCACTTGTTATACCTTTCCAGCAGGATTGTGAACCATTAATAACTACTCTCTGAGTATGGTTATCCAGCCAGTTATGCACCCACCTTATAGTAGCCCCATCTAAGTTGTATTTGCCTAGTTTATTGATAAGAATATCATGCAAGACCGTATCAAACGCCTTACTAAAGTCTAGGTATACCACATCCACCGCTTCTCCCTTATCCACAAGACTCATTATCCTATCAAAGAAAGCTATCAGATTGGTTTGACATGATTTGTTCTTTACAAATCCATGCTGGCTGTTCCCTATCACCTTGCCACCTTCCAAGTGTTTACAGATGATTTCCTTAATTACTTGCTCCATTATCTTCCCTGGCACAGAAGTTAAACTAACTGGTCTGTAGTTTCCTGGGTTGTTCTTATTTCCCTTTTTATAAATGGGCACTATATTTGCCCTTTTCCAGTCTTCTGGAATCTCTCCCGTCTCCCATGATTTTCCAAAGATGATAGCTAGAGGCTCAGATACCTCCTCTATCAGCTCCTTGAGTATTCTAGGATGCATTTCATCAGGCCCTGGTGACTTGCAGGCATCTAACTTTTCTAGGTGATTTTTAACTTGTTCTTTTTTTATTTTATCTTCTAAACCTATCCTCTTCCCACTAGCATTCACTATGTTAGGCATTTCTTCAGACTTCTTGGTGAAGACCGAAACAAAGAAGTCATTAAGCATCTCTTCCATTTCCAAGTTTCCTGTTACTGTTTCTCCCTCCTAACTGACCAGTGGGCCTACCCTGTCCTTAGTCTTCCTCTTGCTTCTAATGTATTTATAAAAAGTCTTCTTGTTTCCCTTTATTCCCGTAGCTAGTTTGAGTTCATTTTGTGCCTTTGCCTTTCTAATCTTGCCCCAACTATTCTTTGTACCAGAGACAAAACAGACAAATCAGCTTATTTATGAGTCTGGAAATTCTACATGAAGCTTTTCATTTAATAGTAATTCTGGAAATGTATATTCTGAAAGACTATCTATATATAACTTAGCAACATCCCTAAAATACAGTTATAATCAAAGGGGATTACAAAACTGCATTCAATGAAATTTCTAAAGGAAATACCTAGCAAACAATTTTCTAGCAGTTCAGAGCAGCGTATGCCAAAAAAATCAAAGAAGGAATTTGTCAAAACGTAGAGGGAGGGGATTGCAGTTTCACGTATTCCATTTCTAGCAAAAAGTTTTTGAGGTTAAAACGCAAAATCCAGGTTTAATTAGATAGAAATAGTTCTTGTAGTGATAAAAGAAAGTTATAAATTCTCACATGAACTGAAGGATTAAAACCCTGGGAGACAAGATTTCCCAGGAGAGTGATGATGAGACAATGGAACAATGGGAACAACTTTCCAATATTTGTCCTGCATTATGGAGCAGGACAGTAGACTCATCATAGTTAAGGCTATAACCCAGTTCCTCATATAACCCCTCTACTTTTCACTTCCCTCTAAAATCTGCAAATAAAGAGTTACCAAGTTGAAAAGGAGGACTGTGCTTCAGACGCAAATGTAGAAGTTTTCTATCATGTTTCATGCAAATCAAATGAGGGGTTCCTGAACTATGGATCTCCCAGAAATGACTGGCATTCTGTTTGCAAGTTCTTATGCCTTTTGTTTTGTGCTCACTCTTAACTAAAAAAAAATATATAGGGCACAGGCAAGAATACATCAGTGAACTCCTCTGGAGCTGCACTATGTCCTTCACTGGTTTTAGGAGCACCTAAGTACAGAAAATAACAGATTTGTGGTTCTTTTCTGGAACATCAGCTCCAATTCATCATTTTCAGATCACTGCAACACTAAGGAGAGTTACCATTGCCTGCTAATGAGCCACACAGAGTTCACCAATGAAACCAGATGCAATCAAGAATAGAGCTAATACTGAATCCCTTGAGAGTACTTTAGAGCAGTGTTTCTCAACCTTTTTTAAAAAAATTGTAAGTACCCCCAGTACCTACAGTTTTCAGACACACAATTTTTTTTTCTACTATTGCAACACATTGGTTTAAACAACTTAATCGTAGCCGGGTGGGCAATGAAATTTTTGGGTGTAAAAAGTACAAAAATAATAAAGCGCTGTAAAACTTAAAACAAAAATTCAGTTTTCTCCAAATTTCAGTTGTGTTGATGTACCGCCCCCCCCCCCAGACTTCTCTCAAGTACCCCTGAGGGTACTCGTACCACTGGTTGAGAAACACTGCTTTCGACAGTGGCCCTCATCCACAATGGTGATAGCAAAATTTGTCTCCACAGGCAGATGATACGACCTGCCATACAACAGGCATAGCAGGACTTGTTCTTCATGGGAAGGCCTGTCATAAAACAGGATGGAGACTCTCCCCCACTGGGAGGAGGGAGGGGTTTGCTATGTAACAGACAGAGGGCGGGGCTCATCTCCATGGGGCCAAAGTTTATTATGCAATAAGTGGGGAAGTAGATGTCTCACCACAAGGAAAAAAGCTTCCTAGGTGACAGGGAGTGTGGCGAGAGAAGGCACCTGCAACCCGCAGAACCCAGGGAAGAAGATGACAATGCTGCTGTCCTGCTTCCTCCTGCTTCTTATTCCACATGTCCTTGGTCAGCACCTTGGAGTCGTCAGAGTCATCCCAGAGAAGGGAGGGGATTACTGCTTTCTCTTCCCTTCTCACTGGGTGCAATCAGTGCAGGATATGAATAGCAAAACCAAATGGCTCCAGCCACCTCAGGAACTAACGTATGCAACATTGTGTTGTCTTCCTTCCTCCTTTGGTGAGGATGACTGTGATGGTGGGGGCCACAGTACTAGAATTGCCTCAGTGAGGAAGGGTAATTGCAACTTATTTGAGAATGCCAGACTCCAGAGAATAAATGGAACCCACATTCAATTAATCCTTGGTGGAGATGCCCCAATATCCCTCAGAGGAGGCAGTGGATTGGGCCCCATCTGGGGTCACTGTGAGGAGACCATTATTCCTATAAATCTACTCAGTGACATGGACATAATCTATTTATTCTTCAAATACTTGGGCAGGCTCTTGGGATACAACATGGGGATCATGTTTGTTCTTGCAGTAGGCACAGTCATCACCGGAGGCTACTGGGCAGGAAACACAGAAAAGAAAAGGCAGCAATACATGAAGTGGAGATGCAAAAATGAAGAAGATTTTGATGATGTAACAATTGACCCTGATGTCCTCTTTATCTGTGCAAGTGTAGCAATATCCTCCTTCATGCTGCTTGCTCTCTACTTCTTCTATGATCACTTAGTGAACATCATGATTGGATGTTTCAGCCTCTACGCATCCCTTGGGCTTTACAGTTGTTTGTCTCCCTGGGTGAACAAACTACCATTTGGAGAATACAAACTCCATTTCCCATATTTTCACAATGGTCCACAAGCCAGGACATTTTTTCTGGCAGGATTTTCTGGCTCCATCAGTGTCACATGGATGATCTTCAGAAATGAGGATCAGTGGGCCTGGGTCCTACAAGACTTTCTAGGAATCTCGATCTGCCTCTATGTTCTAAAAACAGTCCGCATGCCTACTCTGAAGAACTGCAGTTTGTTTCTAGCTGTTCTTTTGGTCTATGATGTGTTTTTTGTATTTATCACACCTTTTTTAACCAAGTCTGGGGAGAGCATAATGAAAGTGGCAGCTCTTGGACCATCTGACACTGCCAGTCGTGAAAAGATCCCCTTTCTGTTGAAAGTTCCGATATTATCCTCTGCATCAACCTTTGATGACAGCCCCTTTACTATCCTTGGTCTTGGTGACATTGTAATTCCTGGTTTCCTGATAGCCTACTGTCACAGATTTGATGTTCAGAAGCACTCCTCCAGAATCTACTTTGCATCTTCTACTATAGCCTATAGCTATGGTCTCCTGGTGACCTTTGTAATGTCAGCATTAATGCAAAAGGGTCAGCCAGCTCTTCTCTACGTGGTGCCCTTTACGCTTACCACTAGCCTTGTTATTGCTCTTTTGCGCAAGGAACTCACAATTTTTTGGACAGGCACTGGTTTTACAAAAGACTTATCTCATTCTTCCTCAAGGATGGCTATCAGCTATCCAGATACCCCAAGAGATTCAAATATACAAGTATGTCAACAAGAAAGGGAAGAAAAACTGATCAATTTCACATTCAGTGAAGAACAGCTAGATAACCCCATTGTAGTGACAGAAGAATTGACTAATCTCAACATCTACATTGAACAGAATTCAGACTCCACACTATGTAAAGACGAACAAATCAATCAACATGATAGCAAGCACAAGAGAGACATTCGCAAAGCAGAGAAGAATGAGTCAGACTCCATGACAGAGAAAAAGGATCCAGAGATATACCCAGAAAACCTCAACATGTAAGTGATGCTGGTTTTGCAATCATTGAAGAGTCCCTGGAAAATGGATCCAAAATGCAGGAACATTCAATCTCAGTATGGTAATAAACCTATAAAACGTAAATCATCTTTGTGAAAAGCAGTGCTTTATTGTGTATGCATGCAACAGTTTTAACTAGATATTTGTACTATTTTGTTGCTGATGTCAGAAAGGTTCAAAGATTTTTTTCAAGCCATTTTATTAGTGTTATTTTTAAAAGAAAAGGATAATCACAAAGGACAGCACCCACTTTTATATAATTAATTCTAGGTAATAATGATATCAATGTAAATGAACACACTGAAATAATGGACTTGTTGTACAACAATGCAACTAGCAAACAAAACAGGAATCATGAAATAATAAAAACACAACTATAAAGTAAAACAAAAGGAAAGTGGGCTACTCAATATGGACACAATATGAAAGAAGTTACTCAGGCTATGTCTAGACTACGCTGAAGTTTCGAAACAAGATATGCAAATTCCGCAGGAATTTGCATATCTTCTTCCAATCTCACTTTTGAAAGCAGAGCCTTCAAGAGTGAAAGTAGTCAGGACGCAGTTTTTTTGGCACCCCCCCTTTTTCGAAAAGCCGCTCTTCCTCAAAAAATGAGGTTTACGCAGCTTTTTCGGAAAGGGGGGAGGGTTGCTGAAAAAACCGCGTCCCAGCTACTTTCACTTTAGAAAGCTCCACTTTCGAAAGTGAGATCAGAAGAATATATACAAATTCCCACAGAATTTACATATCTTCTTTCGAAACTTCAGCGTAGTCTAGACAAGCCATTAAGGTCCAGAAGCATTCATACTACCACACATAAACCAGTCCTTGTTTTCCATGTCAGAGTTCGCTATTCAGCTCCCAGACTCATCTCACCCCATCCAAATGTTACCACAATATAAAATATATGAAGATCCATTTTAGTACACTGGAAGTCCAAACATTCAGGGAAGGTTCAGCAGAATATTTGTTATATTTAGGAATTTCAATTATGACTATCACCATAGCAACTGTGCCTCACAAACATTAATGAAAATAGGCTGTACCTGAGGTTATTGTCTTCATGAATAATCAATGGCTGTAGTTCTGTATCTTGTATTATGCAGGTCAGACTAAATGATCATAACGGCCCTAAAATGTATGAATAATCCATATTCCCAGTTTCCTTTATTCCCGGTTTCTGTGCGCCTTAACTACAAAATCATCTACTCTCCCAGTACAAATCACATAGAGCAGAAAGTGAATTTGGCCTGATGCACTGAAAGAAACCTCTCTCCTCAAGCTACAGATACTGCAGAGCTCTGCATATAGCTCCCCAAGAAAGCCTGGAAAGCATCCGGATGCGACAGATACAGCTACCCAAAAGATTATACAATGTCATTGTTCACCAAACAGGTACTTAATAAAAGTTTTGTGACCCAACAAAGGACTGTTCAAGAATGCGCAATTTTAAGCCAAGAATCCAGTGGCAAAACAAGATATATATAAATCAAGTATGTTATTGTATCGTTCTCCCGTAGTACAAAATCCACATTGGTAAACGTAGAACTTTGACTGGAAGAAAGGATAGTTACAGATTTAAACACTGTTTAAATTATTTGAATTTCCACAGTACTCCATAATCAGGTTCCTCTATCACAAAAACAAGCATAGCTGATGCTAATTTTTCCTCCTATGAGAAATTATCAGCATAATCTCTAAAACCAGAAAAATACCAGGGAGACTATTATCCCATGTCTAACTCAGAAAACAAATCTTCTATGAAAGCATGTTAGCTAACCTGTTTTAAGTAACACATTGTGTCAAGCAACTTAGCACACAGTGTATACATGAACAAGCTATATTTAGAAAAGTGGGTCGACCCCCTATGCTAGATTAAACACAACTAGCCAACACCTCTTTAAATACAACAACCATTCTTTTCAGTTAAAGCATGTTAGAAAACATGTTAGTTAATACATTTTCTAAACTTGGCACATTTTCCGACTATATACTAGGCCTTAAAGGTGGTTGAACTACCACCACCAATACTGTTTTGTGGGTAAACACCTTCATTCTCCATAGCTGTCAGTGCAACATCTTTTACCAGCACTAAATTTATTGTTTTGATAACACCACAAAACCAGAGTAAGACACAGCATATAATCCCCCAAACAGGCAGCAAACAATAATTTTCAGCCACTACTGACATAGGCAAGTTGTATGCATATGAGTTAGCAATAAAAAAACCAGAATCAATTCTGAGAATACTGTCCCATATAGCCAACCTATATTTCAAGATACCATGCAGGCTATATAAACGAGTAGCTCTTCCAATCCTAAACTGGATATAGTAGTTTTTCTCAGCAATCTTCATGCAGGAGGGGGCGAGAGAGAGAGAGAAGTCTAAACGTAACACTGACATAGAAGAGACATAGCTCACAATGACTTCAGTGGGAAATGTACTTGTGGAAAGAGTTTGGTCTGGTGTGTCTCAGTTTTATTCCATTGCTGTAGCAGGATTATGGCTCCCTACACAAATTATACCTGAGAAGACTGTCAAGGGTTTCTGTATTCAGATACCTGTGACTAGTGGGGAAAAAGTGACACCTGAGAAAAATTCTCTTTTGAGAAATGCTGAATATCTTGAAACAAGGTATTTATACATAACAGAGTCTAATAACTAGATAACTAGGGCTGAGGTGACCACTTGTGACAATGAAATTGAAATATCTTGATAAAAAAGGAAACTGGAAAAGGCACAGGCTGCTTCCAAGTCCTGACAAAAGGACTTCAGCTAGCCCACAGATACTATACAATAATTAGCTTTAGACAGAGATTCCATGATCCCTGTAGAGCTGGGTAACAGCCCATCCTACTTGCTATATTATCTCAAAATACTGTGAACCCAACAACTTCAAACCTTCCAACTGTGCAGCTTTCATTTGATAGATTACTAATTTTTCCACACTTACTTATTGTTTCCTTACCTCCTGTCCTGACAGGTAATATGCTGCTAGTAGACCACCAATGAAGCGGATATTGACCTCAAAAACAGATACTTCTGAATTCTGGGAAAAGAGAGAGGCAAATGTTTATAAAGCTTTTCTACATAGCAATAAAGGCATCAGAAGAAACTATTATTATTAGCGAAGGGATATACACAAATCCAAATGCACACAAGGACTTGTAGTTGCCAATATTTGGATTCACAAGAACAAACTGCTGGCTAATTTTCAGGACACCAGGCACTATGGCTGTCTGCAGCTCCCTCCTCCTGGCCATAACCCTCCTCCAACATTCTTTCAGAGGTGCCTACATCCCACCCACACTGCCCAAGGTGCTGCCTCCCATTCTTTCCCTTGTACCTCCATCACTGATTGTCAGTATCTGTAGGATATTGAGAACCATGAATAGGTACTTGTCAGTTCCCTAAAAATGGAATTGCCCCATCCCAGTTCAGGATTCCAAGTAAATCCTAGACCTAAATTAAGAGAGAAAATCCTTGCCGTTCATCCAATCACCCTTGTTTTCTTTGAGAGAGCTGCAAAAAAAAAAAAAAAAAAAAAAAAAAAAGGAAAAAGGTGCAGCAGCATCAGGAGGGGAGTCAAAGGGAGGCTTTCCCCTTAGTTTGGGAGGCGCCTCCCTTCCCCATGCTACACCTCCCAGACACCGGTAAGGGCCGGAGGGTGGGGTTCCCTCTGGTGCCATGTGCCCCGGCGAGGGGAGGAAACTTTGCGCACTCCCCCCCTTCCCCCAAGTCAATCAGGGCCTGAGCGCATGAAGTCGCTCTCTCCCTGCCCCACTCTGCCAAGAGCGCACGGTTCCCTCCTGGAAGCGTAGGAAGTGAGACACTTTGCGCACTCCCCCACCCCCAGGTCCTGATTGGCCTGGGGGCGGGGGGAGCATGCGAAGTCTCCTCCCCTGCCGGGGCACACAGTTCCCACTGGTGCCACATGCCCTTGGCGGGGAGAGGAGACTTCATGCACTCCCCTGTCCCCAGGTCTCGACTCGCCTGGGGACAGAAAGAGCAGCAGGGCAGCCACGGGCTGGATCCAGCCCATGCAGGCCTCTTTGCCCATCCTTGCTCTAATGAGACTAGAACTACTTCTCTTGTTCAGCATTTTCATCTTCATACTATATATTATAGAAATGTGCATCTGTCTGTGAATCCATTAGCTAAAAAATTATTCCCAAATATTTAAAAAGGGCTCTAGAGGCGATCCGGGCAATTACAGACCGGTAAGTCTAACTTCAGTACCGGGCAAATTAGTCGAAACAATAGTAAAGAATAAAATTGTGAAGCATGTAGAAGAACATAATTTGTTGGACAAAAGTCAACATGGGTTTTGTAAAGGGAAATCCTGTCTTACTAATCTATTAGAGTTCTTTGAAGGAGTTAACAAACATGCGGACAAGGGGGATCCAGTAGATATAGTATACTTAGATTTCCAGAAAGCCTTTGACAAGGTCCCTCACCAAAGGCTCTTGTGTAAATTACATGGCCATGGGATAAGAGGGAAGGTCCTTTCTTGGATTGAGAACTGGTTAAAAGACAGGAAACAAAGGGTAGGAATAAATGGTAAATTTTCAGAGTGGAGAGGGGTAACTAGTGGTGTCCCCCAAGGGTCAGTCCTAGGACCAATCCTGTTCAACTTATTCATAAATGATCTGGAGAAAGGGGTAAGCAGTGAGGTGGTAAAGTTTGCGGATGATACCAAACTGTTTAGGATAGTCAAGACAGAAGCAGACTGTAAGGGACTCCAAGAAGATCTCACCAAACTGAGTGATTGGGCAACAAAATGGCAAATGAAATTTAATGTGGATAAGTGTAAAGTAATGCACATTGGGAAAAATAACCCCAACTATACGTACAGTATGATGGGGGCTAATTTGGCTACGACAAATCAGGAAAGAGATCTTGGAGTTATCGTGGACAGTTCTCTGAAAACTTCCACACAGTGTGCAGCGGCGGTCAAAAAGGCAAATAGGATGCTAGGTATTATTAAGAAAGGGACAGAAAATAAGACCCGGAATATCTTACTGCCCCTGTATAAAACTATGGTACGCCCACATCTTGAATACTGTGTACAGATGTGGTCTCCTCACCTCAAAAAAGATATTTTGGCCTTGGAAAGGGTTCAGAAAAGGGCAACTAAATTGATTAGGGGTTTGGAACGGGTCCCATATGAGGAGAGGTTAAAGCGACTGGGACTTTTCAGTTTAGAAAAGAGGAGACTGAGGGGGGATATGATAGAGGTGTATAAAATCATGAGTGGTATGGAGAGGGCCGATAAAGAAAAGTTATTTATTAGTTCCCTAAATAGAAGAACTAGAGGACACCAAATGAAATTAATGGGTAGCAGGTTTAAAACTAATAAAAGAAAGTTCTTCTTCACACAGCGTGTAGTCAGCATGTGGAACTCCTTGCCAGAGGAGGCTGTGAAGGCTAGGACTATAACAGAGTTTAAAGAGAAGCTAGATAATTTCATGGAGGTTAGGTCCATAAAAGGCTATTAGCCAGGGGATAAAATGGTGTCCTTGGCCTCTGTTTGACAGAGGCTGGAGAGGGATGGCAGGAGACAAAGCGCTTGATCATTGTCTTCGGTCCACCCCCTCTGGGGCACCTGGTGCTGGCCACTGTCGGCAGACAGGATACTGGGCTAGATGGACCTTTGGTCTGACCCGGTACGGCCGTTCTTATGTTCTTATGTTAATGTTAAGAGCTAGGGGCCACCAAATTTGATAGTCAGCTTCCTCTTATCATAACTTTTAAAGCAAGTAATAGAGATGTCGCCGTGTTAGTCTAGCCTAGCTGAAACAAAAAACAGGACTATGTAGCACTTTAAAGACTAACAAGATGGTTTATTAGATGATGAGCTTTCGTGGGCCAGACCCACTTCCTCAGATCAAATTGTGGAAGAAAATAGGCATGACCATATATACCAAAGGGATACAATAAAAAAAAGTGAACACACATAAAAAAGGACAAATCAAATTTCAGAACAGAGGGGGGATAAGGGGGGGGAGGTAAATGTCTGTGAGCTAATGATATTAGAGGTGATAATTGGGGAAGCTGTCTTTGTAATGGGTAAGATAATTAGAGTCTTTGTTGAGACCCCGGCATGGGTCCAGATCATAAAGATGTCATCGATGTAGCGTAAGTATAGAAGGGGTAAAAGGGGACGGGATCTGAGGAAACGTTGTTCTAAGTCAGCCATAAAGATGTTAGCGTACTGTGGGGCCATGCGGGTACCCATGGCTGTGCCACTGATCTGGAGGTATAAGTTGTCCTCAAAATGGAAATAATTGTGGGTGAGAACAAAGTCACATAGGAACACTATCCCAGAGGACACCACTGCCAACCTGGCAGCAGACCTATTTGATCTGAGGAAGTGGGTATGGCCCACGAAAGCTCATCATCTAATAAACCATCTTGTTAGTCTTTAAAGTGCTACATAGTCCTGTTTTTTTTTTAAAGCAAGGTAAGACTTTGGCCGTGCCAGGACAATTGGCTGTGCCCAGAATTTGATTGTTTCTCATAAAATGGAAAGGGAAAGGTCTGGTCGGAGGAACAGGTATACCATAGATTGACCACAGGGGGACAGCAACAGGCCAGAGATGGGGACCAGAAAAACTATAACCCCACTGGGCCAGCAGGAATGGAGAAAGGGACAGCTATCTACTATACATTTCAGAGAGTTTGTCTGTTTGTGTGTCTGTGTGTCCCCCAGCTGGTTGTGCCTAGTGCAGCAGCCATGGACACACACTCCTCACCTGGGCCCAAATTGCTGCAATAAGAGAAGGCTAAGGGTGTCCTCTCTCTCCCCAGGGCAGCCTGAGTACTGAACCCCTCATCCCTAGCCCCGGCCCAGAACAATGATTTAAATGAAGAAAAACAAAACTTATGTAGTTAAGGACCCAAGCAGCACCACATAAAGCTTCTAGTGTTCTCCATATGAACAGAACTTCCTAAACCAAAGGAGCTGTAGCCAAGCTAGTATATCATTCTGTTGAATATGAAATTACATATAAACTGAAGCCACATAAAGGATCATTTTGGTTTAATGGTTAAAAATAATTTCCAGATGTTGTTAACTGTGGGGTCCTGTGACAGGGCGCCTGCCCTGCACTGGCCCTTTAAGGGCAAAACTCAGGCCCAGAGCAGGGGCTGAAAGCAAAGACCCAGCTGAGGCCGTTAGGGCTAATGAGAGCCCAGCTGGGGGCTATATAAAGAAGAACAGTTTGCTTCAGGGAGGAGAGAGCAGTGAAGAGCTGGCAGTGGAGGAAGCCGGAGGCTCCCCCGAAGGAGAACAGTACTGGGCCGGCCAAGGCGCTCCCTGGCTGGAGGGCCTGGGGCAAGGCTCAGGGTTTGGAGGGTGGTAGCAACGCAGCCCAGGTAAGTGGGGCAGCAGATATACACCCTGTGCCGGTGATGAGCGGCCTGTACAGACTGCATCTTGCCCTGAGATGGGCTAGATGAAGACAGTCAGTGGGTCACTGAGGCACGGTGGGGAGTACACACCCTAACAGATGGTGGAGAATGTGGGTATTGTAGTTCCCCCCCCCTTGTGAAAAGGGGGCTATTGTGGGTATTGTAGGGCCCCCGCCCCTGCTTTGAGAAAAGGAGGCTATTGTGAGCAAACTTTGGCCATTGGGCCACAAGAGGAGAGCGGTAGAACTGGAAAAAAATTTTTTTAAAAAAATGAATAGGTATTGGAGGGCCTGGGAGGCCCAACAGGCTAAGCAGCGGAAAGGATGGAGCTGGCCACTGCAAGGGCGGGCACCTGGACTCCATAGTAAACCAGGCACCAAGAGATGGGAGCTAGGGCCGAGACTGAGAACTTGTTTTGCCTGTGGGCACAGGGGCCACCTGAGAAGGGAGTGCCCCTACAGGGTGGGAGCAGGCAGGCCCCACCCAGCTAATAGGGATAATGGGAGAGCATCCCCTGTGAAGGCAACAGGGGAGTCACAAACATGTTGGGCCTGTGGGGAGCCTGGACACCTAAAGAGGGGGTGCGCTAGGAGGACCTGCAGAGCCCCGGCTAGTCCGGAGGAAAGGGCGAAGCTACAAATGGCCTGGAAGAGGACGCGGGGCCACCGGTCTTCGATGGTAGGGGAAGCCAGAGGGCGAATGGAAGGTGGTTTGGCCACTGGCGAGATCGATGAGCAAGGGAGCTCGGACCAGAGTCCCTCCAAAGGGTCTTATGAGCAAGGGCAAGCAAGACGCCGGCAACCAGGCGACACCAGCACAGATGGTGCGTACGGCCAGGTGATGGCTGCTAATCTCTGTGCGCGACCCCAGGATCGGACAAAGATTACCATTCAGGTAAGGTTAGAGGGAAAACCGGTGACTGCCCTGGTGGATTCTGGGTGCAGCCAGACAATAGTCCGAACGGAGCTGGTCCCAGAGTGGGAGGCAGCAGGTGGTACTGTCTCGATGCAATGCATACACGGAGATGTCAAGGCCTATCCGTTTGTCAGATGGGGTAGAGGAGGCGATCTACAGGGTAGCATTAGCCCCGAAATTTGTGTACCTGGTACTTCTGGGGGGGACTGGCCAGGATTCAGACGCAGCCTTCGTAGCTGGGATGGGCAGGGGCAACCGCTGCCAGCAAGGATTGAGGACTTGAGAAGGGGAACATCCTGAGACCAAGGGAAGGATCATGATCCCGAGAAAACCCTCACTTTGGAGGAAGTAGGAGGGGATGAGGACTTCCAATGAGAACAACGGGAAGATCCCTCCTTGACACATGCCTGGGAGCAAGCAGCAGAAGGGACGGGGGACCACGACGTGGGAACAGCTACCAGCCTGACCCCGTGATTCGAGGTAAGAGCGGACTGATTGTATCGGATTGCGTGGACGGCCGATGGGCAGACCGAAGTTAGCCAGCTGTTGGTCCCCATAAGATACCGGAGACAGGTATTAGACCTTGCACACGCTAATCCCTGGGCAGGACATCTGGGGTGGGAAAAAACTCTCCAGCGTATAATTCAAAGATTCTTTGGCCAGGGATTTATAAGGAAGTCAGAGACTTTTGTGAGTCCTGCCCTGGATGCCAGAGGACAGGTCAGGGGGTGGTGCCAAAAGCCCCCTTAGTTCCTCTTCCCGTAGTGGACGTTCCGTTCGACCGGGTGGCTCTAGATTTAGTGGGACCCCTGGAGAGGTCCCAACGAGGACACCAGTATATGTTGGTTATAATTGACTATGCCACCCGGTATCCCGAGGCCGTCCCGCTCAAAAACACGATGGCGGCAACACTGGCAAACAAGTTAGTGCAAGTATTTTCGTGGCTGGGAATCCCGAGGGAGATATTAACAGACCAAGGGACCAACGTGACTTCTAAACTGATGACAGAACTGTGCCGCCTCTTAAACATTAAGTCGTTGCGTACCTCAGTGTACCATCAGCAAACAGATGGACTCGTTGAACGTTTTAATAGGACCTTAAAAGGGATGTTGTGGCAGTTTGTTGAGCTAGATCCAAAGGACTGGGACCGGTTACTGCCGGCACTGTTATTTGCGGTGCGAGAGGTGCCCCGGGCCTCAACGGGATTTTCACCATTTGAGTTACTTTACGGCAGACAACCCCGGGGAATACTGGACTTATTGCGGGAGACATGGGAGGAACAGGACTCAAGGGTATGGTACCTTATATTTTGGACTTACAACAGAGACTCCGTACAGTAGGGGAGTTGGTTAAAGAGAACCTCCTCCAGGCACAAAATAAGCAGGCCCAATATTATAACCGAGGGGCCAAACCCAGAATGTTCCAACCAGGCGACAGGTACTCCTGCTTTTACCAGCACCGGACTCGAAATTATTGGCCAAATGGCAAGGACCCTTCGAGGTCATACGTCAGGTGGGACCAGTTGATTACGAAATCAAGTTATTGGGAAAGCGGAAGGACAAGCAGATTTACCCTGTTAACTTACTAAAGAAGTGGAGGACACGAGAGGGTATACTTATCACCTTACAGCCACCGGAACCAGAGCTGGGACCCTGGGGAGGCAATTTGAAGGAAGAAGGAGCAACACATATCGGGGCAGAGTTGACGGAGGAACAGCAAAAAGAGATGAGCTCCCTTCTACGGGAATTCAAACATATCCTAGCTACACAACCGGGTAAGACCCCCATATCGCGACGACCCCAGGTAAAAAGGTCCGGGATCAGATACGACCACTCCTGTGGAAAATGTGGGAGCCGGTACAAAAAGAGCTACAATGTATGTTGCAAATGGGGGTGATCAGGGAATCAAGGAGCGAGTGGCGCAGTCCCATCGTTCTGGTGCCTAAACCCGACGGCTCAATACGGTTTTGCATAGACTTCCGGAAAGTAAACGCAATTTCGCAATTTGACGTGTATCCTATGCCCAGAGTAAATGAACTGCTGGAACGGTTGGGTAAGGCTAACTACATCACCACGCTCGACCTCACTAAAGGATACTGGCAGATCCCTCTGACGCCAGCCTCCAAGGACAAGACCGCATTCGCCACACCATTTGGCCTGTTCCAGTTCATCACAATGCCTTTTGGATTGAATGGGGCGGCAGCGACATTCCAGAGGCTGATGGACAAGGTATTATATGAACATCGTGCATATGCTGCTGCATATATCGATGACATTGTCATTTACAGTGAATCATGGCCGGAACATCTGCAACCTCTGAAGGCTGTCCTGGGAGCCCTGGTCGACGCCAACCTCACTGCTAACCCAAGTAAGTGCCACTTTGGACAAAGGGAAGTATCCTATTTGGGCTATGTGGTGGGACGGGGAAAGATAAAACCCCAGGTGGACAAGGTAGAAGCCCTGAGAAATTACAAAGCTCCCACCACGAAAAGGCAAGGCCGCCAATTCCTGGGCCTAGCCAGTTACTATCGGCGCTTCATATCTGATTTCGCCACTATGGCTGCACCCTTAACGGACTTAACCAAAAATACACGACCTCAAAGGGTCCAGTGGACCGAGCAGTGCGAGAAGGCGTTCCAAGCGTTAAAGCAACGACTGACGCATGCACCGGTTCTTTACCAGCCAGACTTTACGAAATCATTTATAGTACAGACGGATGCGTCGAACAGGGGACTAGGAGCCATTCTCTTGCAGGAACAGGAAGGGGAGGAACACCCGATCCTGTATTTAAGTAGGAAGTTATTGCCGCGGGAACGACAATACGCCACGATTGAGAAGGAGGCCCTGGCAGTTAAGTGGGCAGTAGAGGCCCTGCGCTATTATCTGCTAGGGGGAGCCTTCACGTTGATAACGGATCATGCACCATTACGATGGATTCACTCAATGAAGGACACCAACCCTCGTATCATGAGGTGGTATTTGGCATTACAGCCCTATAAATTTGAGGTTTGCCACAGGCCGGGGAGGGTCCATAACAACGCAGATTTTTTTTCTAGGTCCATAGCCGGCGAAGAGACTTTGGAAGGGGATAGAGTTCCAGAAAGGGGGGTGAGTGACAGGGCATTGTCACCCCGCACTGACAGCAGCGCAGTGACTCTCTGGGGAGCCCGCCGGCCATCACGACAACTCCACTGCGCATGCTCAGAGGCGGCAAGAGCAAACCCGAGGATAGCTAGGGCCCTGGGGGGAAAACAGGTCCAGAGGGAAAGTATACTAGAGGCCCGGAACGGGGGCCAGCCGGGGAAGGGAAGCCCGGTCCGAGAGGGAGGGTGTGTGACAGGGCGCCTGCCCTGCACTGGCCCTTTAAGGGCAAAACTCAGACCCGGAGCAGGGGCTGAAAGCGAAGACCCAGCTGAGGCCGTTAGGGCTAATGAAAGCCCAGCTGGGGGCTATATAAAGAAGAACAGTTTGCTTCAGAGAGGAGAGAGCAGTGAAGAGCTGGCAGTGGAGGAAGCCGGAGGCTCCCCGGAAGGAGAACAGTACTGGGGCGGCCAGGCAGGCTAGGGGAGTGCCGGCCAAGGTGCTCCCTGACTGTAGGGCCCGGGGCTTGGAGGTGGTAGCAACGCAGCCCAGGTAAGCGGGGCAGCAGATATACACCTTGTGCCGGTGACGAGCGGCCCGTACAGACTGCAGCTTGCCCTGAGATGGGCTAGATGAAGACAGTCAGTGGGTCACTGAGGCACAGTGGGGAGTACGCACCCTAACAGATGGTGGAGAATGTGGGTATTGTAGTTCCCCCCCCCTTGTGAGTTTACTAGTCATAGCAAAATGAAGCGGCGATTTAAATAATCGCCGCTTCATTTACATCAAAATGGCCGCCGCGCTGTGCCGATCAGTTGATTGTCGGCACAGCGCAGTAGTCTAGACGGGGATCAGCCGACCCCAGAACCCTTTGTCGTCAGATCCTTGATGCCTCCAAGCTATTTAGGGCACACTGCTATATATCTGTTTGGACTGTTTATCATATTTGTACAGACTGTTAATGACCTAACCAGTTTGTGGTTACTGCATGTTCTGTTTGACAATATACCTGTGTATCTTGCTCTGATGATTTTTTTTATCTACTACTTTTCTGGGGTGCATCGGAGTGTAACACTGTAGTGATGAATGTTTCTATTTTGCAACCCATGACACCTGGAGCACATCTTTCAGCTGTTGACTGATGATAATTTGGATGTTTTGAAACTATGTGCTAATTGTGCAACTCTTCAGTGCTACTAGGTTACCTTTGCTGCAGAGGTGCTTAGGCCATGATCACACTGATATTTATGATGGGCTCCAAGAGTCCAAGTCCTCCTTAGATGCAGATGAGTGGTGCCTTAATGAACATTTCAGCACCAAAGAGTCTGTTCTGCTTAAGGAGGAAAATGTTTTTTGAAACTTGCCAGCAGCCCAACAAAACCAGATGTGCATTGGCACATCATCTGTGAAGGACAGCTCAGGAATGTGAATGTCAAGGCATGATGATTACTGTGGTCAGGGCATTTACGCGATTGGCATAGCCCACGACTGCATGGATGAACTTGCTGAAGATAATCAGAACTCTAACTTTTTTTGCTGCAATTGCTAAGAGTGAGGCATCTGAAAGGGCTTGGGCTAAAAGAGGTTCTATGTCTCCGACTGCTCCTACTATTATGTCTGCACTTAAACAGTCATATGTTCCTTTTACTTACATCACCCACAATAATACAATGCTACCTACTCCTGCTCCATGGCCTCAGCAGTGAAAGCTGCCATCTCACTTTCTGGAGTGGTAATCTGGCCAGCTACAAATATGGGTGCTGGGCTTATGGGAAGAAAGGACATTTTAAGTTAATATGTGCATATACTGGTTCATGAAGACAGGAGGCCTGCAGCACATATGGTGAACATGAAGCCCTTCGAGACCACCTTCTTCTCCCACGACCTTTGTCTGGGGCAGACTGACAGTAGGAACCTGATATGGAAAACAAAGGCCTCAATGGTTCCCCACATACAGTGATGCTGCCAGGGAACTGTAGTTGGACTCAGAAAGGACCTAGAAAGGATATTCTCATAGATCACAGCAGAAAATTGCAGTGGATTTTACTGGCCCTTGGTTGCACCACACAGACCGTTTCAAACTCTTACTCATAATTCTTAATTATGAATAATGCATTCATAATATCACAGGGCACCCTCAGAAGAGCTAATTTCCTGCCTAACCACTTTATTTACTGTGTTTGGCTTACCAGAGAGTCTTGTTTTAGATAACAGAACATCTTATGTACCAAAAGAGTTTGAAGACTTTCTGATGAGAACTGGTACATGCAATCTTTCCACTATCTCGTTTCAGTGACATATATAGCTTTACAAAGGTGTGCAACCTTTACAAAGCTCTGTATATGCCAAGGAAATGGGACAGTGGAAAGATTGCACAAGACTATCAAGTAATGTGTAGCTTACATATTAGCACAATACTCAGATATTCCCTTGCAACTAAGCCCCGGTTATATATTATAGTTGGAGTACACTCCATGTAAGTACTGGAGTAACCCCCTTCTATCACTTTGTCAGCCAACCTAGTAGGACAAGTTGTTTATAATGCGGGAAAAGGATCACCCCACTCCTTCCCTGTCCTTGAAGCTAAGTGATGTGATTAGGAAATACATGAGTTGCAACAAGCGTAAAGACTCCAGGCATTCTATCCTGGTCAAGCAGTATATGCTAGTTGGGGATCCGGAAGCATTTTGAGTGCTTGTAGTGTGATCTCCTGGGCTACTAGCCACGGAGCACGTCAAATGCATTTACCACAGTTCACCAGCAAGACATACTGCTTACTGATAGAGGAATACATACGGAAGAGGATGCACCTTCTGAGCATAATGGTGTCACGTAGCCAACTGGGGAAGTTGTACCATAGCAACAGCACCTACAGGGTGAGCTGAATCAGAGGTACAGCCTATAGCCCCAGGATCACTTGATGCTTCCCACTGAGTAACGCTGAACTTTTGGGGAGAAGAGAGAGAGAGTTTGTGTGTGTATGGTCTATTCAGGAACCCTGGATATATATCTGCTGTTCAGAATGTTATGTTTTGTTCCAGCTGTCACTGACCTCACCAGTTCTTGATTATTACACGTTTTGATTGACAACCCACATGTGAGTCTTCTTTTCAGTTGCTGTTTTGTGGTTTTGGATTGTTATTCTGAGGTGTATCAGAATATATGCTTAAACATGCATAATAAACAATTGGACTGAAATATTGTAAGTAGTTTATGCACCACCATTTGAAAAGTAAAATCCCTTCTTCCACAACTGAATACTCTGCTGCTGTTGAAATGTGTTTATAATTTGATTTCTACTGGGGATAACTTTGTACTTATTTCTTCTGCAGAGATTTTAATGCCTCTCATGGAACATATAAGTATTATCCATGTTTTGGCAATCACTCTAACTTTCAAAAACATATTAAATAGAAAGACATCCTTGGTTAGAGGGCCACAGACATTCATTTTTCAAAACGCAAAAAATAAAAAGGAAGTCCTTTGAAGTTTAGCCATAAACCTGAATTTCAGTGCTTTCTAAATAAATGTTTTTTGTATCCTCAACCACAGTTCCAGCTTCGTAACTTTTTTTTCGGTAGGGAAGATTACAATGTGTTTTCTCAAAACACTTTTAAAATGACCAGTGAAATGCGAGGAGATGTTCTACTCACCACACTAAAATCAAGGTGTTTGTCAATCCAGTCTTGTCCTTCTCTGAATTCATCATGAAGCCCCATGATATAGAGAGTATCCAAAGCATCCACTATGGTAGCACCCATTTGCGAATTTCCTAAGGGCAAAAAAATAAGATTTTTATTACAACCGATTATTTCATCAGAAAAAAATGTAACAGAGAAAAATAAATAGTCAAAGTAGTCTAGAGCTTGACCAGTGATGAGGCAATGGTACTAGGAGGCAATCTCACAGTCAGACAGAAGTTAAAAGCAGCTTGAAAGCACATCCTTCCTCTTGTGTGGAGCTCAGGTGCATTGCTAAAGGCTACACTTTTGAGTTTTGGGAGAAATGGGAGAAGGAAACTTGAAAAGACCATTTTTATCTGATTTCCTCACCAGAATATGAACAACCATACTCTCAGGCAGCTATAAGAACTGTAAGGACATTCAACTTCAAATATCTGTTACAGGATTCTTGGACAGGACTGGGGAAAAAGTTTGACTGAAGGAGCTACAGTAACTCCAAGTAGCTGCAATAATCTTTGCCCATCCTGACACTCAGCAGAGGAATTAGACTGAATTTTGCAAACAGTGATGTTAGTTAATTGCTAACTGTCAACTACTATCACTGTGTCATATTCCAAACAAAAGCCTATACGAAGATTCAGTTAAGGTTCCAGAAATGTAGTTGTATCCTGTAGTGATCCTGTGCAATAAGTATACAATTATGATTAAAGCATTTTGCGTTTCTAGTCCCAGATCAGACTGAGGTGATTTTTAAAGACACATTCAACCTTTATTTTCCCTCTTTCTTATGGAATCACTTCAAGGGAGAGACAAGGTTTGGGTGTTTGTGATTGTGTGTATAAGCCTCACAGTGAGGAACCAAAATGGTTAACAAGCAACTCTGGGCCCAAAAGGAAGCTATTGGGCATGCTCATAATGGAAGCAGAGCTCAAAAGAGAGCTGCTCAATTCAGTTACAGTTACTAGAGCATGGGAGCAGCCCTATGCTACTAGCTCCTGTAGAGAGGCTGCAGGAACTCCATAGTGCCTGCACCACAGCTCATGGCTGAGTCACGGAAGGCTCCCATGGAGCAAGCCATGACTAAGGGAGAAGAGCTTCCATACAACATTGCCAGGTAGAGGCCAGGGCAGGAAACAACCTAGGAAGCAGGCTTCATGGTGTCAACTCCCAGACTGCTTCTCTGATTGCCAACACAGGGCTCTAGGTTGAAACTTGCTGTAGCAAAGAGAGACCAGTGTAACAGTCTGTATCCCTATGATAACCCTTTTTTTTTTCCAAGACTAAGACAAATTTTGTACAAAATATGCCTTGTGAGCTATCATTTAAAGCCCATGATTGTCCTGGTAAAATATGCCTGAAGACATTGTATGTAAAGTTGTAAGACTGACTGTACTGTAGAACATTATTGAGATGTAGTCCAAGTGTAGAAAAGCAGGCACAAAGTAGTTACTTGAAGACAAAAGTCAAACTGACACCTCAGACAGGTATCAAGAAAATCGGATGGACTATCACCTGGTTAAACAGCCGTTCTTTGCTAGGAAAAGGGGTGTAAGTGAGAAATTTACACCCTAGCAAAGAAGCAGCTGGAAGTTCCCATCTTCAGCCAGTAAGAATTCCTGCCAGTAAGACTGCTAGAGCACGTTGTGAGATAAAGTTTTGCTTTGAATTCACTCAGCTTGTGAATTTAGGCATTAGTTGTGTTTTACCTTTTATTTCTCTGTAACCAATTCTGACTATGCCTCATTATTTGTAATCACTTAAATCTATCATTCTGTGGTTAATAAACATGTTTTGTTGTTTTATCTAAACCAGAGTGCTTGGATTGGAGTGTTTGAAACACTTCATTTGAGATAAGATGTGTGCACAGGCAGCACCCTGTTGATGGCCTTGACCACCTGCAGAGAGAGACACAAAACCGAGAGTCACTGGGTGGCTGGGAGCGTTCGTTCCCCGCCACTGAAGACCCAATTTAGATGCCTCCTCACCCACCTCGACCTCTCCGAGCACAATATTCCGCACGTGGTGGCAGCATGCTGTGTGCTCCACAATTTATGTGAGAGGAAGGGGGAGGCTTTCCTGCCAGGCTGGAGGGCAGAGGCTGACCACCTGGCTGGCCAGTACGCACAGCCCCACATGCCTGCCACCCGGGAGGCCTTTTGGGGGGCTGTCTGCATCCGGGAAGCCCTGCGGGAGAGCTTCCAGGAGGAGGAGGAGTGAAGGCCCCCTGGAGTGCCCCACTGGGGCGTTCTGCCTTACATTCCACCCCCACCTCCTTCCCCTTTCCCCTCCCTAACCCCCTTCCTGATGTACAATAAAAACACCTGTGTTGCCACGAAAAACTCTCTTTATTTAACATAACTGGGGGTGAGGGGAGGGGGGGAAATGAGGGCAGGAGAGGGGAGGGGGGAAACCTGGGAGGGAGCTTGAAGTGGGAGGCAAGGGGAGGAAGGGGGAGGGGAAGCTCACAGTTGGGGTCTGGCCGGCCCTCCTGTCTCCCAGTGGGTATGGAGGGTGGGGCAGGAGGGACGGGGGGGGGGGGAAGAAGTGGGAGGGGGAGCAAGGATGGGAGGAGGAGCGATAGCTTGGGCGGCCACAGGGGCTGGAGCAGCAGGAGGCAGCAATTGTTGCACCAGAGTCTGCAGGTGTTCGCCAAGGGCACGGCCCTGCTCCCGCAAGCTCTCCCGCCGCAGCTGCAGGTCTTCTTGCACCCAGTGCTCCTGGCTGTGGACCTGCCTTCCCAGTAACCGCAGCTGCTGCCGCTGGTACTCCTCCTGGTTCCGGGTGCACCTGCGGCCCCGGTGTGGGTGGATGTTCCAGGCGGGGTGCTGCGCCCTGCATTTGCAGGTGGTGCGGCTGTGGTGAAACAAGAGAAGTAGTCAGTTCTTCCTGGGGACACAGTGGGTGAAACCCAGCCCCCCTCTGCAAGGCCCCTGCATGGCACCCAGCTGGGGCCACATGTCCCGGCTGACATGGCAGATGCACATGTTGCCACCTGCTCCGTGGTCGGCAAGGCCCACGCGCATGGGTCCCTGGGCTCTCCTTCCCCTCCCCCCCCCAGCATAAGGGGACCGTGATGGCACTCACATGTGGAGGCCTCCCTGGCCTCGGATAAGACCACTGACGGGCTCTCTGGGACGGCTCGGGGGTCCTGGATGCAGGGCACGCTCCCTGCAGGTTCCTGCAGCTCCTGGCTGTCATCCTCCTCCTCTTCCCCTGTGTCAGGGGCAGAGCTCTCTGCCCCGGGGTCGATGACCACCAGGGGGGCACGGACCATCTGACCCCCCAGGATGTGGTCCAGGGCCTCATAGTGTGGGCAGGTGTCCGGGTCAGCCCCTGGTTGGGAGCCCCTGGCATAGGCCTGCTGCAGCTCCTTGATTTTTATCCGCACCTGCTCCTGGGTCCACATGTGGCCTCTGGTGGCCAGGCTGGCAGCCATGAGGCTGTAGACGGCCGCATTCCTGCACCTAGTGTGGAGATCGTGGGCATTGGAGGCCTCCCCCCAAACCTCAGTGAGGTCCACGATCTCCACACTAGACCAGGCAGGCGCCCGCCTTTTGCGGCCCCTGGAAGCTGCCAGCCTGGTCCTGGGGAGTGGTGGAGGGCTGGGTGGCAGTGGGTTGCTGGCTCATGCTGTGTCAGGTGCATGGTCTGCTGGCTGTGTGCTGGCAGGCTTGCAACTGGCAGAGGCACTGCGGCCAGAGTCTGCCCCTTTAAGGGCTCCGGGGCTGGCGGGGGGGAGCAGACGAGTTTTCCTGGTTGTGCCCAGAGTGGCCACCAGGGCTCCCTTGGAAGGGCTGGAGGCCCCCTATTTTGAATTAAGTGTCTACACAGCACTTAATTTGAAATAGCTATTTCAAATTTGGCGTTACTCCTTGTAGAATGAGGTTTACCAAATTCGAAATAAGTGCTCCGCTATTTCGAATTAAATTCAAAATAGCAGTTTGCATGTATAGATGCTATTGAAGTTAATTCGAAATAACAGCTGTTATTTCGAATTAACTTTGCAGTGTAGACATACCCTAAAAGGGTGTTACAAAAAGGAGGGAGAAAAATTGTTTTCCTTGGCCTCTGAGGATAGGACAAGAAGCAATGGGCTTAAACTGCAGCAAGGGAGATTTAGGTTGGACATTAGGAAAAACTTCCTACCTGTCAGGGTGGTTAAACACTGGAATAAATTGCCAAGGGAGGTTGTGGAATCTCCATCACTGGAGATATTTAAGAGCAGGTTAGACAGACATCTATCAGGGATACTCTAGGTCCGTGGTCACCAACCCGTCGATCGCGATCGACTGGTCGATCGCGAGGCCTCGACCAGTCGATTGCGAGGCGTTCGGGCACCCCCACCTTCCGTTTTTCCCCCACCCCCGAGAAGCCCCACTACCTACCTCGAGTGTAGTGCCCGCTTCCCGTGGACGGAAGTCCTGTCTGAAGCCCGCGTCACTTCCAGGGGTTCCAGAAGCTGCTCCCCTCCCACAGCTCTGTTGCGTGCTGGGGGAGGGGGCATCGGCCCTGGAGGAGGAGTGTGGCGGCTTCCCTGCGCCACCGGCGCCTGAGGGGTGAGTCGAGCGCAGGGGTTTCCCTGCACCGCAGGAGCGGGGGTCGGCCCCGGGATTTGGCCCGGGGCAGGCACTTGCGGGGGTTTGGCCACGCTGCGGGGGGGGGGGGGCGTTGGCCGGGCCAGGCCAGGCCACGCCACGCCGCGCGCCGCGGGAAAGGGGGTTTGGCCCCGGGGCAGGCGCCTGCGGGGCTTTGGCCCCGCCGCAGGTTAGCCGGGCCGCGCCGCGCAAGAGGGGATTTGGCCCCAGGGCAGGCACCCGCGGGGGTTTGGCCCTGCCGTGGGTTGGCTGCACCGCTGGAGAGGGGGTTTGGCCCCAGGGCAGGCTCCCGCGGGGCTTTGGCTGCACTGCGGGAGGCATGTGCCGACTTCCCTCGGGGAGGGTGGGGGGGAAATCCTGGGAGGAGGCGATGGCAGGAGACTCTCTGCTCCCACTCCCGTCTGTCCCCTCCCCCCGTCCCCAGCCTCCTGTTCCCTTTCCCCACTCCCCAGCCTCAGAAACCTGTCCCCACTGGCACCCTGTCCCCTGCCCTCCCGGCACCCTGTCCCCTCTCCCGTCCCCAGCTGCAGAAACCTGTCCCCACTGGCACCCTGCCCTTCTCAGAAATAAAGACAATGCAGAAACTTTTTGTGTTTGACATAGTATTTTATTTGAAAATGAAGCCTGGCCAACAAACCCCAAATTGGGGCCAAGCCCGCATCTGGCCACAGCATCATGACACTCCTGCACTCCCTTTTCCCCCAGACCCTAGATCTCAGCCTATCATACACTGGAACCCCCTGCCCTGAGCCCCTCACATACCCCAACCCAAATTCCTGAACCCTCACATCCAGAAGTCTGTGGCTTACTTAGTACCCTAACCCTACATCTGACCCCAACACTGCCCGGCCTGGAACTCCCTCCCCAAGCCAGCGTTCCCTAATCCACTCCCTCCTGCATCCAGATTTCCTCCCAGGGCTTGCACCGCTTACCCCTTCCCGCACCCACCCTCATTCCCACCCCGCACCCTACACATCCTGTCTCAACCCAGCGAGGGTACATCTAGACTGCAGGAGTTTTTCAGGATTCCAGAGATACCCCAGAAAAACTCTTCTGCATCCAGGGATGCGTTTGTTCTTCCACTTCTTTTAGTGGAAGAGCAAACATGATCTTTCGGTCACCCCTATATTCCTCTTTCCACGAGGAATAAGGGGGCTTCCAAAAGAAGGGTTTTTTTTTACATTTGGTCAAGTCTAGACAGGCCAAATGTTGGAAAAACGTCTTCCTACAGAAGAATTGGGGGAAAAAAGGAGCAGTGTAAGGGTTGGGGATAGCAAGTGATGGAGAGGAGGAGAACAGAGAGGGCGGGGCTTCAAGGAAGGGGTGGGGCTTCAAGGAAGGGGCGGGGCAGTAGATCTTGGCTTGTTCTGTCATTTAAAAAGTGATCTTAGGTGTAAAAAGGTTGGAGACCACTGCTCTAGGTGGTGCTTGGACCTGCCATGAGGGCAGGAGACTGGGCCTGATGATCTCTCAAGGTCCCTCCAGTTCTAGTATTCTATAAATCTATGTTGCTCTGCCTCCTGCAGGCATCACCTCCGCAGCTCCCTGGGTGGGGACAGCACACAGAGCCCCCATGGCTGCCCCTCCACCTAGAAGCTGGACACGAGGAGCCACGCGGATCTGGGCAGGGAGCCTGCCAGCCCCGCTGCACCACCAACTGGATTTTTAATAGCCCAGTCAGAAGTGGTGACCAGAGCCACCTGAGTCCCTTTTGAACAGGGTGTTCTAGTAAAACCAGACACCTCGCAACCCTATTGCAGGGAAATCAGTGGGATCTATCTAGGGAGGCAGTTATACCTTCTCCTCTATAGAAAGAGGATTGATTCAAACAAAAGGGATTGAAACAATGCTTTAACTGGAAAATACAGTACTACAATTGTGGAGACACTAATGACTCTTTCAAAATAAGTCCTAATTATAAAAATTAACATTAAAATAATATTAAAATAGCAACATTTGCAACATGCTTATTTAATAAAGCCTCATCTACATAGACTGAGAAAGGTTTCACTAGTCTGGCTTTTCCAGAGATCCAAGCATAAAGTCTCTCTCTAGCTACATCTACACACCAAATTGGAGATCGATTCATGGAGATCAATTTAGCAGATCTAGTTAAGACCCGCCTAATCAACCACAGATTGCTCTCCTGCCAACGTTACTCTACCCCGATGAGAAGAATAAGGAAGTCAATAGTAGAGCTTCTCTCATCAACCCCCCCCCGCCACAGTGTAGAGCCCACAGTAACTCAACTAAAAGGTACGTCAACTCCAGCCATGTTTGTAGCTTAAGCTGACTCTGTAAAGTAGATGTAGCCTCTGACTTCTCCAAAAAAATAAACTTCAAACTCCTCTATTTACAGGAAGATGACCCTTAATATGAAACAAGCAAAAGACGATGGCCCCAGTAAAAAAAATCATAACATGAATATTGAAACAATTTTCCATCTCAGTTTTTTTTAATATCTCTGACAAGGTTTAGGCAATAAAGCTGCCAATATTGAAAACACTTTCCTTGTAATATCTCTTAATGGTTCACAGTGAACAAGATAATGCTTACGAAAATGGATTAATATACAATTGAAGAATGCATTTTAATTCCAATCTGCAAACAAGCGGTTCAAAATAGGTTAATGAAAATACGCATTATATATAAAACTGCCACATACAATTTTATAGCTCTGCTGAAATTGTATAAACTGTTAAACCACAATGACAAAATTAATTGCCTTCAACATTTTAGACCCAATCTGAAAAAACAGATCTCAAAAAGAAAGGCTTACAGTAAGTGGAGTCCTTTGAGATGTGTAGTCCCTATGTGTATTCCGCTCAAGGTATGCATGTGCTCTGCTCACCTGAGCCCAGGAGATGTTTCTATTAGCAGTGTGTGTTTTTCTGTGCCTTTGCTTCCTCAAGGGCTTGGGGATGTCATGGACTGACTGACTTTCTAGTTCCTTTTCTACAACCAGTTACCTCAGCAAAGGATCCAAATCAGAGGAGAAGGAGGGCAAGTAACAGACTACATGTAGGAACCACACATCTCGAATTACGCCTTACCATAACCTTTCTTCTTGAGTGGCAGTCCCAATATATATTCTACTCAAGCAGTACCCCTGAAGAAGAGGGTACAAGACACTGTGCCAACTATTGCAGGACTGCTGTGCCAAATGATACAATTGAAAAAGAGGCTTGTACCATTGTGTTATGTCTGTTAATGGTATGCACAAAAGTCCATGTTGCTACTGTATAGATCTCCAGAAGGGGAACACTTTGAAGATAAACCACTCAAATAGCCTGGGCTCTGGTAGAGTGCACACACAAACTTTGATGGGGAGGTGTATAGTTCAGCTCAAAGCACAGCAGAATGCAACCTAAAATCCATTTAGAAAGCCTCTGAGGGGACTGCTTCTCCTTTCTTCACTTCAAGAACAGAAACAAAGAGTCCCAGGGATTTCCTGAAGAATCTTGTCCTTTGCAGTTAAAAGCCAAGGCTTGATGGACATTCGGACAATAGAATTCCTGTCTTTTCTGAATTGGTGAGGTTTTGGATAGAAAACTGGTAGGTGTACAACCTGATTCAAGTGGAGTTCAGAGGAAATCTTTGAAATAAATTTGGGCTGTACCCTCAAAGAAACTTCATCCTTCTGGAAGGCAGTATGGGGAAGGTCTGTGATAAGGTTCCCACACTCACCTACATTTCTGGTGGAAATGATTGCAGTCAGGATAGACACCTTCAGAAATAGATGAAGCATGCAATAGGAGGCTAACAGTTTGAATGGAGGATTGAGGTCCCAAGCCGGCATTGGTTTCAGTACTGGAGTTAAGTTTCTGGAAAGGCCTTCCAGAAAGACCACAGCTGTATGGTAAGTCAAGACTAAACATTTTTCAGTGGAAGATGTAAGGCATTAATCACAGCAAATATGCATGTAGTGAGCTGACAGATGTCTTTAAAAAAGGGGTAGTCTGAAATGGTAGGAATCTGTGAACGCTCTGGAGGTGTCTGACAATATTGGGATCAGACAGAAAATGTCTTCCATTTTGCAACACAACATTTTCTCAGAGAGCATCTCCCACCACTACTGAGGATGAAATATACTCCTTCTGAACAAGACCTCTCTCTAGACTCATCATCCATCCAAATTCTAGACTGTAAAATGGAAGGATGCTGGGCTGGTGGGAATCCTGAGTCAGCAGGATGGAAAATGGCTGGATGTGTATGCACAGATAATACAAAGAATGCTGGACCAAAACTGCCTTGGTTACCAGGGCACTACAAGGATTACTGATATTTGGCCTGCTTCATTTTCCTCTGGATTTCCAGTAAGAGTGGAATGGGTCATAAAGCATTATTAGTGGTTCAGAACACAGCACTAAGAATGCCTCCCCTTTGAAACATCAAGCTGCTTAAGAGCAGTAGGCCAGGCATCTCAAAGAGGCTGAGTAGGGAAAGAACCACCAACTGTATTGCCTCATATGACCAACCCGTGAGCAGCCAATTGTTGAGGCAGAGAAATATTGAGGTGCCCTGGTGATGTAGCCATGCCACCTGTCAGAGTAGCCTGTTAATTAAGTCTAGATTTCCGAATGCAAGTAATTTTATTTTATATGTAACTGTTTCCAAAACATACCTGATATCACTTAAATCTCTGTGCTTGTTACATAAATGTAAATATGATTTCAATATACACCTACCTGAAATATTATAACCCAAGCTCAGAGTTAAGCAGTGCAGCGATCTGAGATGGAACAGGTTTGCTGGGGGGTGAAAGCAGCGAATCTGTGAACACTGAGACTGTGCAGTAGACCCAGGGCTGGTCTCTCCAGAGAAACAGTCTGGGGGCTTGAGGGTTGCAATGCACCAACCACTAACTAGTGTAGGATGACAGCAGGGTCTGTGAGGCCTAAAAGGGGATGCCTGAGTGACCACTGGTTAGGGACCTACCAAAGTCATAGTCCATTACGGTCAATTTCACAGTCAGAGGTTTTTTAAAAATATAAATTTCATTATTTTAGCTCTTTAAATTTGAAATATCAAAGTGTTCTAACTGTAGGGGTCCTAACCCAAAAAGGAGTTGGGGGGCATGGTTATTTTACGGGACATTGCAGCACTTCTACCCTCACTTCTGCTCTGCTGCTAGTAGCTGGGCAGCTAAAGAGCAGTGGCCACCGGCCGGGAGTCCAACTGTGAAGGCAGAGCCACTCAGCAGCATTGACAAAGTAAGGCTGGCGTGGTATGGTACTGCCACCCTTCTGCGCTGCTGTCAGGGTGCTGCATTCAAGCTGGGTGCTCGGCCAACAGCCAACACAATCTGCTGCCCAGCTCTGAAGTCAGCATAGATGCAATGGTGGGAATATCATGATCCCCCCCTAAAATAACCTTGTGTGCCCTTTGCAACTTCTTTTTGAGTCACTATCCCTGGTGCCTAAACCATTCCTTGCAAGAAACACAATGATTAGAGAGATGTTAGTACTACAGTCCACCTTAAAACTTTTAGTACAGTGGGTAACAGCATTCATCTGGGATGTAGAAACTTGGGTTCAATTCATCCCTCTACTAACTGGGGAGAAAAAAATTAAACAGTGGTCCCTCACTTCTTAGGGAGTGTGTGCTAACCAGCAGGGTATGAAATAATACTCCCAAAGCTTCATTTGAAGAGTATGCCACTGAGTATAAATAAGTAAAGAGTCAGAGAAATGGGACTTGGGGTCTCCCACTTCCCAAGTGAGTGCTCTAACTACTATGCTAACAATTATAAGAGAGGCACCACCAGCTCTTCCTTTGCCTGGATGTTAAATGGGACCTGATCTGGTAGGTATGCTCTGGCTCCACAGGCAAGACAAGCCTGCAGGCACCTATCTTTCCCTGGTTCCCGGGTCACCCTGGCGTGAGGCAGCAAGCCCAGATACACACATTTAGGGCTCCAGGAAATATTTGCAGTGCAAATTTAGATGCCAAATGAGTTTAGACATCTACAAAATTACACAGGAGCAGAGAAAAAATTTGGTGAATTATATTGGCACCTAAATCCCTTTACGCAGCTGGGCTAAGGTGACTGTCCCAAGTTCACAGTCAGTTGGTGACAGCCTGGAATAGAACTCAGGTCTCCACGCTTAGGCTAGGTATGTTAAATATTAATTGACTAGCCGAGTAACCTCACGAATTCTTATCAGGTAGTCAACTATGCTATAGTCTCCGGGGGTGGGGCCAGCAGCCAGTACACTCAGGCCCCACTCCCGAGGAGCCCCCTGCAACTCTGCGTTGCTGCTTCTGTATCAGAGGCAGCGGCATGGGGTACCAGGCAGGAGCTGGTACGCGAAGGAAGCCAGTTTAAAAACCAGTTCTCCTCGCGGAGCGGCTGTCGCCGTGTGGTGCTGCCTCTGATAAAGAGGCAACAGCCCCTGTCTGGGGCAAAGGTGTCTGCAGCGGCGGATTTAGGGCAGGGCGAGTGGGGCGGCTGCCCCGGGCCCCGCGCTTCCCGAGGCCCCGCGCATGCACCATGTCAAAGGGGGGGCCCCGCGAAATTTCTCTGCCCAGGGCTCCGCGGCGCTGCCCTGGGCCCCGCAGCACTCTCATCCGCCCCTGGGTGTCTGAGCTCCTGGACCCGGCATGAGCTGGAACTATACATTTTAAAATGTAGAGCTGCAGTGGGGAGAGGTCCTGGACCCATTGCAAGTCAGGACTGAGCCTTTGCTGCTGACCAGCCTGCTGAAAAATTTGCTGGTGGGGGAGGGGAATGAAATGTGTGTAGTCTACAGAATTAACCGATAAGCTTTTGGTTATCGGTTAATCAACTACACCATTACATCCCCAGCTCAGGCTGCTACTCCAATCCATTGAGCATGCTGCTTCCCCTTCAGTGTACCCCAACCTGATCTCTGATCACAAGCACAAAGTTCAACTGAGACTTGTATTTAAAATATTAATGTATTTTAAGAATGTGGACTCAGAGGTTTCAGAAAAGATGACACTAGTTAGAATACAGGGATCAATACAGGGAAAACTGGGTGAAATTTAATGACCTATGATATACAGGAGCTCAGACTAGATGATCTAATGATCCCTTCTGGCCTTGAACTCTATAAAAAATACTGAAATCAATAGCAACTGCTGGCAATTAGCATATTTGATAATTAAAGCACCTATTTAAATGCTTAAATATGGCCTTAGGAGTCAAACTTTTGGCACCTTTTGGAACAAATCTTAGCCAGAAAGTTTATACAACTATACTCAATAAAGTTAAATTTCCTATTCTCCCCTCTCCTTTCAATGACATTAGAAAGAGTGCAGCGGGTCTGGCAGCTTCTTCATCTGCTCACAAGGCTGGTACTTGATATCAAATTTTCTGCTATTGGTAAGGTGAAATCACTTTGGGTTGCAATGCCCAAGTGTGCCTCAAAATTTGATTTGAAAAGTGTCTAGTTGTGCATTATCCCCAGCCCCTCTGGATTTTTTTTCTCTTCATCAATTCCATTTTCCTCTCAATTAAAAAAACCCCACAAGTAAGCAAAAATTGTAATGATACAAAACTACAAAACGTTATCGTGACATTAAGGCTCAGACTTTATCTCAGCAGGCATTAAAAAAAATTATACAACTTTGCTGCATTGCACCTAAAATTCATGTTGCAATGCTTCCTCTTAACACCCTGTTGTCAGTTACTTGTAATATTAACCAAACTTTCACCACTCTAGCTGATATATTCCACACTGCGTGTTGGCCTCGGGATGAATTTTTTTGGAAAGTTTCAGCAAAAGTGTGTTGGCAGTTTCTGAGAAAGAGATTAGACATTTTTTTTTCCTGTGTTAAATTCATTATGATAATTTTTTCAAGAATCTGTAGTGCCTCCTTACTTTGGAGCAGGGACTTGAAATTCAGCAGGATTATCATCTTGGTATCAAGCATATGCCTTCTGCTATATCTGGGGGGAAATGCCCAAATTTGGCCAAGTGATGAGCTTTGTAAAAATGGAAGCTACTTATCTATAACCAGAGTTCTTCTAGATGGACTGCATATTCACATTCATGGGATGGTCTCTCATAGGTGCAGAATGAATGGCAGAACTCTAGCTAGCAGTGCCTGCTGGATACTCACACAGCTCCCTCATCCTTCCTCTCAGCAACTGTTAAATATTCCACAGCAAGGGTGCAAAAGGAGCATGGCACTCCCACCATCTTAGTTCCTTCCAATGTGACCCCAACAAGAAAAACTCCCACACTGTAGGAAAAGGTGAGTGGGGAGTGTGACTCTGCAGAGTTTACACCAGAGAATTCCAGTTACAGGTAAGTAACCTATATTGCTTCTGTGAGCGTCCTCTGCACATTCTGACACACAGGATAGACTAACAAGCTGTAACTCAGACCCTGGTAGTGGGAGCCTGGTGTACTAATTAAATAATGACTTCAGGTCTGCCTTGCCAAGTTTTACATTTGACCTCAACTTCAAGTCTAATGAGTAGTGCTTAATAAATAGTCAATGGGAATATGAAAGTCCATGGACAAATTAATGATAGAAAGGTAAGGGAGGTATCATTTGATTAATAAAAATCTACAAAATTATAATTTCAGTGGTGACATCCTTGGCATGTGCAGGGGGGATTGTGTCTCCCCCTCAGCTCCCAGCTCCAGGTCCTACAGTTGATGGGCATTTTGATAATGTAATTTCATTGGAAATGAGCTGAGCATCATTCAAAAGTTCTCCCACAAACACAACAGTACCAAACATGACAAACCTAGACAATTAGATAGATATTTGAGAAAAGATTCAAAAATCAACTTTCTTCATTATACTTTAAACACAGACATATCAACTATGCAGCCCTCACATAGTTAAATTGTGGCCCTCAACTGAAAGTACTAGGTCATCAATCAATGCTCAGAACATGATACCAGCTACATTTTTTTTAACATTACAGGTTACTATAAATGGAAATAGTGCTTCAAATTGATTTGCTATCATCAGCAAAAAAGAAGCTCTTGGGGGCACTGATTCTCATCTTTATTATGCCAAAAGAGTTGTAATGAGGTACTGGTTAAGATGCCAACATCCAGCCAGAAATCACTAGAATCCATCTGTAAAGACTAAACACCTTTTCAGAACATAATTATAATCCCAAAGTAATTCATTGCCAAATACTTGTTTTTGTGTTTGTCTTGATCTTATTTAGGCATCAGTGGGGAAACAAAGCACAATTGAAAAGCCAAATCTTTGGAGAATACCACATTGGAGACACAATGCTCAGTGGCATTTTATAGGCCTTAAGAAGTGCACCCATAAGCTGAATTTGGCTGTGTGAGAGAAGTTTATTAAACGTCCAAAAAAAGTTGAAGATGCCGGACAAATATCACCTATCGGCGAGACTCACCTTATACTAGATCACATGTCTTACATTTCTAATACATCACCTAC
The DNA here is from genome assembly GCA_032595735.1 of Pelochelys cantorii. Lineage (NCBI taxonomy): Eukaryota > Metazoa > Chordata > Testudines > Trionychidae > Pelochelys > Pelochelys cantorii. The sequence continues at coordinate 208,966,316 of CM064326.1, forward strand.
TTCTTCAGTAAGCTGGAAGCCCAAAGGCATCCATTAAGCAGTTTCAACACATCAGACAGGTGAAAAAAATGTCTGAAGTCATCATTCTTAGCAAGAGCATTGCATGGAAATTAAGAGTTAAGTGAGTGCATTGACCCAAAAGACACCTCTGCATACAATACTACATATCACAATGAGTGCCACACAAAGAGTGTACGTAATGTGTTGTGTCAAAAGGTAAAAGCAACAGAAACAAATATTTGACAACCATAAATTGTGACACTCAGCTGGAGTTCACAAATGGTCTCACAGAGGTTCTGACCAATGGGAAATTGCTCACGATGGCTGATGCAGAGGCTATGTATAGAAAAGTATGTACTTTAAATGGGACTGAAGAAGAATGTTTAGCAGAAGAGCTCTTAAAGCACTTACTGAAGAAGAACTGTGGAATACAGATGTAATTTTTAGCAATCCTATCTGCAGAAATAAAGCACAGCACATAGCACTATGCCTTTAGCAGCTTTTAACGATATCAAGAGCAGTCAAAAGCACTGTCAACAGCAATATGAAGAAGTGACTTACCTTGTGCAGTAACAATGGTTCTTTGAGATGCATGTCAGTGCATCCTTGTGCCAGTGATGGGAGATTTTTAACCTAGCAGTGCCTTCCTGCGCCACATGTGCACAGTCATCGCCTTGTGCTATTCCGTTTGCTAGCTGTGTGCGCAGCACGGGTCCCTCCATTCCTTTTCTACCAGAAATCCATTAATGGACTCCAACCTAGCAAGGACGACGGGAGGGTAGTGGAGCCACAGGGACACACATCTCGAAGAACCATCATTACTGCACAAGGTGAGTAACTTCTCCTTTGAGTAGTGTTCCAGTGGGTGCTCCACTCAGGTGACGAAAGAGCAGTACCCGCATTAGGCAGATGCGGGCTCTGAAGTAACGACGGAGAGGTGGCAAGGACAACCGTGCCCACAGAAATTGATGGAATTGGTCCCTGTTGCAATGCGTAGTGTTGCGCAAAGCTATGATGGGAAGACCAGATAGCTGCCCTGCAGATATTGACAAGAGTCATGCATGAAAAGGCAGTAGATGTCACTATTGCCCCCATAGAATGTGCAGTGACCTCTGCGGAGGGCACTTATTATGAAGTCTGTAACAGGTGTTAATGAAGCTTGAGATCCACTTTGAGATTCGCTGAGTGGAGACAGCTGTTCCCTTAGAGGGACCAGACATAGCAATAAACAGTCTATTTGACATTCTGAATTGTCTTGTCCTATCTATGTAGAAGGCCATTGCTCGATGCACAGCAAGAGTGTGTAGTATTGATTCCCTAATTGAGTTACGTGAGTTGGGGTAGAATGTGGGTAAATAGAATGGCTCATTAATATGAGAAGGAGACCACTTTTGGCAAAAAATTTTGGATGTGGTTTAGCATGATTTTATCTTTAGAAAAGACGGTGAAAGGTGCATCTGCCATGAGGGCTGCGATCTCTCCCACTCGTTTGGCAGATGTGATCGTAACTAGAAACAATACCTTCATAGCCAAATTCTGGAAAGAAGAAGTTGCTAGTGGATCAGAGAGAGGTCTCATCCAAGTGTTCCAAACGAGGATCAGGTCCCACAGTGGTACAGATAGTCATACATAGGGATGCATTTTGCATAATCCTGACAGGAATCATTTTGTGATAGGGTGAGCAAAGACCGACAAGTCATCCATTAAGTCATGGACGACAGTGATTGCAGATAGATGGACCTTTATGGAGTTGATGGAAAGCCCTGCCTCACTAAGGTCCATAAGATACTCCAAAATGGTAAGTATGGAGGTGATAGTGGCTTGTAATTGACATTGGTTACACCATTTCTGAAAACATTGCCATTTATGCTGGTATGTATATCTCGTCAGGGGACGACGGTTATTCAGGAGAACCTGCTTCTCCCTCTCAGAGCAGGTAAGTTTCTCATTTTGGAACAGTGCTGGCCCACAACATTTTGGCACCTGAGGCAGGGAGCTCAAATGACGCCCCTATGCCCCCTCGCTTGGGCCAAAACTTTGAAAGGTCTCAATTCTGCCTTCTTCCTGTTCTGCTCTAGAGCAGAGAGAATACATATGCACCAGCAGCCGACATAATTTTCTACACTCTGGGTCCTAGTGGTGCCCCCCCACCACAGTCTGGCACCTGAGGCAGCCGCCTCAGTTCACCTCATGGTAAGGCCAGCCCTGTTTTGGAACCATAAAGGAGCCAAGCAGTGAGCTTGAGTGCTTGGGAGTTGGGGTGGTAAAGCCGTCCGTGATGCTTGGTCAGAATGTCAGGAATGAGAGGGATGGGAATCAGTCCACAGATCGAAAGGTACTGGAGGTACAGAAAACATGGTTATCTGGGCCACGCCAGGATGATCAGAATGATCGTTGCACGATCTGTATGCATTTTGTGGATTACCCTGGGAACCAAGGGAGTCGGGTCGGGGGGGGGGGAGGGGTGTACAAAAGTGGAGCCATCCATGTTAGGGTAAAAGCATCTCCCCAAGTGTCTTTGCCCTGGCCTGGCCTGGAGCAAGAGTGCAGACATTTGTGGTTGGTTCTGGTCGCAAAGAGATCTACTGATGGAAATCCCCGAATATCCAATGGAGGATCCCAGGGCTGAGCTCCCATTCATGCTGCTCCGAAAAATGTCTGCTCAGGGTATCTGCCACAATGTTCTGCTGGCCTGGTAGGTACATTGAGGTTGGTATGATGTCATTTCTCATGCACCAGTTCCAAAACCGGATTGCCTCGGCACATAAGTGTGATCAGACCCCCTCCTGACGATTGATCTAAAACATATAGGGGGTGTTGTCCGTGCCTGTAGACAATGCATGTGGAGTCTAGCAAGGTGTACTATGTACGTGGTGGCCGCCATGTGTCCCAGAATTTGAAGACATGTCCGAATGTTGGTAAAGGGGGCATGTAGCACCATATTTATGAGGTTACACAGTATCTGGAACTGATGGACAGGGAGTGTAGCTCTGGTTTGATGGCATCTAGCAATGCTCCAATGAATTCTATCTTCTGGGTAGGTTCCAGAGTAGATATTTGTAGGTTTATTAGGAGGCCTAGATGAGAAAAGACCTCCCAAGTAATATTTGTCACAGTTAGGATTTGCTGTTATGAAGTACCTTTGATTAGACAATCGTCTAGGTAGGGGAATATGATGACCCCGACATCTGAGAAATGCGTTCATCACAGCCAGAGTTTTTTAAAACACCCGTGGTGCCACTGACAGTCCAAAGGGTAGGACACAGTACTGGTAATGATTGTTGCCTATGGTAAACCTGAGAAACCTTCTGTGACAAGGGTGGATGGATATGTGGAAATAGGTGTCTTGAAGGTCAAGGGCTGAGAACCAGTCTTCCTTGTCCAATGCGGGTGTGATCGTTCCCAAAGTCACCATTCTGAATTTGTGGTGGGGGGCAAACTTGTTGAATTTCCTGAGATCTAAGATGGACCTCCAACCTCCCATCTTCTTTCAGGTAAGGAAATAATTTAAGTAGAACCCTCTCCCATGGAATTCTGGGGGAACCAGTTCCATGGCCTCCAAGTTGAGTAGCTTTTGTACCTCCACTTTTAGTAGGTACTTGTGAGAGGGGTCCCTGAAGAGGGATGGGGAAGAGAGCGAGTAGGGGTCATAGACATGAAGGGATTGGTATAGCCCACTGTGATGATCTCGAGGACCCACTGGTCCATGGTAATACGAACCAATTGGTGACAGAAAGGCTTCAGACAGAGATCGAATATATGGAATATGTGCGTTGGTTCTAGGGGGAGGTCGCACAGATCCTCGACCACATCTTCAAAACTGCTGCTTTGAGGTTGCCGGCTAAGGTGCTGTAGACTGGGTATGTTGACCTCGCCTTCTGTTGGATCATTGTTTAGATCTTTGCTCAAATAGTCTTTGCGGTCGTCTGTGAAATGAGCTATCGTGAGGTCTTTGATAAAGTGTGTATCATCTCCTCTTGTTAGGCGGGGTATACGTGCCTAATGTTCGGAGGGTTGTGCGAGAATCCTTCATTGAATGAAGGACCTCGTCTGTTTTGACCACAAACAGTTGATTCCTCTCAAAAGGAAGGTCCTCAACCTTCGTCTGGAGCTTACGAGGAATCTCTGATGACTGAAGCCATGAGATGCAACGCATAACAATAGCTGTGAGTGTCGCTCTGGCTGCTGTGTCCGCTACATCCATTGGAGCCTATAACGCAATCCAGGTGATGGACCAGCCCTCCTGCATGATCGACTGGAGATGTGGTCATTTTTATTCAGGGAGATCATTAACGAGCTTCTGCAATCTCGTGTAATTGGCATGGTCACAATTGGTGTGGCGGGCTGTATAATTAGAAATCTAAAACACCGAGGTTGCAGAGAAGTACCTTTTCCTTCTGAATAGGTCCAGTCATTTATGCTCCTTATCTTAAGGAGTGATTTGAATTGCAGTTGTTTGGACAAACTACCTTGACAACCAATTAATTTGGCTGCAGGTGGGAAAAGAGGAAGTCCATCCCCATAGCCAATATGAAATATTTTCTACCTGCCCTTCAATTAGTAGGGGGAATTGAGGCCGTTGTCTATAATATGACTTCAGATGATTCCATTACGGCTTCGTCAATTGGTCGGGTCATTTTGGAAGAGGAGGTAGATTGCAGTATTTTGAGCAGTTTGTACTACTTTTCCTGCACTTCCCGTAAAGCAATGTTTTGTGACTGTGCCACCCTTTTAAACAAGCCCTTAAACTGTTTCAAGTCATCTGCTGGTGGGGAGGAAGAAGGGAAAACAGCCTAATTCAGGGACAAAGATGACTGAGGAGGTGGAGCGCGATCCTCTGGGTCTGAGGTAGGTTGTCATCTTCCTCAACTGGATCAGCCTGTATCACCGCTGAGGGTGATTGCAGGGCATGGGTTGGTGATGACTGCATCGTAGTAGGTGGGGAACGAGTCACTGTACGCACCAGGGTTACTGCTATAGACTCTCGTGCCCTGTGCCAGTAGGAAGAGCATGTCTGGCACTGGTTTCATGGTTCCCAGGGTGGCCACTGAGGTTGGTAAGGCTGGGGTGGATATGGCCAAGAGTGGTTAAACCAGCGGTGCTGATGTTGATGATTAAATGATTGTTATCTGGTTGAGTGCCAAAATACTACTGAGCAGGTTGGGGAAGAATGCTGGGAGGAAAATCTGCTCCTGTGTCTGGTGCCGAGACCAGTGCCGGGGGAGGACAGTGTAAGTGAGAAAGAGATGTTCTCAGGTGAGTGACGGTGCAGACTAGTTTCTGCAAGTATAGGGAGTGCAGCGGTGAATTATCTGTATGCACCAGTGGTGTTGTCAGGACCTATGGTGCGCAATGCCATGACACTGACTTCTTCTGGGTCTTGGTTGTTGAAATCTCCAATGCTGGCGCACGTTGGGAAGAGGCCGGTTGTACCAGTGCCATGGTCTCCATCGGTGCCAGAGGAGGCAGTATACCCATCTTGGCCAGCACCAGGTGAGAGCCCGTGCCAGTTGGTGTGGAGGAGCTTGCTTTGCACTTCGGTGCCGACTCCTCCCTTTTAGTCAGTGCCACTTTCGGCTTTTCCGTGGTGCCGGAAGTGGACGACACCGGTGAATGGGCAGTGCAGGATGTCATCGCACTGACAGTAACGGCTGTGCCAGTAAAGCCCTGGACTTACAAGAGTCCGGGGGTGGAGATGAGTTGGCCCTTTTTCCTTGGTGTCAAGGGTTCTGAAGGTGCCGATTTTTTCAGATCCAGTGGTTGAAGGGATTAACTTCCAAAGCAAATTTTTAAGTCTCATCTCTCTGTCTCTTCTAGCTCTGGTGGTCATGCTTTGGCAGTACTGACACTTCTACATCACATGGCTCTTGTTGAAACACTTTACGCAGGAGGCATGCCCAAACGAAATGGGCATAAGGTCCCTGCATGAATCACACTTTTTAAAATCGGGAAAGCCCAGCATCTTGAAACTTGAGGTTGAATAAAGAATGGTTACTTACCTGTAACTGTTGTTCTTTGAGATGTGTTGCTCATGTCCATTCAAAGAAGGTGTGCGTGCCACGTGCACGGTTTCTTCCGGAGTGTTTTCCCTAGTGGTACCCGTAGCGCCGGCAGGTCACCCTCTGGAGTGGTGCCGCTATAGTGGAGCATAAGTATCCCTGCCGGCGCTCCCCCACCTCAGTTCCTTCTTGCCGGACGCTCCGACGAAGAGGAGGTAGGGGGGGAATCGAATGGACATGACGTAGCCGCCCTGTAGATTTCAAGAATAGGAACCTGTGCCCCAAACGCCACTGAGGACGCATGTGCCCTGGTAGAATGCGCTGTCACGTGGGGCGGGTCCCTGCAAGCTAAGCTGTAACACTCTGTAATACCTGTGGAGACCCAGTTGAATAATCTCTGGGTCGAGATAGGAAGCCCTTTCATCCTGTCAGCGAATGCAATAAACAACTGTGGGGATTTGCGAAAAGGCTTTGTTCTGTCAATGTAAAAAGCTAACACACGCTTAGCGTCCAGGGAATGCAGTACTTGCTCCTTGGGGGAGCTGAGGCTTCGGGAAGAACACAGGTTAGTAAATCTCCTGGGACATGTGGAAGGGCAAAACCACTTTAGGGAGGAAAGCCAGGTGGGGACGGAGCCTTACATTATCCGCTGAGAACACCAAATATGGGGGGGTCAATCATCAGAGCTCGCAGTTCAGAGACTCTGCGTGCCGGGGTAATGGCCACAATAAAGGCCACCTTGAGGGATAGATGCCTCAAAGAGCAGGTGGCCAGAGGCTCAAAGGGAGGGGACATCAGCCTTGTGAGCACCAGATTAAGGTCCCACTGAGGACGGGTGGCCTGACGGAGGGAAACAACTTGTCTAGACCTTTCAAAAACCTCTTGATCACAGGGTCCGTGAATAAAGAAGCACCTGCGGAACCCGCGTGGAAGGTGGAGAGGGAGGCTAAGTGCACTTTGATGGAGGAGGTCGATAGACCGTTAGCCTGCAGGCCAAACAGGTAGTCCAGTATAACCGGGACAGAGGCTCGGGACAGGTCCAGTCCTTTTTTGGGTGCCCAGAGCATGAACCGCTTCCACTTAGCTGCATAGGACCTCCTGGTGGACGGCTTCCTACTACCCAGGAGAACCATTTGCACCCCCCGTGAACACTCCCTTTCTGTCTGCGTTAGCCACGGATAAGCCACGCTGTCAGATGGAGAGACCTGAGATTCGGGTGAACTAATTGCCCGCCATCCCAGGGTTGGGTCAGGAGATCTGGGACCACTGGGAAACCCATCAGTTCCGCACACGCCATTTCCACCAGCACGGGGAACCAGAACTGTCTGGGCCAACTCGGGGCTATCAGTATGACCATGGACCTGAACATTTTGACCCTGGTTAGTACCCTGGGGATCAGAGGGAATGGGGGAAATGCCAAGACGCCGTCATGGCATCCCCACAGGAGTACTTGCCCAGTCCCAGGAATGAGAATTAGTGGGGACGCTTCCTGTTCTCTGCCGTGGCAAAGAGGTCCACTAGGGGATAGCCCCACCTGCGGAAAATCTGAGCTGGGCTCCGAAGGACCTGCTCAAGGCATCTGCCAGCAAGTTCTTGCACCCCGGCAGGTATTCCGCCTGGATACGAATCTCGTGCTGTATGCACAAGTTCCATAGCAGTAACACCTCCCAACACAGAGGAGATGACCGGGCCCCACCTGTTTGTTTATGTAAAACACGGCTGCTGTGTTAAGAACATAAGAATGGCCGTACTGGGTCAGACCAAAGATCCATCTAGCCCAGTATCCTGTCTGCCGACAGTGGCCAGCACCACGTGCCCCAGAGAGGGTGGACCGAAGACAATGATCAAGCGATTTGTCTCCTGCCATCCCTCTCCAGCTTCTGACAAACAGAGGCCAAGGACACCATTTTATCCCCTGGCTAATAGCCTTTTATGGACCTAACCTCCATGAAATTATCTAGCTTCTCTTTAAACTCTATTATAGTCCTAGCCTTCACAGCCTCCTCTGGCAAGGAGTTCCACAGGCTGACTACATGCTGTGTGAAGAAGAACTTTCTTTTATTAGTTTTAAACCTGCTACCCATTAATTTCATTTCGTCTCCTCTAGTTCTTCTATTTAGGGAACTAATAAATAACTTCTCTTTATCGGCCCTCTCCACACCACTCATGATTTTATATACCTCTATCATATTCCCCCTCAGTCTCCTCTTTTCTAAACTGAAAAGTCCCAGTCACTTTAACCTCTCCTCATATGGGACCCGTTCCAAACCCCTAATCATTTTAGTTGCCCTTTTCTGAACCCTTTCCAAGGCCAAAATATCTTTTTTGAGGTGAGGAGACCACATCTGTACACAGTATTCAAGATGTGGGCGTACCATAGTTTTATACAGGGGCAGTAAGATATTCTGGGTCTTATTTTCTATCCCTTTCTTAATAATTCCTAGCATCCTATTTGCCTTTTTGACTGCCGCTGCACACTGTGTGGAAGTTTTCAGAGAACTGTCCACGATAACTCCAAGATCTCTTTCCTGATTTGTCGTAGCCAAATTAGCCCCCATCATACTGTACGTATAGTTGGGGTTATTTTTCCCGATGTGCATTACTTTACACTTATCCACATTAAATTTCATTTGCCATTTTGTTGCCCAATCACTCAGTTTGGTGAGATCTTCTTGGAGTCCCTCACAGTCTGCTTCTGTCTTGACTATCCTAAACAGTTTGGTATCATCTGCAAACTTTACCACCTCATTGCTTACCCCTTTCTCCAGATCATTTATGAATAAGTTGAACAGGATTTGTCCTAGGACCAACCCTTGGGGGACACCACTAGTTACCCCTCTCCATTCTGAAAATTTACCATTTATTCCTACCCTTTGTTTCCTGTCTTTTAACCAGTTATCAATCCATGAGAGGACCTTCCCTCTTATCCCATGGCCATGTAATTTACACAAGAGCCTTTGGTGAGGGACCTTGTCAAAGGCTTTCTGAAAATCTAAGTATACTATATCTTCTGGATCCCCTTTGTCCACATGTTTGTTAACCCCTTCAGAGAACTCTAATAGATTAGTAAGACAGGATTTCCCTTTACAGAAACCATGTTGACTTTTGTCCAACAAATTATGTTCTTCTACATGCTTCACAATTTTATTCTTTACTATTGTTTCGACTAATTTGCCCGGTACTGAAGTTAGACTTACCGGTCTGTAATTGCCCGGATCGCCTCTAGAGCCCTTTTTAAATATTGGTGTCACGTTGGCTACCTTCCAGTCATTAGGTACGGAAGCCGATTTAAGGGATAGGTTACAAACCACAGATAATAGTTCAGCAATTTCCCATTTGAGTTCTTTTAGAACCCTTGGATGAATGCCATCCGGTCCCGGAGATTTGTTAACATTAAGTTTTTCTATTTGTTCCAAAACCTCCTCTAATGACACTTCAATCCGGGACAGTTCCTCAGATTCATCACCCACAAAGGACGGTGCAGATTTGGGAATCTCCCCAACGTCCTCAGCCGTGAAGACTGAAGCAAAGAAATCATTTCGTTTCTCCGCAATGGCTTTATCGTCCTTGATTGCGCCTTTTATAGTTCGATCGTCTAGGGGACCCACAGGTTTTTTAGCAGGCTTCCTGCTTCTAATGTACTTAAAAAACATTTTGTTATTTCTTTTTGAGTTTTTGGCTAGCTGTTCCTCAAAATCTTTTTTTGCTTTTCTTATTACATTTTTACACTTGATTTGACAGTGTTTATGTTCCTTTCTATTTATCTCACTAGGATTGGACTTCCACTTCTTAAAAGATACCTTTTTGTCCCTCACTGCTTCTTTTACATGGTGGTTAAGCCACGGTGACACTTTTTTAGGTCTCTTGCTATGTTTTTTAATTTGGGGTATACATTTAAGTTGGGCCTCTATTATGGTGTCTTTAAAAAGTTTCCATGCAGCTTGCAGGGGTTTGGCTCTAGTCACTGTGCCTTTTAATTTCTGTTTAACTAGCCTCCTCATTTTTGTGTAATTCCCCTTTTTGAAATTAAATGCCAGGGTGCTGGACTGCTGAGGTGTTCCACCCACCACAGGAATGTTGAATGTTATTATATTATGGTCACTATTCCCAAGCGGTCCTGTAACAGTTATTTCCTGGACCTGATCCTGCACTCCACTCAGGACTAAATCGAGAATTGCCTCTCCCCTTGTGGGTTCCTGCACCAGCTGCTCCAAGAAGCAGTCATTTAGTCCATTGAGAAATTTTATCTCTGCTTCTCTTCCTGAGGTGACATGTACCCAGTCAATATGGGGATAATTAAAATCCCCCATTATTATAGAGTTCTTTATTTTGGTAGCCTCTCTAATCTCCCTCAGCATTTCAATGTCAGTATCACTGTCCTGGTCAGGTGGTCGGTAATATATCCCTACTGCTAATTTCTTATTATTGGAGCATGTAATTTCTATCCATAGCGATTCTATTGAACATGTTGATTCACTTATTTTTATTTCATTTGATTCTACATTATCTTTCACATACAGTGCCACTCCACCACCCACCCGGCCTGCTCTATCCTTTTGATATATTTCATATCCCGGTATGATTGTGTCCCACAGATTTTCCTCATTCCACCAGGTTTCAGTGATGCCTATTATGTCAATCTCCTCATTTAATACTAGGTTCTCTAGTTCACCCATCTTATTAGTCAGACTCCTAGCATTTGTGTAGAAGCACTTTAAAAATTTGCCACTGCTTATTTGTCTGCCCTTCCCTGGTGCATTGGATTCCTTTGTATGCGGTTGTTTGTCTGCTCTGGCCCATGGTTTGCCCTCTCCCCTCCTCTCTTTCTGACTACAGCTTAGAGAATCTCTATCAATGGATTCTCCTCTAAGAGAAGTCTCCCTCCGATTTACGTGCATCTCCACACCAATCGGCTTTCCCCCATGTTGTCCAGGCATACGAGGACTGATTGACGTGAGATCATCGCCAGAAACGCCTCGTATGCCCTCCTCACTGCCCTCAGCTCTCGAACGTTTATGTGCAGCGCCAGTTCCGAGAGGGTCCACGCTCCCCAAGTTCTGCGGCTGCCTAGGTGCGCTCCACAGCCGAGGTCAGAAGCATCCGTGACTAACGTCACCGAGGGAAGCTCCGTCCGGAACAGTACGCCACCGCATACCATACCCTTCTGGGTCCACCACTGGAGGGAAGTGAGTACGTCGCGGGGCACTGTCAACATGGTGTCCCATTGGCCTCTGGACTGGTCAAAAGCTGTCGCTAGCCAGGCCTGCAGCGGCCGGAGCCTCAGCCTGACGTGGCGAACGACATAAGTGCATGCCGCCGTGTGTCCTAGCAGTCTCAGGCACGTGCGGGCCATGGTGAGGGGGAAGCGCGTTAGGTCATTGACCATGCCCACTATGGCCATGAACCTATCCCTGGGGAGGAAAGCCCTCGCCACCCTGGCGTCCAGAAGGACCCCCACAAACTCTAGGTGCTGACGGGGCGTCAGGGACGATTTCTGCTCGTTGAGCATGAGACCTAATTTCTGGAAGAGTGCCCTTGTGAAGGCCATGTGCGCTGTGATTTGGTCGTGGGAGCGGCTGCGAATCAGCCAATCATCCAGGTAAGGAAAGACATGTACCCCATTCCTTCAGAGGAATGCCGCCACCATGGACATGCACTTTGTGAAGACCCTGGGTGCTGCTGAGAGCCCAAAGGGGATCACAGTAAACTGAAAATGGCAGAGGAAAACAATGAAACGGAGAAATCTCCTGTGGCTCAGTCTTATTGCCACGTGAAAATAGGCATCTTTGAGGTCGAGGGTCGCGTACCAATCTCCTAACTCTAGGACTGGGATAATGGAGGCTAGGGTTACCATTCTGAACTTTGATTTCACCACCATTTTGTTGAGGTTCCTGAGGTCCAGAATGGGGCGGAGCCCACCCTTGCGTTTGGGGATGATGAAATATCAGGAATAAACCCCCGTGCCCTGTAGATGTGAAGGGACCCTTTCCACTGCTCCCTTTTCAAGGAGCACGAGGACCTCCTGCAGAAGGATCCCTTCGTGAGAGGGGTCCCTGAAAGGGATGGGGAGGGTGGGGGAGAAGGGAGGGAACCCAGGAAAGGGACAGAATATCCTTGCCTCACCAGCCTGAGCACCCAAGCGTCTGAGGTGATCTTGGCCCAAGCATGAGCAAAGTGGGATAGCCTGTCCCCAAACGGAGGGTGATATTCAACCCTCGAGGGTCCCATCAAAACGGGTGTTTAGCCTGTTGGGAGGGTGGCTGCCCTACTCCCCTGAGGCTGTCCCCTCGAGGACGGCGACGCCTTGTATGACCAGAGGTAGGTGCAGCAGGTACCCCCGTGTCCCCACTGGGAGCCCGAGGGCGACACCTCCAGTAGTCCCCATGAGGGGGTTGGGACTGCATTCTCCCCTGCTGTCTGTAGGGGAGCTGATGCCGCTGGGGGGGCCGGTGTATGAATCCCCAAAGAGCGGAGAGTTGACCTAGTGTCTTTCAGCATGTGGAGCCTGGAGTTTGTAAGCTCCAAGAACAGGGATTTTCCTTCAAAGGGCAGGTCTTGTATTGTGGTCTGAACATCAGGTGGTATGCCAGAGACTTGCAGCCATGCACTGCGGCACATGACCACCCCCGACGCCATGGTTCTGGCCGCTGAGTCTACCGCATCTAAGGAGGCCTGCAAAGCCGTGCGGGCAATGGTTTGGCCCTCAGTTGCCATAGCCGCAAACTCCTGTCTCACATCCGGGGGGACTTTGTCCCTGAACTTGTCCATAGCCTGCCAAGTATTATAGGCGTAACAGCTAAGCATCGCCTGTTGGTTTGCAATGCGGAGTTGCACCCTCCCGATGCATATACTTTACGCCCCAGCAGATCTAGGTGCTTAGGTTCCCTGGCTTTTGGAGTCGGGCCCGGCTGCGGAAGCCTCTCCTTTTGCGCCGCAGCCTGGACAACCAGAGATCCGGGGATAGGCTGGGAGTACAAATGTTCGTGTCCCAACTGAGGGACATAATAACGTCTTTCAACCCGTTAAGGGTGGGGGTTAAAGATGCCGGCGTTTGCCATAGGGTGTTTGTAATTTTAGCCACCGTCTTGTTAAGGGGCAAAGCCAGCCAGGCAGGGGCATCCTCAGAGAGGATGTCCACCATAGGATCCAGCTCCTCAACCACTGGCTCCACTGGAACCCCGAGGTTGGATGCCAGGTGGCAGAGAAGTTCTTGGTGCGACCTGGTGTCCGTTGTTGGCATAGACGGGGCCGGATCTGCCAGGGCCTCGTCTGGGGATGAGGACAAAGATGACTCTCGAACCGGTACTGGGTCCGGCAGCGCCCTGGGTTGTGGGGCCGGCTCGGCGACCCCTGAGGGGGCTGAGGGTGGTGCCAGTACCGGGGCTGGGGGGCCAGCGATCTCGACACGAGTGCTACCCTCCTCTGGAGTTGGAGGAGGTCTGGAGAGAGATGCCGTCAGAGTGCTACGGTGCCTGGAGGTGCTGGACGCCCTGGAGGGCGGCATGGGACCTTGCCACTGGTGGTATGCCCAGGGCGTCCAGAAGGGCCACTGAGGTTGAGGCGGCCAGGTCTGCTGCAGCTGTGGTTGCTCCCATCAGTGCCGAGAGCGAGACCGGTATACCGTCAAGGCTCTCAAAGACGCTGACTGAAGCGACTCCACGTCTGAATCCAATAAGTAGTCAGATGCAGACCAGGGTGGAGCCACCCCTGAGTGTCCTGCAGCCGTTGTGGGCCTAAACCTGCCCATGGACTCTGGCTTCCCGGCATGTGTCCGGCGCCGGCGCAGAGAACCCGGTGCCCGGAACCTGCTGCGATGTCGCGATGTCCAAGGGTGCGGCCAGTACCGACGGTCGTAACAGCGGTGTCAAGATGGTAGATGTGGAGGCCGGCTCCCGTGCCGCCAGTGCCGCTGCCGCTGTCAGGCCCGGTGCCGCTGACAGAGCGCCTATGAGGCCCAGTGCCGGTAGCAATTCTCCCAGCATTGGCAGTGCCGCCGACGGTGCCACCCGGTACGCTGGTGGTTGTCCCAGTGGTGCCGGCACAGGATACGGTGCCGGGGGGTAGTACGGCACCGTGGAGGTAGTCGGAATTGGCCCCAGTACCAGGACCAGAGACATAGTCATGGCGGGGGGCCGAGTCCAACCCGCACCCGCCGGTGCCCCCGGCGTCAGGTGGCCCCTACGCGCATGCCTGCTGTCGGGCGGCATGGGCTGCGCTGAGGATACTGCGAGCAGCGGCTGTCCTATCGTTTGTGGTACCGCTGCAGACGATACAGGTGCCGACCAGGCCACCTGCTCCGGGGAGGTAACAGGTGCCAACATGGCCCCCGGCATGGGTGGTCTTGACCCCTCTACACTAAGGGAGGACTGTGGGGAGGTGGTCAAGTTGATGAGGTCCTGTGCTGCCTCAAAAGCCTCCGGAGTCGATGGCCGGTGCGTCGGCAACTGCCCTGGGCTGGCTGGTGGTACGTCGGCCCTCTTCTGCACCGCTGGCGCTGCGGTACCCGGGGAGCCCTTTGTGGATGACCCATGCCGACTGTGCAAGCCTGGACAGGACTTTCGGCTCGGGGATCTGCCCCTCGATATCCGCGGCCTCTTCGGGGCCGGGGAGCGGGAACGGTGCCTCAGCGCCTTCGGTACCGAGGTCTTGGAGTGCACCGGAGCGTCTCACGTCGACGCCGGTGCACTGCGCGCCGTAGAATGTCCCACCGGTGCCGGCTGAAGAGCCGCTTCCATAAGAAGGAGTTTTAGGCAGGAGTCCCGTTCCCTCTTGGTGCGCGGCTTGAAAGCTCTGCAGATTTTGCAGGCATCTGCCAAGTGGGCCTCTCACAGGCACTTTAAGCAGCTATCGTGCGGGTCCCCTTTAGGCATAAACTTTGCGCAGTCTGCACAAGTCTTGAAGCCTTGCGGCCCTGGCATTCCTCACCCCCGTAGGGGAGGGAAGAACAAAGGATGACTATCAACACTAACTACCTAACACTTGAACTATTTACAACCATCACGAGCGGTAAGAAGGAACTGAGGTGGGGGAGTGCCGGCAAGGATACTTATGCTCCGCTATAGCGGCTCCACTCCAGGGGGCGACTGCTGGCGCTACGGGTACCACTAGGGAAAACGCTCCGGAAGAAACCGTGCACGTGGCGCGCACACCTTCTTCGAATGGACATAAGCAACCACTCGAAGAACTCAGAGAAAAAAATGGGGTGTAACTTTTCTTTTTAAACTGAAGGTTTTAAGAAAAAACTAGCTAACGCTGACTAAAATAACTACAAAACCTATCTAACAAACAGTTTTTCTCTCTTTTTTTCCCCCTCAGAAAAACACACTGCTCGGAGACTCCATCTTCTGCTGAGACCGATAGAAAAGGAACTGTGCGGACCTGCACGTGCAGCTAACGGATGGAACAGCATGAGGCAGTGACTGCACTCACGCAGCGCAGAAAAGCACTGCTAGGCTAAAAATCTCTGATTGCCAGTGTGAGAACGCACTGACACCTGAGTGGAGCACCCACTGGGACACTACTCGAAGAAAACACTATTTACAACTGCTAATTTTTTAAGGAAAAGTATTTTGTCCAGCAGCACATGGAGTTTCAAGGACCCAAAGATGATGCTAAACCTGAAAAAATAATACCATGTGATCTGTACTATTTCTTTTTGTGGTGCAGCATTGGTCATAGTAGCTTCAGCACCAGCAAGAATGAAAGTAAACAAGTGAAGCACAAGGTTATCATTTTACTGCAAAGCCTCATACTTGAGTGTTTGAGTAAAAGGCAGGTTTCCAACACATACATAACTGTGGGAAACATGCATTATATACCACTACAAGTGGCTGTTGGTTTAAAAATTCATTTCAAAACTCATGCAGTTTATATACAATAGTGTACATTGTGTACAATAGTGTACTCATGCAGCTTATATACAATAGTGATTCCTCCACTGAGTACACTAAAGTACTTTGCTTGGAGACTGCAATTGTAAACTGGGTTCTTTGCAGCATGGAAATGAATGAAGGGTTGTACCTCATCACTTGTTCCTTGGACTTCATGGGTAACTTACTTTCCTATCAAGGTTGAAAAATTCGGAAGCCAGAAAGTCCAGTTTTCTATAAACCAGAAGTAAAATTGAGCATAGTTAAGCTTTCTACACTCACTAAACATGACCTCATTTGATTATTATGCAAAAGTTGGTTGCATTCCAGAGACAAAAAATTACTGAGTACTGCTTCAGCTGTACAGATAGAAAGTGTACCGCAAAATGATCTGGAAACCTAGGACATTTCAGAAGACAGGTACATTCCACCATGGTTAACCTTTAACACAAGGTGCCAAAGTGAATAACCCAGGTATAGAAACTCCCAGCCAAAACTACTACCCCTGTTGCTTGCTTAGTTTGCTCAGAAAAACTGCACTTTTATACTTGCTATCAAGATGTCAAATTATCAAGCAACAAAATGGCTCTGGGAAGACTAAGCTCACCCAAAAGTAGCCTCTCCTACTGAGCATGGATGGGTCTTGGAGGATGGACTGATCACATCAATTATGTATGAAATAGCCTCTGTTCCCAAAACAATCCTTCAGCTAATCAAATGCTTGTGTGCAAAGACCAGATACTCGCTAACTTGCCAATTTTTGGCCAGCAGACGGTAAGAGATCACAGGCCTTACCAACCGCGCCCTTGGCTCCCCAGACGCTGCTCAGCGTATGGCTGCCACTGAAAAGGGGATGAGCAAAAGGTCTAATAGAAAGGGTCCTGTGACTGGGGGAGATACACGACTGGCTGGGAATTTCAACTGAAAACAGGAAGAGGCACAAGAAGCTGTTTGAGCAACCAGGTGAATACTTAGTTGGCTACTACTATGGTCCATGCCTACTTGCCCACGACTCCCTACCCCCATCTCCTAGCCTATTCCTGTCCTTATCCCAGATCACCATCTGGTGCAATTTCCAGGTCCCTGCTCTTATGCCCTACCCTACAGCTGACTCAGGCTTCGACCTTTAGCAGGATTCCTGACTGATTCTGGCTCTGTTTCTGGGCTACCAACTAACCACCTCTGACGCAGCCCCTACCCAGCCTTTCAGTTTATTAGTGTTTTTAACACATTGCAGTGTACTTGTAGACAGATTGGTCCCAGGATATTAGACAGACAAGGTGGGTGATATAATAGCTTTTATTGGACTAGCTTATTGGTGAGAGAGTCAAGCTTTTGAGGTTATACTAGAGATGTACAATCCCATTTAACTAGTTAACGGGTTAAACAATATGGTTAACAGATTAAACGGGGGTGAGCTGGAACAGCCCCATCTGCCAGCTGCAGCCAGGCTGGAGTGGCCTCCAGTAGGGGCAGACCAAGCCTGGGTGCACTGTGGGTGGGGGCTGCTCCAGTTGCTGCTCCTCCTCCCCCGCCCATATTAGGCCCTGCAGGGCTGGAGCAGCCCCCGCCCACAGTGGGCAAGGGGTTACTCCAGCCCCCACCAGTTAACCATAACCATCATCCGGTAAGGGTGATGTTTAATGGTTAACCATTCATATCCATATAGGGTTACCAGGTAGTCTCAAAAAAATACTGGACACACTTGATCGGGGGTGGGACGGAGGGACTGGACGGGGAGCAGGGCTGGCCAGGAGGAAGGGGGGGGGGACGGGAAGCAGAGCTGGTGGGGGGGGGGGGGTCAGGGGCAGCGGGGCTGGCCAGGGGAGATCGGGGGAGGGGTGGCCTGTGGGAAGCAGAGCTAGTGGGGAGGGTGCTGGGGGCAGCGGGCCTGGCCAGGGGAGATCGGGGGAGGGGCGGCCGGCAGGAAGCAGTGCTGGCGGGGCGGAGGGTCGGACGGAGCAGGGCTGGTGGGGGTGAATTGGCAGGGGGAGGGGGAGACTGACCTGGGCACGTGCAGATTCCAGGGTGCTGCCCGTCCCGTTCACAGTCCCGGCAAAGCGAGTCCAGCTGCGGCTCCACAATGCGCTTGACCAGCACTCAGGAGCAGGAACAGGGCTTCCCCTCCTCCTCAAATACAACCAGAGGCTCCCAGCGCTGATCACACCCTGCCTCCCAGCCACTCCCCCCGCCCCCACCAGGCTTCGTCCGGCGCTCCGCCGGAAAACCAGAAAATACCGGACATTGCACCTGTCCGGTATTTTCTAAATTTTTTTTACCGTACAGAGGCCCCAAAAACCGGACTGTCCGGTAGAATACCGGACACCTGGAAACCCTATATCCATAGCTCAGGGCTGCGGAATCTTTTTGGGGTCAGGGACTACTGACCCACAGAAAAATCCATCTAGGGGGCCCAGCCTAGTAGATTTTGTGTGCTCCAGCTCCATGGTGGGGTAGTGGGGGAGCTGGAGTGTCACTGGGGGCAATGCTGAAGTGCCCACCCCTGCCCAAGCTTAAACATCGCCCTTCTTCAGCTCTGATTTTGGTAAGCGTGTTTCTTTCACCAAAAACATTGGTCAGATAAAAGATAACACCTCCTCCAGCTTGTCTCTTGAATACATAATATACAAACACTTTCCAGATGGGTTAAGGGCTAACAGCTCTACCCTTTTTCCTCTCTTCATAAAAGATAAACAAGTTGAGAGACAGGAACAATAATTTCAAACAATCTAAATAAAAGGCTAACTCCTTTCTCACATCCAGTGTATTTACTCTAGTCTTCCCAACTTCTGGCTGCAAGCATATGATTTTCAAATGGAACAGCCTGTTGAAAAGGGATTCTGGTGGCTTTGGTTGGCACAGCTGACCAGGCCGCTAAAGTCTGTTTGGCGGCAATGAGGCAGACAGGCTCCATGCCTGGCTCTGTGCACAGTTTCTGGGAAGCATTCTGAAAACCCCTTGTCCTTAGCCCAATAACACAGAGCTCCCACACCCCAACCCCCTGCCTCAGCCTGGTGAAAGTGAGTGAGGATAGGGGACAGTGAGCAACTGAGGGACGGGGATGGAGTGAGCGGAGGCAGGGCCTTGGAGAAGGAGTGGGGCAGGGGTGGGGCCTCAGTGCAGGGATGGGGTAAGGATTTCAGGGTTTTCTGCAATCAGAAGAGGTTGGCAACCTGCCATCAACCTAAGTATGACGTTTGGGGGAGGGGGCAAGAAAAGGAAGCCAATAAATCTATATACTGATTTATGTGAAGACTAAAACCACTTTAGATACACAGTTGGCTGAGTGCACGGTAATACTTTAGCTTTATGAGCACAGGGAATGACAGGTCAACCATTAAAACTGTAAAATGCTTACACATTTAGCTGAAGTGATGGCTATAAAAAGAGTGTGTTAATGGATAAACAGAACAACATACAACTCCACATAGGTTCAAATGGACATTTCATTAACTGTGCAAGCAATATCTTCAAATCCCAAGACTGTGCAAGATTTCTGACTGGAGGGTATAGACTAAAGCATTTTAAGAACCTCTCAACTACATTATGAATAAAAACCAATTTGCTATCCATAGGCACATAATGAGCAGATATCACAGAAATATGAACCTTTATGGATGACAAAGAGACCCACTCTTTTAAGATATAATAAATACTCTTGTATGTAATATAGATCCATCTCATTCATGGAAACACACAAAGTATTTTCCATTTAAAAATAACATTTTTGTGTTGACACACTGAATTTATCAATATGATTTGCACCTCTAAAAAACAAGGAATCTTATCTCCTATGCTGTAAGGTGAACAGACTGAAGGTCTGGGTGATATACCATTCCTTGTTGTTGTGATAACAAGCCCTGCACTAACAGCAGGAATTCCTACAACTCTTTAGACAAATGGATTAAAGCCAATTACCCACTTCTGCCTGACCCAAGACAGCATTATCAAAACCACTCTGGCTTGTCTTATTTTATTGGTCTCTGAATGAGGGGAAATGAAGTGGATGCATTTATGAAACTGTGACTTCAATTTCTCAGAAACAGATCTGAGAGAGTCCTTGTCCCTGCCAGTTCTCAAGCACAATCTGATGCTGCTGCTGCTGGTGATTACAAAAAAAATCTATTACAGAATTTCTTCACAAACTGAAGAACTGTGTTGCCACTTCCTTTTTCAGAAACCACTTGTGCAACTGAGATATTGAACTGACACAATATTTCCCCATATACATAAATTGCTATTGGGTGAACAGAATATTTGATACACCATTCCAGAGATACACTATCTCTATGCAACATAGCTGGGAATGTGCTGCCCCTTGTTTGTTCAGGTACAAGACTGTCATCATCAGTTACCACCAGAACCGCTCTGTGTCTGACCTGAGGCAGAAATGATTTAGGAGCCATTTGATTGCTCTCATGTAACAGTGACATGTAATTTCTCTTCCACTGGTGACCAATGCCCTCTTATCTTGTTCTCTAAATGGGTCCCCCATCCTAGAGTAGATCCATCAGAAGTAATTATGAGTGACAACATAAGGGGACTGAATGAAATATCTGTTATCTCAGACCATGTCTACCATATCCAGGCTGTTATACTTGCTGTGGAATTATCAGTTTGTAATGCACACTGTCTATACCTGGATTATAATTGTTTAATAACAAGAGAAGTAGGTGTCTCATCAGGAGATGTGCAAATAGGGTCATGAACATGTTTAATGCCCAAAGACCTACTACTGATCCAAAAGAATATCATCTGCTTTAGAGAGTACAGAAGCAGTAGTATGGACAAATTTATTTTTATAAACCTTTCTTCTGGAAGAAAGGCCTCAGCTACAGTGGCATTCAATGTGGTTCCAATAAAAGGGACTGTCTGCACTAGACTTAGGTGTGATTCTTCCCCTATTTATGTTTAACCCCTGATTGCCAAAATATATATTTGTTTTATATGTATCAGGATCTTTTCTGTCAATGGTGCTTTCATTAACCAATTATCTAGGTAAGTGTATACAAATATCCCATTTTCTTAAATAAGTTACTACTATAGAGAGGCATGTAGTGATTTCAATGCCATGAACAGACCGAAAGGAAGGACCCAATACTGGAAATAAACTTCCCCTACCATAAAATATGGACTTTTTTAAAATAAATTAGCCTTACAGAAATATGGAAATACACATCTTTTAAATCCAGAGCTGCAAACCAATACTGAAATGAAAAAGAAGGCATTCAAGAATCTAGAGAAAACATGCAGAAACTGAACTCTATTTAATTTGTTTTAATTTTTATTTAATTTTCTGAGAACCAGCTTGGATGAAGGCCTCTTTTTTCTTGAATAAGGAAATAATGTGAATAAAAAAAATCCCTCCTCTGTGATGCACCTCCTCTATTGTCTGTCTGTCTGTCTGTCTCTCTCAGAGAGAGAATCTCTCCCTCTCAGCAGGTTGTGTGAACCAGAACCTTGACCAGGGACAGGAGGGTTGGGAGGAGGAAGGGATTTGAACATTACTGAATAACTGCATGAAATGTCTAGAATCCACCTGTCTGATCCACCTGTTATTGATTGTCATTGATGACCAAAACAGGGCACATGGTCCCCAAACGGAAGAGTAAAAATGTTTCACAGGAATGGTTTGTAACTCACTTTCCTTATGTCAAATCTGCAGTCTTGAACAAAGTGAAGAAGATAACACAGACTCCCCTTTACTACAAGCTGTAAATGATCTCTTTTTGCCGCTATTGAGAGCGAGGGTTGAGGCTGATAATTCCTTCTCTATTAGGAGTAAAGAGCCAATTGTACTGTCCTTGGTATCTAAATAGTGGAATAAATCATCTTTTAATCATCTGAAAAATAAATGAAGATCTGTCCATCTCATACTTCATTTTATCCAAAACTTCAACCATCTTCATAATAAATAGCTCATCTCCCTTAAAGGAAAGAGCTTCAATTCTAATCCTTACCCCAAGGGGAAGACCCACCACTCCCAGCCAAGCATGATGCTTGAATGTCTTTATGGTGCCAAGCTGGTGAAGGTCTGTTACCATATGAAGGAAATATTGAAAGTCTACAGGAGAGTGCCAACGAGACCCCCTGAACCAAGGCAGCGATTGCTTATTCAGGTAGAACCTCACACTTAGTTCAGCTGAAACTATTTTTGGGCATATCAATCCACAATGAATTACTAGAGGTTGCTTTTCAAACCTTTCCTTCAGATCTGATTTTGGATCAGGTATCATTCTCAGTTCTGAGGGAACTGGTGATACCAGCTATATAGGCTGAATAATAAACCAAGTCAAGAAACTCTTATCCAGGGATCCCGAAAGAATCTTAGGTGGCAGAAGTTTTGGAGAAATACAATTTTTTCAACCCACCTTCTTTTCCCTAAAGGGCTAACAGGCTAACTCAGCACCAATAAAAATTGTTTACTGTCACAGAAGGGTTTATTACACACAATGATGGAGATAGAGATGGTTGATACCTTAATGGCTATACATTTTAGTACCAAGTTGACTCTGTCCACTGCATTCTTTGGGCTCTGTGCTAGCCTGATCTTTCATCTTAACTTGTGGGGAGAGGTTCTTTATTCTTTCATTTCAGAACTAGCTCATTCAGAGCCAAAAATAATCAGATCCAAAAAATGTTCTCTGGTTCTATCATAAGATTCTTTGCCCAAGCCTGTTTCCTTAAACATCACCAGATTATATGGCTGTTTCACTGACTAGCTCTTGAAAAAAGGCTGACCCCAATGAGGACAAAGCATTTATGCTCATCATAATGATCCCAAGCTCTGGAAGCAGAGGCCAGGTGGTGGTTAGAAAGAACTGAAAGAGCTGGAGCACTGTGCCTCTTTTATATTCCCAACGTTCACCCAGGAGAGAAGGGAGACATGTGAATGTGTCAATGGGTACTAAAAATACAAGGAGTCCTGTGGCACCTTAAAGACTAACAGATTTATTAGGGCATAATTTTTCAGGAGTAAAACCCACTTCATCAGATGAATTGGAATAGAAATTACAGAAGCAGGAATATATACAAGAGAAAAGCAACTTCCTTAAATGTAGGATATATATACAGAATTCTAACTGTCTTTGTTCTTCTGCTGTCAATAGAAAGGTGTGGGTCAACAGAAAGGTGTGGGATATGGATGTATTAAAGGGAATTAAAGAGTGATCTCTGAGAGATATGGAAGAAGAGGGAAATAGTACAAGATAGGGTTAGTGTGAGCTGTGGCAAGGGAAGAATGAAATGAGGAAAGGCACAAGGAGCTGAAGGGGGGAGTACTGAAGGGGAAGTGAGAAATAAGCAGTGAGGATAAGAAATCACTTATGCACAACAAGGATCTAAATGAGATCTTCAGTGACTCAGGCCTAATCACACTAACCCGCTCTGTTGATCTAATCTATGTCACTTCAGCTACGCAAACAGCGAAGCTGAAGTTGACGTACTTAATGCAGCATCTTGTGTGCAGTAAAGTCGGTGGGGACTGCTCTCCCATCAACACCAGCTACTCTTCTTGTCCTGGTGGAGTACTGGTGATGATGGGAGAGCGCTCAGAGATCAATTTATCGTGTCTAAGCATACGTGATACATTGACGTCTGGTGCAACAATCACTGCAGTGTCAATCTCTGGCATAGCGGAGACAAGCCCTCAGTTCTGGAGTGGATAAATCCAGCAGAGAAAAACAGTGGAGGAAGGAGTCAAGCTATAAATAACCATTCAGTAACATAAAGAGTCAAACAGGAACAATCAGTCAAACCTAGCACTGACAGGGCAGGGGAGGCTACAGGCAACCAGAGAGCAGTGTCTTACCATGTTCTAAGTAACGTCAGCAGCAGAGTCAGAAAAAGGTGTATATCTTCTGAATTCTAGTCTATATAAGATTTTACACTATGCTCATCTGAAAAGCAGCAGGGTCCCAGAACTGTTCTATTAAGTGCTGTTTTTCCAGGGAGGTAGCTGTCCATATTACAATGTAGATAGATATCTGAGCCTTTCTCAGCTACAAATGAGGAACGGTATCACAAAATGGGCCCCTTTTAACAACTTGCATATGCTGCTCCATCTATAAAATACCGCAGTCAAGGAGACATTCCTAATAGGTGTGGCATTCTGGTTTACAGACTGGTGAATTGAACCAACTTCAATGGCTCCGCCTGTCTACTTTACATTTTACTACACAGTCCAGAGTTGATAGGGCAAACACAATTTCATTTCCTCTTTTGCATCATCAATTTTAACCACTGTGTGGTGCTGTCCCCCCTATTGTTTATAGAAATGTTTTTGAATATGCACATGCATAACTCAAATATGCTTTATGCAAAACAGGGCACGTAACCTGTCATTCAAGAGCTTGTAATCCCTTGAATATGTATATTCTATTTGTGTGCATGTATTATTCTAATATGTGAAGTTAGAAATACAAAGTGCAAATCTGTTTATTAATCTAGGTCTCCTAGTGAAAGCCATTAGTCATATGGGGAACTGAGTACCCTAGTGCTCAAAGCAATGATCTGTAAATAGTCTGTTTCTTCCCGCAAGCCTGGACTGTGGCTGGTCCTACAAAGACAGTGACCATGCCAACCTGGTGTTGGAATCCATCCTGAATTTTGTACTTTTCCACAGAATGGAGAGAATTGAACAAAGACTTCCTGCCCTGGCAAACTCTATTTAAGGAATGGAAAGCAAACTATAATGGTCTTCTGCTGGCTTCACAGATAGCACCCCACCCCAAGAGGATACATGAAAAGACTCAGAAACCAAAAGAACTCTAAGGACAGGGTTGGAGAGAATCTGATAGACCCAGTTCAGGAAAAATATCAGCCCTGGCCTGAGAACTATACATAAAATAAAAACTATGATGAGAAATTATAATTTGTAACAACTTTTCTTAGTATATCAGGCTTAGATGGCATGTTTTGTTATATTTTAGTTTAGTAATTTACTTTGTTATAACTTACAACAATCCTACTTCAGTCCTACTTTTTATACTTAATAAAATCATTTATCATCAGACCCAGAGTAAACAAATGTAATCTGAAAGAAGGGGGGACAACAGCTGTACATATTTCTCTTTCATTGAAAAGGGGACAAACGTCTTATGAGCTCGCTCTATGTAAACTTTATACATCGTGAGACAGATTTATTTTGGGTTCTGGTCTCATTGAGGCTGCACACCAAGGTGTCGTGTCTAGCCCGTCGCTGAGCATCCCATAGCTGAGCTGTTCTCAGAGTTTGTGTTATTATGTTGGGGGCTGTAACCCCAATTCTGTGACTTTGCTGAGGGAGACCAGAGCTTCTGAATCAGGAGGACAGGGTGGTAGGGTGCCCCAAAGGACAAGTAGAGAGGCTCTGTGGTATGTTCAGGTGACAGTCGCACGGTGATTGGTGTGATTCAACCCATCACACACTGTGCCATGCAAATCACTGTCCAGTACTTTAAAATCAGGAAAAGTAACAGATTCCAGGCAGAGAATTGAACTAATTAGGTCTATCCAGAAAAAATCCTTTGGTGCAAAAGAAGGGCAGGAGATAACAGAAAGAGAGAGGAAAAATAAAGTAGACACCTGGTGCCTTCTTCAAACCTGACCATGTAGAGCTACAGTACTTAAATGGCTATCAAGAAACACAATTAAAATCTGAGCATATTGTTTTTGATATTTACAGCTCATTCTACCAGTCTGCATGCTTTTTCGCACATTATTGTTCTGCTGTGGGAAGTTGGAAGCTCTCTCTCTAACACAAAAACATATGTCACCTGTACAATATAGGCACACAGACTGTTAGTAAAGCTGGCGAGGTTCATTGCACAAGCTGCAGGAATTTTAATTATAAAAAAATTCTGTACTATATAGAATGGAAAGAAACTGATAAAAGGCAGGGAATTACATGTTCAGAACTACACATAAAGGTATGGAAGGCACACAACACGGTTCAAGATGGTCACCTGGGGTATGTCTACATTTCAGAGAAAATTGAAGCTGCCACTGTTGATCTGCCAGGGTTCAAATTAACGGGTCTAAGGAAGACATGCTAATTCAAACTGAGAGGGGCGCTCCAGGTGACACCAGTAGTCCTGCTTCCATGAGAAGTAAGGGAAGTCAAAGGAAGAGTGTTCTTCCTTCGACTTCCTGCAGTGTGGACAGAGCCAAAAGTCGAGTTAAGGTACTTCGACTTCATCTACGCAATTAACGTAATTGCGTATCTCCATTCGACCTTATCCCATAGTGTAGACATATCCTTAGTTAGCTATGCATTTATCGACTTTGTTGACATCCCTGAACTACATCACTGAGCACATATGCATAGTTTCCATCAAAGAACATAGATTTCTGTCACCTGCTTATAAAAATGAGTATACATACACTTCATTATTGTTTCACATTCATGGTCACAAAGTAGTGTCAGAGAAACACAGAAGAAGTTACTCACTCTGTGCAGTAACGATGGTTCTTCAAGATGTTTGTCCCTGTGGGTGCTCCACTCAGGTCTCGGTGCGTCCTTGCACCGCTGATTGGAGGTTTTTGGTGAGCAGTGCCCCTCACACTGCAACTGCGCACCCAGTGTCTCACGCTCCTGCTGCTTACTGAGTGTGTGCGCAGCGCAAGCCCCCTCTGTTCCTTTTCTACCTGAAGTCCCTTAAAGACTCCAAGCAGAGGGGAGGAAGATGGGGTAGTGGAGCACCCACAGGGAGACACATCTCGAAGAAACATCGTTACTGCACAGGGTGAGTAACTACTTCTTCATCGAATGGTGTCCCTGTGGGTGCTCCACTCAGGTGACTCAGTAGCAGAACCCGCCAGATGGTGGTGGGCATTGGAGTCATTTATGTAAAGGAAGGAAGGACTGCATCTGCCAGAGATGCGGAAGTTATTGGCCCTTTCTGTAGCGCATAATGTTGTGCGAAAGTGTGATGGGAGGACCGTGTAGCTGCTCTACCAATGTCCACCAACAGTATGTTATTTAGGAAGGCTGTTGTTGTGGCCATCGCACGCGTGGAGTGAGCCCTGATAATCTGCGGTGGCTGCTTCCCATGAAGTTCATAAGCTGTGTATATGCAGCTGGCAATCCATTTGGATAGATGCTGTGCTGAGACAGCCGTTCCTGTATGTGGTCCAGAACAAGCAACGAAGAGTCTATCCGATTTTCTGGTTCCCCTAGTTTTATCCAGGTAGAATGCAATCGCTCGTCTCGCATCTAATATATGCAATATGGCCTCCTTGGAGGAGGTATGAAGTTTAGGAAAATATGCAGGTAAGTAAATGGGTTCATTTAGGTGGAAGTTGGATATGACCTTTAGGAGGAACTTTGGGTGAGGCCTGAGTATAACTTTATCTTTCGTAAAGGTAGTGAAAGGTGGGTTGGCCATGAGGGCTGCAATTTCACCTACCTGTCTTGCTGATGTTATTGCCACTATGAAGGCCACCTTCATGGACAGGTAGTGTGGTGATGTAGTGGCTAGTGGTTCAAAGGGTGGCCTGGTGAGCATGTCAAGAACCAAGTTCAAGTCCCACAGTGGCACCAGGGGGTGCAGGTTTGGGTGCATTTTCTGCAGGCCTGTGAGGAATCGCTTCACCATCGGATGCGCAAAGAGAGAGAAGTCGTCCACAGGTTCATGGAACGCCACGACCACCACCAAGTAGACACAGATCGAGCTGAGACAGACACCTGTATCACTGAGGTCCATGATATACTCCAGCACGGTAAGTATAGGGGTGGTATTGGGGTGTAAGTGGCGAGTTGTGCAGCATTGTTGAAAACATGTCCATTTGTTCTGGTAGGTGCTTCTCGCGGAGGGCCGTCGACTGTTCAGTAGGATGTGTTTGACCCTGTCGGAACAGGTAAGTTCTTCATTCTGGAAACATGGAGAAGCTATGCTGTGAGTTTCAGTGTTTTGATGTTCAGATGGCATGTTCTGCCGTGGTGCTGTGTTAAGAGGTTTGGCACCATGGGGAAAGGAATGGGTTGATCTATTGAGAGGTAGTGCAGGTAAAGGAACCAGGGTTGTTTCGGCCAGGCGGGGGCTATCAGAATTACTGTGGCCTGGTTGAAGCAAATCTTGTTGATCACACTAGCAAGTAGAGGGAAAGAGTAGAGTAGGGGAACCGTCCAGTGGATGGTGAAGGCATCCCCCTCCAATCTCTTGCCCAGCTCTGCTCAAGAGCAGAATAGTGGCATTTGTGGTTCAGTGCTGATGCAAAAACGTCTTTAGCTGAGAAACCCCACTTGCGAAAAACGGAGAGGAGAACATTGGTGCTGATCTCCCACTCATGTTATTCTGAGAAGTGTCTGGTCAGTTTGTTGGCCCTCACATTCTGCTGTCCTGGTATATATGTGGTAGTTGGAGTTATGTGGTTCCTGATACACCAGTTCCAAAATCTGATTGCTTTTGGACATAGTGAGCGTGATCGGGCACCTCCCTGTCGATTGATATAAAACAGAGAGGGTGTGTTGTCCATGAGGACGCAAATGGTTCTGCCCTTTATCGGGGGAAGGAAGTGGGCACATGCCTTGCAAATGGCCCTGAGCTCCAGGATGTTGACATGAAGGTGTCTCTCCCATTGGGACCATGTGCGCTGTATTGCCCTTGCACCACAATGGGCACCCAAGCCCATAAGTGATGCGTCCGTCATTATAGTTACTGACAGATCTGGGCAGTGGAAGGATATACCAGCAGGTAGGTAGGTTGGAGAAGTCCACGAGTTGAGAGACTGTAGTACTGGCAGAGGAAGTGTAAGACGCCTTGCAAGGCTGTGTCAGGTTGGAATATAGGTGGTTGCAAGCCACTGCTGTAGGCAGCGCATGTGTGGCCTCACGAATAGGACCATAAAGGTTGTGGTCGCCATGTGCCCCAATAATTGAAGGCACGTCTGGGCTGTGGAAAAGGGAGTATGCTTGATCTCCCAAATAAGGTCACAGAGTGCCTTGAATCTTTGTGGTGGCAGGTAGGCTCTTGCTGTCACTGAATCTAGAAGTGCTCTGATAAATTCTATCTTTTGTGTGAGCTGCATGGTGGACCTGTGTATATTGATAAGCAGGCCAAGTCGGGAAAAACATTCCCTGGTAGCGGCTGTCATTGTTAGTTTGTTGACATGCGGCTCCCTTGATAAGACAATTGTCAAGGTAGGGGAAGATGATGATGTTCTGTCTTCCGAGAAAGACACTAGCCATAGCCACAGCCTTTGAGAACACTAGGAGGACTGCAGAAAGACCAAAGGAGAGGACCCGGTATTGGTAATGGTTTTGACTTACAACAAATCCAATGGGAGAGGGGAGGTTTTTTGTTGGTGGTGGTTTGGCTGGTTGTTTTAAAAAAAAAAAAATTAAATAGTGTAACCCAAAATGTATATCATTTAGGATTTTAATTCCCTGGAGTGGTTATGAGTTCTTGTGCTCTGCACTCAAGATTTATATTGTCACCATGTCCCTGCAGTGAAATTGCAACATTAGATATAGTAGGTAATGTGGTCTTGCTTACAAAATGTTGTCCAAGAAAAAACATATTTGATAGAATTAAAGAAACACATTAGTTATATTCTAGGTCGCATAAACTGCTTTCAGTAGATACACATGCAGCTCCTGTTTGGAGCACTCAGCTCCATGACTCTCTCACACAGGAACCCCTTGGTCCTTCCCACAAGGTTCCTGGAGAGGCCTGCCTTACTCCGGCCTCCGTGGTGAAACACCTTGCCATGACAAGCCACCAAAAGGAGGCTGGGGTCTTGGAACCACACAGCAGTGCCGAACATGGCACAAGGTCATGCCCACACTCAGGCAGCATTTGCTCCCAGTCAAGCGTGATGCAGAGGAGACTGATCCCGTGCATGGGAACCTGCCTGGGAGAAGAAGAGGAGGGGAACCCAGTAGCACTCTCTCAGGCAAATGGCATCTGCTGCTCACACACACCTACCATAACAACTCCCTCCAGCAGATAATAATAAAAGTTCTCTCTCTGCGGGAAGCCCCCAGTACCAGACCCGAAGTGTGTAGGACATAGAAGGGAGCCAAGCCACCCCATTCCCCCTCCCACCCACATGCTCCTGGCCTGGCCAGCACCCTCCCAAGCCTGATTGTCCCCAGGCCGTGGGGTAGCAATGCTCCCCTGAGATATCTGTGCCTTTGCTGGAAAATGACTGCTGTCTAGGCAACATATGGCCTTGCTCGAAGTACATCACTATCGTCTGAACTGTGACCTTCAGTGTCAGCTGAGAGATTAGGGCTGGGCTTCACACATAGTGTCTCCTGGGATGACTGCTCTTTTAACTTTTCTTCACAGCTGAGCCAGCTGCGAGCTTGGCGCATCCCCACCTCTCATGCCATTTGCACGACTTCGTGGGATCTGCAGGAGAAAATGCACCCAGGAGGACCTCATGCGTGACTAGGTGGCCTGCCAGCACTCCCTCATCTGGGGGCTCGAAGACAAGCACCAGGAGTAGGCTGCCAACTGGGAGGAGTGCCGAGCTGACTGGGAACAAAGGAAGGCCACCTGGGAACAGATGGCAACCCAGCGCGAAGCCATGTGCTCCTCCCTCATCTCGGTGATGGAGCACATAGTATCATGCATGGAGCAGGCCACCAGCTGCCCCCCCCCCCATGGCTTCCCCTCCAAGGGCTCCTGGGGCCCCAGAACATGGGACAGTGGGACCTCTCAGGCAGCCAAAGCCTCCCAACCACTCGGAGGCAAGCGCCACTTGCAGCCCCATATGTGAGTCTCTCTCCCTCCCTCCTTCCCCATTCCAGGTTCTTTCTCTAGTCCCTCCCCTCTTCTATGTCCCCCCAATAAGCAGTCCTGTTGTTTCTCAAAAAAAGGCTTTTTTATTTGCTCTGCAAGGGAGGAGGGAAGGGAGGGCAGGGGAAGGCACACAGAGGGAATGGGGCCCTTTTGGAGAGGAATGAGGGAGTGTCACAACTGGCCCTGCATGAAACTCTCCCTTAAGGTGCCTCTGATGAGCACAGCCACTTGTGCTCTCTGAATGGCACTGGCATCTGGCTGCTCAAATTCCCTGGCTAGACATTCAGCCTCAGCCCCCCACCCTGGCAGAAAAGTCTTCCCCTTTGCTTTCGCAAAGGTTGTGGAACACACAGCAGGCCATCACCACAAAGGGGATGTTGCGCTCGCTGAGGTCCACGCCGGTGACGAGATTCCTGAACCTCCCCTTTAAATAGCCAAATACACATTTGACAATCATGCGGCACCAGCTCAGCCTGGCATTAAAGCCTGCTTGCTGAGATCCAGGCTGTCCATGTACAGCTTCATGAGCCAGGGGAGCAATGGATAGGCTATGTCACCTGACTCTGATGATGCGGTCTGCATCTTTTGGAAGAGGCAAGAGTTCCGGAAGATGTGGGCATCGTACACCTTTCCCAACCATCCCACACTGATGTCAGTGAAGCGTCCCTGGTGACCCAGAAGGGCCTGCAGCACCATGGAGAAGTACCCCTTCCTGCTGACGTAATCCGAGGCCCGGTGGTCAGGGGTCAGGATGGGGATATGTGTGCTGTCTATGCCCACCCTCCCCTTTGCAGTTGGGGAAGCCCATGGTGGCAAAGCTGTCCACAATGCTGTCCATGTTGCCAAGAGTGACAACCCTCTGCAGCAGCATCTGGCTGATGGCCTTGGCTTCCCACAGGAGCACGGCCCCAACTCTGGGTTTCCCCACATCGAATTGGTCCCCCACAAAGCAGTACCTGTCCAGCGTGGCAAGCTTCCAGAGTGCCATGGCCACACGCTTCTGCACGGAGATGGTGGGTCGCATGTGAGTGTCCTGTGGCCTAAAGGCAGGGGCGAGCCACTTGCAGAGCTCGAGGAAGGTGGCCTTCCGCATGTGGAAGTTCTGCAGGTCATCCTATCCCTGCAGGACAATGCAGTCTCACCAGTCCAAGCTGGTCTCCTGCCACCAGAAGTGGCGTTCTGCAGTGTCCAGTGGATCAAGGGGCATTTGCAGCAGTAGAGCACCAGGACCTGGATGAGCAGGTCTTGCAGTCCATACTGGGGCTCGTCCTGCAGGTCCTGGTCCTCGTCCTGCTGGAGCAACACGAGGGCAGTATGGAAGCACTGCACCATGAGGCGCAGCACAAGGCCTGTGAGCCTAGCACTACTTTGCAGCAGCTCCGCGCCATGCTGTGAGTGCTGTGGGAGCCGCAAGGGCAACCAGAGCACACTGCATCCCTTTTGTGTCCCGAGGGTAGAGGCGATAGAGGAATGGCATGAAAAACATGCCTACAGAGGGGAGCCCCTGAAAGCACACGTCACACTTGCCTGACCAAGCAGCCACAGAAGTATCCACCCTCTTGGTGCCCTCCCTAGAGTGCTTCCAGGGGCTCTAAGTCTGAGGCAGCCTCCAATCAGTGTGGATGTGCTATTTTGGAATAATTCTAAATAATTTCAATGCTTCCCCGTAGTGGGGACACACTATTTTGATTTTGTTAAATTGGGAGTTATGTTGTTGATTTTAGTTATTTCAAAATAATTTCCTAATGTAGACATGCCCTGGCAGTTTTATTATTTCCTGTTTATTTCAGGGAGGAAATAGAACAAAAGCAAATATAGTATAAAGATGAGCAAACAACAGAAAAGGCAGGAGGAGCAAAGAAACACAAGCTGAGTTTACCAAGAAACAACTAGAAGAGCAGTATGTACAGCAAGGTCTACAAACAGTTGACCAGAAGTCAGAACTAGAGCCAATGCCACACTCTTATGCCATGAGGCAGGAGAAGGCACCTGCTCCAGATTGGCAGCCAGAAGGGGGTTCTTTCTTCTGGAGGGTATTCTGGATCCAAGTGGATCCAAGTTTCCCAGAAAATTCTGCAGAGGTTATTATGATGGTAGAGACAAAAAGAGATGAAGGCTGCATATCAGAACAGCAATGGGCCACCTAGGTTAGTGAGTGGGCTGCATCTGCGCGAGTGGCTCTGCATCTCAGTGGGCCACAAGAATGTCGTAACCATGAGGGTTTACCAGACTAGGATAGTTTTGCTAATTGCACTTGCATACCTGGAATTTGCAGTGTACACGAACTGAACCATAGCAGAGCTTTGAATGGCTGCAAACGGAGTGCATGGTTCTCACAGTCAGTGTTGTGTGCAAGCACCTCATTTCACATGCCCTTGCTTCACATGCGTGTCTAATACTGGTAGGAAAAAAACTACATGTATGGAAACCTGTGCCATCTGGCAACCCTGTACATTGCCAAATGTCTTGTGAGCCACACATAGAACACCAATGGCCGCAGGTCGCCCATCAGTGTCAGTGTAAGAAAGCAGAGCTGGAGCAACAGAAGCTGCTGAGAAGAACAAATGGAGGAAGCACGAACAAAAGAAGAGAGTCAAGTCACACCCAAGGGACTCAGAAGGAAAGACATACTAGTGTGCCTTGTCAGCGGCTAGCAGACAATCAGATGTGGGTATGATGGACCCCATCACTCTGCCTGTAGCCTGAGTTATTATGGACACTACAAACTGTTCTGGGATTCAGTGAGACGTGCTTTTTCTTGATGAATCGTTCCCTATAAAGATGTGACAGGTTTGAGCCCAAGAGCTCAGGTACAAGCCTACCATGGCTCAAGTCAGTGACTGAAGAGACAAGCCCTCAGTGGGAAAAGAAGTCATTATGGATTCTGTCATGAGTTGTGGCCCAGAATCTGCTAGGAGTGGCGGGAATCTATGGAGCAAGACTCCAATGACAGCAGGAAAAATAGCTGACTATGGAGAGACACAGACACTAGGGATGTAAGTGAGTAGTTGACTAACCGATAAGCCTAGGCTTATCAGTTAGTCGGATCGACGACCGCATTTCCCCCCCGCTTGCTGCCTCTGAATCAAAGGCAGAGGGGAGGAGGGATACAGGAGCCGGTGCTGGGGGAAACTGTCTTAAAAGCCAGTTGCCCCCAGCACTCTCTCCACAGTGCCGCCTGCCCCCCTCCCCCCCCCCCACACACACACACTACTGCCTCTATCAGAGGCAGCAGCACTGGGGGGGGAGGGGGGAGTGCAAAAGGAGGCTGCTGCAAAGCAGCCTCTGTCTGAGTCCAGCACGGGCTGCTGTGGACAGGGGCTGCTCCGGCTATGCATGCAGCCTGGCTCAGTCCCAGCTCACGCCGGGTCCAGGACCTACTCCCACTGAGACTCTGCAGTTTAAATGTACTAAGAGCTGGGCAGGAAGGCAGCCTGGCTCTTACTACATTTAAACTGCAGAGCCGCAGCAGGGATAGTTCCTGGGCCTGGCATGAGCCAGGAATGATTGATTCTTCCCTTATCAGCTAATCATGTGGTCGATAAAAATTCTATCGACTACACAATTAGCGAATTACCCACATCTTAACATCCTTAACTGGCACAGCTAAGAATAGCTGAAGGCCAAAATTATACTGGGAGCAGGATGGACTCTTGGTAGCAAGAGGTCTAATTTCATGCCTCTGGGGATGCCTTTTACTGCCCTGGTAGACCCAGATGGGTGTGAAGCAATCATCGGGGGATGACACAGAAGCTCACTGAAGGTTCATGACTTTGTCAGTAACTCTTGTCAGGCAGGACATACTCCATACACCTCACACTCTAATATTGTGATATTTATTTTAAAAGTGACCTAATATATCATTTGACATCTAACAACAAACTGGTCATTAATAGCTGCATGAAATGTTTGTAACAACTCTGAAGGTGAAATTGTGGATATGCTCTGATATTATGTCTTGGAGACTGTAAAAAGACAAAATAAAACAAAGTTGTATAGTCAAGGGCATGTCAAGAGAATTTTGATATGTTAAAGAAAATCTTGTCTGAAAAGCTGGGGTAGATGTTTCCTATTTTTCACCTTTGGATTTGCATTTGCTCCTAGAACATCCTGAGCATGTTATTTGTTATTTCAGGTTTGACGTCACAAGCAAGGCACACAAATCCTACAGTAGAAAGCTGCAGAGGTAATTTTGCAGAGATAATTTCACAGAGAAAGAACTAAGCCTTTCCTAATGATCATATCTGAATTCTGTATTAAAATGTGGCCTGACCTAAATTCATACCTCATGCCCCAAAGGCTAAAAAGCAGACTGCCTGAATGATGTGTGTCCCTAAAGCCACTTTGCATTTATACCTTTCATTACAAACAACTGCAAAACTCCAAAATTTCTCATTTGACTACTACCAAAGGTCAATTTTTAATGGCTACAGTGCAGTGACTTGAAATATATGCTACTGCAGGATTGTAATTTAAGATGGTGTGGGGGAATTAATAGGGAGCAGATGAAAGATATTTTTGATGAGATTTCAAATTGATTGGTAAAGGTAACAGTGATGAAGTAACAGACTTCTGTAATGTGTCTGACTTGGTACTGCATGACATTTTGATTAAACAAATAGAAAGATATACAATTACCATGGCACACACTAAATGGATTAAAAGCTGACTAAGTGATAGGTCTCAAAATGAAATTGTAAAGGGGGAATAATCAAATAGGAGTGTTTCTAGTGAGATCTCACAGGGACTGATTCTTGGCCCTATGCTATTTGGTATTTTTATTTAGGGCCTGGAGGAAATATACCATTATCAGTGATAAAGTTTGCAGTTGAGATATTGCAGCAGTAGTAAATAGCAAAGAGGATAGGTCACTGATACAGAGCGGTCTGGATCACTTGGCAAGGGCACAAGCAAACAATATGAATTTTAATATGGCTAAATGTATGCCCTCTAAGAATAAAGAATGTAAGCCATACTTACAGGGGGTGGAGAACTTCAGAGTAGGAACTCATGGTTCTGAAAAAGATTTGGGAGTTGTGGTAGATAATCACAGGAACAAACTTCCAGTGCAACAGTGTGGCCAAAAAGGCTCATGCAATTCTTGGTGATAAATACATGAAAACCTCAAGAAGGAATAGAAAGGCTATTTAACCTCTGGATTTGGTAATGCTAGCACACTATGTGCAGTGTCGGTGTTCACAGTTCAAGATGAATGTTAATAAGTTGTGGAAGGTTGAGAGAAGATCAATGAGATGATTAAAGAATTAGAAAACATACTTATGGTGATAGACTCAAGCTCAATCTATTTAGCTTAAAGAGAAGGTGAAAAGGTAACTCGATTACAGTCTACAAGTACCCACACAGGAACCATGTATTTAATAACGAGCTTTTCGATCTAGCAGAAGAAAGTATAAGTGTGCAGCAATTCTGCGAAAAGGGCCATATTGTTGGAGTTTAATATACATCCTCATCATGTATTTCTTGAACATTTATGTATGTTTAGATTAAATGAAGTACAAAGGGGAGCTGTCAAATGGTGCTGTAAGCCTGCAGGCTGTCTGTTAGGTGAAAGAATGGTACCCAAAGTGAGGTGGTGTTATTGTTTTACAGTTAGAGAAACACTATAACATGACCACAATAGTGTTCTCTCTAAGCTGCTGGACACCCTAGCTTCACAGGTGATTAATCAACCCCGCCCAGTCAAAGGCTCAGGGCTCTGTGCATGGAGCTGACTGAGTGGGCGGGGCTGATTAATCATCTGTGAAGCTGTGCTGCTGAGCAGCTTAGAGGGAACACTGGGCTACAGCTATATTTTTTACTGATTGAATTAATTTCCACACTCTAATTTGTTGGGTTTTGGTCAAAGCTACCAAACAGTAATATATTAAAAGATTTTTTATTAGTTTTGCACTGGCAAGCATTGTTTCAGAAATGATGAAGCTGTTTAGCATGTATCAAAAATGGTGAACACCACCATTTTGGAATAAACTAACATGACATGTTTTCTTATCATGTATGATATGAGATACAAGTAAGTGATTACAAGTTACCTATATTTTCAACTGAAATTCCTGACCAGATTAGTCTCACACTGAAGTTTGTGTATGAGTAGCATCAGATTGCATACTCAAAGTTTGTACGGTATAATGGGTAGATAAAAATATACATGAATTGCTAATGTAATGTGTTTCCATTTATAAGCTTTTATACATACAATGAAGCATCTAGTTTTCCTGGTAGAAGATTTTAATTTGTAATTGCCTATGCGTCCGGTACCAAACTTTGAAATATTCTAGAAATTAGCTATTTAATTAGTGACACACATGTTCAGGTCAGTATTCAGTTTTACAGGTGACAACAAACAGCTTCATATTATGAACATGCAAAAGCTATGAGGAAAAAGTGACCTAACAAGTAGTGAAGACAAAGTTCAGTAACAAGCCCTTGCTTTTGCACTGAAGAGGACTGTTACTGCTCTTACCAGCCTTGCCATCAGAAAAGCAACAAACCTATTTGACTCTGAATCAAATCCAGAGGAGACTATTAACGTATCTACTATGCTGTATGTAAAAGCAGGTGTACAAGAGTTTCTACTGAAAACAGCAGATGTTGGCAAAAAACAAATGGAGAAATTTATAATATGTGCATTTGATTCTGATGGGACATGTAGTATTTGGCATCAAAATGTTTGCTGACTTGGCCAAGTAGACCAAATATAAGTCTGGCAAGGGAGGGACAACAACCACAGTGGCTACCAGAAATTGTTTTGTGAAGAGCCCTGTCCTAAGCAAGATGCAGAGAAGATGTTTCAACAACTGTTCTTAATCACCCGATAAGATCTGTGCATATGTCCCTCCTCCACAGTGATGTAAGAGTAAGAACAGACAAAACTGAATTAGAACATCAGCTGGAAGCTCAAGCTAAAAGACTCAATGAGCTAAGAGCATGCAACCAAGAAACCAAAGTACATCAGAGATGCCACATCTGTCACACAAGTGATGGCTAAAGTCAAATGCCACACATTCCGTTATTGGCTACAGAATAACTGTGACATGTCCTAAAACATTTGACAACACTAATTCTGTAACTGAAGTCTTTGTCAGGTAGGACAACAGTAACTCCAGAAGAACTATAGAAACAAAGCACTGGACAAGATATGAGATGGATACAAGAAATACTAGCTGATAGCTGTATGTCCTCTGTTTCCATAGAAGTTTCTAAACATGGCACTCAAAAAGCAATCATTTGCAAAATTCCTCTGTGAATATATTTGCACCTAAGTGTTGCACACTCAACATAAATACTCCTTGTTGCTGAAGGCTTTTCAAATGGTGAAGAAGTAATGTCCATCATCACTACAGGGGGTTAAAGAAAGCCAAGATTTTTACAGTACTCTAGAGGCAGTGGACATAAAAACGGTTACTAACCTTTCTGTAATGGTTGTTCTTCATGAAGTGTTGCACATGTCCATTTCACTGTAGGTGTTTGTACACTCCAGTGCACGGATGTTGGAGAGATTTTCCTTAGCAATACCTGTCAGGGTAGCACAAAAGCCCTCAGTTGCCTCTCACACCATGTACAGGCATAATGGACTAAGCCATCCCTAACCCTGCTCATTTCCTTCCTTCCACAAAGACTCAAAGAGGAGGGTGGGTCACGGAACGGGCAAGTGCAAAACATCTCAAAGAACAACAGTTACAGAAAGAACTTAAACTACGAATAGGCTAATAGCACCTTAAAGACTAACAGAACATGTAGATGATATCATGAGCTTTCGTGGGCAAAACCCACTTCTTCAGATGACAGGAATATTAGAAGTCCAAGTCCAATAATATAAATAAGGGAAGGGGGGAGGGAAAAAAAGGAGAAAAAACGACAGTGAATAGATTGTTCAAGTTACAAGATGCTGATAAGAACAATTAACACCTCCATTGTTTGTTTGGTTGGTTAAGTCATTAGGATGTGGAAGGTAGTGTGCGAGCCAGCAGATCTCTCTGTTCATTCCAATCTAGTAAGAATTAAACTTGTAAATGAAGTTAAGTTCCAACCCTTCTCTGTGTATTTGGCTTGTGGAATTGGCCTGAAATAACACAGAGATCCATTAATGAGTGTCCAGGCAGATTAAAGTGTTCTCCCACAGGTTTCTGTGTGTTACCTTTTCGGATTTCTGATTCATGTCCATTAACTCTTTCCCTTAAAGACTGTCCAGTCTGGTCAATATACATGGCAGTGGGGCATTGCTGTCATTTGATGGCATAGATCACATTAATGGATGTGCAGTTAAATGAGCTTCTGATGTAGTGGCTGATGATGTTGGGTCCAGTGATGAAATTGCTTGTGTAAATGTTTGGGCAGGTTAGTAACCATTTTTTTCTTCATGTGACTGCACATATCTATTCCACAAGCAATCCCAACAGGAAGTGGGTTCAGAGTCTATTTAACTTGTCCAAATTTAGCATCCTCTCTACATTGCTCAGAGATAGCACAGTGAGGCAAACATGTGACATGATGAGTTCACTGGCACTTTACAGATATCCAATATGGATGTTAGCCAGAAATACCGTGAAGATTACTTGGAGTCCAGTTGAATATTCCAATAGTCCATCCAACAGCTTCACATTAGCCAACTGATAACACAGGTGAGGAAAGCCAGTTATGCATGTTGAAATCCTTTGCATGGAAACAGAACTGCTCTTCATTCTGTCTGCAAATGCAATGAATAATTGAGATGAAGACCTGTAAGGTTTAGTCTGTTACAGACAAAACACTGAAGTGTTTAACATCTAGAGTGTGCAATCTTGCCTCCCTCTTATGACAGTGATACTTTGGGGAAAAGGTCAGTAAGAAAACTGATTAGATTATATGAAAGTGAAGACCACTTTTGCAAGAAAACTTGGATGGGATTAAAGATAGACTTTATCTGCATTAAAAAAAAAAAACCTGTAAAGGCAGAATCTGGTATTAGCATCTTCAACTCCCCCACTTCCCTGACTGATGCAGTGGCTACTAAAAATTCATTCCCTGAAAGGTGCAATAGAGAGCAGGTTCAAAGAGGACACCTGTCAGATTTGTTAAGACCAGATTTAGGCTCAATGGTGAAACAGGGTTCTATACACACAGAAACAGTCTGCCCAAATCCTTTTTAAAAGCTACAGCCATCAGGTTGAAAAAAGGGAGGTAGAATGCTGAAACAGTCATTAGGTATACCCTGATAGACATAATCCCTGATGTTTCAGATACAAAAGAAAATCAAGCACATACTGAATAGAAGCAAAGCCCCTTTTAGCCTTGACCAGACAGAAAACGTCTTCCATTTAGCAACATAACATGTCCAAGTTAATAGTTTTCTACTATTCAATAGCCGACTTCCTGCCATGAAGCCTTCAGGCAGTTAGATGAAGGTCCTGAAGACGGGCACAGAGAAGGCAGCTGCAATTCTGTGCAATTAGGTCTGAGTGAAGTGGGAGTGACAGTGAGGAACTAATACAGATGTCCAAGAGCTGTAAACACTACTGTTGATAGGGTCATGCCAGGACAATCAGTATAAGATGGATGTCGTCCTGCATGGACTTGCATAGAACTTTATGAAGAAGAGGGATGGGAGGAATGGTACACCACTGACCCTCTGACCCTGGCATTAGAAATACATCCATCAATGAACCCAGATTGTGTCCTGCTCTGGTGCAGAACTGGTGACACTTTACGTTGTCCTTTGTTGCAAACAGATCCACTTAGGGAGTTGCCCAGCACTGGAAAATGGATCTTGTCATGTCTTGGTGAAGGGAACACTTGTACTGATTGATAAATAATTTGCTGAAGTTATCTGCCAGCAAATTCTGAACCACCAGGAGGTAAGCTGCTTTCAGAAATATAAATTTGTTGATGCAGAATTCCCACAGTAGTATTGCTTCCTGACAGAGTGGTGAGAACTGGGCTTTCCATGGCTAGTTTACATAAATCATGGCAGTTGTATTGTCAGTCATCACCAATAATCCCCTTCTCCTAATGCATGGAAGGAATGCCATTCCAGCTAATCAGATAGCCTAAAGCTCCCCAATATTTATATGTAGACTGAGATCTTAGGGAGACCATCTGCAGAGGTTCCAGATGAATCCCTCAAACCAGGTCCAAGGCATCCATGACTAAGGCAAGACATAAGCCTTTAAGTCCAGAATTTGCATGAAACCTTGTCTGCAGAAGTAAAGTCCAGGACCATTCCAATTACATTTTCTGCACTGGAGTCAAGACTGATAAGTCTGAGATGATCAGCAGGCAGAGCACATCTAAAGTGGATTAGATTTTACCTATACTGAACACTGTGACCTGGATGGAACTCTTATCAACCAGATGTCCAAGTAAAGGAGTGCATGGATCCTTGGCCTCTGAAACAGCCATTCATTTTGTAAAAACACATGATTCAGACAAGAGATCAAAGCAGAGGACTGTGAACTGATAACGGCAATTGTTGAATCTCAGAAATTTTCTGTTGCTCTGAGGAATTTCCACATGAAAGTAGGCAAACTTTAAATTCCAGGGAAGGAATAATGGGAGTAGTGACCATTAGGAATTTCCATGTTTTCTGGAAATTGTTTAACTATCTTAGATCTAAAATAGGCATGAGACTGTTTTGCTTTCAGTATCAGGAAGTATCAGAAGTAAAACCCTTTCCCCTGAACAAAGGATGAATCTCCTATATCACTTCCACAAGAAGGACTGATTATCTCTTGCAGTAACACTTTCTCATGAGAGGAGTCCATGAAGACAAAGAAGGAGAGCTGCAGAGGAAGTGGGGTTGGTAAAAATAAATGGGAAATATATATCCCATTTCTATTGTGCTTAGAATTCACAACTCTATTCTGTCATTCTTTGGGCCCATCGTAAGTAGGACAGGTGGTCTGAAAAAAATTGGAAAAGTAACAAATGGCATTTTTAGAACGGGTGGTCTGCTCTCTAACTGCTCTTCAAAATGAGTTCTTGGAAGATGAAGCCTACCTTGATGAACAGGCAACTTCCAAAGAAAAGGATGGGAGTGGGTGTCTTTTGTAACCTCTCCTATTTCTCCCTGACAGATCTTGGGCTCAAGGGGCAAGCCCCTCAAAACACTGGGACTGGTGAGGAAGGAATGCCTTCTACCTCACTGCTGGGATGTAAATGCCCAGAAATTTCACGGCTGCTCTAGTGTCTTTGAGACTGCAAAGTCTCATCCATCTTCTCTGAGGAGAGTGGTTGTCCCTCAAAAGGTAAATCCTGGATTGTCTGTTGCACTACTGGATAGAGGCCAGAAGAGTGTAACCAGGACAAGCACCTCATCATGATGGCAGAGACTATGCTTTAGTAATCTTATCAAATGGAGAAAGAGTGATGGTACAACTGTGGTATAATCAGACCAAAAAAGGAGAGGAGACCCACAAAACTGAATTGCTTGCACCTCAATCTAGCCATCAAAAAGGACAGGTCACTGGTCAAACCCCCACAAAGTGAGAGCATTTCTGAAGCATGTTAAAAGAGCCTGTTGGCAAACAAAGATTTTGGTATCTCTGCACATAAGTGAATTAGCCATTGAATCACCACTGCAATATTGATGGGAAAATGTAGATGATTAACTACTTTCTGTATTCTTCAAGAGCTCATTAGCATCTGAGCTTCTTCAAGAACTTATTTGTTTT
Organism: Pelochelys cantorii; assembly: GCA_032595735.1. Taxonomy (NCBI): domain Eukaryota; kingdom Metazoa; phylum Chordata; order Testudines; family Trionychidae; genus Pelochelys; species Pelochelys cantorii. The sequence continues at coordinate 209,008,579 of CM064326.1, forward strand.
TGTATCAGTAAGGGTGGCTGCACAATCAACTGTGTCTGTAGTCCAAACTCTTTCTTGCACAGAACTGTGTAAACGCCAAGGCAATGAAGAGTATAATAACCCATACATTCTCAACGTAAATCAAAATGATGAACAAGCCGATAGCTAAAAATAATACCAGTATTATTACACTTCAATGATACCTGTACAATTTTATTAGATTTTGTTTTACCCTTGAGATTCTTGTTTTGATGCTTTCAAGTCACAATAAATCCAAATTTGTGTCTTGAAATAATATATAGTCATTAAAACTGAAAACAATGAAAACATTTCAACCTAGTCATTTTAATATGTTGACAGATGGTGTCATTGTTTATTCCCATTTCTATGGTAATGGCACCACTTAATGCCACATCATCTCTCATCTTGAAGTAGACATAGTAAGTTTTCAAATGGTGTATGTAGAGAGGATATAATAAGTTGTCCAAATTGCTGGTGTCTGTCACTCTTCTATTGACATGAACCAATGGCTAACTCTGGAACAATGTATCATGGATTATGGTGAACTGCCTATTGCTTATTTTCAAATCAAGACCGGATGTTTTTTTCTACATGACCTGCTCTAGGAACTATTCTGTGGCCTATGTCATTGAAGAATTCAAACTAGATGATCACAAAAGACCATTCTGGCCTTGGAATCCATGAATCTATTCATGTAAGCTGGGACAATGGAGTGCTTGTGAAGTGGAACAGATGAAACAGGAACTGTACATGTAGAGCTTTACTTACTGTGCTATAACAAGGATTGCAATTTGGGGAAATACAAAGATTTTGTCATTCTTCATCTGTCACTACAGTAGCTTCCACTTTTAAGAGGTATTACAGCAGTTAAAAAAAGAGAAGGTTGCATCCCATATCCTAGACTTCCTGAATTCACTGAAATAGATATATGCTCTTATTAAAGAGCATCTCTACAGCTGCAAGGCAAAGTCTGGTTTTCTTATATAGCCCTAAAACATGACAATTTATCCCACATGGCAGCAACAACCATAGGTGTTGACTCAGATGAAGACATCAAATAATTCATAATAATCAAAATTAGTGTAGAAATAGATCATCAATAGCTGCATTAGGTACTTAGTGACAGCTGTTATCCCAGGATTTGTGTTACTGAAGAAAAACAGCATGTAGTCAATTTAAAATATTAATCCCGTGGAAATAACTAGTGATCAAAAATATCTCTCGATGCATTTCTCCACTATTTCACAGAGGATAATGCTGCATATGCAGATATTTCATACTTGTTGCCCTCAGTAAAGTATAATGGCAAATCCCATTGCTTTAAGAAGAAAAAAAGTTCTTTGAATACAGATCTATCAGTTCACTTATATGATATGAGTTTGTAATTTGCACCATGGAGTTCTTTTGTCATTTTCTTTATCAGCGGGCATGGATAAAATTATTGCTTTCTTTTATTTGCCACAGAGAAACTTCAATGATGGATGGGCTGATTTTATATGCACAGCTCAGCTAAAATACCACTGCTTACTATATGCAGCATTTTCACAAAAGGGATACAGAAAGAGATAAATAATAATATTACATGAACAAAAGCCTCAACCACTTCTTCTCTTCCCCTATTTACCTTATGCATGTACACACAGAGACTGTGTCTTCACTGACAAAAAGGGGGGAGGCAAAAGTAGCTAACACACCACTTATCTCACTGTAAAATCCAAATGGAGACAAGACACCTATAGTTTTTTCCTGCAACGTGGTCAGGTCAGCAATATATCCCCATCCATGATTGACCTCACCTAGTTTCTCTCATGGTAAAATTACAGTTCCCGCCTCCACTATTTTAACTATGTTAGTTACTGCTGAGTAAATTCCCCCTTTTATTTATCAGTGAAGACAAAGTCACACTCAACAGTATCCAAGATCTATCTTTCAAGGTATTATACCTCTCCAACAGCGCTTTCTGCATATTTTATAGTTCAAACTTAACATCTCAGCCTTTGTTGAGTAGTTCAGAATAACCAGGGAGAAGTTCTGCAATGAAGGGAGAAATGAAGGAATAATATAGCCCAGAAGCATTGCACAGCTTTTTAGCTGAGTGATATTGCACCAGCTTACGTTGTTCAGTCTAGTCTTTTAAGAGAAATAAAATGATTTTATTTCTAATATCAGCATAATGATAGATGAATAGAATAATTCAGATGACTAGGATACATTTTTCTTCAATAATTTTGCTAACATATAGCTAATTTCCTTTATCATAAAATTATAATGCATCCAACTGACTTTCCAAGGCTCGCAGTGGAAAAGAAAAGCACTACTCATCCAAGCAACACCCCCCAACAAAAATCTATATGAAACAAACATAAAAGGGAGAGTCCCCTGGCCTCAGCTGATCCTCAGAGTGATCTGACACCCTCCCTCGGGGCTCTGTAGGGTAGCTGCTGCCCATTCCCACATCTGCCTTGTGGGGCCTGGCCCCCTGTTGCCCTGTTCTATCACTGCTCTCAGGTAGATAAGCAGAATGAATTGTTAGTGCTCTGTTGCCTAGCAACAAACACTGATGTGCAGCAATAGCTAGAGCCATTTCACTTCCCACATTTTAAGGCAACAGCAAATAGTAGGCTCAGTGTAGCTGCCTAGTTTGTTTCTCTCTCTCTCTCTCTCACTCTCTCTCTCTCTCTCTCTCACACACACACACCTTCTTAAAGCACAACTGTCTTCCTATTTCACATCTCTTCCTATTTCACATCTCACAACTGTCTTCCTATTTCACATTTCAGATTCACCAGTGATGCTGATAACACAAACTGCAAAGAAGCAGCTAGGTAGCAAGACAGGTCCAGAAACAAAAACAAAATGATGGCTTGCAAAGCCAAAAGTATTGGCTCACCAAGCCAAGCCAATTTGAGACCTGGCCTCTTCCATTTCATATCTTACTTGTTAGTCCAAAATAGCTGCAACTCATGCAAAAAGGGGATCATCCATTAGGAAAGATCTTCATCACATTTTTTAAATCTACAAGAAACAGGTATCTATCATGCCACATTTTCTTAACATATCCATTGCCAAATACTGTGCACAGTAGGGATGTGAAAAAGTACTGGGTTTGGTTTTTGGTTTGTTTTTTTGGTTTTTTTTTGGGGAGGGGGGTTTGTTTGTTGTTTTGTTTTTTAAATGTGTAACCCCTAAAATTTTCAGTGATTACATGTTTACATGCGGAGGGAGGCATCTCCCAGCATGTACCAGCTCCCGCCTGCCACCACGCTGCTGCCTCTGATATAGAGGCAACAGGAAGGGGGGCTTCCGTGCAGTGTTCTTTGTAAGCTGAATGCTTGGGCAGCTATCCGGAAGAGATTCAAATGCCACCCAGCCAATTAGCAGAGCACACACAACCTCCTACAGCCAACAGGATGTGTTTCTATTAATGCTGCACATCTGCACATGCCTGGGTGCACATAACAAAATTTATTCTGCTCATGGATGGAAAAAATAAGAGGGAACATTGCTTGCATGTAACCATGAAGGTTAACTGATGAGACCAGACTAACTGGTTGACTGATTAACCATGTACTCTATCACAACCCTAGCACACATGCAAAGCCTGGAACTACATAAGATGCTTACTCACTGTTATGTTTTTAATGTCATAACATTCTGTATCACTAAAGTGCATCACTTTTACTGGTAAATTAATTTCCTTTCACTAAAACACTGTTTAAAAGATAGATTATCACTCTGAAACCCAAGAACAGGCTCTGACCTACTCTTAGCAATTCATTTTATTCTTAGGTATGTACAGAACTGAAAAATCAGAAGACAAATTGATGAGGATTTAGAATTGTCAAGGCTCTTTAATTTCAGGAAATGCCAAACAATATAGGTATGCAAATCAATTATTTTATTAAGAGTGCTTCATGTTGTGCAAAAGCCTATACTCTAAGCTGTCCAAGATAAAGTGATACTGAACAAAGCCTGTTACATAAAGCTGTCTATAAAAACAAATGTTAGGGACTGTGATGGGGCATCTGCCCCACACTAGCGCCACAAGAGTTAAAAATCAGTCTAGGGAGGCCACATGATAGGCAGTCACAGGTGAGGCTGCAGACTATTAAAGGCCAGCTGGGTCTGTATCAATAAGGACTCCTGGAGAGGAGGAAACACTCACTCAGGAAGGCTCCAGCTATGGAGCAGGAGGGATTTGGCTGCCAGGGAAGCTGGAAGCTGCCGGAGACAGAGCAGGGCTGGGGAAGGAAGGCAGGACTGGGGAGCTCTGGCCTGACCTCTCTCCCAGGCTATAAGGCCTGAGGGCACTAGGGCTGCAGGGAGGCAGCCTATGATGAGTGGCCATTTCAGACTGCAGTTTGCCCCTGAGGCAGGGGCTAGATGACAACTGGCAATGGGTCACTGAGATAAGATAGGTATAGGGGTGTGGGGCCTTGTGGCAGGGTACTAGTCAGAGGGGAGGGCGCTGCAGTCTGGGAGGGACATGGATCCTAATGTAAGATAGCAGAACCTTTAACGCATAAACAGGTAATAGTAGGCGAGACATGGGCAGGAAGGAGGCATTCCAGAGCTAATTCCTATGTGACCAGCAGGAGACGCCGTGGCAGTGAATCACACTATATTATAGGAACAAATTAACTACCGTCTTTTAGCGTATATAACCCGTGGGTTATACACATTTTTACAAACCCTCCGCCCCCCCAGGGGGGTCTACATATCCGCGGGGTATACACGTTTATTTTTACTCGCCTGCGCTGCGGTCTCCGTTCCCCCCGCCCGGAGGAGGGTGGATTGCACCTGGCTGCGGCTGCGCAGAGCCTGGGCATAAGTGCGGCTTCCCTCCCACAGCCAGCCGGCCAGCTCGCCTGCGCTGCACTCTCCGTTCCCCCCCACCCACCTGGAGAAGGGTGGGTTGCGCCTGGCTGCGGCTGTGCGGAGCCTGGGCACGAGTGAGGCTCCCTTCCTGCAGGCCAGCCGGCCAGCTCGCCTGAACTGCGCTGCGCTCTCCGTTCCCCCAGCCCGGAGAAGGGTGGGCTGCGCCTGCATGGAGCCTGGGCGCAAGTGCGGCTCCCCTCCTGCAGGCCGGCCAGCTCGCCTGCACTGCGCTCTACGTTCCCCCTCTGGCAGCAGGTATGCGCAATTACCTTAAAGTAGCATATATAATCCGTGGGTTATATACATCCGCGGGTTATCTAAAACTTTTTTTACTCATTCAGGAAAAGCTGTGGATTATGCACAGGAGTAGGTTATACATGAGTGCGGGTTATATACACGCTAATTTACGGTAATACAAACTGGATTATTTAAATAAAAGAACTGGGATGTGGAGTCAAGACTCCAGCTACAGTCATGTGTTACTATGATTAAGCTGAAAGTTACTAGAAATATTTACAGTAAAAATCATTGAAATGTGGATAGATAGGTTAATGTTAATGGTGTACAGCTGCCACTTCTTCTTGGACACTGTTTACGAGAGGGTCAACTAAATGTGAGGAGAGGGATGAGTGGGCTATTAGAAGCAAGCTTCACCAATTCATGGCTGCTACTCTCAGTCTCCTGGGACCACAGGATCCATCATGACACTGCTGGGCCTTCATTTTTCTGATCCTGAAAGATGTCCTGAAGTGGAATGGGCCAGAGGTGGGGAACCAGATAACATTACCCTCTACCCTGGCTTTAGCTCACAGACCTAACTCCCAATGTAGACAGCACTATTTTCACAAGAGTGCTTCTCCCATCAACATAGATACCACCTCTTAGAGAGGTGGATTACCCTATGCTGACCGGAGAAGTCTTCCTGTCAGCACAGAGAGCATCCTCACTGAACCACTACAGCAGTGCTGTTGTACCAAAACAGCTTCACCACTATTGCCATTTAAGTGCAGAGAACCCCTTAGGTTCCTGCTGTGGCACCTTCTTCCTCATACATCATTTTCATTCCCAACTTTATTTTTCTCTTTCCTATTTCTCATCTCCCATCATCTGTCTGATTTAGCAGTCAAAGGCACACCATCTTTGCAACAGTGCTATAACCCTGTTAACCAAAGAGAGAGTTAAAATGAACATGTAACTATCCAACACTGATAAAGGTTTGCCAGGGTGCATGGTAAGACCAAATCTTGGACCTGTGTTTCTCTAGCAGTGAAGCTACAAGTGAGGGTATGTCTACACTTCTTAGCTTTCAGCAACAAGGCTGTGTCAGCCATGTTGCTAAAAGTCAGGTTGCAGATAAAAATGACCATCCCTTATGAGCGGTGTTTGCTTTCTTGGCTGGAAAGCATTCCTCAAAGCACTGATTACACTAGAACAGCGGTCACCAACCAGTAGATTGAGATCTTGGAGCCTCTGACAGGGGACCCTGACTGGTTTAGCCAGGAAGCTATAAAGCACTAGCACTTCAGTTGCCTCTCCACCTACTGTCATGATGCTCCTGCCCTCTGCCTTGAAGCTGCCTCCCCTGGAAGCCTCCTGCTTGCTGTACAGGGTGTAGGAGGGAGAAAGGGGGGCACTGATGTCAGCATCCCTCTTCCCCCCACTCCTGTAACCAAACTCCACACAGAAAGAAGGGAATGGAGGGAGCTTGGCAATGCAAATCTCTGTCACTCACACACAGTGTGTGTGTGTGTCTGTCATTCTCACAAATACACACTGTCCTTCCTTATCTCCCGATCCAACACACACATGGGCAGTTGTTACTTCTTTTACTGCTTGCAAGTTATTTTGGGTTTTTGACTGGTCTGTGCGTTTCATAATTTTCATTTCTCTCACACTTACATTTAATTCTTTGAGCAGTGAGTTCTAAAATGTTGAACCTGTCATGACTGGAGTAATTATCCCTGTGGTAACTGCTGCTTCTGGAAGTGGCTGGTATGTCCCTGTAGCCCCTGAGAAAGGTAAAGCAGGGGGTCACCACATGCTGTCCTTGTCTGCAGACACCACTCCTGCAGCTCCCATTGATCAATAATGGGGAGCCATGGCCAGTAGAAGCTGTGGGGTCGGTGCCTGTAGATGAGGGGCAGCACATGGCACCATGGACCACTGCTGTACATGCCAGCTGCTTTCAGGAGTGGTGCAGAGCCAGGGCAGGAGTAAGCCTGCCTTAACCCCACTGCTCCACCACCCAGAAACTGTCTCAGTTAAATGGTGCCCAGCCACAGTCTGCTTCCTGAACGTCCTCCTGCACCCAACCTCCTACCCCAGATGTGAGACCCCCTGCACCCAAACTCCTTCCCAGAGCTTGCACCCTAAAACCATTCCTGGACCTCAATCCCCCACCCTGGGCCAAGCCCGGAGACCCTCCTATACTCCAAACCCCTTGGCCCAAGACCAGAGCCTGCTCCCCAACGCCTGCTGAAAGTGAGTGAGAATGGGGGAGGAAGGGGGATGGAGTGAGCAGAGTGAGGCCTCAGGAAGGGGTGGAGCAGGGGCAGGGCCTCAAAGAAAGGGCAGGAAGGAAGTGGGGCAAGGGTATTTGGGTTTAAGGTAGATCTTACATTGCACTTAAATGGAAAAAGCAATCCTATGGTTAAAAAGGTTGGCAATGCAAAGCTCTTGTCCTTCAGGGGAGGAGCAGTTTTAAAAACCTATTAATGCAAAAAGCTGTGTCGCTCAATTGCCAGTGTAGACAAAGCCTGACAAACGAAACCAGAGAAACTGAGAAAATTTTCTATCTTTCCATTCTTTCTGTCATTTGTATATGTTTGTCTTGTGTCTTAAAGGAAACATGATTAACTGTAACAACGATAGGAATAATAACCGCTACAGACCGTTTTGAAAAAAGCATTTTTAACCTTTTTCCTATTCTCTGTATATTTAATACCAACTAACTGTCGTACAAGAGTCGCTATATAGGCCTCTAAATAGTTAAAATGAAAGGGAATAAAATGGAAACTTAATACATTACATATTATTCGTGGTTGTTACAATGGAATTGATCAGCAATAAGATGATATGAAACCTAAAACTGTACTTAACTATTAAACGCTGCAACAGTGAAAAGGGGTTTCATTAACATTTTATCCTTTATTGCGCTCAAGACATACTCAACACATCTGTCAAACCCTATTTTGATGAAGCACAAAAATTTTATAGCTAAAGAATTTCCACGGATTTTCAACACTACATCAATCAACAAACAGGAAATAGCAGCAAGTCAGCATCTTCACAGCTCTACCAATCTGAACTGGATTTTTTTAATCATTGCTATAAAAAAAGCTACGAGTCTAGATCATAAAAACACTTGATTAGATACTGTACACATATATATCTTGAAAGGTCCAAGAAGTATCAATCCTTTGCTTCTTTTTTAAACTCTGCTTTACCCATGGCAGCACTATAGCACAGCTGCTTTTCCTCTCAGATTAAACTGAAAAGAACAGATACTATATATCACGGATGGGAACCTACCACCCACAGGCCAGATCCAGCCCGGGAGGCTTGAGGCTCCCTCTCCCTGCAATAGAGAAAGCAAGCATTGGCACTCCAGCCATGTGGCAAGTCCCCGAGCCTCGGCACTTCCTATGTGGCTGATATACCAGCTCCCAGCTACTAGGAGGGAAAGCACTGAGCCTCATGGATCAGATCAAGGGAAGCTGCAGGTCAGATGGCTCTGCCTTACAGGGATAAGGAAGCAACTTGGCACAGCAGCACAGGAAAGCTCTGTCCCTGCGCTCACTTGCAGGCTCCACCCCCATTGCTCCCATTGGCCGGGAATTGCAGCCAATGGGATCAGCGGAGGGATGGTATTCAGGATGTTAAGTATCGGTTAATTGAATAGACGATTAACCTCATGAATTCTTATCGGTTACTCAACTATTCTATAGTCCCCAGGGGTGGGGTCAGCAACCAGTGCACTCTGGCCCCACTCCCAAAGAGCCCCCTGCCACTCCGCGCTACTGACTTTGTATCAGAGGCAGCAGTGTGGGGTGCCAGGCAGGAGATGGTCCACGAGAGGAGCCAGTTTGAAATCCAGCTCACCTTGCAGACCGGCTGCCTGTCACCCCGTGCTGCTGTCCAGGGGGAGAGCTGAGCTCCCGTACCCAGTGTGAGCAGGAACTGAGATGGCCTGCCTGCCTACCTGGCTCCTAATATACTTTAGATGCACAGCCGCAGCGGGGGTAAGTCCCCGACCTGGTACAAGCCAGGACTGAGCCGGGCTGCTGGCCAGCCTGCTAAAAAATTTACTGGTGGGGGGAAGGAACGCATAAAGTTTATAGAACTAACCTATAAGATTTTGCTTATCAGTTAATCGGTTAATCAACTACACTATTACATCCCTAGATGACACCTGTAAGTGTAGGGCAGTGCGGAACCAGGTAGATTCCTCAGTCCCTTGCCCCTCCACCCAGATGCCACAGCTTCACACACTGCCCACTCCTGCACCCTATATCTTCTGCCCAGACTCTGCATCCCCAGCCAGTTCTTGCTCCTTAACTCCCACTCAGACCCCATAGCCCCACTCCAACCTGTTCCCCAGCAGCCTACTGCCATACACCGAACCCCTCATTTTTGCCCCCACAAAAATCTACTATTCCTAGGTTCCCAGAAAAGTTAATCTAGCCCTGGAGGGAAGCCCTGAGCCTTGGCACTCTCTCCCCACCCCACCCTTGTGGAGCTGGAGCATGAGAAAAGTGAGGTAAATCTTTCTTTTTTTTTTCCTTCTGCATCTCAGCTGGGGGCTATGTCTGTGAGGGGTTTTTCCTCCTTCTCACTTGGGGGCCACAACCAGGAGGTTTTTTTGTTTTGTTTCTCACTTGTGGGTGGCCCCCCAACTGATTTTTCAGTGGTCCTCAACAGAAAAAAGATTCTCCACCTTTGTTATATATTATCTCAGTCAAACACTGATTACCCATTAAAATTAAACACGTTTTCAAAATAAACATTAGCCACAGTTTCAAGGGAGGACAGTGTCCTCAACTGGATTTAAATAAATCCATACACTATAAATTCATGCAGGCCATGCTGCTTCTTGCTAAGCAAATGAAAATGTAGACAATGCCTTGGGAAATGGAAGGGAGAGAGGCGGAAGGGAGTGCACTTGTTAGGAACAGCTAGTTTGTCATATAGATTTAATTGTATCAACTTCACTTAAGTGTACTTTGTAACTTGGTTTCTGGCAGTTCTGGGCATCCAGAGGAAGGATTTGCCTTCAACATGCAAGCCAGGGATAGAATCTCTTTGGCTTACTCCACCTCGCCAATGAATGTAAAGTGAATAATATAGGGAACAATGTTATGCAAAGGGATGATCTGGTTTTCAATTACACACAGATCTTATCCTAATCTACATGTTTTGTTAGTCTATAAAGTGCTACCAGACCATTTGTTAATTTTTCATGAGTAAGTAGCCACCAAAAGACAGGAAAATCATCAATATGCACAGTAGATTCTGCTTTACTAAATAGATCATTCCACCAGGCCCCTTTCACCGAGTAATGCAGCCCGGGGGAACTCATGGGCTACGTCTACACAGCTTCCTTCTTCTGCAAAAGCCTATGCAAATGAAGCTCAGATTAGCATATTGCCATGCTTCGTTTGAATAATTAATTAGGAGGTTTTTTTGCGCAAAAACTCCTTCTTGCGCAAGAGTCGTTCTTCCTGAAAAAAATGAGGAAGAACGGTTCTTGCGCAAGAGGGGGGGGTTTGCGCAAAAAGGAGCTGTGTAGACTGTGCTTTTTTGCGCAAAAGCCGCTCCTAATTAATTATGCAAATGAACCGCAACAATATGCTAATCCGCGCATCATTGGCATAGGCTTTTGCAGAAGAGGGAAGCTGTGTAGACGTAGCGTTGGAGGGGCCTGGCACTGGCAGCAGGAGTCGGGCCTGCCCCCATGCTCACTGGCAGTGGCAGGAAGTGAAGTGAGGTGGCCCCAGCCTATTTCACTCCCCCGGCTCCCAGCCACGTTACTCTGATTCTGATCACCGGTGAGTGCAGGGGGTAGTTCCTCCCATTTTCCCAAGCTCCTTCCCCGACCTATATGGCTAGGAGTTGGGGAAGTAGAGCAGGCTGGGGCCAGTCACTCCACTTCCCGCTGCCCTAGGTGAGTGCAGGGGCAGGCCCACTCCCAGCTGCCAGCACCAGGTCCCACCACCAATAAGCAGCAGTAGCTATGTCAGCGGGTGAACATCTGCCAACATAGCACTGTCCACACTAGTGCTTCTATCAGTGTAACATATGTCAGTCAAGGGTGTGTTCTTCTACACCCCGACCGACAAAAGTGTTAGTGAAGACATAGCCTAGTACAGTGATCTAGGAGCGCACATTTCTACCTGGCATGGTGACACTTCATTATAAAATATACCACCAGTTTGGGGTATCTGTTCTATTTTTGGACACAGTGACCAGAGACAGGCACTCTTCATTCTGAACCACTATGGACAGCGTGACAAGGGTATTTCTGCACAGCCCCAGGTTCTCCTTTTAGCTCACTCACTACTCCTATGTTACCTTCTTGCATTTGTTACTCTGATGATTTCCTTCCATTCTCAGCTTTGTGCATGACCTCATACTCTACTCCCTGGGTCACATCATTCAATTCCATTGGATTAACTACCAACCCTAAGCCAAACAACTCCCTAAATCTACTTCTCCACCTCTGATCTTTCATTCTAACTCCAATCTTGCATCCTTGTTCTTCCAAAATCTCCTCTTCTTGGACACACCCCCTCATCCACTTCAGGAACATCCTATCAGATCATCCAGTCTCCCAAACCATCTCTTCTTTCCTTCCTTTCCACAACTCAGTCTTGCAATTAGGGATGTGAACATGTAGCCCTGTATCCCATGGAGCCACCTTCTCTCCTCCTTCCTCTTCCCTCCTTTTCCCGCCACCCCCGCTGCTGCTTCCCACAGAGGCAGCAGTGCAGTGGTGGGAGGCAGGAGCTGGTGCTTAAAAGCCAGCTCCCCACAAGTACCAGCTCCCGCCTGTTTCCCCTCCATCCACTGTGTAAACGTGTAACTGCTATAAATTTCAGCAGTTACACATTTACAAAATTAAACACCTTTTAACATCTCTACTTGTAATTCTGGTGTCATCTTAGATTTCAGTTTCTCATGCTTGACACAGCCAGGTTCATATCTAAAATCCACCCTTTCCACTCTTACCTTGTGTACTGAAACGTCTTCACCTCTGACTTCCCCATATCTTCCTTTTCCATGCTCCAGGCTAAAAATTCATTGCTAATAGCCATCTTCCTCTTGATGCACCTATTCCAACATCATCACTCCTTTCCTTGAATTCCTTCACTGCATTCTCTCTCCTACATCAAAATCAAACTCCTCATTCTTGCTTTCAAGCCTTTTCAAAATTTCAGACCTGCTTAAACCCATAATCTTGTGCTCTGAGCTTTATTCTTTTTTTATTCAAGTCCTAAGTTTAGAATTGCTCCTAAATCCTGCATTTTCCTCCTGCAGCCCCACTTACTGCATACACTGATCTTACAAATAATTTTCTATGTGTCTACATTTACATTTTGAGAGTTTTACTTCAAGCATATGGAAAAGGCATGCTATCTTTCTTCACTTTTCACAAGCAACGTGTGACACATGACACTTCTTAAATATCATTATCAAATTATTACTGTTGGTATGCACATCAAAATACTGTTAAGAGGGGATTATGAACAGCATTATAACTTTACCATTATAAAATGTGTTTAAAAAACATTTGCCATAAAAAATTCCATTAAACAATTTCTACATGGCTATGAATGGTCATTAAAATGATGCATCAACAGCTCTCTCTCTGACTTACAATATTTTAAAATATTTACAATACCATTCTAAGAAAGTTCCTATGAAATTTCTAAAAGAGCAATATGAGAAGGAAGGAGAGAACGAAAGCACTAAAGTAACAGAAAGTTAACCTACCAAATATGTTGGTGGAATGTCCTTTCCTGGCAATGGGTTTGAGTTCATTATGCCCCCATCCATACTGCCTGTAATTATCCCAGGCATGCTTCATCATCTGAGGAAAGGAAATACTAGATTCAGTTAATATGGATTATTCATGCATTGTTGTTTCATTTCTTTATCTGAAAATTTCTGTGCCTCACACTCAACACAGCATATTGATGGTTATTCTGACTCTATTTCTATCACTTACAATAGGCAGTGAACAGTCTTTGATCCAAAAAAAAATCTCAACAGCATCTAAAATACTCCAATAAAGAGGAGCAATGCATTGTGCATGCTACAGCAGTGTCAACAGATATGAAACAGTGTTTTTTAACCAGGACTTATTGAGAATATAAATAATAACTTAAGTCTATTTCATTTCAGTGGGAGCTAATAGGTACGCAGCTTTTCTGTAATTCAGGCCACTGATTTCACTGCCTATATATGGACTTAGGAGTGTAAGCATAACATCCATTTTTAACATCTTGGCCTAAATCTGACACACTTGGCTAAGCAATAACACAGCAACAACCAACAAATACCCAAAAGGTGTAAGCTTCAAGGACAGCGAGGAGAAATTATTTAGGGGCTGCTGACAGAACAAGTTACTATGTGGCAAGGCAGGGTATGAGTCTACAGCACACCAGTTTGCCACGCAGAGATTTCCACGAGCTGCAAAAGCTGGCTTCCCAGGAGGAAAACACCTGAGAAACACTGCTAGAAAGTATTTTTGAGGGAACAATCCTTCACTGTCCCATGACAAGTGGATTAGATGATCTATATCCATCCTTAGTTACATGAGTCCATGGTATGTATTCTACAACAACAGATTAAAACTACACCAAAGGTGAAGAGAGAAAAGCTCTAGAAAGCCTGCCATTTCATTACAGTTCTTAATTTATGTTAGACATTCTGGTAATTATTTGTAAAGCATTAATAGACTCACAATGCTGTACGGCAGGTAAACTGTACCAGAGACACATGACCTAATAAAAATAATACAGGATGAACCTCTAAAATCTAGGACTCTCTGGTCCAGCAACATCCATTATCGGGCTGGCCAGGTTCAAAAGCACAGCCTGGGCTGGGCTGGCAGTAGGGAGTACAGCCCCACTGGGGCGGCACAGTGGGGAGTACAGCCCTGACCAGGGCTGACAGCCAGGGCAGCGGGGCCAGCGGTCCAGAACGCAGCCCTGATGGGAAGCGCAGCTCTGGCCATGGCTGCCGAAGTGCGGGAAGCACAGCCCAGGTCAGGGCTGGCGCACTGTGGGCAGGGCAGCCCCGGTTGGGACTGGAGGCAGCAGAGCTGGAAGCCAAGAGCGCAGTCCTGGCCTGGCAGTGGGAAGCACAGCCCTAGCCTGGGCTGGAGGCAGTGGGGCGGCCCCTGTCCAGGGCTGGTGCAGTGGGAGGAGGGCTGGAAGCAGCTGGGCAGGCAGTACGGAGCACAGCCCCAGCTCGGAGCAAAACCCTACACCCGGGTAGGGAGCCTTGACCTCCCCTTGTCTGGCAAATTCTGTGGTTCGGGACCACTAAGGTCCCAAGGGTGCTGGACAAGGGCAGTTCAACTTGTGCTTGATATTTATATAGCACTTTACACATTCCAGATGACAAATACAGATCAACCAATTGATAATCATAACATTAATGTAAAAGTAAGTTGCTAAATAACACAAAGAGGGAAACTAACTACCTTGCCTATGGCCACAGAGTGAGCCAATGTGTAAATTCCTCTAACAGACCTTCTAAAAGCGCTCGGGGCACCATACAAATGAACTCAATTTTCTACACTCATGCATAAAATTAGTTTTATCTACTTAAAAGGGAACATACATCCTTCTTATTGTGTCTCCCGCTTTCCATAGGTTTGTAATTCCTTGCTCTACCATTTGTTAAAAAGCTAACTTTGTTTTTACGTGGGCTGGGAATTTCTAAAGTGCCTAAGAAACGTAGGAATTATTTAACAGACGTTTTCAAAAATCTCACCAATAATATATACTAATAAACACTATTATTAATTATTTATATTATGGTAGTACATAGGGCTTCAGTCACAGATTAGAGCCCTATGTATCAGGCATCAAGTACATCTGTTTCCTTTACTTTCCTGTGTTTGTGACAATTTTGTTCAAGTCAGCTTAGCTTTAGGGAAGGGCTGATGTGGAGTAACGAGGAGTAACGGTAACTCCTAATTCGAACTACCTACTCCGTGCCGCGTGTAGCCACGGGCACGGAGTTCGACCTAAGGGGATTTAAAAATGGCGCCCGCCCGGCAAGATGCAAATGAAGCCCGGGATATTTAAATCCCGGGCTTCATTTGCAACTTCGAATGCCTACATTAACCACCCTAGTTCGAACTAGGGTGGTAGTGTAGACATACCCTAAGTTCCTTCTGTACCCAAAAATTCAATGAAGAGCTGTCCAAAAGAAAGGGAAAGCAGGGTGGGTATAGAATAACTAGAGGAACACACATCTCTTGCAAAAGGTGAGCAACACTTTCTTCCTCCTCAAGCAGCATCCCTGCAGGTGCTCACTCCACTAAGCATTAACTTCACAGGCAGGAAGGAGCTCTGGAATCAAGTCCAAAACTGAAGGCAGTATAGCAGAGCCAAGTGTCACATCAGATCTGGTGAAGTGAACCATGGCAGAAGTGGTGACACCAATGGCTGAAGTAATTTGAGTTGACTCCCTTCTGCTGTTTGTAATGCATGTGGTATTCCTATCAAGCAGGTTGATTCTAGGCCTGTGAACCACAGAGCTAAGTCTAGAAATAGAGGGCCCCCAGGTAGGGGTGAAGCATCCGACCTACATCCTGGGGGAGAGAAGAGGGAAAGTCAGAAGTATGAATGCCTGTTTGACACAAAGGCGAAGCAGGTAAGAATATTAAACTTGCCTCAGCCAGGTTCGTACTGTGAGGATAGCCCTGAACTTGTGCTGCCTAATCTTCTTCATCACTCTTAGAATTAGTGAAGCTGAAGAGAATGTGTAATCCAGGGAAGGAGAAAAGCATCTCCTCAGTGAAGAAACCTAGGCCTTCTCTTGAGCAAAACAAGGGGCTCTTCTTGTCGCTGAATGCAGCAAACAAATCCACCTGCGGGAGACCCACCTTTGGAATATCCCGTGAAGAATATCAGAGTCCAACTCCTACTCGTAGTCCTGGAAGAAGTGCCTGTGGTGCATATCTGCTGTGAGATTCTAGGCTCCAGGAAAGTAAATTGCAGAGATCTGGATCAGATATGTCATACATCAGTTCCATAAATGTACAGCTTTGGTGCACACGGAGGGGGATCTTGCTTCTCCTTATTGAAGTATAGCATGCAAGCCACGTTGCCTATCATGATCCTAACTAATTCATCTTTCAGGAGGGTAGGAACTGAAGGGAAGCCTACTAATTGCCAACTACCTACAACAGATTGATTTGAAGACTTGTTTCCTAAGACTACCATCTGCCCTGATCTGTGAATGTATTAATCCCATCCGTGCATACACTGTCACACAGTTATTGTCACAGCTGAGCAGAGGAAAAGGATGCCAATGAAAATACTGCATTGATCCTTCCATCAGTCCACAAAGTTCTTTACTTGAAAGGGAACTGTAACCAGTTTGTCCAGCCTGTCCCTAGTTGAGAAACAAGTTCTCCTGAACCAGCCCTGAAAACATCAGCGGCATAATCTTGCAAGCTCAGTCATGAAAACATGCTGTCCAGCGTGGATAAAAGTAGATGATTTTAAAAAAAATTTTAAAAATTAAAATTAATATTTGATTTAAATCAGATGTTGATATTTTTAAAGTTATCAATAAAATGCTAAATCTTTCATTTAAAAATAATAGTTGCAATTTAATCTCATCACAACATGCTGCACTTACATTAAAGTCCCATAAAAAATGAATTAATGGTTCTAGTCTGTCCATCTTAATGACTAGCTCTTGTTTCTTCAAAGTTTTAGACTTTCAATTTCTGTTTCTCAGCAGACTAAAAAGTAGCATGTATAAAGAAAGAAACAAGCTAGATAGGATTGTTTTTGTTCCGTTCTTATATGGTGGTGGACCTTGACCAACCATGGCAGAAGAATAAAGGCACTGTCTTAAGACAGAGAGACAATATATAGCAAAGGATGGAGGCAGCATAAAAAGAAACAGTGAAGTAGACTGGAAAGAAAAAGGGAAGCCATTATTCAGCACACACGGAACTTCTTATATTCTCCCACAGTTTTGCCACAGAAAAGCTGTTATGGCTTCTGGGCATAAGACCGACCCAATCTGGGAATATTCTGAAGCAATTTGTTCCCTAGGTGAAAAAGGAAAACACATCAAGCAATGCAAGAAGATGAAGCAGGGCCTAGCTGCAGGAATAAACCATCATAAGAAAAATTGCTTATTGAGAGAAAATTATGTGGATGAAGATGTGGATATGGCTGAGTGATTCTCTCTCTGCCTTTCAGTGCAAGTGTGATTTGACAAATAAATTCCCAAGCTGTTTGCTATGTTGAGTGTTGCTAGAAATAAAAAGTTTAGTTTAACTAATCCTTATGGCTTGTTTAATTAGTTAACTAAGTTTAGACTCCATCACCCAAGTATACAATATAGAAAGCTACAGCAAGAAAAATCTAGAGTTGCCATCTTTCCCAAGGGAACCCAAATCTGTATTTGTTTTCTCAAAAAACAGATGTGTCAGTGAGTTCAATAGGGCTTACTCCACAATTAAGTGCACTCTAAGCACAGTCAGTCTTTGCTTTTTTGGTAACTTGGAATTGGGTCTGCATCCTTGCTGAAAAAAATGTAAAAGATTAACTGAATAATAGAGTGTGAGAAGAATAGAGAAGCCTGACTATTCAGAATCATTTTTTAATTTTGTTTCAGGATCCCATTTAAGCATAAAGACTTAAACTATCTATCTGCTACAACTTAACTGTCATCCGTAGGTATTTTTAGCAGCAGTGCAGCAACTAAACATATTTCAGACAATAAAGTGTGAGTAGCATGCAAAAGATTTCAAACATCCAGGAAAATCACCACCATGAATAGGTTTGTAGTAAGGACCAGGTAATACAAACAAGACACCATAGATGAAGACTGCTCAGTTCATTAATGCCACAAATTCTCCTTTTCACATTGTTAACAACAAACAGCTTTACTGACATGGTTGTGTCCTTATGATCAGGCTACACTCCACCTGGTAGAGCAGACACTGGTGGAAGGTATATAAGAAGGAACAATGTGCAAGAAATACTGAGGGTATATTTGACAGTTTGATGAGTGGAGCAAGGTACACAATGGTCCAGTAATATGTGCCTGTGTGACAACAGAAGATGGGGTTGCATATCTTTCAGAAACAAGATACATTGGGAAATGCCTGAAAAAGAGAATTTTTTTTTAAATGGCAGTGCAAGCTGTAATCAACTGTGGACAAAACTTCAGTTGCCAAGTGCACAGTTTTTTCCACAGACAACGCTGCAAATCTAAGGATCATCCTTCCATTTCTTCTCTAAGTATCTTTGCCATATTTGCAACATTTTCTGTGGAAAAAGATAACATATGGTTGCAGTGCCCATTTAATGCATCTTTTAGCCAAAAACGTATATACGTCTTTTCCAGGAATAAAAGAAAATGTTGAAGTCACAAAATTCTTCTGTAACAACCATTTTGCTTCAGCTTCACTGAAGAGAGGAGGAGGATCCAAACTAATTCTCCCGCAGAATGTTTGATGGAATTTTGTGGTTGACTGTTTTGAACGATTCTTCACAAATTGGCATATTCTCATAAAATTTTATGAAGAAACCCATGATTAATTGGTGGAAGTATTTCATCCAAAGTATCTAACATTGGATTAGAGATGAATGTAGATAATCAGTATGCTGAAACCTATTATCCTTGGATTTAAACAACAGAGAAATTTCTGCTGTATTGCTGATTATTTGGAAGGCACTTCAAGAGACACCGGTGAAAGAAAAACCTCACCAGAAAATTAAACTGCAGGCAGTAAAAATCAAACATTAACTCCGCCTCCTTTTCTTGTGAACTCTCTTAACCCCGGATATAAAGATGACAAACCTCTAAATATGATGATGATGATGATGATGCATGGGCAGCTCAAAATCACTCCTCAGTTATGCCAGTTACAATAAATTTCAGGGCTGAAGCGAAACCATATAATCAGTAAATGTTTACTAATGATGTTTTGTACAAAGTCGCTCCCCTGAATTGGAGGGAATCATTAGCCAAAGCACCTTAAAACAGAGTTCCTTCAGTTGCTAATAGGGATGTTAAGATGCATTTAAGAACCGTGTAACCGCAAAAAATTTCAGCAATTACAGGGTTACACGTGGGGTGGCGGTTGGCTCCTGCCTGCCCCTCACCGCGCTGCTGCCTCCTACAAGCAGTAGCAGGAGGTGGAGGCCCACAGGCAGCTCCCCAGGAACCAGTGTGCACCAGGAGCCAGCTTTTAAGCTATCCTCCTTCCCTCAGCCCCCTGATACTGCTGCCTCTGGGTATGTGGCTGGATTCCACGTACTTTGATTCAAGTTTCCCCGCCATCCCCACAGTGGGAGGCCAATGGGAGAAAATGCTCCTGTCGTCTTCCCTTACTCCTTGTAGGAGCAGGAGACCAGTCACTGACAGGGGCACCCTCTGAATTCCATTTAGAAGGTCTTAACTACACCCACAATCAAACTCTGGTAGATTGATCGCAGTAGGGTCGATCTTCCATTGAGCAAAGACATGAACCTAGACTACTGTTGTCTCACTCTCTGGATCGTCACCTTGTTGAGGTGAGTGGGCTTGCGCATTCCAATGAACCAGAGAGCATTACCGTAGGGAGTCCTTTACTCTCGGTAGGGTCAACCATAGCGGCAAGGTTAAGAGGGAGGGATCAGACGAAGAACGATCCTAAAAGTTCTCAACAGCAGAACAAGCGCTGACTATTTAACATCGACACAGCTGCCCTGCCAGAAACGCATAGACCAGAAGGAGGACAGCTAAGAGAAGAAGGTGGAGGGTACACCTTTTTCTGGAAAGGAACCCCAAAGGAAGAAAAATAAATTCATGAAGTAGGATTTGCCATCAAGAACAAACTGAAAAAGATCCTATCAGAAGTCCCTCTCAGTATCAATGAGCGTCTCATGACTTTCCACTTGAAGCTTACCAAAAACCTACGGGCAATTGTCGGGAGTGCTTACGCACCAACTTTAGACACCAAAGATGATGTGAAGGAGAAGTTTTATACCCAACTGAACAGACCCAAAGACATCCCCAAAGAAGACAAGATTATTCTTCCGGAAGATTTCAATGCCAGGGTCGGAAGAGACGCGAACCTCTGGCAGACCACCACTGGAAAAGAAGGAGTCAGCAATAGCAACTCCAATGGAGTGCTCCTCCTTACAAAATGCACGGAACACAAGCTTGTCATCACAAACACCTTCTTCCTCCAGAAGAACAGATTTAAGACCTCATGGCAAAATCTTCAATCAATGCACTAGCACCTTATAGATTATGTCATCATATGCTCTCGGGATTGGTGTGATCTCCTTTTCACATGTGCAATGACTAGCGCTGATGACTGCTGGATCAATCACAGCCTCATCCGATCCACGTCACTAGACAGAGAACTCAGAAGAAACTGATCCGACGAAAGATCAACGTACAAGGCTTGAAGGACCCCAACAGACGAAGTCACTTCCAGATAGCGCTCCAAAGGAAGCTGCCGACAGTACACCCTGAAGACGTGGAAGAACACTGGTGTCAATTGAAAAATGCCATCACTGAAGCTTGTGGAGAAACCATTGGCTACCAATCCAGGAAGCATCAGGACTGATTTATGAGAATTATGTGGAAATTGAATGTCTGATTGAGGTAAAAAGGGAGCATTTTTACGAGCTCCTGAACTGCCCCTCCACCATAGTCCCAGAATCACCTGACCGAATCCCTCAGCAACCATCTAGGGATGATCTTGCAATACTTCCTACCCTGAACGAGGTCTAAGCTGCCATCAAAGAGATGAAGAGCAACAAGGCAACTGGACTAGACGGAATCCCCGTCAAAGTCTTCAAAGACAGCGGGCCAGAGCTCCACAAAACTCCATTTCCTGATTCTCAAGCTCTGGAATAGGGAGAAGATACCACGAGAGTTCAAAGACACACTGGTCATCAATCTCTTCAAGAAGGGTGACAAATCGGACTGTGGAAACCACCGCAGCATCTCCCTCCTGGCAACAGCAGGGAAAATCTTAGCTCAAATCTTTGCCAATCGACTCTTGCCACTCCCAGAAGAAATTTTTCCAGAGTCCCAGCGTGGCTTCTAATCATTCCGAGGAACAGTGGACATGATCTTCACTAGCAACAAGGAGTCCTGTGGCACTTTATAGACTAACAGATGTATTGGAGCATAAGCTTTCGTGGGCAAAGACCCACTTCATCAGATGCATGTAGTGGAAATTTCCAAAGGCAGGTATAATGATGCAGACCAGAATAAGGCTAGAGATAACCAGGTTAATTCAGTCAGGGAGCGTGAGGCCTACTTCTAGCAGCTGATGTGGAGGTGTGAACACCAAGAGAGGAGAAACTGCTTTTGTACTTGGCTAGCCATTCACAGTCTTTGTTTAATCCTAAACTGATGGTGTCAAATTTGCAGATAAACTGTAGCTCAGCAGTTACTCTTCGAAGTCTGGTCTTGAAGTTTTTTTGCTGCAGGATGGCTACCTTTAAATCTGCTACTGTGTGTCCAGGGAGATTGAAGTGTTCTCCTACAGGTTTTTGTATATTGCCATTCCTAATATCTGATTTGTGTCCATTTATTCTTTTACGTAGGGACTGTTCAGTTTGGCCGACATATATAGCAGAGGGGCATTGCTGGCACAAATGGCGCATATTATATTGGTTGATGTGCAGGTGAATGAACCAGTGATGGTGTGGCTGATCTGGTTAAGTCCTGTGATGGTGTCACTGGTGTAGATCTGAGGGCAGAGTTGGCACCCAGGTTTGTTGCATGGATTGGTTCCTGAGTTAGAGTTACTGTGGTGCGGTGTATAGTTGCTGGTGAGAATTTGCTTCAGGTTGGCGGGTTCTTTGCCCACGAAATCTTATGCTCCAATAAATCTGTTAGTCTATAAGGTGCCACAGGACTCCTTGTCGCTTTTGCAGATCCAGACTAACACGGCTACTCCTCTGATACATGATCTTCACTGTTTGGCAACTGAAAGAAAAATGTTGTGAATAAAATCAAGCATTATACATGAGTTTCATCAACCTGATCAAGGCATTCAATTCAATCAATTGTAGTGCCCTGTGGACCGTCCTCTCAAAGACTGGTTGCCCCAAAAAATTCGTCTGCATCCTGAGGGTGCTTCATAACAACATGACTGTCACTGTCCTGAATAACAACGGATCCCAAAGCAACCCCTTTGAGGTCAAAACAGGAGTCAAACAAGGCTGCGTCATTGCCCCACCGTTGTTCTGCATCTTCATCGCTATGACCCTCCATCTCATTGATGGCAAGCTTCCAGATGGTGTGAAGATTGTCTACAGAATGAATTAGAAGCTTTTCAATCTCAGGAGACTGAAGGCCAAAAGCAAGACATCCACAACTTCGATCATGGAGTTCCAATACGCGGATGACCATATGGTCACTGCTCTTTCCCCCACAGCTCTTCAGACCATCTTAAGCGCCTTCGCTGAAGCATACGAGAATCTCGGCCTCACACTGAACGTCAAAGAGACCAAGGTGCTCCATCAACCCTCGCCAAAGGGACAATCTCATGTACCATCCATTAAAGCCAACAGAAAACTGCTGGAAAACATGGAGCATTTCCCGTACCTTGGAAGTCATCTCTCTGCCAAAGTCGACATTGACACAGAAATCCAGCATCACCTGAGCTGCGCAAGCTCTGCTTTTGTCCGCCTGAGACGAAGGGTCTTTGAGTACTGGGACATCAGTGCCAAGACAAAGCTCCTTGTGTACCATGTGGTGGGTGTTCCAATACTGCTGTATGCATGTGAAACCTGGACAACATATAAGTATCACCTGAAGGCACTTGAACAATATCATCAACACCACCTCAGGAGAATCCTAAATATCCCTTGGGAGGACAGGTGCAAGAATACTAGCATCCTGGAAGAGTCAAACATGACCAGTATTGAAGATATCATCTACCAACAACTTTGCTGGACTGGTCACATAGTCCGGATGCCTGATCAGAGCCTCCCAAAACAGATTCTGTTTTCCGAGGTGAAGAAAGGAAGGATGGAGGTGCGCTGGGGGCCAGAGGAAGCCATTTAAGGACATGTTGAAGGCAAACATGGAAAAATGCAGCATCTGTGTTGACACTTAGGAGAACCTTGCCCAGGACCGTCCCCAGTGGAGAGCGCTAATCCGTGAGGGGGTGGCGCAATTTGAGAGGTCCCGCCACAGCGCAGATGAGGAGAGGTGGAGAAGGAGAAAAGAGCAGCAAAAACTGCCTCGTGTCCCTCCAATAGCCACCAGCACCTGCCCCTTCTGCAATAAGACCTGTGGCTCCAGAATCGGGCTGGTCAGCCATCAATGGATCCACAAATAGGAGGGTGACAGGAAGATGCCCTACTCATTATCGAGTGACCGCCGAAAGAGACTGTTGTTGTTGGCTGCTCACTGTGATGGTGTCTTTGAAAACATTTTGTTCCTGGTTTTCCATCAAGACAGTAGAAAGTAGCCTAATGAACTCCTTTCAGAACTTCTCTATATCAAAGGTAGCAGTGCAGGGCAGCAGGCAGCCTCTCTGCAAGGGGAGCTACTTTTAAACTGGCTCCCCTCACGGACCAGCTCCGCATGACACCCTGAGCTGCTGCCTCCGATAGAGAGGCAGCAGCATGGGCAGGCAGGGGGCTCCCCGGGAGTGGTGCCAGATTGCACTGGCTGCCGGCCCTGCCCTCAGGGACTATAGACTAGTTGAGTAACCGCAAAGATTTCATGCAGTTACTTCACTATTCAATTAAGCGATATCTAACATCTCTACCCTTCACCTCCATCTGCCCAAGACAGTGAGCCCAGGGTAGGGGCATATGGAGGAAGGGGGAAGGAGGAAAGGTGAAGTCTGCCATAGTGAAAAGTGGGAGGAACATGGCCCCTTCCTACTTCCACACCCTCCCTTGGTCCATGTGTTTCGGCACCACTGGCTTGAGATACTAAACTACTAACCTAGTGGATATCCCTTGTCTTCACAGAAACACCTTAAACTTTTGTTAGTCTGTTGCAGATAAGTCACCTTGTACGTCAATAACATCATTTACACTAATAACTTTGAGATGCAATATAATCAGAAATGTAATCTATTATACCCTCTGGCATAAATAATTTGCTTAATGAACATTATACATATATTCTGAGGGGTTGCTGTGGGAGACATTGAAGAGAGTTTAGCAAAAGGTATGCAAACAACACTGGCACTTTGTGGCATTCTTGCAATCTTAAAAAAAAACCCAACACTATTGTTCTCCAGTAATGGTCTCAACTGGTAAATTTACACTGTACCTTAGTTCTCGATTGCATTAAACTATAAAAATCTATCCATCTCTCTGTCCAACTCTGTTTTAAGGTTTTATGTTGCCAGCCCTTGCCTTCATATCTGAATACCCTCCACATAAAATATACAGTAATAGAAAAGTCTCTACAGCAGGGGTGGGGAACCTTTTTGGGTCAGGGGCCACACACAAGGAAGAAGAAGAAAAAAAAAAAAAAGACAAACCTCAGTGACAAGGCCCCGATTGAGGAGAAAGACACTCCCCACATTCCCCTTGCCCACCAGAGCCATGGGGGGCCCAACCTAGTAAATTTTGTGTGCTCTAGACCCACAGGGGAGAAGCGTGGGAGCTAGAGTGCAAGCACAGGTTCCCCAATGCTGAGGGGGACCCTGAGCCTAGGGGACCGTATCCAGGAAAGCCGGGGACTGCAGCCAGCTCCTGGGCCTGCGGTTTCCCAACCAGGCTCTAGAAGACTTCATAAAATCTCTGGCTGTCTTCCACTTGGGGAGACGTGTGGGGGGTTTTTTTGTATGTAGTTTGACATGGGTGGTGAAGGGGAGACTTTCCCCAGAAAATGTAGTTTCAAAAGACAGTGTATAATATACATAACCATTTTGTTTTGTATAAAAGTCACATGCAGTGAATTTTACACATTGTAAATGCTTAATAGGCCTCAGACTAGAAGGGATCCTTGTGATCACCTGATCTGTACAACACAAAGCTACAGGAGTTTCCTGAATTAATTCCTGTTTAAACTAAGAGCATGCCTTTTAGAACAATATCCAGTCTTGCTATGATGGACAATCTACTACATCATTAAATAAGTTGTTTTAATGTTTAATTATTGTTAAAAATCTTTATCTTATTTCCAGTATTAACTTGTCTAGTTTCAACATCCAGCCACTGGATGTTTTTATAACCTTCCCTGCTAGATTGAAGAACCCATTTTATTTACCACGTAGCTACTTATAAACTGTGATCAAATCTCTCCTTAATTTATTTCTGAATAATAATACAACTGAAAGTTATTTCTTTTTATCAGGTTCTGTGTATTAAAATTTGACCCATGGACACTGATAGGTTTAATAATATGTTGCAAGTGCAAGAGCATACATTCAATCTCCAAACAACCTAAGAGGGCTTGACTTTTCTACAATTACAATTACTGACAACTTGAGTTAGTAATTTCACTTAAAAACTGCTCTCAGATAGACAGACTCACAATCCTCTTCAGAGGTAGGTTCTCTCAGATACCAATCAAAACAAAGTGTCTGGCAGCGCATTTCCCATACTGTGGGAAAACAACTTTTTTTTTTCCTTTTTCTGTACAAACAGAAATCAAAATGATCATTCAAGGTCACAGGTTTTCCATAGCTCTGGATGACAGATTGCCAAATATAAAGTATTTTGTTCACTACGTTAGGAAATGTATCTTTTAAATTGTCAGGTTTACATTAGCTCAGATATCCTTCCTTAGGCCAATAAAAATCTTCCACCTCTAGCACGCGGCGTTACCTTTGTTAGCAGGAGAGCACTTTGGCTATACGTACTTGTATCAGGAGAATAAAGAATCTTTTGAGAGTTTGCAAATTTAAATTGATTCCTTCTCCTATGTTGTCTATGTGGGTTATGGCTTTCTTATTTTTCATATTTAAAAACTGGAAAAAAAAGAATTACTACACTATGAGCTCAACGCTTCAATCTAAATGGAGGAGATACAAAGGGTAAGAGCAGGGGCAGATAAAATATGGCCTGCGGGCCAGATCCAGCCTACCACGCCTCTGGATCCTGCCTGTAGTCCGCTGTGACCCTCAATCAGGCTCCCTGCCTGCCATAGCTTCAAGCCACTCAAAGGAGCCAATTGTTGGGGTTATATGCATCTAAGCGCAGCATGCCCTTTGTGGGGGGAGGAAGATTTGGCATGCTGCCCCCACCCCTAGCACAATCATTGCAGCACCCATTGGTCTGGGAGGGTATGTCTACACTACCACCCTAGTTCGAACTAGGGTGGCTAATGTAGGCATTCGAAGTTGCAAATGAAGCCCGGGATTTAAATATCCCGGGCTTCATTTGCATCTTCCCGAGCGCCGCCATTTTTAAAAGTCCCCTAGTCCGAACTCCGTGCCCGCCGCTACACGCGGCACGGAGTAGGTAGTTCGAATTAGGTTCTCTAATTCGAACTACCGGTACACCTCGTTCCACGAGGAGTAACGGTAGTTCGAATTAGAGAACCTAATTCCAACTACCTACTCCGTGCCGCGTGTAGCCGCGGGCACGGAGTTCGGACTAGGGGACTTTTAAAAATGGCGGAACCCGGGAAGATGCAAATGAAACCCGGGATATTTAAATCTCGGGCTTCATTTGCAACTTCGAATGCCTACATTAGCCACCCTAGTTCGAACTAGGGTGGTAGTGTAGACATACCTGGAGGGAGTTGTGACCTTGAGATGGGGGGCATGTAGAGGGTGATGTGGGGCAGGAGGTGGGGTGCATAGGAGGCATTTACATAGGCAGCTCCTGGCCAGCAGCCCAGTGGGACTCTCAGGCAGGCTCCCTGCCTGCCACAGACCAGGCCACTGCTGGGGCTACGTGCCTGAGACACCCACTGGGCTGCTGGCCAGGAGCTGCCTATGTAAATGCCTCCTGACACACTCCACCTCCTGCCCCATGTCACCCTCTACATGCTCCCCTCCCCAAGGTCACAACTCCCTCCCAGGCCCTGCACCCCCTTCTACATCCCTCCCCTAGGCCAGAATCCTCTCCTGCACCCATACCCTGTCCCAGACACTGCACCCCGGCTATACCTCCATCCCCTGCCCCACGTTAAAACCCACACTCTGTACCTCACCCATAAGAACATAAGAATGCCATACTGTGTCAGACCAAAGGTCCAGCTAGCTCAGTATCCTGTCTTCCAACAGCGGTCAATACCAAGTGCCCCAGAGGGAATGAACAGAACAGGCAATCAAGTGATCCATCCCATCATCCATTCTCAGCTGCTGACAGAGGCTAGGGACTCCATTCCTACCCATCCTAGCCACTGATGGACCAATCCTTCATGAATTTATCAAAGTTCTTTTTTTAACCCTGTTGTAGTTCTGGTCTTCCCGACATCCTCTGGCAAGGAGTTCCACAGGTTGACTGAGGTCACCTCTGTTAATGCCACCCTCAGGCTGCTGGGGAGGTAGGGAGACTGAAAGGGAGACTATCCTGCACTCACTCTGGGCAGCTGCAGCTCCTATGTGCAGCAGGACTGGGGCTACCTTTCACTTCCTCCCTACTCCACACACACCTGAGGAAGCAATGGTTCCTGCATCTTGTGGTGCTGGATCTAGCTCTCTGCTCAAGGTCCACTCAGGTTTTAGCCTATCTACCCCTCCAGAGGCAGAGACTAACAATCCATGCACTTCCAGGCGCCGGGGGGGGGGGGGGGGGGGGGTGTCACAAAAGAGTACCTACCATGGGGAGTCATGACACATATGTTGGGAACCACTAGTGTTAAAAAAGCACAAATTACCCAGAGGCAGCAAAAAGGCACTTTTTTTGCAGATACTCATTCTGTCTCAGACCCCCTCAACCCTGGGATTTGAGTGAGCAACAAATTAACCACAGGTACACCTTTTTATCTTAGTTAGTATGTAAATACACTTGTCAATTATATCACCCTTTAAGCCCTAATTGAATAATGTGAACACCCATATAATGCATAATCATGAGTATGTGATGAATATAACCATACCCGCGCCTGTTTACAGCTTTTTAGTTGATGATGGCCATTTTCACATCACGAAACTCCTTGAATCAGTAACTTACAAGGGGGAAAGGATAGGTGACCCTGACTGTATACTTCAGAGTGAATGGGAACAGATAAGGGGGTAAGGAAGATAGCATGGTTAACACATAGACTGTTCATGAAAAGTCTCATCCTGGATACAACTGTAGCTTATCTATCATAAGGAAACAGAAGAGGAAGTTACCCACCCTGTGCAGTAATGACACTTCTTCGAGGTGCGTCTCCCCCTGTGGGTGCTCCACTTCAGGTGTCGGGCTCATCCCAGCGCTGCAGGTCGGAGTGTCGTCAGCTGTGGTTCAGCCGGACCGCGCATGCGGGGTTGGCGCATGGTGTTTGCACCGTTTGTGAGCTTGCGCGCAATCCGACTCCCGCCAGTTCCTCCTAATCGGATCACTCCTGAAAAACATAAAGAAGAGACTCCAAAGCGGGGAGGAGGGCGGGTCGTGAAGCACCCCCGGGGACACACACCTCGAAGAAGCGTCGTTACTGCACA
The DNA here is from genome assembly GCA_032595735.1 of Pelochelys cantorii. Taxonomy (NCBI): domain Eukaryota; kingdom Metazoa; phylum Chordata; order Testudines; family Trionychidae; genus Pelochelys; species Pelochelys cantorii. The sequence goes on from CM064326.1 coordinate 209,037,245, forward strand.
GGGTGAGTAACTTCCTCTTCTTCTTCAGGTAATGTCCCCGCGACTGCTCCACTTCAGGTGAGTACAGAGCTGTAGCTTCATCTGCGGAGGCAGGATCGGAGTCAAGAACTGGTTGCTGTGGACAGCACCGCGGAGGCCAGCGCTGATTCTCGGGCAATAGCGGCGATAGCATAGTGCTTAGTAAATGTTATGTCCGAAGACCATGTCACCGTACGGCGAATGTCTTGAATTGAGACTCCTTTGAGAAATGCTAGTGAAGTGGATGTTGCTCTGGTGGAATGAGCAGTAATTGGTCTAGCTATGGGCCTATGGCGTAAAGAGCAGCATGTTGTAATACATTTCATAATTATCTTAGAAATACTCTGTGAAGATGTGAAATACTCTGTGAATGATTGGCCCTTGTTTCTTCCCTCTGAACATAGGAGAAGTCGTTGAGATCGATGAAAAGAGTGAGTTTGTTCCAGGTAAAAAGCCAGTGCTCTGCAGACGTCTAACGTATGCAAACGAGCTTCTTGGGCAGAGGTATGTGGTTTGGGATGGAATGTCGGGAGTATTATAGGCTCGTTTATATGGAACTCCGAATTCACCTTTGGTAAAAAGTTGGGGTGAGGACGAAGTATTACCCCCTGGTTGGTAAACAATGTATATGGTGGGTTGGCCAAGAGGGCTGCCAATTCCAACCCGTTGAGCCGACATTATAGCTAGGAGAAAGGCAACTTTCATGGTGAGAGTAGGGATGCCACATGTAGCTAAAGGCTCAAATGGTGGGTAAGTGAGGGTGTCCAAAACTAACTCTAGATCCCATAGAGCAGGGGGCTTTCTGTGCGGGAGGTGTAAGTTCGTTAGCTCTTTCAGGAAGCGTTTAGTCATCGGGTGAGCCATTATTGAAAAACCCCCAATTGATTATCTGAATGCAGAAATCACCGAGAGATGGACCCTGATGGACGAGAGCCCCAAGTGGGAATGATGTAAATGGAGTGCATAATCCAGGATACGATGAACTGGAATAGACATTGCATCTAGCTCATTGGCCAAGCACCAAGAGTGGAAGCGATGCCATTTATAAAGAGTCACGTCTGCTATAGAGTAGAACTTGTTTCACCTCTTGTGAGCAAAGGATTTCTGTGCTACAGAACCACCTAGGAACCACGCCGTGAGGTGCAGTCAGTCGATTTGGGATTGTGCCATAGACAGTCCCTGTTTCGTGAGCAAGTTGGGTCGTTTGGGTAAATGATATGGTGGTTGGCAAGACATTTGTAAGAGGAGAGGAAGCCACGTCTGTCTGGGCCAAAATGGGGCTATGAATATCACCGTGGCCCTGTCCTCGATTATCTTCTCTATACTCTCGGGAGAAGTGGAACTGGAGGAAAGGCGTAGAGAAGATGGTGAGTCCAGTTTATCAGAAATGCATCTCCCAGGGATTTCGGCCCTAGGCTGGCTCTGGAACAGTATTTTGGGCATTTTGCATTGAGATGTGTCGCGAATAAGTCTATAGTGAGGCGTCCCCACCGCTGAAATAGGGAGTGGGTCACATCTGGGTTGAGTTCCCACTCATGTTGAGGAAAAAAATGTCTGCTCAAGGCATCTGCAATTGAATTGTCCTTGCCTGGGAGGTATGTGCCCACAATGGTGATTCCATGACTTATACACCAATTCCATAACTTCGTGGCCTCTTTGCAAAGGGATCTGGATCGGGCTCCACCCTGTCAGTTGATGTAGTAAACCATGGTAGTGTTGTCGGTAAAGACTTGAACTGTCTGGCCACGAATCCTCGGGAGGAATACCTTGCACGCATTGAATACTGCCCTGAGTTCCAGGAAATTGATATGGTGGAGAGCTTCTTGTGTATTCCATTGGCCTTGAGCGAATTCGCCCTCTCAGTGGGCTTCTCAGCCTAGGAGAGAAGCGTCCGAAGTGACTTGAACAGTAGGGTGCAGACGGTGGAACGGGACCCCGGAGAGCATGTTGACTGGAGAAGGCCACCACATCAGGGATTGTCACACCATTAATGGCAGCGGCACCTTTGGGCTGATGGACAGTGTCTACGTGAGGCTCTGTATTGTGTGGAATCTTTCCGAAGGAAGATAGGCCTTGGCCATTACAGACTCTAATCGTGCCCCAATGAACACGAGGGATCTTTGCGGTATGAGTGAGGACTTTGGGAAGTTCAGTACAAGGCCCAGATCCACGAATAAGTCTCTTGTGACTTCGGTGGCCCGAAGTATGTGCTCGTAGGTATGGGCCTTGATAAGACAGTCCTCCAGGTACGGGAAGATCATGATGCCCTGGCAATGGAGATACGCCGCAACCACCGAGCGCGTCTTGGAGAAGATCCTGGGTGCAGATGATAGGCCGAATGGGAGGACCTTGTATTGAAAGTGCTGCGTGCTGATGACAAACCTCAGGAAGCGTCTGTGAGCTGGGTGTATTGTCACGTGAAAATACGCATCTTGCAAATCGAGGGACGTGAACCAATCTCCATTGTTCAATACTGGGAAGACAGACATTAGAGTCACCATCTTGAATTTTTGTTTCCTGAGGTACCGGTTGAGATTTCGAAGATCCAGGATAGGTCTCCATCCTCCCGATTTCTTCTCGGTGAGAAAATAACGGGAGTAGAATCCCTTGCTCTGGAACTGTTCGGGCACCGCTTCCACTGCCCCAATCTCTAGGAGTTGGAGAACCTCTTGCATTAAGAGGGTCTCGTGAGATGGGTCCCTGAAAAGGGACAGGGTTGGGGGTGGGGGGGGAGGTGGGAGAACGGGAGAGATGGGGAATGGAGTATCCTGATGTTATTAATTCCCGGACCCAGCAATCCGTGGCGATGGCAAACCATCTGTGCTGGTAAGGTCTCAGTCGGTGGTGAAACAACTTCTGTGATTCCGGCAGATACGTTAACGGAATGGTTCGCAGTCCCTCGACAGGACCATCAAACTTGCTGCCTGTTGTTCTGAGGATTGGAAGTTCTTCCGGTTTGCGGTCTACACTTTTGCTGTCGTGGTCTACCACGTTGTTAATGCTGGTCGTGTTGTCTATATCTGGGCACTATATACTCGAGGGTCCTCTGCTTGAACTAAGGTGTGTGACGTTTATGACGATAGGGAGGTGTGTACATCCCTAGTGTTCTTAGGGTAGCTCTAGAGTCTTTTCTGGACTGCAGCACTTGATCAGTTTTTTCCGCAAAAAGCCCCCGACCTTTGTTTGTAAGTCCTTAGGTACTGATGCCATCTGCAACCAGGAGGACCGCCTCATGACCGCTGATGTTGCCGTGGCACGTGCTGCCACATCAGCAATATCCAGGGAAATTTGCAAGGCCGTTGTTGAGGCCGTGTTGCCTTCCTGGACTACTGCTTTTACGAGCTGCCATTTGTCTTCAGGCAAGTGCTCTAATACAGCTACCATCTTCGAATAATTATCGAAACTATGGTTGGAGAGGTGTGCAATATAATTTGCCATTCTTAGTATAAGTGTGGTGGAGGAATAAACCTTCCGTCTAAAAAGGTCTAATCATTTGGACTCCTTGTCAGCCGCAAAGTTTCTGTGCTGTGATGTCTTAGATTTTTGTTGTGCTGCATCAACAACTAAAGAATTTGGCTGCGGGTGCATGAACAAGAATTCCATCTCCTTCAGGGGGAAGAAATATTTCTTGTCTGCCCTCTTATGTATGGGCTGGGACGATGCAGGTGTTTGCCAAATATTGTCCGCAATCTCTAGGATTGCCTCATCAAAGGGTAGTGCCATTTTGGATTTCTGAGACTGATGGAGGTTCTTCAGGAGGCAACGCTGTTTCTGTTGAATTTCCACCACGTGTAGCTCCTGGAATTCCACCACTCTTTTGAAAAGTTCATGAAATTGACAAATGTCATCTACCGGGGAAAACGGCATTGTCCGGCGAGGAAGAAGATGGGTCCGTTGGAGATTGTACCTGGGGCTATGTTTGTTCCGGTGCAGTTACCGGCACTGGTTCCAGTTGTCTCGGAGGAAAAACATCATCTCCAGATGGTGTAGGTGGTCGAGTGGAAGCCTCCGGTGGCGTTGGTAGCCTGGAGTTGCCGTGAGAGTGACGCCGATCACGGCGTGGAGACCTAGAAGAAGAGTGTCCCGAGGAATAGACGTCGGTAATGGTAGTCTCGATGATGGCGATATTGGTCGTGATGATAACGTCTAGGTGAATAACCTGGTGAGTATCGTCTTCTGGAGTCATGACGGTACGTAGAGGAGGACGAGCGTGTAGGTGACCTCGGAGAGCAAGATCGGCGCCTGGCATATGATGATGAACGGGAATGCCTGAAGTATTGCTGACGTGACGGTGAGTATTGTAGAGAACGCCTGTGATGTTGTGAGATAGGCGCGGTGCATGTTTCTTGCTGAAGCAACTCGGAAAATACAGAGGCCGGTGATAGCAGCTGGGGAGAGAAGACCATGGGTTCTGGGCTTGGAGAGGGGGTTATTATCCTCCTAGACTTGTGCTTACCCTTTCCCCACACCGGTGACTGGCTTGCCCCAGATCTATGATGACTCGGTGCCGCAGCATGCCCTGTGAGAGGGTCTGGAGCAAGTCTGGTCGATGACTCAACTGCGCTCCAACGAGACTTGCTCGGTGCCGGCAGGATAGTCGGCGTCGATGATCCGCTCAGCGACGGTGCCGAAGACGGTGCTGGGGACAACTGCTGTGAGCCCGGTGCCGGGGCAATCGGTGCCAGAGCAGTCGGTGCCGCAACTGCTGAAGCCGATGCCTGCGCCCTCGGTGCCGACAGAGGTGCGGACGGCACTGAGAAGTCATGGCCGTTAGTGCCGAAGACTCTTCCTTAGCGGGAGCCGGGGCCAATTCAGGTCTTAGAAGCACCACCAGTGTCAATGCTGACCCCCTATGAAGGGAGGGGCTTGGATCCGAGACACTACGGCTTGACTTATGACGTTCGGCATGCCGAGGTAACCTGATTCCTGAGGTACCTGGCTTATCACTCACGCTCTTAGATGTAGACAATGAGCGGAGAAGCGACTTTTTGCCCACTGCTGGGGCCACAGACATGGATGGCCTGGGCGACTCAGCGTCAGCAGGCTGGAGGGCTTTGCTGAAAAGGAGCAGTTTTAACCACATCTTGCAGTCCCGCCTGGCTCGGGCAGTCAGCTTTGTGCAGTATGGGCATTTTGGGGGGGGGTATATGACCCTCGCCCAAGCACTTAATACACAGAGTGCCCGTCAGACGCTGGCATTGCGTCACGGCACTGCGCACACTTTTTGAAGCCGGGGGAAGCCCGCATGATGAACTGAGGAGAAAATTTTTTTTTTTAAACTAACATGGGGTAACAAGTAATAAACTAACTAACTAACTATGAACTATTAACTAACTAAACAAACTATTCTACAGATTTCGCTGATAGGTTTGAGGAGAAAGGAGTTGCTCCATCTGTGACCGTGAATGGTTAGGAGGAACTGGCGGGAGCCGGATTGCGTGCAAGCTCACAAACGGTGGAACAGCACGCGCCGCCGCGCATGCACAGTCTGACTGAACCACAGCTGATGACTCTCCGACCTGCGGCACCGGGACGAGCCCAACACCTGAAGTGGAGCACCCACGGGGACACTACCCGAAGAAGAAAAGGAGGAATCAAAGTCTATAAATCAGTAAAAGCAGTGTCTGCCCAAGCTGTACTCCCATCACCAGACCCCTTTTTTAACCCCTACACAGCCCAACAACTAGGAACAAGTTTCTCTGATGGACAATTGCATTACTGTCCACCGTGGAGCTTTTTACAGTTTCCTCTGAAGCAGATGGTTTTGGCTACTGTTAAGAGTCAGGACACAGGACTACATGGACCAGTGTTCTGAACCATAAGAAACATAAGTATCAATCACATGTTCATTATTTGACGACAGCATAGATGACCATATATGCATCCGTTCTGTTTGTCTGGTATCAAATGTTGCAGGAATCTTTTGCATCAGAGTGTCAGGGTACTGAGAAACAAATGAATGCACAATGCTGGCAATGTTCCACAAGACACCTATATTCCTTTGTTATTTCTGAGTGCAAACCAGAATTCAATTCTTCCTTTCGCACGGATGAATAATTCTTGTGTGTTTCTTACTAAATGTGTTGTTTTTTAAATATTTTTAAAGATTTATAATCATACTTATTTTTAAATATGATTTCATAAAATGTTCAGAACAACAATGGTTGAAAATCTAAGTAAAACAGTTCCCATCACAGCCTGCAACAACCACGATCACACACTGCCCATTACCTCTTTAATTTTGTCTCGCTTCTCTCGGATGTCCTTATCGGTTGGGTCTGCACTGTTTATCCCTATGAGGTTTGGTACTGGTACAGGTGGGAGCGGCTTGATGTCTTTCTTTTTCATCTCTTGGGCTACTTTGTTCTTTTCTGTCTGAATCTCCGCTCGAATCTCATCGCGAGATTTCTTCAGCTTCTCTTTTGCCTCCTCTAGAGCTTTTTCATGGTCTGCTCGGATCTTACTTCTCAGGCGTTCCTCTTCTTCTCTAAAGAAACAAACGCTAATCAGAGCCTGGTTTCATAAAGGAACCAACAATTGTGACAACCCTCCTTTAACAAGTAAAAGCCATATTCTGCACTGGCTTACTGTAGACAATTATGTTGACTCAAACAGACTTTCACAGAAATATTTCAGTATCGAATTAGTCCCAGTTCTCAAACATATACTACATTGTATTTTGCCACAGCTCCAACAGTAAATCTCAGTCTTTCTTTAGTGTCATATTTGTTCATGAACCATAAGAATGTTCATCTTTCTGGGGCAGTGACTGGTTATTGTAAATCATGTCTCAATATTTTCCCTTGCCTTTTTATTCAACAAATTTAGAAAGAAAAGGCCCATGTTCTCAATTTCATGTTCAGGCCTGACACATGTTTTCATAAATGCATCTCTCCTGATACACAGAACACACAGTTATGTTTAGGAATGACCAAATTTACACAAATACAAAGAGGGCTCTTCCCTTCCTTTTGCTCAACAAAGGGTTGAATCAACAATCTGTTTAATAAGCAACATAGCAAAACTTCAGTCACCCAAGTCATTCAAGCGACATGGCCTGCACAAACTACAGCTCCCAGCACTGCACATCCCGTCCTGATTTGAATGCCTTGTCATGAAAACCAAAGGTGGATCATTGTATCGTCAGAACTGCAGTTTTTGGAAGCAGCAAGGATACATTTGGACCTCTCACTTAAGGCCTTCCAGATTAGTTTTCATCCAACTATAAAGTGATTTAAAATTTTAAAGTCTCTATTTCGATACTCTCTGGCCTGGCAACATCCATGGTCCGGCATGATTTTAGTTAAATCAGATGTCCAATTATCATGGGTGTGGCCAAGTTTCCCACAATCCCATAAAGTTTGTTTACAGCCAACAGTCCTGGTTCTCAGTGTTCTGTTATTTAGCTCTAATTTACCCCTAAATATTTTCTAAAAGCCCAGTAAGCAGTGGAAGTGTTGATAATGCTGCTAGACAACATTTACCTTCCATGTTTTGGCAAATTCTCTCGTTCGGCACCAGTCAGGTCCCAAGGGTGCTGGACTAGAGAGGTTCAACCTGTATTACAGTCTGCTGCCACTATACAACAAATCACCTGCTTAGCCTTGTGAATAATCCAGTCCTCCGCAAATCCTGCCAAAATTAAATATGGATTCAGGTTGTTTACGTGCATACACTAGCAATAAAACCATAAAAATCCAGGATATCATTAGCCTAACCTTCATCCAACCTTTGCCACTAAATCTTAATTTCACCTTCTTCCTATTACCTTACCCGCATCCTACAATCCCACACAAAATGGGACAATGCAACATGTAGCATACAAAGCCTCGTCTCACTGTCTCCAACATCAGTGCCCCTAGTTTATGCCCCATTTTCCCTCATGCTTCCTCCACTCAATGCTGCTCTCCCATGCTCATCAACTCTAAGCTCCCCATGGTGCTGCTGTTTGGTGTACTGAAGAATCAGAAATGGGATTAAATACAGGGCTTAACTACATGGTGTAAGGTCACCATGCCAACCCCTGTATGACCACCAGCGTCCACTGTCTTCATTCTTACTCTCACACAGGTCAGGCACAAGATCATGCTGACTTCCGCACCTCTCCTCCTTCAGTTCTACCACTTTTAATGCTATGCCATTTTACTTTTCTACCTTGAGGGACTGCCACACTTCAGTCACCATTAGATACCTTCTTAAACCCTCTATTTTCCTTCCCCCACATCTTAACCTATCGCAGATCTGACTTTTTCAAAAAGAAAAACCAACAAGAGCTAACAGAACTCCCTACTTCTCGCCTCTCCCCTCTCCCCCCCCCGCACCCGCCACTAGCTTCAAGGTATCTCGTCGGATGTACTGTTCTGAACTATGCACCAGCCACAGTGACTATTCCATCCCAAATATATCTTCTCAGCGTCAGTTAAAGTAGAACATTTTGGAAACAGCAGGAACAGATACCTTATATCCAAAAATATTAAAAGAATTCTCTGATAAGCTCTCGAACCATTAAATGTGGATTTTTAGCAAATATTGGGACACTGGTGAAAAGCACCAGGCAAAAGACTAATGTTGTGCCAATATTTAAAAAGAGTAAATGGAATGATCCAGGAAACTACAGACCAGTTCATCTGACATAGGTTACAGGCAAAATCGTGGAAAGGTTAATATGAGACACAATTAGTAAACAATTAAAAGACAGTAGCATAATTACTGCACGTCAACAACGATTTGTGGAAAACAGCTCTTGCCTAACATTTTTTGATGAAATTACAGGTTTTGTTTGATGAAGGTAACTGAATCCTGCAAACAGTTATAAGTAACAGGCTGAAGCTGACAGCTAAGTGACAGACACAGTATTTGCTCTTGGTAAAAATCAATCATTGTGTCATGACATTTAGAAATTAAAAGCAACACCAAACAGGCAGCTATGGAAAGATAGTTGTATGTCCATATGGTGTACAATCAAACTATATATAATTTAAGGAAAGGCACTGGCACTGTTGCCTCTCTTGCCCTCTCTGTACCTTTAGGAAGACAATAATGGCTAGCGTGATTCGTATTCCCGCCCATCCACCAGCCATCTCACAGAAACAGTTTTGGGAAAATGCAGCCACTGATAATGTTAAATGATTAAACACCTCTCAAATTGTTTGTTAAAAGTTTGTGCTAGTGTTAAGTCATAGAGAAGGTAAAACATAGTGCTGGATGCCACTCCAAACCCAAATCCACAAACTTAACAGAATTCTCCTGCCAACCTACTGCTGGACTACACCGGAGGTTAGGTTGATATATTGGCCTCTCTCGGGGTGTGGATTTTTCATTTCCCTGAGAGACACAGCTTTATGCAAGTAAATTCCTAATACAGACCAGACCAAAAGTAAAAAACTGGAACACTGGAAGTCCTGTGGTAAGTACCCAATATATTGCTGCACTCAAAAGTAGGGGAAAAAAAGCAAGCATTAAAATCTTCAAATACCTACGTAAAGTATTGGTATAACATGATTTCTCTTAACACATTTAATAGTTTTTGTTTTGCTGCAGTAATTCAAGAAAAACACGACAATGAATGAACTATAACAGTAATTAACTGTTATTAACTCAGGTTTTTTCTTCTTTGAGGCGCTCACTTTTTATTCAGCTTACGGTTTTCCCTCAATAACCAATCCTGATAACCTTTTCAGTATTTCTCACTCAGATTGGTATGTTAAAGTGTTCATTGCTGTTAGTGTTTTAGAACACTCTAGTTCAGTTTGCCTAACCTTATTGTTTTTGTCCATATTGTTTATGTATGTTCAATGTCACATGCCCATTTTTATTTTAACTCATTTGGCCTTTCCTTGTGTCACAGGAAAATTATTTTTTATAAGAACTATAATTATTTGTGATATTACACTTTATTAAGTTTATTTTATGCTGTAATAATAATAAAGTCATTTTGTTTTATATTTCAGGGGTAGCTTTGTTTGTAAATGCTCAAAATATGAGGGAATTCCACTCAGGGTAACATAATCCCCCTTTCAGGGGTAAGTGTATGAATCCTCAGCCCTCAGACAAAGTCTAATCTTAGTTTATATACTTCTGGCATAATTTACCAACTAAGGCATCAAAAATCTGAAAATTCATATTAAACAGTTAAACAAAAACCATAATATTATTAGTATTTTGCAAAATATTTTTGTTACTGGAATATTTTCTAAAAAAATGTTAAATTATTAACTCAGACTATATTGAGACAGCACAATTTCTAGGAATACAGATTTTCTCAGAAGTTTATACCTGAATAGACAGAAATATGTTTTATTTAAAAACAGCAGCTGAAAATTAAAATGAAATGCACAATTGATTAAAGCGGTCATTTACTGAAACAGGCATTAACCTCAGATTGTACACTGAGTCAATCTGATTATTTGCAACTACTGCAACAGGGACAGCACTGGCAACTGCTTTGGGTCAGCACAGGAATTCAAAAACAGAACAATTACTTATGCGTCTCAGGCATTAACTTCGGTAAAACAAATATTCTTGGATTGTTAAGCATTTTGCTCATGCTGTGGGGCTGTCATCGTAGATTATCAATATGCTACACAAACCAGTACCCAAGACTTGTTATTGCACAAGAATTAAGGAATACACTAAAAAGAATGAATCAGTTAATTAATCAATACTAGGGGGCTGTGCCCCCTGCTCGCTACGCTCATCAACCCCCCTCTCACGGGGATAGGCAACCCCGGGTCTCGCCCTGGACACCGGGGAGGGTCGGGCTGCAGCCATGCCAATCCCAGGCCCTTTCTCCTCTCCCCCCTCCCCTCGGGCCCTTTTTCCGCTCTCTCTTCCCCCCACCCAAACCAATCCGGGCCCTTTTTCCTCTCCCCCTACCCCAGCTGTGCCAGCCCGAGCCCTTTGTCTCCTCCCCCACCCATGGCTTAACAGGCCCTTTCTCTCCTCCATAACCCCACGCCAAGGCCATGCCAGGCCTGGCTCTCCACATGACGGCCAGAGAGGGCCGGGCTAGCAGTGGGTGGGGCTTGGCTCCACATATGGGGCCTGAGAAAGGGCAGCACGGGGGGGGGGGGAGAAGACACACACTTTATCCTCCCATGCCTACTCCCTCCCCCCCCCGCCAGTGGACACTGTGACATGATGACATCACTTTGTCATCCCACAGGAAAAAATAACCACCTCTTGATTAGTTACTATACAGAAGACTTACAAGTATATTTTTAATTTTCCCTGCCAATAATTTTTTTGGGGGGGGGGGGAGGGGAGAGAACCCACATTTATTAAACAATATTAAAGGCTCACTCCGCAGCAGCCCTTCAAAGTCTCTTTTTAAATGCCATGTCCAGGCATCTCAAATACTGGTAAAACTCTCACATGAATGATAGCAAGCCCCCATTATGGCATGCTGCTTAGAAGTGCAAGCCATACTGATCTAGCAATGTGATGCCCTAGGGCCCATTAACACCACCTGTAGAATAAATCAATGAACCAGAAAGCAAAAATGAAAGGTCACATCTAGGCTGCACAGTATGGTTGAGTATCTGGATTGTACATCAAAAACACCATATACGTTGGAATTAGGGATGTACATTTTTTTAAGAGCACTAACAGTGTAACTGATTGAAATTCAATGAGTTACACAGTTTAACGCTCTGTCGGCTGCCCACCAGACCTATAGGCTGCTGGCCCCATGGGGGCGTGCCAGGAGTTTAACTGGCAAAGTTAATCAATAAGCTAATGCTTATTGGTTAACCAGTTCAACTCTTCCATCCCTAGTGGGAAAGAGAGAATACTGTGTAGTTCAGGAGTGGGCAATAATTTTTGACTGGGAGGCCACTCCAAGAATTTGGGAAGTGGTTGAGGGCCGCCCTCTTCCATGATAATAATGGAGGTGGTGTAGAGTCTGGGATGGAGGTTAGGTGCAGAAGGGAGCTTGGGGTAAGGGAGGGAGTTGGGGTGAAGGAGGCAGTTGTGACCTGGGGCACTGGACTGGGGTGCAGAGGGTTGGATTGTGACTTAGGGCAGGGAATTGAGGTACAGGAGGGAGTGCAGGGGTTTGAGTTGTGAGCTAGGCCAGGTAGGGACTGTAATCTGGGTC